>ML685777.1:14185201-14246854 GCA_007922175.1 Pelusios castaneus
CTTAAGTCGACTTAAGCAGCTGCTTAAGTTGACTTAAGGAAAGTGTAGTGTAGATGCAGAGTAAATTAAGTCGACTTAAGCAAGCTTAAGTCGACTTAATTTTCAAGTGTAGATACATCCAAAGTGACCTGAGGGGGTTTTCAAAGTGGCCTGCAACTCCCCTCTTCCTCTCTGCAGAAAGGAGCTACTGCCTAAGGATCCAGGTGGAGAGTTTCCGCAGGGCTAAAAGATCAGTGCAAACTCCTCGATGCAGCCAAGAGGATGGGAGATCACCACTCCCCTCCCCCTGATTGTAGCAGAGAGCATGGCCAACCATTCTGCCTTGGTCCCTAGATGCTGTGGTCCCTGATGGAGCCACAGGGATGGGAGCACTCATCTTCCATCCCCCTGGATGCAGAAAGAAGCCACTGCCTATGGACCCAGATGGAGTGCATGTGGGTATAGGACATGTTCATTTTCCCTGCTGCAGCCAGGGTGACAGGAGATCGGTGAGGAGGCAGCCTCCTTCGTGAACTCCTTCCATCTGGCTGAACTGTGCGGCAGACCTGTTGGTAGAGATCAGTGACCCTTCAGGGTTGCAAAATGATATCTGTGGCCCTCAAGCCAAAAAGGTTGCACATTGCTCTAGTCTATCCTCCAGGCCGAGGCAACATTAAGCATGCTGGTGTAACCCATGTGCCTAAAAAGGGCTATCTCTGTAAGAGACCTGCTGAGGGTGGGTTACTGTTGCTGGGCAGATTAGCTACCCACAACTAGAAACTTCTAGAAGCAGGGAGTGTTAGCATTTTTGAGCATGCTCCACAGGATGCCCTGCTGGTGTGGTGTGGTCAGTCAGATCACAGGAGAGCAGCAGTCTGTGCAGACAGCAGGCAGGAGCTGCTTTGAGAAGAGCCTCTGTGCTCAGTTTTCAGGAGAGAAGCTGAGCCAGGAGTGAACAAGATGTTTTCTCCCTCTAATGGAGTCATCTGCAACAGATTTTGCAGACATGCATATGGGACTGAGGGCTGGTTGCAAAGGAGAATGAAAAGCCTGCATGGAATTCTACAGAAGATTCCTGCAAAGAGAGAAGAAGAGGACAGCTATTTCTTGCCACTCAAGCCTCTACACTCAAATAAAGACTGTAGCTGAGAGTTGGGTGAACTCCACCTGGACTTTGGGACTCTTGGGTATCTGTCATGCAGGGGTTTGTGTAGGGATTGTTCTTGGTTAATTGTATTTTGTTTTCTTAGGATAAGGTTTATTTAGTTAGTAGTTAATAAAGTTCATTGTTATATTTGTTTTTAGTAGTATTTTAATGTGGGGTGGTAATTCTGAGCAATCTTTGCTGTGAGTCCCATACAGACTGGATCCTGGGTCTCCAGCTGCTTTCTCCATAGGGATTGGGATTGATTTCTGCGAGGCACTGGAGAAGGGCAATTAAATGAATTTTAGCCCACCCGAAGGTTACACTGGCACTTTAGATTTTGAGGCTGCACACAGATCAAACAAAAATATGAGTAATTTATGTGGGATTTTCTGCAACAGATTTATGGGAACGTCCAAAATTACAATAGTACAGATTAAAAAAATTAAAAGTTTGCAAGGCATATAAAATCTAATGTCTCTGAGTATAAACGAAATCAGTGTTTCCCAAACTGGGTTCCGTGGAACACTGATGTTCTGCGTGATGTGAATAGGTGTTCCATGAAAAAAATTTCAATGCTAGCGATATTTTTCCTTCTTTGCAAAATGAAAGACATCCCAAAAAACCTAACTCTTTTAAATCAACTTTTGAACAATATGTGCGACAATTTTTTGGTATGAACACCAACACCACCTCTGCCACCCTGGACCAGCATGTGTATGTTCTGTCAATACAGTCTAAGCCTAAAAGTGTTCTGTGGCCAAATTAGTTTGGGAAACGGTGAACTAAGAGGGGCATTAGGAAGAGCCATTCTGTATAAGCAGGTTATTCCATAGCTACCAGATATCTTGTATTCTCCTCTTGACTAGCTGATACTGGCCACTGTTAGAGACAGGATCGAGAGGGGTAGCCATGTTAGTCTAGTTCAACAAAAGAACCAAGGAGTTTAATGGCAGTTTTAAAGACTAACAAATTTATATATCGCATGGGCTTTCGTGGGAGAAAATCCCACTTCATCAGACACTAGAAGATGGAGAAGTACAGATGAATGGGAGGAAAATAAATGCAGGGAAGTGTAAGCCATAGGATCAGATCAGACTGACCAGCTAAACAACTGCATTAATAACTTACTCAACAGTTTCACACTTTTCACATGAAAATATTCATATTATAGACTATTTTTTAATAAAAAGTAGGGGGGTTGTTTCACTAGGAGAATCATTACCTCGCTATTTTCCCAATAAAGATACAGGGATATATTTGAATAACAAACATTCACACTGAGTAGGTGCAGAATATGGGACATGCAATATAGAAATTTCCTATACTTGGTAGAAGATATATTATATGTTAAGGATATATTGGACTACATTCAGTGGGCTTGCTTGAGGTATAAATCAGGACACAATTTGGCCTACTATGAGACAGAAACCCAATGAATGTAATATAAATTTAATGTATTAAATATACAGGAATACTTTTTACACAATATACTTTTACCTTGTACCATATATGAACTCAGTCCAAATTTATATATGTTTTATATTTAGTATATTGTGCATACCAAAATCATTGATAATACAGAACAAGTTTATAGAAGTCAGCTTCTTTTCTGCATAGAGAGTTTGGGAGATTTAAGTCATCATTCAATTTCCTGAATAAGTATTTCCATCTGAATCTAAACTCCAATTCACATTTCATAAACTACAGCTATTTATTACACTGTTGTGTTATTTGTCACTTTTATGGAATTCACTACATTTTCCAGGCTGTAAAATGACATAAAATTATGCAGCAAAGATGTATGTCATCGTTATTTCTCATTTTCACTCTTTGGATTAGATTCAGCTGTACACACCAGGGCTGATTTATAAAGTGAATAAATAACAATATTCTTTCAAATGTGTAAATCTACTGAGGTTTGATTAGTTGCTCTAAGATGCTTTCATGATTTTACATACTGAACTTTAAACAAATACTTGATCAAATTAAATTCAGCGTACATATTGTTGCCTACAAGTAAAACTACAGAGGATAGTCATCAGAGCATAACCCTCCAGGAAAACAAACTGAAAGGACACTGCCAGATAACTGACAACGATTTTTCATATGCAGGCAGATCTCATTCAAAATGAGAACATAGGGTGTAATAGGGACAACAGTAATAGGATTCTAAAGAAATGTAATATTGTTTTAAATAAATTACTCTAAATACTTTTAGAGACAAGGTGGTGTGATATATTTTATTGGATCAGCTTCTGTTGGCAAAAAAGGCAAACTTTGGTCTCTGATCACCCTACTCGAAAGGTGAAAAATCAGGACAGGGAGGACGGTAACAAACTCCTGCATGAGAAAAAGCCCTAAACATCAGGACTGTCTCTATAAAATCGGGACACCTGGTAACCTACTTTCAAGCTACATAGAACCCTGTGTAGCTCATAAGCTTGTCTCTTTCGCCAACAGAAAAAATAATACTTCATAGACCTTGTCTCTCTGATATTCGAAGACCAACATAATTACAACAACATTCTTAATACTCTTAAATTTTAATTGAGAATGAGATCTTTTCTATAGGGTTTTAAACCATTCTATAGAATACAATAGCATGGAAATGAATATTAATTTCTACAGGATGGTTCACAAAAACCTATAAAAGAATTATCCTTTACTGGTAAATATTTAGATTTTAAAAGTGTTGGGTAGTATAATTGTATGAATGCTTTTCATTGCTTCACAGCTTTAAATGTACTTTTGATTCACAACTTAGATAAGTTTGGTTATCTCAAACCTGTGAGAACTGTCTTATTGTCACAGTTATGAGTTAAGTTTATCCTTAATAGTGATGTAGTTCATATAGCTTCATAGAAATTATCTTAAAAACCTATGGAAGAATATTGATGTATATTATCCTAATTAGTTTAACAGAGAATTGTATTCCTGCACATTTGTGTACAGTTAAATTAAAATTCCACTGAGAAGTTATCATAATCTATATAAACTTTGTTGTTGCAGGACTTTTTCCAAAACTAACAAAATAAAAACAGATCTGTCCCTTTATCATACATACAAGCTTCAGTGGGAACTGAGGTTGCTCAATCCTGTTTTTTTGGTGACAAAACACCAGTTACTTCTATGAAATTAAGCTCAAGCATCAATTCACAGGAGGCACACGGCATGTCTCAGGATTGGGACCTTCAAATGTTTATGAATGGTAGTAGTCCGAGTAAAGTCAATGAGACTATTTGCATACACACATCTCTAAGAGTGTATTTTTCTTGAGAACAGAGGCTCCTTCTTCTCTTTGTGCTGCATAGCACCCAGGACATTGTCAACTCTCTCTCTTTCTCAAAAAAAAAGTAATCCCTGCCTAAAACTCAAAATTAACCCCTTTTATGGCACAAAAAACTCATTTAGGTATTTTTGCATGCCACTGTGATTTGAGGCATGACTGGAAATGGAATTGCCAAATTCGGAAAGGAGATGGATGGCTGAGATAAATAGATAGAGGAGAGATGTGCAACAAGATAAGATTCATTCTGGGGCAGCATTTCCCAGCTGGTTGCAGCAGGCCAATATTAGAATTATCTTGAGAAAGGACGTTACTGTCAGAGTTTTCAGCATGATATTTTGACCAAAGAGCTTTAGATGAGTTCAGGAAGAAATGTGAGAGAAAATATATGTAGTTCCTGGCTATAGCAACTGCTGTCAAAGTTCACTTCCACCAATACTAAAAACACATAATTAAAAATTACAAATGGAGTTACGTTCTCTGGCTCCAGTCATTTTGCTGGATTCATTTTCAGCTTCTAGATAAAAGTCAGATCAAGGATCTTTTCTGTGATAATGGGCTTCAGAACTAATTTGGGGATTATATTTTACGGATAGATTCAGCTTTGCTGCTTGTTCATCATTTCATGTTTTAGCAATACCCCTTGGTTACAGCCAACCATCATTTTCTTGTGCTTTCTTCTTTACATGCTGGTGTTAGGAAAGATTATTAGGATGTTTGATTCAGGTTTTCTGTCTGTCATCTGCTTCTTCCTGATAGGGTGATGTGGGAGCAACAGAGGGAAAAAAACAGTATGAGGCCATCTGGTGGCTGTCAATAAGCAAGAATTTCACCCAAAGAATGCTTACAACTGTGATACTTCAGTGTGCCAAGAACCGCCTCATCCTGCCAGCCTGCTGAAGTGAACAAGCTCCTTGCGGTTCTCAAAAAAAACCCCAACCTTACATCACAAGGTACTCAGTCTGGTCTGACAGAAAGCCCACCAAAATATGCATGACTGAGGAGCAGGGCAGATACCCTATGTTACCTTCAGCTCCAGAGACCATGGTCTTTACTGCAGTATTGTTGATTCCAAACATTCAGAAGTCATGAGTCTGGCATAAAAAGACCCCATGATATTAGCTAAGGAATCATGAGATTTAAAACACACACATTTTGGGGGGGTTTTCCTTTGCATGATGGTTTGTGAGTTTCTAGGGAGTATTCAGATCATGTTTTGAAGCTTTTCTATGCAAACAGGAGAGCTAGATTTTTTTTAAAAAAGCTGAAGTTGTTCCCAGGAGGGCGGAGAGGCAGAACTCCACAGCACATTGCCCTCTGTACCACACAGAATTGCATTAGTGAAATCACCAGTAATTGACCTTTGCACTTTCACAGCTCTCACAGGCTACAAGGGGAAGGGGAAGAAAGCAATCACTGCAGGGCTCCCAAGAGACCTGACATGGAGGAGGTCATACGAGGACTGTGGAAGGGCTTAGTATCAGTGGGGCCTGAGCTTGGTTTTAGGTGTATTTTAGACCTGAGCACCAGTACTTTTCAGTGTCTGATGCAAATTAAGTCGGCCAGTCTCCTTGGGCTATGTTCTACATCAGGTGTGTTTCACCCAGTTCTAGCCTGGAATTCCCTTGGCAATATCCATTCTGCCATTTAAAAGTGAGCCATTCAGAGATGTCACCGTGGAGCAAGAGGGGGGAGGACACTGAAAAACAAGGAAGAACTCCTCAAAACAATCCTCTTCTCTGGCCAAATGGACAAGTAAAACAAATAAAAAATAACAACAACATAAAAAGCCAAACAAAACAAAATAGAACTTTTGCCAAACCACCAAAGTATGTTTCTATGAGGCATGTAAAATGGGGAAGACGGACTCCCCTCAGTCTTAAACCCAGAGCTTAATGTTTTTAAAAAGCAAGTCAGGAGAACTGTACTACCCCTGGGTGCATTTACACTTACAAATTAAGTCAATTTAAGCTTGCTTAAATCGACTTAATTTAATCTGTGTCTACACTACATTTTCCTTAAGTCGACTTAAACAGCAGCTGAAGTCGACTTAAGGAAAATTAAAGTTGACCTTATAAAACCTAGTATAAAGTCGACTTTACTGGCTAAGTCGACTTTATTAAGTTGACTTTAGCCAGTGTGGACACAGAGTAGGCCTAAGTCAACTTAAAGTTGACTTAAAGAGCTTCAGGGCTCTCCCACTGCCCTCCCACAGGGCTGGACAGAGCCCTGCCCACCCTGTTCCTATGCCCTGCCAGTGTCCCCATCCTGCTCAGCCCCCATTGTAGCCAAGTACAATGGGGCAAATGCTGAGCCCCCTGGGACTTGGCAAGGGGTGTCCCCCCTGCCACCATGGACCAGTCCCAGGTCCACCTAGCCCCTACAAGTTGACTTAGTTATCCAGTGTGGACACTCTATGTCGATTTGGCAGGGTTCCCTTTAAGTCAACTTAATTTTTGAGTGTAGACATGCTAAGTCGACTTATTGGTCAAGTGTAGACATAGCCCCTGAGTCATATTGAGTCAGAGCCCTCAGAATTTGTTGGCAGGCTTCCTTTTAGTCTCCTATCCTTCACAATGTACGAGTGTGAAGGTGCTGTCTCCCCAAATTTCTATTCTTGCTGCCAGCTGAATCAGCATGAGCAGCTCAGAGTTGCACTTCTGTGATCTGCTCACGTCTACTGCCCCATCCTGTAGAGTCTCTAGCAAAGGGGTCGGCAACCCCCGGCATGCATGCCAGAACTGGCACACGCGGCGCTGCTCAGGCTCCCCCACAGGCCCTGCAAACCACGCGGCCAGTGACTGCAGCATGCGGCTGAGAGCCCCTGCTGGCCCCGCCCCCTTCTAGACGGCAGGAGGGGAGGGGACAGGAGCAGGTCATGTTGTGTCGCACTGGCCAGCCCAGAGCCATGCCATTGTCGGCAGGGCAGAGCCAGCCCAGGCCATGGCCAGCCAGAGGGTGGGTCAGCTCGGCCCGGCCAGAGCCGCCGCTGCCAGCAGGCGGCCTCCGGTTCCTGGCCCTGGCTCCCGCCCACAGTGGCGGCTCCGCGTGGGCCGAGCTGACTCGCCCTCTTGCCAGCCATGGCCGGAGCCGGCTCTGCCCTGCTGACAATGGCACAGCTCTGGGCAGGCTGGGGCGACACGACCTGCTCCACTCTGCTCCTGCCGTCCAGCAGGGGGTGGGGCCAACAGGGGACATCAGCCCCGAGCCGCCCCTGCGGATGGGAGCCGGCCCCGGGGCGGGGAACCGGAGGCCACCCGCCAGCTGATGCCAACCCAGGCCCTAGCTGGCAGGGCATCTGAAGCCTGGCCCCGACCCCTTCCCCCCTCGGCACCTGCTGAGGGTGTGGTGGGTGGGGCTGGCACAGGGGCCAGCAAGGGTTGCGGACCCCTGCTCTAACATTTCCCTCCCCTGCAGCTTTGCCTCCCCCCACCACCTGTTTTATAGTATCCCCTTCCGTCTGTACAGAACTCCATTTCCACCTCCAGTCTGCTTCAGCAGAAGCTACAGTCACAGACCAGGTACTAGACAGCTGCTACTGTTCCACTCCTCACCTACTCCATGACTCTGTTCCTTCTGCTTGCTCTTTCATTCCCTCTTCCCCCTTCCTCAATCATGTCTCCCAGCAAACCCCATCCTCTACTCCTTCCCTTCTGCCTGAAAGTCCCTTGAACCACCTCTCGACTCACCTCTCTTTCTTCCCCCTCATCCTCTGCTTGCATCCTTCCTACAGCCCCAGAAAGCATCTCTCGCATCCTTCTGGCCACATTGGTATAAGGAACAATGTGAAAATTGCCTTGTATCCTTCAAAAACATGGAAAATTGCACTTGGCACTTCAATAATTCAGTCTTCTTGTTTCTGGTCTCCGGGCCCAAAGAAAAGGTTTGTGAGAAAACAAAGTTAGAATTCCAAACACGGCCACCCAAAGTTTTTGAGAGTTTTGGGAGCCCTCAAACTGACAATCCTGCTGTGCCTAGGTAGGAGAGGAATATGTTCTCCAGGAAGTCATGCAGCTGTCTGGTTTTCAATTTGAACAAAATGTATTTAGATGACATCTAAAGAAGTGACCGTTTTAACCTAATTAAAGGTGTGACATAATTTACCTGTCTACTTCAGAATGACAGAGGTATACACAAAAACAAGTTACCGCTTCTTGTATAAACTGGCTAACTGAAAATAGAAAGACCCTGTAAAAAACACAAGAGTCAAAAGTATTGAGTGCATAAATATATTTGCAATCAGATGTACTACTTTATGACTTCCTGTCACTGGAAATCTATCATTTGAAACTATCTGCCCATGAACATAGTGTGATAACAATGTCAAGGGGCTAGATTTCAATTCCAGTTGGGGTTGTAATTTTCATATATGATTTAATTTGGAATTCATCAGTGTCAACTACAGGGAAGAAGTAAATAAATGATGCAGGCAGAAAAGAAACCCCAGTATAGTATGACAACAGTGGGGGGGGAGAGAGAGAAAATGGTCTGAAATGTAGACTAAGGCAAAAGTTGTCATCTTGAAAATGAAATGGGCGACTGTAAAATAATTCAAACCTGAGAACAATTTAAGCAGCAGGTTAATATAACACAAAATACTTCATGTGATGGAGAGAATGCAAGTTAAATTTACAGAGGCAAGTTAAATTAAAAGGATATGATAATGAGACACAGTGAAGGGCGTGCATGAGAACACTGATTGAGAGCTGGCAACATATAACCAGCAGGAGCAGATGATGAATAGACACTGCCTGGAATTAAAAAAGCACAGTGAGCAAGACAAGATAAAGCAAAAAGACTTTTCAATTCCACTAAGAAACTAAACTTTTTAGGTTCATTCCTAAGGCTCGGATGACAGATACTGGGCCTGAATTTGCTCTCCTTGAAGTAAAAAAAAAAATATTTCTCCATGTTAACAAGTTCCAAAGGGAGTGGCCGTGTTAGTCTAGTTCAGCAAAACAAACAAGGAGTCCTGTGGCACTTTAAAGACTAACAAATTTATTTATTGCAGTAGGATTTTCTCCCACAAAAGCTCCATGGGATAAATAATTTTATTAGTCTTTAAAAGTGCCACAAGACTCCTTATTTCTCCATGGACATCAATGGGAGTGTTGATGATTCAATATATTACTTCTTCAGGTGCCACCTTTCATATTAGATGTAAAACCAAATTTTGAGCACTGTTAATTATTAACAAATACATTTTCAAAGTGGCTAAGGCCCAGCCTCCCTGACAGGAAGCCTGATCCGAAGTCCATCAAAGTCAATGGAAAGATTCCATCTAACTGCGAATGCCGTTGGATCTCGTTTGAAATGTAGAATCTCCACCTGCATTTTTGCTCCTCCAAGCCAGGCACAAACTGGAGTATTTGCACTTCTAACTGGCTGATATGTAAGCACAATTTTGCTGTTATAGATGCAAGTACTCAGATTTATGTTTGAAATTCAATTATGTCTGCAAAAAGGGATTATTGGAAAGCTACTCTTAAATATCCCACAGCACCTTTAGCTAGTACATTGATCCTTCCTAACTTAGTTATTTTGATTACACCTTCCTGAAACTGCTCTCTAGTTTAAAGTGGAGAAGTTACTCTTCATTTTCAAGGCTAAAAATATTTGTATGGCGTTAATAGCATGGAACAATTGGTGTTTTTCACCCCAAATAAGAATAGTGATTCCTACAAACTGTTTGCTACCATAGTTTATAAAGCATGCCGTGAAACCTCAAGATGATTGGTACTATTTTATTATTATCATTATTATTATAGAGACACAAGATAAGTTGGTAAGAACTCAATGTAGCTTGAAAGCTTGCCTTTTTCACCAACTGCTCCTGGTGCTCTTAAAGAAATTACCTCACCCTCATTTTCTCTCTAATATCCATACTCTGAAAACAACAATGGAAGTTATTATTTTACTGATTTTGAGAAAAAACAAACAAGGAATCTGGTGGCACTTTTAAAGACTAACAAATGTATTTATCACGTGAGCTTTTGTGGGAGAAAATCCCACTTTTTAAGACACTTGAAGATGGAGAAGTACAGCCGAATGAGAGGAAAATAAATGCGGGGAAATTGAAGTCATAGGATCAGGTTAGACTGTTCAGCAAATCAATGCAGTTTAGATTCAAGCAGTGGACAACAGCCTACAGGAGGGAGGTGGGGGGGGAAGCAAAATTACCTGTTGTAATGGGGAAAAAAAACATAGTCTCTATTTAACCCTAAATTGATGGTGTCAAATCTGCAGAATTGGAATTCATATGCAGATTTGACACCATCAATTTAGGATTAAATAGAGACCAGGGTTTTTCCCCATTACAACAGGTAATTTTACTTTCCTTTTCCTTTTTTCCTTGTTGCTTTCCAACAACACTTTCAAATATTTTTTCTTCTCTATAGTTTAGTGAGTTTATGATCAGACTGAGATCAGACAGTATGAGGATTTTTTTCCCCTTCCTCAGAGATTTATTTAGTTTTATAATTTATTCAAGACTAATGAACAAGGGAACCAAGGGGTGGGGTGAGAGGATGTTGATCTGGAGTCTGAAATAAAGCTCTGAGACAAAACTAACATAATAGAAAAGTAAAGATCACAAACAGGAATATTGGTCAATGCTACTCCTCTAGGCACCACCTCTACAGCTTTTGCTGTATCTCCAATATCAAGTAAAGTTAAATTAAAGAAGAATGCTACAGCTGTTATTACTCCTCTGACCAGTTAATCCACAAACCCAGTCCATCAGAACTCCTCTTAAAGACAACCGTTTTATTGCCAGCGTTAGTTGCCAGCGTGAGAAACCCAGTGATCCTTTCCAGCAACAAAAATGGCTACATGTCTGTTCCTTCTCTTTTGCATAAACTGATAAGGGACCAAGGAGAGTAACTAATGAACTAAATAATTTAAAGTGCATGCTATATCAGTGCACATCAGCACCTACCAGCACAAGAGAATCAAAGATCTTGCCCTAGGGCCTGCCTGCCCTTTGGCACCTCTGCTGTCCAATGGTGGTGGCAGCCCTGAAAGTGATCTCTGCCTCGGTTTCCCTTTCCCAGGACTGTGTGTCTCTTTTGGTGGTTCATGTGTCTCAGTCCTGCAGCTTGGTCACTCTCAAAGTTCGGTCTCCTTTAGCAGTGTGGTGGAGCAGGTAGCCCACCCCAGCAAAAAAGGGATTAATGGAGCCCTGGAGAGGCTGCAGCCATAGCAGCCAATCAGAAGGGCAAAAGGGGAAGCAGCCAATCAGGGCCAAGCAGGCCCATAAGAGAAGGGTTGCCAGCTACATGTAATCACTCTTAGGAGCTCACACAGAGAAGGCTGGCCAGTCTGCAGGGTGAGGCAGGCTAGCTCCCCAGAAAAGAGCAATGGAAGGCTCCAGGGAAGGAGCAGCCATGAGCCCTGAAGCAAGGGCTGGGGTGAACAGCAAGGCTGGCTTCAGGGGAGGAGCACCACTGGGCCCCAGAGTAAGGGCCACCAGAGAAAGCAGGGCTGACTCTAGACAGGGAGTAGCTGGGTCCTGAGGTAAGGGCCCAACTTTGAACTACCATGGCCACTAATACAAGTGAACAAAGACTGCTGAAGCCACGCCCTGGAAGAAGGAGGAGCAAGGCCTGAGCCACAGTGGATGCTGTGCCATGAAGCTGACCCCAGGCTTCGAGAGAGACTTGGGTCCAAGAAAGGAGAAAGGATGGGAGCCATACCACTAGATAGGGTGCAGAGGCCACTAGAGCAATCCTCTGAGATGGCCATGAGGAGATGCCACAGTGGTGAGGAGGGACCTGTCACAAGCAGTAACAAGTCCAAACAAAAATTCCAAACAAACAAGACATTCTTCTGTCATGCTTGGGCTCTTCAGCCTGTCCTCTGTGCTTAGTTCCCAGACCCATCTGGCCTACCTCGAAGATTCCCTGCTTTGGAATGGACCTCAGACTCCCAGGCCACTTCCCTGTAGACCCCTCAGAGATTCAGCCCTCTGGCCAACTTCCCTCCTCCTATGCCCTGGGATAGAGTCCTGACTCCTGGGCTGCACTCCTGGAGTCCTTCTGGGCCTTCCACAGATACCTAACTTGCTGCTCTCTCCAATGGAGTTCTCAGCCCTTTTAAAGAAATCACCTAGATGATCAGGACCAGTTAAGGGATGGGGGAGCTAATCTAGAACAGTGTGGCTGAGCCCAGCTACCTTTAAAGGGCCAGCCAACCTGTGACAGACCTCAACCCCCCTCAAACTCCAACGCTGTATGCAGGAAGGTTGCTCCAGAAGAAGTGTCATTCTGGGCACAGGCCCTCAAGCCCACCCCTGGGCTGCTCCCAGCAGGTTCCCCAGGGCCTCTGTGCCCAGCCCAGCTCCCTGGCAGGCCCCCCATGCACTATGCTCAGCCCAGCCCAGCCTAGCTTCCCGGAGGGCTCAAGGGGACCCTGCACTGCACCCAGTTCCCCAGAGTGTCTGGAGGACCTGTGCCCAGTGCAGCTGCCTCAGACTCCTTCTCTTACCCTTCCCCCCATGCCTGCACCCAAGACCCTCCCTGCCCAGCACTCATAGGTGGTCTTAACTATGGGGCAGGGTGGGTAAATGCCCCAGCCCTATTTTGGTTGGCTGGCTGGGGGGGAGGTGGAGGACTGGTGGTGAGGATGGAGGAGAGGTATCGGCCAGGGGCGTTCGGGAGGGGCCAGGGGGCCACAGGGCAGGCTGGCAAGGGTAAGTCAAGGATGTCCCCCCCCCCCCATGCTGCGGGGGGGCCCCATCCTTGACTTTTGCTCAGGGTCCCAGCTTCACTAAGACCACCTCTGCCAAAGCTTACTTTTGCTGGAGCTCAAGGAGGACCAGACGCCACCACAAACACGCTGCTTGCCTGGGCCATGGGGGGAGGTATTTAAAGTTGCCTCCTCTCTCCACCCTGGGCCACATACCTGAGCTCTGTGCTGCAGGGTGGGAGATTTAAAAGGGCTGGCCCCTGCCAGCCCCAGCTCCTCCCAGGCAGGTGCACTGGAGCTCAAGGCAGGCAGGCTGTGCCTGCCACGGGTTGGGGCACTTGTTACTGATCCATCTGCATAAAGCACTCTGTGTCAGCATGGAAGAGGATCAGTAGAAAAAGACCATCATATAATAAGATTTTTTTCTTTTTCATTCTACCCTCATTTCCTCTCTTCACTTTTAAATCTTCTGTCAATGTTAATTAAGTTAAAAAAGTCTAGTGAAATTAAGAAACATTTTTTCTCACTAGTAAGTGAAAGTTGCAGGAAGGTTTCTGTGGTTCACCTAGTTTAAATTTGTGTTGTGTGGCCTGCCTTTTCTATAGTAAGACATAGCCTAGAAATGTGCATTGGTTTAGGGAAAATTTAAAAAGTTATCAGAGTGGAAAAGAATTTCAGTTCTTTGTCATGATACGTAGCAATTGACTGAAAGACTTTCTGACCTCTCAGTAACAATGAGTTTTAATCTTTTGGGAAAACAATGAAAAGTATTATCTTTCATTTAACAGGATTGCTTTTTCAGAATGAAAGAAAAGATTGTAAGCATGTTTAGAGACCACAACAAGAAAGTGAAATTTCAAGCTTGAAGTACTTTTCAAAGCAGGATATTGTGCAAACCTATCAATGCTTAGTATGAGTTCTCAGTTGTTGTCCAGCGTCAGCATGTAAGCCCTTTCATTCCACAATTAAATCTAAATCTTATCTCCGGGGAAGCTACAAGACACCTCAATAACAACAGAGAAACAGAGTGCAAGTAGGATTGTATAACAAAACAGCTTCATGTACCGAATGCTTTATAACATAATTTGAGATGCAGCTAAAGTCTTTACAATACAGAACTCCCGTATGAATCAAATAAGAAATAACTGTAGTATCTTGATATTAAGATGTGGTAGTGATTATTGACAAATGTATTTTTAAATGGTGGCCATTGGATTCTGATTTTACTTGTATTAGAAGTGTTTTTGATTAATTTAATGGAAGTTGTTTCAGAGATTAAATACTACATGGACACAGGCATAGTATGAACTAGCATTGTGGAAGCCCTCCTTACTCAGCTAAGCATAGGCCCATCATTGCCTGAGCTCTGGGAATCATAAAACTATAGGGTTAGAAGGGACCATAGGGGTCACTGAGCCCAGTGGTTCTCACGCTTATTTAATCAGTCTGTGTCTGTAGTAGTTTACGTCTCCCCTCTGAGGGTGCGTCTACACTTACAAATTAAGTAGACTTAAGGAGGCTTAAGTCGACTTAAAATACTCAGCGTCTACACTGGGCTTTCCTTCCTTAAGTTGAATTAATTCCTTAAATTGAATTAAGGAAAAGTTAGTTCAAATTAATAACACCTCGTTTGGTGGATCTTATTAAGTCAACTTAAATCATTGTTGACTTGATAAGGTCGAAAAGGGGCCACGTCTACACTTGAAAAGTTAAGTCAACTTTTGTTAAGTCAATTTAATAAGGTCCACGTTAAGTCGACTTCATAAAATCGACCTTACTTTTCAAGTGTAGACATAGCCTGGGTGCCCAGACATCAGCTGCTGTTCTCCAGCCACCCTGCTCTGAAGGCAGACCAGAGAGTGGAGACTGTTGGCTTAGCATAGAAATAAGAGTGGGATGGGATGGCATTGCCACCCTTACTTCACTGCTATTGCGGATGGCAACAGCCCTGCCTTCAGAGCTGGGCACCCAGACAGCAGCCACCACTCTCTGGATGCTCTCAGCTCTGAATGCCATATGTTTTTTCATTCCACACACCTCTTTTTGAGCACCTCTGATATAGTCTAACTCCCTTCCAAGATGTAGGATTTGTTGTGTCTAAACTATCCAAGACAGATGGTTGCCTGGCCTCCTTTTGAAAACCTCCCATGAAGGAACTTTCACAGGCACTCCAGGCAATTTGTTCCATTGTCCTACTGTTCATACAGTTAGGAAGTTTTTCCTGAGATTTAATCCAAATCTGCTCTGCTGTAGTTTAAACCCATTGCCTCTCAGCTGGAGAGCCTGTACTTAATTCATTAGTCAAAAAGATATAGGCAAGAGAAAGTTTCCTCTTAGTCAGGCATAGCTGTCTTGAAAGTTGGTTCTAGAGGGATGAGAGTTACTGAAAAACACATTTTGGTAGGGTAACAACCAGAATAATAATATTTTAAACTCAGAAAATTGAATATTCAGATAAACAGAGGAGCCATTTGTTGTGTCCTGATGTAAGATTTCTGCATGCGATGTCTTTTTGACATGGTGTCTTCCGCACACAAAAATCTTTGTCCTTCAGATTTCTGATACAACTACTTCAGCAAAAATGACCTATGCAGATGTTTTTTTGTGTCCCTCTTGAGAACCACTCCTAGTAGGGTAGGAGGTAAAGGAACTTTACTTAATAAATAATTAATAAGTAATTAAGACCCTTTGTAATATTGTATCAGCAAATTCTTTCACATAGAGTAGCACCAACCATAATTTTCAAATTCACAAAACAAATTCATGTATGGTAAAGTATGTTAATTATATTAATGAATAAAATAGACATGAAACCTCCATGACAAAGTCATTACGTTGCTTTGCCACAAAGTATTTATTGAAAGTTGCAGAGATTGATTTCGGTGTTCAGGAGTATCTGGATTTCATATGATAAACAAGGATGCTAGAACGATTTGTATAGGAGGGGTGCTGAGAGACATTCAGCAAAACTATAAGCCTGTATATAATAGAAATCACTTCAAGGCTGAAGGTGCTGTAGCACCCCAAGTACCTCAAGTTCCAGCACCTATGATGATAAAGTGCACTCTCTTCATAATATATGCAGTAGTGCATGACACACTAACTGTAGACTAAGGCAATGATCATGGTCTTCTGTGGATAGTAAAAGTAAATTACATTGGATAACCACCAGGAGGCACAGTGAGTTTCACAGATTATATTTGCTTGCTTCATTGCTTCACATTACTTTCAATGGGAGGCTGTCTTAAGACTGCCAGCAGAACACACATTCAAACCTGTTCTAACACAAGACTGTGTGAAAAAATTAATATTTGGAACTGCTTACTAAATTCCTCTTTCCTATTAAGGCTGAACTAAAAACCAGTCTGTCATGATGATTGGATTTTTGAGCTAGTTGGGGCTGAAGTGAGGTGAGCTCAGCCTGAAGGAGCAGCAGGTGAAACACCAAAAGAAAAAAAGTATGTCTTTAATTTTTAACATTTTGCTAGGGTGACTATTTGAGCATGGTGGTGCTAATCACTGATAAGGGAATGGAGAGAAAACTTTTTTTATTATTATTATTATTATTATTATTATTATTATTATTATTATTATTATTAATTGAGAATCTAAATGATCAGCTATTAAATGAAGAGTGGAATGTGAGTAGCTTCTTCTGCAAGAAGAAGGGTTTTCTAATTTTGTTGTCTTAATAACAACAACTTGTATCATTGTAGGTTTCAAACACGAAAGTGATATGGCCCATGCCTCAAGTGACAGAAAAACTGCTCTGAGTTTAATTCAAGTAATCTGATTCCTTGTTGCAATAAATTACTTTGCCTTCAGCCTTATTTTATCCATTTGGAAATCAAATTATTGTCTGATAAAACAGACCGCTGCTTCTTTCATCCAGCGCTTCTTTTACCAACTTGAAGTTAATCCTTCCGCTTGGTTAGCCCCTTGCTTCTCTTCCATATGAACCTACAGAGCAAGGGAATATTTGAACCAGAAGAATACCAAATCTGCATACAGAACAGCATGTTAAAAATCAAGATATAATTGCTCTGTTTCCATGCTAGGAATTCCCACTGATATGAACAGGAGTTACACATGTTGTATTTTCTTTGTGGTAGATCAATGAGTCATTGTCACACACCAAAAGACCTTGTACCATGCACTACTCTAATGCATGCAGTGAGGAGAACAGAACTGGTTTTTGCCATCCACATTATACAGTACTAGCACTTGCGCTAAAGCAAATCACTAGAGACATAGCACTTGTACCTACTTTCCTGGTCCCCAAACAGCTGACTGAGACACCACTAGACCTAAATAGGTCTGGCATTCAGTGTAGTCAAGGCTAACATCACAACACATATAAATGAAAAAAATTATACGGAAGCTAATTTTCTGCATTGCCAGATCTTACTCTAAGACTTTCAGCTAGGAACCTATTTAAAGAGTCGGAAGAGCCAAAGAGGACAAAATATGAAAAGTAATAGACTAAATGCATGTGGATCTAAGGAGGCTACAGAAAGAAAGGTTGCTAGTATTACATCCTATCATTTCCTCCCCCATCTTGCCCCATCTACTCTTTATAAATATAGCTAATCCTTGTCTGGCAGGATGAGTATGTGTTATAATTCTAGGTTTCACTGTACCTTTGATACCACACTCAGTCTCTCCGGTTATGTCTACACTTGTAAATTTAGGTCGACTTTAGCTAAGTCGACTTTGGGGGGAACTTACAAAGTCGACCTAGAGTGTCCACACTGGATGCCTAGGTCGACTTCTAGGGGCTAGGGGGACCTAGGGCAGGTCCACAGGAGTATGAGGGGCACCCCTTATCTGGTACCAGAGGGCTCAGCCTTTGCCCCATTGTACATGGGTACAATGGGACAAAGGGGGACAGGGACCCTGGCAGGGCATAGGGGCAGGGTGGGCAGGGCTTTGCCCTGCCTGTGGGGGGGTATGCCAGGCTCCCCCTGTGCCCCTCCCCCCGCAGGGAGGGCAGTGGTGGAGTCCTGGAGTAGCCCTAAGTCGACTTAGGGCTACTCTAGGTCTACACTGGCCTAAGTCAACTTTAAAATGTTGACTTTAGGCTTAAGTTGAAGTAAAGGTAGGTTTAATAAAGTCGACTAAATTTTCATTAAGTCAACTTTATTTTCCTTAAGTTGACTTAAGCAACTTGCATAAGTCGACTTAAGCTTAAGTTGACTTAATTTACAAGTGTAGACGCACCCTCCATGACCCTCCATGAGCACCTCTTTCAAGTGACGTGCCAAGCACCTGCACGTCTCTGATTGGAATCCTTCATCACCCCATTTTTAAACTGGTTCCTCAGGTTGCAGCACCCCCATTTCCCAACTGTGTGTCCACTTGGGTTTGGCCCTGCTATAGACTTCCCTTCACAATATATACACTTTGTGAGGTATTTGGATACTATGGTAACAAGAGCAATTTAAGTGCCATAGCTAGAGACAGAAAAACTCCCAGTACATAAATGCAGTGATCTCAAACAGCTTCTTCAAAACAAAGTATTCTTATCTATTCATAGAAACATAGTAATCAGAGAGAAAAAGATTAAAATAACAAAAGGAACTTCACACATATTGTCTTGACTAAGTTTAGCATTACCCTCAAGATTTAGGTGGGCCAGACTTATTCCTGGTATCCCCACTCTTCTGGGGACAGATTGATAGTCTGTTTCTCTACAGACCTGATCTTTCCATCTAGCCTGAGATTCAGGGAATAAGTCTTCTTCAAGCTAGGCAGACACTTTAGTTTTCCGTGTTCACTGGAACTCCCTTACCCCAAGCCAATTCAACATTGTGTCCAACTTGGACACCTGAACTGTTTGCTAAGCACTGGTGTTTGGGGATGTCTAAAGCCAGTAACTTTTGCTTCCTGTAGACATGTAAAAACCACACAGCACTTAGCTATCTCTTTGTACTCCAACACAGACTGCATGACAATAAGCCAATAGTCAGAGCACCACATATTATTCATAAAAATATATAGGCATCTACCGTGTTCTTTACACCCCATCATTGCTGCCTTTGGATCCCCCAGTTTTTTGCCTTCAACTTCAAGGCCTTTCATTTTTCTGCTCCTCTCTTATTGAACCACCTCCCATTCCCACTGCTCCACCAACCATGCCAGCTTTGATACTCCATTTGTCAGATTCTACCACAATAACTAGGAAAAGAGAAATGTGATTAAGGAAGTTTTGCCTAAATGTTAGGAAAAACTTCAACCCCAAGAGAAACATATGTGACTCCACTGAAGTCTTTATACCAAGGCTAAATTTGACCCAATCAACTATATCAAGCCATGGAATATTCTCTTGGGTAGCGTGGAAGATGCTCCATCATTTGGCAAGTTTAAAATTAGACTGGGGGAAAAAATCCCCTAATACATGTACATTAGGGAACAACCCTGCATTGACAGGAGATGGACTAGATGAAGTAATAGTGATTTTCCATTTCTATAATTGTCAATATTAATGTGCCTAAACCCTTAGCTCATCACAATAGATCAAGAAAAATATCTCAGAGAACAAAGCAATTTATACACTTAATTGTCCCATACCATTTTACGTTTAAAATCGATCCAATCAGTAATTTACAAAAAATCAATTCTGTGTATCTCAATGCAGACAGTCATTATTTAATAATTGCTAGAGTTGCAATAGACGTACAGTAAATAAAAATGACCTTGGAAACCATGTTTACTGGAGGTGACTTACAGCCAAAGAGGCTTTGCTGCCATAACTAGATATTAGCTTGCATTACCTTGAGTCTGACTCCACACCTGTGCAAGGGAGCAGAAGGCACAAAGAAATCTCTCTTATTCGCTATGCAAGCTACCCAGATTTTCAGTCTATCTGAGTAAGAGTTAGATGAGCTACTGGCATGCTTGCTCCTTCCACAGCAAGCAGAAAAGATAAGAGTGGAGAGGGATAGAAAATGGATACAGCCTTGACTGTAATTCCCCTCTACTTGCTGTCCAGAATCTCTCTGCCAGTGCACATAATAATGTACTGATGATATTGAACTGAATCCATAAAGTCCAATTTTTCCCTTGGATAAACACAGAGCCCCTAATGGATGACTGTTCCATAGCTGCTAAAATGATATACAGTGCCATACTTGTTTTAGGTGTAATGTTTATTTTTACTCTCCTGTGTCTTTAAAGATTGTGTTAGAACTTTGAAGATAACTCACCTACATTTTGCAAAAGCTAGAGGTGAAGACTGCCATGTTTTGATGGGCTGCAATTCTTATGTGATTCTTCCTTATGAGAGACTAGGGCACCTGTTTTCTGCAGAGAAGTTACTTATGAAGGTTGGTGACGCAATCCTGGTTCTTGCTGCAGTCCTCAGAATTCCTATATACCTTTTTAGTTTACCTTGAATATGACAATGACGTCCCGCTTATGATCTCTTCCCAGTGATGGACAATGATCAAACTTCTGCACTCATTTTTTTCCCTCTCCGTCCCTAATAGGAGCAACGGATGAAGGACAGGAATGGCCATCACAAACAAACAACTTCTCAATTGCTACAATTCTGAATAAGATATCGCTCCCTATTGGTATAAATTATCACAGCTCCATATATTTCAGTGGAGTTCCACCAGTTTGCATTAGCTAAGGATCTTGTCCATAACATTCCTCCAACAATAACAAGCACCAAACAGAATGCAGCATCTCCATGCCAAGCAGGAAGCACATATGGGTTTCCCTATAATATACCTAACTCAAAACTCCCAACAGCCACGCCCGCTCCTTTTATAAAACAAAAGACGCCCTCTGGCACTCCTGTCTTTCTGTACTCTGGTATTTCTATACTTTTCGAGGTAAGAGGCAAAAACTTTATGCTGTGAGTAGATTGTATACCTACATGACATACATGGGCAGGGTACACAATCATTAAAATGAGCACACTCCAACTGGTAGTTTCACTAATGATGTCATAGGAAGGCAATGTTTTATTTCTTTTTGTTTGATGAAGCAATCAGTAGCAGGCTAAGATACAAAGAAGATGTTTAGAATCTAGAGGACTTTCTAGGCCCAGGGTAAAACTTCAAAAGTGCCTAAGTGACATCATACTCTAAGACCCATTATCAAAACTGATCTAGGCTCCTAGGTTCCTAAGTCATTTTTGAAAATAGGTCTAGGGTGCTTTAGAAAATGTTAACCGAGATCTTTATATTTCTAAGATGGATCAAATTTGTAAGCTGAATTACTTGACAGCATTCCTTTAATACTTTGATAATGCATTGTGGTTTAAATATAATGCCTGCCTAGAAGGAGCATTGAAATGACTACAGAAAGTGGTATTTTGGGGGAACTGGAAGAGTTCAGTTTCACTTTTCATGGCTTTAAGGCCTGCTACAAGCTATAAATTTCATGCTACAGCCTCACTCCAGCAGAGGAATCTGTGCTGTCTCGGGGACTTTCTTTTTGCCCCACCGCCCCCACACATAAGATACAATTCTGTGGTGACCTTGAGAACTACTTTCGCCGTCTCAGGCTCAAGGAGTATTTCGCCACCACCAGTGTAGAACACAATGACCTACAGATACCTTCCTCCCAACATTGCAGGAAAAAGTATTCATCGTGGACTCCTCCTGACGGTCGGAACAACAGACTGGACTCCTATATAAATTGTTTCCGCCACCAGGCAAAGGCTGAAATTGTGGACAAACAACATCACCTACACCATAACCACAGCCATGCAGAGCGTAATGCCCTCCAGAGCCTCAGAAACAACTCTGACATTATTATTAAGGAGGCTGACAAGGGAGGTGCCATCGTCATCATGAATAAATCGGATTACGATCAGGAGGCTTATAAACAGCTGTCCAATGGAATGTTCTACAAACCACTCCTCTCTGACCCCACTGAGGAATACCAGAAGGAACTACAACACCTACTCAAGAAACTCCCCAAAGCAGCACAAGAACAAATCAAGACAGAGACACCACCAGAACCCCGTCCAGGGATATTCTATCTACTACCAAAAATACATAAAAGAGGAAACCCCGGACGCCCCATCATCTCAGGCATTGGCATGCTTACAGCAGGATTATCTGGCTATGTGGACTCTCTCCTAAGACCCTATGCTATCAACACACCTAGCTATCTGAGAGACACTACAGATTTCCTGAGAAAAATCCAATCCATTGATGGTCTTCCAGAAAATACCATCCTAGCCACTATGGATGTAGAGGCTCTTTACACTAACATTCCCCACAAGGATGGATTACAAGCTATTAGAAGAACCATCCAGGATGATGACACAGCTAAACTTGTGGCTGACCTCTGTGACTTTGTACTCACCCACAACCATTTCAGATTTGAAGATGATCTATACCTTCAAGTCAGTGGCACTGCCATGGGTACCCGCATGGCCCCACAATATGCCAACATTTTTATGGCCGATTTAGAACAACGTTTCCTCACGTCTCATCCCAAAGCACCCCTACTTTACCTACGCTATATTGATGACATCTTCATCATCTGGACCCATGGTAAAGATGCCCTTGAAGAATTCCACAGAGAATTCAACAATTTCCACAACACAATCAAACTTAGCCTGGAACACTCCACACAAGAGATCCACTTTCTGGACACTACAGTGCAAATTAGCGATGGGCACATAAAGACCTCCCTATACCGCAAACCTACTGATCGGTATAGTTACCTACATCCCTCGAGCTTCCATCCTCAACACACCACACGATCCATTGTGTACAGTCAAGCCCTAAGATATAACCGCATTTGCTCTGACCCTTTAGACAGAGACAGACACCTTCAGGATCTCTACCAGGCATTCTTAAAACTACAGTACAAACCCACAGAAGTGAAGAAACAAATTGACAGAGCCAGACGGGTACCCAGAAGTCAACTACTGCAGGAGAAGCCCATGAAAAACAACAACAGAACGCCACTGGTCGTCACCTACAACCCCCAAGCCAGACCTCTTCAACACATCATCAAAAATCTACAGCCTATTTTACAAGATGATCCCTCACTCTCTCAAGCCTTAGGAGACAGACCTCTCCTTGCTTTCAGACAGCCCCCTAATCTTAAAAGGATACTTACCAGCAACTACAGATCACAGAGCAGAAACACTAAAGCAGGAACACAGCCCTGCAGCAGACCACGCTGCCAACTTTGCCCTCATATCTACACTGATGACACCATCACAGGGCCTAATCATGCCACCTACTCCATCAAGGGTTCATTCACCTGCTCATCCACCAATGTGATTTATGCCATCATGTGCCGGAAATGCCCCTCTGCCTTATATATTGGACAGACAGGACAGTCTCTGCGCCAAAGAATCAATGGACACAAATCTGACATCAGAAACTGCAATACTGAAAAACCTGTAGGGGAAAACTTCAACCTCCCTGCTCACTCCCTTAACGACTTGTTAATAGCTGTGTTGATACAGATGAATAACAAATCACAGCTTCAAAGAGAGTCTGCAGAACTCGAACTTATATGCAAATTTGACTCAGTTGCCTTGGGGTTAAACAGGGACTATGGATTTTTCTCGCATTACATCAAGTGAATTGACCTCCCCCCTCCTCTATGTGCTGTTCCCCAGTGTTTTGAATCCTAACACCTACTTTGATTTGCTGTTACAGCCTGACCTGATGCTATGTCATACACTCCCCTGCATTTAATTTCCTCCCACTCTGTAACTTTCCTATCTTCAAAGCGTCTGACGAAGTGGGATTTTCTCCCACGAAAGCTCATGCGATTAATAAATCTGTTAGTCTTTAAAAGTGCCACAAGACTCTTTTGTCTTTCTACAATAGACTAACACGGCTACCCCTTTGGAATTTTTTTAATAGAAGGCCTTTATAAAACCCAGGTGCCCCTGTCACTCAATAACCAGATTATCTTGCCTGGATTCTGTAGCAGCTTTGCTGAACTAAAAAACAATGAGCTCATCTTTGTTATTATTATCAATGTTGCTGTATCCCAGGCTTCCCCAGAACATAAACTGACAGAGGCCATGTCTACACTACCCCTTATGTCAACAAAACTTATGTCACTCAGGGTATGAAAAAAACCACATCTCATAGCATCATAAGTGGCAATGTGCATAACGCTATGCGGGTGGGAGAAGTTCTCCCACTGACAGAGCTAATGCGGGTTGTTGTGGGTTGTTTTATTATGTTGATGGGAGAGTTCTCTCCTGTCAGCATAGAATGGCTACATGAGCAATCTTACAAAGATGCAGCTGCAGCCGTACAACTATGCAGCTGCAGGCTTGCTAATGTAGACGTGACTGGAAGCATAATCAAATATATCATTATTTGCAAAGTTGCCATTCAGCTATTTGATTTTTGCGTCTCCCTGGCACAGAGTGTCAAAAAGATACAGAATAACATCCAAATGAGCTCTGGGAATTACAATCACAATCTCTTCTCTGCCTGTCTTTAAATATAGTATCACTTAGTTTTGGGAGCTCTGAACTACCATCAATAAGGACTCCGAGTTTATCTGAGTATCAGACACAGCCTTTTATGACTTTCCAGCATGGAAAGATACACAAGGAACACTAGATTCCCAGGGTTGTGAATGAGCAGAACACTTGCAACATATTGAATATTGCATAGGTGCTCTGTTTCTCCAGAGGGAGCAGAAGTTGAACTGATTAGGATTTCACTTCACTGAAATCAATTCATCTATGCCAGGTGAGCAGATCAAAATTAGGATCCAAGTTTGTTTGGTTTTTTAAAATTTTGTTTTGTATCTTAGAAGTTCCAGGCTAAGGACCCAGTTCAACCTGAAATGCACCAAATTCAGCCATGGCTACATGGGGAGTCTCTGATCCAAACAAAGTGGTGACTTAAACTGCACTTGGAACTAAATTCTGCCCTCACAACTGGGAGGTCTTACTCGTAACGGTCCTGCTGTAAGAGGGGATTCTAACAGGCTTCTAGAACAAATTCTGCCTTCACTGGGAGGTCATGAGCCCAGTAGTCTGCCCATGTGCTGTGGAATGCAGGATTGGGGCCTAAGAGCAGAACTGAACAAGGCCCTGAAAATGTTGCTTGTTACCATGGTTACTGTGAGAGTATGTCAAATAGGTAATGAGAAATTGGGATGTGTCTCATTCTTAGGATGCATATTCCCTGCTTTAGCACAGAAAGCATGGGGAAGATATGGACTAGCATTATATGTCACTAATCTCTCAATACCGCACAACACATATATATTCAGGGAGCAACCACTCTTCTTATTGAAAATTTGTTTGAAGGGAGCATTAATGCATCATGTGCATACAGACTCATAAAAGTGCCACATTGTTGCAGGTACAGAACATTTTAGTGACCTGTTAGTATTTCATTTTGGTTCTAAATCATTTGTATTTTTTGACCTTTTAATTATTTTGTTTATTGCATTTCAACTGCACTTCAGCATCAAGAGAGGAAATGTGTAAAATAAATTACTGCGCCAAATCTTCCATACACTACTCAGAACTTTTCATTTCATTCAGTACCCAGGGATGAGAGAAGACAAAAATATTAACAAATCCTACAGTCAGCACACACGCACTTCTCTTTGAAATTTCACCCCAGACTGAATACCTTTATTATTATTATGCTGTGCCGTAGGTACTAAAAGGGTTCATCAAAAATTGAGATAATTTGATTTTCTTTTTTAAAAACTCCTGTTTAATAACTCAGCATGTGATATGAATTCAAAAGTTAGTCTGGACAAATTGACATAATTAGCACGCCAGGTTTCAGCTGTCTCAAGCTAACTGCATTCCTATTTAGCTGTCATATTCCTTCGTCATATAGCTTACCCTTTGCAGCAGCCTTATGAAAATCAGCACAGTGTCATCTAACTTTCCTTTAGGAGCTTCCTGCTGCTTCTGGTGGAAAGTGCCCCTTTCTTTCACAGTATATGTAAATCACAATGCTTTTAATTTATTTTTTATTCACGCTAAAATATTCTGTGTAAATTCCAGTACCAGCCCACTAAGTCATGTAGTCTATCAGGGGAGAAAAAAGTGCATGTCACAACTAGCTAAATATGATATAATGCATTGCAATGATTTTAGCCAGAGTATTAGTACAATTTTCATAATTTAGTAATTAATAGCAAAACTTCTTTTAATCAGGAAAAAAGTGATTTTCTGCTTTCAATCTAAGCAAAATGAAATGGCAAACATGTCCTTGTTGCCTCGGAAATGAAACCACTGATCTGGTCTAACAAAAACTACTTTATTTTTGTGTTATGCATTATTCCCCTTCCCCCTCCCTCCTGGAACAGCTGCTCTGATGTGTGTTCAAAGGCTGATGAATAAGTGGTAAGACTGTTAAATGGTCTTTCCTGCACATTTTTTCTTCCAGGAGATTGAACTGCAGAAGCATTAATAACTGAGCAAACTATGCTGTCTGGTGTTGGAAGTAAGAAAAGCTTGACTCACAACTAATGGAGTATGAGATTATAATCTTTCCAAGTGTCATTTCAAAACCTACTGCATGTAACAATCATTTCATAGAAGCAAGATACACACCCACATACATGAAAAATAATTGGGGAGCAAAAACAAAGAAGCATAGCAACTATTAATGGTCTTTCAGACATTCACTGAAAGGGGAAGAATTGCTTAGGGGAAAGCTAGTATAGTCAAATCCAATCCTGTTGTTTCCGAAGAGGAATTTGCTGCTCTCATCACTTCCCTGTTAATAAAAGAATAATAAGCATCTGTGTTGCTATCACTCCCAGCCCAAAGGCTTGGCAACAGACGGGGGCATTATAGGGAATGAGATGCTGTATGCAACTGCACCATTTACGCATCTCAGCAATGGACAATACATGCTATCACTAGTCACTCCTCAGCTCAAGCTAGGGTGCAGCACATCCAGACATCTCAGACAGGAGATATATGCCCCTCATCTGTGAGGGTCCTAGGTGGATAAATGGCTTGCATTAGGGAGCTCTGCTACACTCAAAAGTCACTCAACAGTCTATCAAACATCCATGTTACATTCTTCTGTCAGACTAAGCTCTATGGCTAAGTCTACACTACAAAAAGTTAGGTCAACTTTGTTAAGTCGACCCAATAAGGTCAACTTTAGAAGTTGACCTTATTAGGTCAACAAAGTGGTTTCTCTGAATGGGGACTTAGTAAGTCAACCTAACTACCCTTAAGTAGACCAAAGAGAGTGGACTTAAGTGTCCACACTGTGCTTAGGTCAACCTAAGGAGTTGACTTAAGGGTTAGGTCAACCTAACCAGCGGTTCTTACTAAGTCGACCTAACCTTTTATTAAGTCGACTTGAGGAATTTCTTAATTCGACTTAATGAAAGCTTGGTGTGGACAGAGACTAAGTTAGGTCGACTTAAGCCTCCTTAAGTTGACCTAACTTGCCAGTGTAGACATAGCCTATGTTACACTTTTCTTTGTCAGCATAAGTATATCTGAGAAGAAACATTATTATATTATCTTGTTTTTTAAAATGATCTACCTAATAGAAAATCATAATTCTTTATGCTATACAGTGGTGAAAAGGGCTAACATATTAGAAAAAAGTATGAAGTCTGAACCAGAGACTGTTTCATTTTTACAAGGATCTATCTGATTTACAGCTACACTATTTCACTCTGGCTCTTAACATCACTTGAATCCTTATCTATTAATTACAAACAAAATTTTTACTATCACCTCACTAATTCAACATCTCTGGCTCCCCAAGACAGCTTCTACAGTACACTGAGAAGTGTAAACATTCTTAGACTGCAGGAGTTCTCACCATGGAGACTTCCTTGTAATGGGAAATTCACTCTGGTTCATAAGCTTTGTTAGGCCCCCACCCCCAAAAAAGTATAACTGCTTTTTGGAAACATATCTGGCCTCATGAGGCTCTCTCCTCATTTTTCTTCATATATTATACTTCGCACACTATGAACTCACTCCCTTTTTCTTCTCCTTCCTCTGAGGCAAGGCCATCTCTAGGGGGAGGTGACTGCCCCAGGCCCTGCAGTTCAGTGGGTCCCATGCTTCAACACCATAGAGGCAATACTTACCAGCAAGCACCAAACAGAATTGGGGCCAGAGAGGTAGCACAGGGCTGGCGGGGAGGTGGGAGTGGCGCGAGGTTAGGATCAGGATGGGGAGGCTGCACGTGGGCAGGACTGGGCCAGGAGGGAGCAGTGGGGCAATACAAGTCTGGGATCGAGCCCGTGAGCGGCACAGGGTAGGGGGAGCAGTGTGAGACCAGGATCAGGGCTGGGGGGCAGTGTGGGGTGGCATGTTCCTCGCACTGGCTGATTTGCCCTGCACTCTGCCCACCCCTAGAAATGGCCCTGCTCTGAGGCCAATTAATTTAATCACCCCAGACTGAACCCAGTGAATTCCATTCCCTCCACTTACATTCTCTACTATTATTTTTCTTTGTAGAATGGCCCCAGCTTTTCTGATATCTTGGTCAAATCCTCTGGAGGTGCTCAGCAATTTTGGAAGTCTCAGCCGGGCTTGCAGTCAGCTTCAAATTGCTTGCACTCCATGGCAGGAGGCAACTTTGAATGTAATATTTCAACCCTGACCCCTATTTTGAGTATTTACTAGGCAGTCTCACCATTGCTGCCAGCTGTGAGTAGCTGGTCATCCCCGACCAAATATAAGAGTGCAAGAGATCTGAAAGCAAAACTCGCTCCAGCAGAGACGGTCAAACTGCTAAGAGCCTGTGATAGTTTTTGTAGACTAGAAGGACAGGCAGGGGAGGAAGATGGTGCTGAAACAGAACACACCTTTGATCAGATGGTGGGGTAGGTGGTTATTTATAGCACTGGTCAAAAAAGAGTAAAAGAAAATTTCTTCCCTGACCAAAAAATAATGGCATTTTGTCAAAACTGAATTGTTTGGTTGAAACATATTTGTTTTGACAGAAATTTAATTAGGAAGCTTCTTCAACTCAAGAGAGAGACAGTGCCAGTATCACTTTGTGGCCTTGAATATCTAATTATTTATACAAAGTTCAAACAAGTTCCAGAAGGGCAGCCGTGTTAGTCTATATACAGCAAAAACAATGAAAGTCCTGTGACACCTTAAAGACTAACAAATTTTTTCAGGCTTAAGCTTTCATGGGCTGCAATCCACTTTGTCAAATGCATCTTGTATCATGTTGTATCTGACAAAGTGGGTTGCAACCCACAAAAGCTTATGCCCAAAGGCTATGTCTACACTAGAAAAGTTAAGTCGACTTTTGTTGACTTTAATAAGGTCATCTTTAAGTCAACTTAAAATCAACCTTATTAAAGTCGACTTAACATGTGGCAACACTTTAAGTCGACTTAGTCCACTTTGTTAAGTCAACCTAACTGCCCTTAGGTCAACTTAACAAAGTGGACTTATGTGTCCACACTGGGCTTAGGTTGAGCTAAGGAAGGGTTAGGTCGACCTAAGGAGGCTTAAGGAGGCTTAAAGTCGACCTTGTTAAGTCGACTTAACAAAGTGGCTCCTTTTAAGTCAACTTTATTAAGTCGACTTAACATTGGACATAAGCGTCCACACTGGCATTAAGTCGACTTAATAAAGTCAATTTAAGGGCTACTCCCCCATCCACACCATCCTTAAGTCGACTTAAGAAGTCAACTTAAGACTTAAGTCGACCTAAGGAGGAGTAGTTATTAAGTTGACTTAAGCTTTCATTAAGTCGACTTAAGGATTTTCTTAAGTCGACTTAATGAAAGCCTAGTGTGGATGTGGTTTAATTTAAGTCAACTTAAGCCTCCTTAAGTCAACTTAAATTGCCAGTGTAGACATAGCCAAAGAAATGTGTTAGTCTTTAAGGTGCCATAGGACTCTCATTGTTTTTAACATCCAAACAGTTCTAACAAGAGAAGAACTAACTCTATAGCCTCCTGATTAGGGCACCTTCTGATTCAGAGCAGGGATTTGAACCTAGGTCTCACACTTCTGCAATGAGTCCCCAAAACAACAGGCTGTTCCCTAGTCTGACCATAGTGTCAGTTGTTTTGCATCAGAACACTAACAAATTTCAAATTCCTGATTTTTTTTTGATTTTTTTAAAATTTTTTGGTAAAAGAATTGTGCTCTGGGCAACTCTAGTTATTTATCCCTTGAGAAAGTCTTTTGACTCATGTCACAGCTGAACATGAGGGGTTTCTATGTCCTAAATCCAATAGAATAACACACTATGAGGGCTGACAATGTTTGCAAGTTAGCCATGGCGTTTCACTAGGTTTAGCTTAAAGGACATTTTCACCCTAATTATAGGTCAAACCACTTAGCCTAAAACACCCTTTAATTGCTTTGGAATTAATCTCTACTATTACTTTAAAAATACTGTAAGAAAATGCACCTGAGGGCTGGATTTCTTATAATGAATATTTACTAGGCAGTTACCTATTGACTTTATTAAGTCGACTTAATGCCAGTGTGGACGCTTATGTCCAATGTTAAGTCAACTTAATAAAGTTGACTTAAAAGGAGCCACTTCGTTAAGTCTTAACAAGGTCGACTTTAAGCCTCCTTAAGCCTCCTTAGGTCGACCTAACCTCCTCCTACTGTTCCCCATCTTCAAAGCATCTGACAAAATGGGATTTTCTCCCACAAAAGCTCATGCAATAAATAAATTTGTTAGTCTTTAAAAGTGCAACAGAGCTTCTTGTTTGTTTAACTTAAAAGTAGTTGCAGCAGGTACTGCTGTACAGAGAGGGATCCAAACTAGAACCTTAAATTCCCAAAGGGAGGGGAATGAAACCAACTCCTTGGACCTCTCCCAAGTATGACATTGATTTTAAGTTAAATCCAAATCTTGAAGGGATCTGAAATTTTGCTAGAGCTGCTGATTTCAGGAGAATTCCACATTCAAAACTCTATCTGAGCCCAATCCCTACTTCTGATTCAAACTGTGAGCCATAGCCCAAACCCAGTCTGGATACAGATCCCCATGTTATATCATTTCTTCCACTGTGTATCCTTGAATCACTTCTTAAAATTCTAGTTTGACAAAATGGGAAGAATATATGATGTATTGCAAATTTCAATATCTTAAGAGTAAAAAATGCCATTGTATATAATACTGTAATAACTGTGTATAAAATATAGTACAATAGGCTGGGGTGGGGTTATAAATAGCCTGGATTTGGTGTTTTGTTTTGTTTATTTTTAATAAAACCACTAAAAAAAATTCCAGCTGGGTTCTAACATGAATTAAATATACAGGCAAAATTATGGGGCAAATTCTGTCCTTTGATGTACATGGCTAGCTCCCATTTAAGTCAATTGGAGCCATACATCTGAAGACAAGTTTGTGTCTGGTATCATTTCTTTTTAGTTTACTAGTTTCCCTTATTCATCTTCCAAATACATTGTGAAGGAGCAGAGAATGGGGAGAGAGAAGAGAAATTTGTAACCTGACCACAAACAAGTGAGACTTGAACTCTTTTGCTGACTTTGTGGCTTCCACAGGTGCTAATTTACCTCTTTTTCTCAGTGATAAGAGAAATACACTCAGTTTGCACAAAGGACTCAAGCAAGTTTTATATTAACTCTATAGAGAGAAAAGAGCATAGTTTTGTTGTTTGGTTTGGTTTGATTTTTTTTTTTTTTTTTTTTTTAACAAAAATGTTTCACGTTGAAGAGATGTTTATCCTGTTGGGTACAAGATAATACTAAGTACAAGAATAATGGTAACAGCAACATGATTACTTTACACAGTTTTACACAGCACCCATTGCCATGGCCTCAGCAACAGCAAATAAACACGAGGTGGACAGTCAGAGGCAGCAACTTTAAAATAGTAACTTCTGGGGCAGATTTTCACAGGAGCTCAGCTCTCATTTAGGCACTTAAATTAACACGGGATTTCACTTAACGGACCTAATTCTGATCTCTTTTACAACAGCTTCACACTAGTGTCACTCTCCTCAGATGTCAAACGAGTTACACCAGGAGCAAATGAGAACAGAATTAGCTCCTTGGTTTATTTCACATTTTTCTCAGCTTGCTCCATTCCATTTCTGTTTCAGGCCGACTGACAAATGAATTAACTGCATGTAAGAAAACAGGCAACGATGTATGAAGACGCTTGGGAATTACTCAGGGTGTTTTTGATACTAAACGATTTTAGACTAAATTCTGACATATAAAATATGCCAGTAACCAATGCACATTGTATTGCTAAACAAAATTATTTTTACTTTCAATAAACCATCTTAATTCATACTGAACAGATCAGGATGGTGGTGATTCATTAATGTATGAAGCAAGTGTGTGGTTGCTGGGATACTAATCACCCTAAAAAATGTTATGTACATTGTAAAAGTAATATGTGCTAGTTCCCAACCTAATATCAGATTTTACTGTCCACTACTGCATGATGGGTAAAGTCCTTAGAAGACGAAGTTCTGTTGGAAACAAACTATCTTATTTTATCCATTTGTACTATTTTCCTTTTAGATTAAAATTGGTTTGCAACATTGTTAAAATGGAACAAAACTGTCTTCTTACCAAGTCTGTCTTAACTTTACATACCCTTTGAACAACTCTGCATGTAATATTTTCAATTCCTTCCTCTGAGAAGAAGGTTAGACACACATTTCTTCAGTGAAGCAAAGTAAAGGCTAAAGCCTTATTTTCTGAATATTTCCATTAAAGAGAACCAACAATATTTAAACTATAAGGAAAGCACACCAGAAAGAGAGAAGAAAAATACTCTTGTAAGGTTAATTGAAAAGAACAACATTCTACTGGCAAATTAACACAGCAGGAGCTTGGGATATTTTTTATTTTGTAGTTTAAAACTGGTATCACAGAAAATGAAGATTCTATTTTGTGGACATTGTAAGGCTTTATGATTATGCATGTTATAACCTGACAGATGGAGATGTTTATGGATATTCTTTATGTATACACAATAATGGTCCAATTTATGTCCATTCTGAGTAGAGCTGGATGGAAAACAATCGGCCTATTCTATAAAAAATTTGAGGTTTTGAAAACAATTTCTGCCCCAAATTAAACAAGAATCCAAAATATCTGAAAAAAAATCAGTTCAATTCTATCAAAATGTTTCATTTTATAATTTTGCCATTCACTATTGTCAAATTCTATTTATTTGGGTTTTTTACAATTAACTTAAAATGTAAAATGAAAAGCCACTTCAAACAGGAAAAAAGGAAGGTTACTCACCTTGGTGCAGTAACTGGACTTCTTCGAGATGAGAGTCCCCATGGGCGCTCCACCATAGGTGAGGGCGCGCGCCGCGCGCCACTGACCGGAGATTTAAAAGCAGTGGCCGTTGGAGCCGTGCGTGCGAGACAGCTGTCTCGCGGCGATCGAGACACTACTCAGAAAGCGCGCGGCTCCAACCGCCCATTCCCTTCTCTACCCACACAACTGTAAGGGTCCGAAGTAGAGAGGGGAGGAGGGTGGGTGGTGGAGCACCCATGGGGACTCTCATCTCAAAGAAGTCCAGTTACTGCACCAAGGTGAGTAACCTTCCTTTCTCCCTCGAGAGGAGTCCCCATGGGTGCTCCACCATAGGTGTATAACTAGCAGTGCCCTGAAATGGACGGTAGGGCTTCGGAGCCTCCTGTATGTGTTATTGCTAGTACTGACTGTCCGAGTGCTGCATCTGCTCGAGTCATGCTATCTATTGCGTAATGTCTGATAAAGGTATGCGGTGAGGCCCAAGTCGCCGCCTTGCAAATGTCAACAACTGGGACATTGTTCATAAAGGCCGTAGTGGTCGCCATTGCTCTGGTGGAGTGGGCTCTTATGTTTGATGGTGCCACAATACCTTTCGATTTGTATGCTTCCTGAATACAGATGCATATTAGTTTTGATATTCTTTGTGAAGAGAGTACCGAGCCTTTACATCTGTTAGCTATGGCAACAAATAATCTCTCAGATTTCCTGAATGGTTTTGTTCTGTCCATATAGAAGGCCATCGCCCGTCTGACATCAAGTGTATGTAGACGCGCTTCCTCGGGATTGGCATGAGGTTTCGGGAAGAATACAGGTAAGTCTATAGGTTGATTTAGGTGAAAAGATGTGGAAATTTTTGGGATGAATCTTGGGTGAGGCCTCAACGTGACATTGTCCTTATGGAATACAGTGAAAGGAGGGTCTGTCATTAAGGCCCCCAATTCGCTCACCCTTCTTGCTGAAGTAATAGCTACTAGAAAGATGACCTTCATTGAGAGATTTAACAAAGAACAACTTGCCAAGGGTTCAAATGGAGGACCAGTAAGCGCTTGAAGGACCAACTGTAGGTCCCAGCTCGGAGGTGGCACCCGTACCTCTGGGTAAAGGTTCTGCAAGCCTGATAGAAATCTTTTTATGACAGGATGTGAGAAGATCGATCCTATCTTGTTGTCGGAGCGGAAGGTGGAAATAGCCGCTAGGTGTACCTTTATCGAGCTATTAGATAATTTTTTCCTTTTCAGAAGTATCAAGTAGTTGAGGACAACTGGGATGGACGATCGACACGGGTCAGCATGTCTCAACCTGCACCACTCTGTGTACCTTGTCCACTTCTGGAGGTAAGTACGTCTCGTAGATGGCTTTCTGCTATTTAATAGTACCTCTCGGACCGGTTCAGAGCATTCGAGTTCCTCCCGTGAGAACCATGGAGTAGCCAAGCCGTCAAGTGCAGTTTGTGTAGGTTCTGATGCAGGGTTTTGCCGTTGTTTTGTGAAATCAGATTTGGTATGAGCGGGAGACGGATAGGTGGATGAATTGACATTTGTAACAGAAGAGTGAACCACGTTCGTCGTGGCCATGCTGGGGCTATCATTATTGCCCGTGCTTGATCCTCTCTTATCTTGATCAGCGTCTTCTGAATGAGAGGGAGTGGGGGAAAGGCATATACTAAGTCGCCTGACCAGGGGTTGTGGAAAGCATCTCCCCGGGATGCCCTTCCAATTCCCGCTCTCGAGTAGAAACGGTGACATTTGCGGTTCTGATATGTAGCAAAAATATCTATAGTCGGGTATCCCCATTGACGACATATGCTGTCCCACACCCTTTGGTTTAACTCCCACTCGTGTTCCGTCGGGAAAGCTCTGCTGAGTGTGTCGGCAACTGTGTTTCGGGCACCCGGTAAATAGGTTGCTGAGATGGTGACGCCATGGGCTAGACACCATGTCTATAGTTTCATAGCTTCTACACAAAGCGAGGGGGATCTTGCTCCACCCTGTCTGTTTATGTAATACATGGAAGCTATGTTGTCCGTCATAATTTGTATGTGGGCGTTTCTGATCCTTGATATAAAATGGGTACACGCCCTGCGAACCGCCCGAAGCTCTAACACATTTATGTGTAAATTGAGCTCTGTAGGTGTCCACTTTCTCTGTGCTGTTTCACTGTGGAGGCATGCCCCCCACCCTATGAGAGAGGCATCGGTTGACATCCACGTGATGTGTGTCTCCTGTCGGAAAGGAACCCCTGATAGGAGGTTCCTGGGTACCCTCCACCATTGCAGGGATCGCTTGACATCTGATGGAACCGATATGATCATATGTGTTGGGTGCCAATGGGGTTTGAAAACTTTTAAGAACCAGAGCTGTAGTGTTCTCATATGAAGACGTGCATTGTCGACCACTGCCGTTGTGGCTGCCATATGGCCTAATAGTCTCATGCAGGTCAAAGCATCTATTGTTGGAGCGATGGTTATCATGTCTACAAGATTGCCTATTGCCTCGTACCTGTCTTGAGGAAGAAAGGCCCTTGCTGATTGTGAATCCAGTCTTGCCCCAATAAAATCGATAGTTTGAGAGGGGACTGCAGTTGACTTTTGCCAGTTTATGAGGAGGCCTACTTTCTGGAATAGCTGGACCGTACATTGCAGATCTTCCCTTGCCTTTTCCTCTGAGGTTGCCTTTAAAAGGCAGTCGTCTAAATAGGGAAAGATCATGATGCCCTGGCTCCTTAAAGTGGCTGCTACTACTGCGAATACCTTGGAAAAAGTTCTCGGGGCTGTCGAGAGACCGAAAGGCAAGACTGTGTATTGGTAATGCCTGTTCCCGACTCTGAATCTTAAGAATCTTCTGTGAGATGGATGAATCGAGATGTGAAAGTACGCATCTTGGAGGTTGAGGGATGCAAACCAGTTGTCTGACTCCAGGGCAGGAATGATCGATGTTATTGTATTCATTCTGAATCTTTGTTGAGTGATAAATTTGTTGAGCCTTCGGAGATCGAGGATGGGTCTCCAGCCCCCCGATCTCTTCTCTATGAGGAAATAGGGGGAGTAAAAACCCCTCCATCTGTGCTCTTGTGGAACTTCTTCTATTGCACCTAGTTGTAGTAGGCGCTGCACCTCCTGTAAAAGTAATTGTTCGTGAGCTGTGTCCCTGAAGAGGGACGGGGAAGGGGAAATGTGACTTGGAGGTGTTTTGAATGGAATGGTGTACCCTGTGTTGATAATCTCTAGTACCCATTTGTCCGATGTGATCGCCGTCCATTCGTGATAAAGGGCTCTGAGTCGATGATGGAAGATCGGTACCTGCCCTAGAACTTGACATAGGTTTGACGGTCCCTCGACCAAGCTTTCAAAATTGAGGCTTTTCCGGTGGGTTCTGGGACATATTGGACTGTCCCGTGGTTTGTCTGCGTCTCTGGGCTCGGTATCTGCCCCTTGGTGGATCTTGTCTCCTGTAATTCTGTCTATTCGTATATTGGTAGTGGAACCTTGGGTTATATGGTTGGAATCTATTTGATCGTGATCTTGTCATAGTTGGGTAGATGCCAAACGTTTTCAGTGTGGCTCTATCATCTTTTGACATGTGCATGGTATCATTTGTCTTGTCAAAGAATAACTTTCCTTTGTCAAAAGGGAGATCTTCGATTGAGGACTGAAGCTGGCGTGGCAGATCAGCAGAGTGTAGCCAGGCTGATCTCCTCATCACCACTCCTGTAGCCATGGATCTTGCCACCGTATCGGCTACGTCTAAGGCTGCCTGCATCGCTGTTCTCGATATTAACTGTCCTTCCCTAATTATGGAGTGGAACTGACGTCGCATCGCCTCTGGAACAACCTCTATGAAATCTGCTAATTTGAGGTAATTTGTGTGGTTATAATTTGCAAGCAGAGCCACATAGTTCGATATGCGCATCTGAAGGGATGATGATGTATAGACCCTCTTCCCAAAGGCATCCAATTTCTTATCCTCTTTATTCGATGGAGTAATTTTACTATATTGCTGTTTGTTCTTTTGAGTTGCTGCCTCCACAACTAGCGAGTTTGGAGCAGGATGAGTAAAGAGGTATTCTGAGTTTTTGGCTGAAATATAATATCTCCTATCAGCTCTCCTGTTAGTTGGTGTGATAGATGCAGGAGTCTGCCAAATTAGCTCCGCAGGTTCCAGCAGAGCATTGTTCATAGGGAGTGCCAGTCTCGTAGTTGTTCTAGTGTGCATAAAATTGAGAAGCTTGTGATGTGACTCAGCTACTTCTTGTAGAGGAATCTCCATGGACTCCGCCACTCTTTTGAATAACTCCTGGAACTGTTTTGCATCGTCCAGTGACGTTGAGGAGGTAGTTGGGATAATCACCTCGTCTGTTACCGAGGAGACCTCCTGATGTGGGGAGAGTAGGTGAGTATCTTCCTCTTGTTCCTCCTCATCCTGAGAGAGAGAATGTGGGGAGGATGTGGGTAGATCAACCATCCTTTCCAGAGGTGAATTATCATTCTGTACCCTTGGCCTTTTATATGATGGATGTCTCTCCTGTCTGTACCAATGAGGAGGGTAAGATGGTTGAGGACCATACCAGCCCTGTTCGTAATAGGGGAATGGTGCCCTGTCATGAAATGGCATCATGAGCCGTGGTCTATAGTAGGGGTCATAGACCTGATGTTTTCTAAGGATTTCTTCCTCTGCCTCTTCTTCACTTGTGAACTGAGGGGGAGATCTGCTGTGTTGCTGTTGACCCCTTCTGCTATGGTGAATCGGCAGTTCAGGAGAGGGTGACCTATCTCTCAGAGTGACTACATGTTTCCTCTTTTCTGTTCTCTTTCTGGCAGAGCTTGGTGCGGAGATTTTCTCCTGAGGAGCTCTCCGCGGTGCTGAAGCAGCTTGCGGTGCCGTGGGTGCGTTCTCCTGCACCGGCTCCAGCTGATCAGTATCCAGGTGAGTAATCAAAGCTTGCAGCTCCGAGAGGTCGGTAGCCGTTGCCTCCGGGCTCTGAGGCTTGTCCGGTGCCGAGCCCACTGACGGTGCTGACCCTTGGGCTGCCCTCTGGGTGCCGGGCAGTTTCTCCAGCTGGTCGGAGCTGCTTGCTGCAGCCGCGGCTTTCTTTTTTAACTCTGCGCCGCTTTTTGTGCCTGAGGAGCCTGCAGCCTCTTTGGCACGGTTTTTAACTGGGGACAAGGAGAGTTGTTTTCTTCTTTTAAACTCTCCTTGAGGAGATACCAAGTGCCTTTTCCCTGACTGCTGAGTCGGGGAGGCAGACCATCCCCGACGCGGGTGTGAAGCCGGTCGTAGGGACTTTTCCATTAAGAGCAGCTTGAGCCTGAGATCACTGTCCTTTTTGGCTCTCGAGCTCAAGCTCTTGCAATGAGGACATTTCTCAGAAATATGTCCTTCTCCTAAACATTTTATGCAGACGGCATGACCGTCTGAAGCCGGTATGGCATCCCGGCATTTCTCGCACCTCTTGAAGCTGGGGGAGCCCAGCATGCTGAGAGCGTGCGAGGTTTTTTTTGGGGGTTTTTTTGTTTTTGTTTTTTTTAACAGAATAAAGAGAAAAAGAAAAAAAGGGAAGTTTCACTAGGAAACAACACTAACTAGTTCAGTCTAAGGGAAAAAAACTAAGGCTGAGTGAAAATTTTTCTGAGGGGGACCGGTCTCCGGCCAGTGACCGTGGCGGTAGAGAAGGGAATGGGCAGTTGGAGCCGCACACTTTCTGAGTAGCATCTCGATCGCCGCGAGACAGCTGTCTCGCACGCGCGGCTCCAACGGCCACTGCTTTTAAATCTCCAGTCAGTGGCGCGCGGCGCGCGCCCTCACCTATGGTGGAGCACCATGGGGACTCGTCTCGAGGGAGAATGGAAGTTTTCATTTTTAAAAAACTCAAATGAATATTTCAACATTTGCCCAACTTTTTCTTCAATTCAAGAAATTAATCAAAAGCTAACCCTTTCCATCTAACAATTACGTTTTTATTAATCCAATTTTTCTGACAAAAACATTTAATCAAATATTCCCAAACAGATCGAGTTCTGAGGAGCCACAAATGTCATTGACTGAAATGCAAAATTCAGGCACTCAGTGCCTCTGAAAATCAGGCCACATTTCTGACAAATTATCAACTGTGTCAACCTATGTTATTGATAAGATTTTCCCAGGATGACATGTGTTGCTTACTATCTACTACCACACTTACATGTGTAGCTTATTGTTTGTTGCAACAGTCATAAGAGGATGTGGCATATACTTATGATATGGTTTTGAGTACTATATGTTAAAGTAGGCAGTTGGTATGCAAGAGAAAAGACAGTCTTGCATTGAAGGTGCAGCCTGAGAGGGGCAGGAAACGTAGGTCCTTATATTTTGTTCAATCCCAAATTTCTTGTGTAATCTTGGCCAAATCACTTATGATCAAATTCTGCTCTCAGTTAAACAAGTGGAAATGTGGAACAACATTGACTTAATTTGGGTTACTCCAGATTTACACAAATAAAAAAAGCAGAATTTGTATTTTAATATAGATGGTTGGGATTTTAAAAGCTTACTAGAGAATTTAGTTATACATCGCCCATTAATGACAGTTGTGTTGCTAAATCCTATGAACAGTTTTGAAAATCTCAGCCAACATCTGTCTATAAAGCGGACATAATAGTTACCCATATCAAAGAGATGTTATAAGCCTAAATTTAATGAATGCTTGAAAAGTACATTGATATTTCCATGTGCCCACCTAAGTGAAAATGGTGGGATTTTCAAAAGTGCCTGAATGATTTAAGAGCACAAATCCAATTGACTTTAAGTACAATTTAAACTCATAAATAAATGGGATTTAATCTTTTATATGTTTTTGAAAATCCCACCCAAAGTATAGTTGACAGGTTGCTAACTCTCCAATATAGAAAAGAGCTAGTTTAAAAACCCTACACTAAGACTTTAGCCAGCCATCAACATTATTTACAATAAATTAGTATTTTAAATCGGGATTGTAGAATTTTATACTTGATTAGCAATAAATATTGGCATCTAATTTTCTCTTCCAGAATTTTTGCCTCCTCAGCTACACCTTTTTTTTTTACTGTTAAATTACAAAGAAATGTACCCTAAAAATGTGGCAGGACAAAATCTTCTAATATCCTCTTCATCATTGATAAAAGAGGAAAAGCAACAATTTCAACATAGAGTGGATTAAAGGAATAGAGCTTCTGTAAAAACAGCTCAGTGACAGAGACTTTAAATACAAACACAGGAAAAGTAACACCTAAATATATGTTAAGCCTGCCGGTAATAGTTGGTTATGCTTAAAAATTACATTACACAAGAAGTTTCTTTACAGATCAGTCTGTTAAAATGACCCTTTGCACTGTCCTTTGAAATAGTACTTAATCAGCGTGTGGGTTTGACTGCCGCTTCCTATGGGGAAGGTTGCAGGTACGGACCAAGAGGAGAAAAATCTCTGCCAGTTTCTTCACAGGGGCCTACCTGAATAATTCTATCTAGACACAGTGCTGCAAAATAAGCCCCACAGGAGCCTGAGCTGTCCATTTTGGTGCCTCTTATCTGCATTTTGTCCCCAGCAGAAGTAGCTAAAAATCCTATCTGAACAAGCGTTTTCCTTTCTTTTCTTTTATTGAAAAAAATCTTTTCTGTTTTCAATAGCTTTAAAAAACCGTACTCTCTTGGGGGTTGTGTTTTTTGGGTTGCTTTTTTTTTCATTAAGAAACTGCTTTTTGTGAGAAAATTACTTTTAAAATTTTCCAAAAAAAATATTATCTTGTTCCTATCATCCTTAGTCCCCAAACAACACCCTGACCAATCAAAGAGGGCTTGTCTACACAGTCACTTAATGTGTGGCAAGCCAGGTTGTAAATTTCGCTATGCTCTAACACAAGGTAAAAGTTCTGCAGTGCATTTAGGTATACTGCTGTCTACTCAGCCAGTGTGAGTTGATAGGGTCCCAGAGTGTGGGCTACAACCTGAGCCCAAATGTCTACACTGCAAATAAACAGCTCCTAGGCTGAATGCCCCAAAACTAAGTCAACTGGCATGGGACAGTGATCGGTATCTAATTGCAGGATAGACATTCCCTTTGTGGTTGACAGGTTAGTGAACTACATATCCACCCTCTAGCTTGTTGCATACTAAGTCTCCATGGCTATGTCTACACTTGTAAATTTAGGTCGACTTTAGCTAAGTCGATTTAACTAAGTAGACATTAAGTTGACTTAGTTAAGTTGACTTAGCATGTCTCTACCTAAATTTTAAGTCGACTTAGGGGGGACCTTACAAAGTCGACCTAGAGCATCCACACTGGATGCCTAGGTCAACTTCTAAGGGCTAGGGGGACCTTGGGCAGATCCACTGTGGCAGGGAGGGCACCCTTTGCCCAGTGCCAGGGGGCTCAGCCTTTGCCCCATTGTACCTTGGTACAATGGGGCAAAGGGGGACAGGGACCCTGGCAGGGCAAATGGGGCAGGGTGGGCAGAGCTCTGCCCTGCCCTGTGGGGGGGGCATGCCAGGCTCCCCCTGTGCCCCCCCCCGGCAGGGAGGGCAGTGGGGGAGTCCTGGAGAGCCCTAAGTTGACTCTTAGTCGACCTAGGGCTACTCCAGATCTACACTGGCTTAAGTCGACTTTAGAAAGTCGATTTAAGCCTAAAGTCGAATTAAAAGGGGGTTTAATAAAGTCGACTTAATTTTCATTAAGTTGACTTTATTTTCCTTAAGTCGACTTAAGCAGCTGCTTAAGTCGACTTAAGGAAAGTGTAGTGTAGATGCAGAGTAAATTAAGTCGACTTAAGGAAGCTTAAGTCGACTTAATTTACAAGTGTAGACGCACCACATGTGACAAGCCCTAATTGCTGAGGCTGGAGACAAAGAGCAAACTTGTCCTTAGGCTGAAATAAAAGAGGCTATTCGCCATCATGGAAAGTATCTCAATCAAAGGAACAATAATAGAGCCTCTGATGTGGTATCTTTCCTGGCTATCTCTTTGGAGCAATGAGGCATGCTCCCTGTATATTTCTAATTGTTTTGGCCTTACAGTGTTCACCCCACTCCCATATTAATCCTTAGATAACGAGAGAGGGGTTCTCACTTAATTATTTACAGCTAAATGTGAATGTACAATCTAGGAACAAAGATGTAGGCCATGCATACAGGATGGGGACTCTATCCTGGAAAACAGTGGTCCTGAAAAAGATTTGAGAGTCATGATGGATAAGTAGCTGAGCGAGCTGCTGTGATGCTGTGACCAAAAGAGCTTATGCAATCTTGGGATGCATAAACTTGGGAATCTTGAGAAAGAGTAAAGAGGTTTTAGTTCCTCTCTATTTGGCACTGGTGCAACCTCTGCTGGAATACTTGAAAATACTTGTGTCCAGATGCGTTGCCCACAATTCCAGAAGGATGCTGAGGATTCAACGAGGAGCCACCAGAATGATTCCAGGATTAGAAAACATTCCTTACAGTGGTAGGCTCAGGATGCTCAATCTATTTAGCTTGACAAAGACAAGGTAAGTGGTGACTTGATTATCATCTATAAGCAACAACATAAGGTACAAATATTTAACAGTGGGCTCTTCAATCTAGTAAAGTAAGATACAACACAATCCAATGGCTGGAAATTGAAACTAGAGAAATTCAGATATGCAGAAAGGAGTACCTCTATAATAATGAGCATAACTAACCTTTGGAATAATTTACCAATGGTCGTGATAGACTGCATTATTAACAATTTTTAAATCAAGATTTTTATTTTTATTTTCCCTAAAAGCTATGCTCTAGTATTCTGGGGAAGTTCTGTGGCCTGTGTTATTCAGGAGGTCAGATCCAAAGGGGTAGGTAGCCATGTTAGTCTAGTTCAGCAAAAGAAACAAGGAGTCTTGAGGCACTTTTTGATAAAGAGGTGAGACTTGTGCATGGGTCAAAGAGAGGCCTGTTTCAATATGGTGATCTCTAAGGGGAAAGATAGACAGTAGAAGAAAACAATTTTAAGGCAAAAATAAAACGCCTGATTAAAAAAAAGACAACCCACTCTCAATCCCATCACAGTGTCTAAGGAAACAGAAAAAGATGGTTTTGACCCATCTAAAACCTTAGCTAAGTTATCTTGTATTCACACAGCGTGTCTTACATCGTAGGTCTTTTATCTCATCCTATTTCTGAGATTATTGTATTCTGACAGGAATGTTTTTGGAGTGATCTTAAAATGCTTTTAAAGGATACCATGTGGAAATAAATAATTCAGAACTTTCTTGAGTGTTTCTTCAGCATCTCATCTTATGCATAGAGTGTTTTTAGAGAGTGCTCACCTGTATAGTGAATTGCATTTTCTGCTACTTGTTTCTCTTGAATATAGTATCACTCTTCTTTTACACATGAGATAATCACTCACACTATTGCATATATTTAGTGACATTTTAATTACAAAAACACACAGCCTTTGCAAATAACTCATAATATAGTAATGGACCTTTAATAAACATGAATATAGGAAGGAAAAGTATTAATACAATGCATTAATCAGTCAAAATGAATATAACAAAGTACAAGTTTTAGCAAGGAATTATAGCCAATTGCAGTAATATGTAATTACAACAAACTAATAATTCTAATGATGACTTCAAGGGGATCGTGATTAAGTGCTCCCTGGAATAAGAATACTTTCCTGAACTGGGGTCTTAGACTAATATTGTTCAATTTTTTCAGTAATCTGGAGAAGGGATTGAATAATGAGATGACAAAGATTGCAGAAAACAAAAAGGAATTTAAATTGGGCTAGAGAAGACTGTGAGGTGCTTCAGGGTAATCTAATAGGCAAGCAACTGAGCAGCACGTTGTCCAGCTGAAATTCTATAATGACAAATGCATATGATGCACATTGGAAAGAACCATTTGAATGTATATGAATTGCAGGATTCTAAACTAATTCAGAAGAAAATGCCTGGCCACCATATTATACTATAACAATGAAGACTACTGCTCAATGTGCAGCGGGAGTAAGAAAATCAGAAATATGCTAGGATATACACAGGCCGGGATATAAAGTAGAGATGGTCAAAATTGTGTTTTTCCACTAAAAAGTTTGTCTAAAACAACAAAAATGGTTTTCAATAAAAAGTTTCCACACACAACAAAATTTAAGTTTTCCTCGAAACCTCCAAAACTGAAAATTTTGGGCTGAAACCAAGTTTCCATCCTGAGAATAAAAAATGAAACATTTTGTTTCCAGTTGTGATAAGCCAAATTAATATATTTTAGTATGTCAATCTGACTCGAAACAGCTTTTTGTGTGTCAGTTCCAGGTTAATCCATGTCTTTTGACAATGCTGTGGAGAGAGTTGTACTTTAAGTTCCTCATACTCCCATTCTTTTCTGTGGGCTGAGTTGGTGGAAGCTCAAAATCAGGTTCCATCAACAAGCTTAAGGTAAGGCCAGGGCTGAAGACTGGTGATCAGAGGCAACACCAGATTAGAGTCAAAAGGCAGGAATCTTGGAGTATGTCTACACTAGCAATTTAGGTCAATTTAAGGACCCTTAAATCGACCCAAATTACTCCATGTCCACATTGGGCTTTCATTAAGCCAGTTTAAGAAATTCCTTAAGTCAACTTAATGAAAGCTTAAGTCATCTTAATAACTACCCCTCCTTAGGTTGACAACCCTTAAATTGACTTAAGGACAGTGTGGCTGGGGAGTAGCCCTTAAGTCGACTTTATTAAGTGGATGTAATGCCAGTGTGGATGCCTATGTCCAATGTTAAGTCGAATTAATAAAGTTGACTTAAAAGGACCACTTTGTTAAGTCGACTTAATAAGGTCGACTCGACTTAACATCAACCTTATTAAGTCTACTTAACAAAGTCGACTTAACTTTTTCTTGTGTAGACATACCCAAGGTCAGAGGCCAGAGATCAGGAGACAAGGTGATGTCCAGCACAGTGCAGGCCAAGGACTATGTTGTTGTTCCCAGCAACTTCCTGGGGCAACCACTAAGATTAAGTAGGGGCATTTGGTCAATCAGAGGGCTCCAGGGTGCTGTCACTCTTGGTTTTATGGGTGGTACTTCCTGCAATTCCTATTCTCCTCAGTGCTCCCTGCCTGTATCCCTGTAGGGCCTTCCAGTGGCACTGTCGGAATATCAGACTTTACAGACCCAGCTTCTAGGGCCCCAATCCTCACAGTCATATATCACAATCTCCCTCCTTCATGTCCCCTGATGGTACATTACAGGAGACATATATTTCGGTCAAGGAGCCCAGCCCATAGGAGAGAATTTGAGCATATAAATTACAACTCCCACGAGGTTCTCCAAGAACTCAGGGGGATGCATTTAATGTCCAGCTAAGATAGAATGAAATATTTCAATTCAGGAATGCCGAAATGTTTCATTTTGGTTGAAAATGTTGAAATAAATATTTCAGCATTTCTCAATTAAAGTTTTTTGGCTGAAAATTTTTGGTTTTGGCTCTGAAATGATTCAGTTTCTGGTGATCGGTTTTTCAGTTTCCACAGAAAATAGATACTTGGCACACACACAAAAATTGTTTAATCCAAAAGAAAATTTTCTGTCAGAAATAACAGAGGATAATACAGAAAATATATGAATAGATGGTATTTTATGAATATGAATAAATGGTATTTTCACATCTAGAATGCTATGCTCAGTTCTCGTCATTCCTTGAGATAGGAACCGCTAAACTGAATCAAACTTGAGGTCCCTGTAAGGCCAGTATCCTGTCTCTGACAGCGACCAGTCCTAGATGCCTCAGAGGCAGGTATAATAACTGTATAGACAAATGTGGGATAATCTGCCCACTGCCACATTAGATCTTAATATAATCTTTACCAGAGACTAAGGCCTGAAGCATAATTTTTAATATCTCAAAAGAGCTAGAGGAGAAACAGAAGTGGCCCAGATATGGGCAAAAAAGAAAATAATATTAGAGGTTTAAGGGGCATTGTCGGAAGAGAGATTGAAAATAATAAGACTGTTTACCTTAAAGGAGATGAATAAGATGGGCGAAGGTAAAAGTGTAAAATAATGAAGGCTATACAGAAGGTAAGTTGGCTGGCTCCTACTTGCCCGTTTCTCATAACACAAGTACAATGGTTTAGCCCATAAAACTAAAAAAAAAACAAATTGGTTTCTCAGTAGTATTGGTGCTAAAGTGCCCCCGCAAAGACTGGTCATTCAGAAAGAGTCTTACGCCTCATGGAACTCAATCTCCTTCTGTGGGATCTTGATGTCTCACTCCACAGGCTTTCAGGTGATTTTAGTTGTATGTGCCAAGGATTAGTTCCTGTCCCACTTTTTCTCAGCCTCTTCCAAGCTGCAGCCTTGTGTTTACATCTTTTGTGATGGGATGCACATCCATGCACCCCGGGGCATGATTTATGTAACTTTTCTCTTTAGTTTCACAAGGTAATTGTGTGATTTGATGCCATATATGCTATATCAGGTTCTTTTGTGAATGCTCATAACATATTCTACAAAATTACCATGCTGCTATGTTTCTTACAGCAACGTGTGTGTACAGCTGTGAAGCATGTTATAGGGTTCAGACACTCAGGACTATCTCTAGCATAGAGGCTGGAGACTTACATGACAAAGGGGATGCAGATGCCCTCCCTGGCTCAGGTAGAAGTGAAGAGAATGACACAGAAGCACAGAGCAGGAGGGACTATCAGGAGTTTACAATACAAAGACACAGACCATTTGAGGGGGAAAAAGCTGCAGGCTTTTGCCTGGAAGACTCCATCTTGCAATCAACTTCAAGCAAGATCTGGGCCCTGCCTTGGAATAGGCAGAGAATGACTGTAAAACACCAGAGTCCTGTGGCACTTTTAAAGACTAACAGATTTATTTATCGCATGAGCTTTCGTGGGAGAAAATCCCACTTCGTCAGACGCTTTGAAGATGGGAAACTTACAGAATGGGAGGAAATTAAATACAGGGGAGTGTATGACATAGGATCAGGTCAGGCTGTAACATGCGGTTATATCTTAGGGCTTGACTGTACACAATGGATCGTGTGGTGTGTGGAGGATGAAAGCTCGAGGGATGTAGGTAACTATACTGCGGTTATACCTTAGGGCTTGACTTTCCTCCCATTCTGTAAGTTTCCCATCTTCAAAGTGTCTGACAAAGTGGGATTTTCTCCCACGAAAGCTCATGCGATAAATAAATCTGTTAGTCTTTAAAAGTGCCACAGGACTCTCTTGTCTTACTACAATAGACTAACACGGCTACCCCTTTGGAATTTGTAAAACACCAAACAGCTGAACACCTTGCGCATAATCTAGTACTATGAGGTCAGTTCAAGCAGAGAGGTTAAATTAGTATGTGGTTTATACCTTTTATTTGATGGTGGTCACTCCTGTCTCATTTATAGTATGATGCTGCCTTGATTGGCCCTTTTCTCACGTGCAATCTTACTCTGATCAATAAACTAGTATTTGTTTTATCTAAAGCTATGTGGTCTTCATAGGTCGTGAATATGGGATGCTGGGCACAATCCACTTCTTTGTTAAGTGGTCAGATTTGAGACTATAATGATTGAGGGTGGGTCCCAATCCCTGTAAGACAGTGGGTCCCGGTGCGGTATCTGGGGCTGGGGGTGTTCGCTTGGAGACCAATGCCTGTGTGGCCAGTGGATTTACATCCACTGCCTGGGACCAATTACATGCTGGTGGCTGGTGTGGACTGACTCAGGAGGAATGAGTGGTCACCAAGCAGGGTGGGGTGAATGAATCAGGGTTCAGGAGTGCGGTTTGAGGGGTCATAGCGGCACACCAGATTGGATGTGGGGAGCAGCCTGTAACATCTTTTTCTTTCCTGCACTGTGCAGTCTCACCAACTCTAGACACATTCTGCTATTTGTGTCTTTCATTCTTCATTGAGATACATAGCAATTGCAATTTAGTGATAAGACTTGGGATTAGAATCCATTAAATGGGACTTAAAATCATTTCTAACCTAGCTTATTATCTCACAGTCTCCCCACCCACATTTATATTTCACGTGGAATACAGGTCTTATTTAGTTTTATATAAGAACACTGTGAAAAATAAAACACATGTGCAAAATAAATTTGTTAGTCTTTAAAAGTGCCACAAGACTCCTTGTTTGTTTTTCTGATCTCGACTAACACGTCTACCCCTTTGGCACTTGTGAAATTTATATTTCTCTTTCCAGGGGATTCTAGCAAGGTGTCAACCCAAACTAAAAACAAACAAACAAAACTTTTCAAAAGCCAAAACATTGTATCATAAAAACAATTTGAATTTTCCATGTCCATGTGATAGCTATTACACACCACCAGGCTATAGAAATAATTACATCTATATACAGTACATGTACATTGAGTGACTATGTTTTATATTGTTAGTCCTGGCTAATTCCCCATACATGTACAGCTATGATGGAGGAGCAATAGGCAGGCATTCACATGTGATGGGGGAACCATTTTGATGAGGGAGAGGTAAGTAGAGACCCACATTGAGATAGATAGATTAATCTGAGGGGAGGCATGGGCCAAAGAAGAGATCTACACAATAACATTGGAGTATATTCACGTCTCATTCACAGGGGAACAGGCATAGAGAATATGAGTGTCAGTGAAATCAATGGAACTGTGTTTTTACCCAGCTGAGGATTTGGTCTTTAGAGTATTTAAAATAGACTATAGCGAGCTTCTTGAAGTCTTCCAGCAAACCTCCATCAAAATGCACCAGTCTCAGGCACTAGGTGCGATGGGATGGGCAGAGTAAAATGTCATTGATGAAGGGGGCAAAATTAAGATTCCAGGAGTAACCTTAACTGTACTATCTCATACTGTACTCTCTAAGGCTTGTATGCTATTTTAAGATTGCAATCAACCTTATCTGTGAATTTCAAAGCAACTTCTTTTTCCCCTTAGAATTCTTACCTCTGAGATAGAGTTCTACTGGTCACTTAACCCACTAGCTCCTACCATTGTGGACTCTGCTGGACTTGTAGAAACAAAAGGAAGATAATCAGATTGTTATTTCCTACCAACTGACCAGCATGATAATGTCATTCAACTGTTTTAGTAAAATCCTTTTTCATTTATGTATATTAAGACTGTTCGCATTAGCATGGTTTCCATACCTATGTAGCTCCTTACAAACATCCACAAAGCTACTCATTGTCCTCCATAAAATCCCTCCTTAAAATTTGCTTCTACTGGAATGCCTACAAAAACCTGACAACTGGTAGGCCATTGGTGTGCTGAAATCACTACCTGCCATGCCAACCTATATTGCACCATTGCTTACTCATACTCACTTTCCTATCTGTTGCCTCTCATATTGCAATTGTAGTATCTTTAGGCAGGGACCATAGATTTATAGAATTGTAGAACTGGAAGGGACTTTGCACGGTCATCTAGTTCAGTCCATTGTACTTATGACAGGACCAAGCGTAATCTAGACCATTTGTGACAGGTGTTTGTCTAACCTGCTTTTAAAAGTCACCTATGATGGAGATTCCACAACCTCACTAGGCAACTTATTCCATGCTTAACTACACTGACAATTAGGAATTTTATACTAATGTTCATCCTAAACCATTCTTGCTGCAATTTAAGCCCATTGCTTCTTGTCCTATCCTCAGAAGTTAAGGAGAACAATTTTTCTCCCTCCTTCTTGTAACAGTCTTTTAGGTACTTGAAAACTGTTATTTCCCCCTTCAGTCATCTCTTCTTTAGACTTTAAACCCATTTTTTTCAATCTTCCCTCATAGGTCATATTTTCTAGACCTTTAATAATTTTTGTTGCTCTTCTCTAGATTTTCTTCAATTTGTCCGTATCTTTCCTGAAATCCAGCTGAGGCCTAATTAGCGCATAGTAGAGCAAAAGAATTACTTCTCATCTCTTGCTTACAACAGTCCTGCTATTACATCCCAGAATGTTTGCTTTTTTGCAACAGTGTTACAGTGTTGACTTGTAGTTTGCTTGTGATCCACTATGACCCCCAGACACCTTTCTGCAGTAATGTTTCCCGGGGAGTCATTTCCCATTTTTTGTGTGTGTAACTGATAGTTCCTTCCTACATGGAGTACTTTGCATTTGTTCTTATTGAATTTCATCCTATTTACTTCAGACCATTTTGAATTGTGATCCTATCCTCCAAAGCACTTGCCACCCCTCCCAGCTTGGTGTCATTTGCAAACTTGGTAAGTGTATTCTCTATGCTATTGTCTAAATTATTGATAAATATATTGAATAGAACTGAGTCCAGAACCGATCTCTGTGGAACTCCACTCGATATTCCCTTCCAACTTGACAGTGAACTACTCTCTGGGAAAAGTTTTTCAGCTGCTGATGCACCCACCTTATAGTTGTTCCATCTGTGTTATGTTTCCCTAGTTTGTTTATGAGAAGGTCATGCGAGACAGCATCAAAAGCCTTAGTAAATTCAAGATGTACCATACCTACCATTTCTCCCCATTCATAGGGCTTGTTATCTAGCCAAAAAAAAGCAATTAGGTTGGCTTGACATGATTTGTTCTTGACAAATCCATGCTGACTGTTCCTTATCACCTTATCTTCTTGGAGTTTGCAAATTGATTACTTAATTATTTGCTCCATTACCTTTCCAAGTACTAAAGTTAAGTTGACAGATCCATAATTCCCTGGATTGTCCTTATTTTTCTATTAATAGATTGGCACTATATTTGCCCTTTTCCAATGCTCTGGAATCTCTCTGGTCCTCCATGACTTTTCAAAGAAAATCGCTAATGGCTCAGATATCTCCTCAGTCAGCTTGAGTATTTTAGAATGTATTTCATCAGACCCTGGTGACTTGAAAACATTTAACTTGACTAAGTAATTTTTAACTGGTTCTTTCCCTATTTTAGCCTCATATCCATCTCTCATTTTCACTGGCATTCACTATGTCAGACGTCTAATTACTACTAAACTTTTCAGTTAAAACAAAGGGTCATTTAGCACTACTGTTTTCACATTTTCTGTTACTGTTTTTCCCCGTCATTGAGTAACAGGCCTGCCCTGCTCTTGGTATTCTTTTGTGTCTGATGTATTCGGATATTGAAGATTTCCTGGTTAAGTCTGAGTGTTATTTTGCCATATTTTCTATCTGCCCATGCAGTGGGATAGTTTCTGATTGTGCCCTTAATGTCTCTTTGAAAAACTGCCAACCGTCCTGAACTCTTTTTCCCCTTTGATTTGCTTCCCAATGGATCTTGCCTACCAATTCTCTGAGTTTGCTAAAGTCTGCCTTCTTCTAATCCATTTTCTTATTGTGCTGTTTTCCATCCTACTATTATGAACTCTACCATTTCATGATCACTTTCACCCAAGTTGCCTTCCCCTGTGAAATTCTCAGCCATTTTCTCCCTCTGTGTAAAAATCAAATCTAGGAAGCCTCTTCCCTAGTAGCCCTCTCCACTTTCTGAAATAAAAAATTGTCTCCAATACAGTCCAAGAACTTGTTGGATAATCTGCACTCTGTCACGTTATTTTCCCAATAGATGTCAGTTGAAATCTCCCATCACCATCAAGTCCTATGCTTCGGATGATTTTGTTAGTTCTTTTTAAAAAAAGCCTCATCCAGTTATTCCTTCCTGGTTAGATGGTCTGTAGTAGACCCCTCCCATGACATCACCCCTGGGTTTTGTTTGTTAAACTTTTTTTATCCTTACGCAAAGATTTTCAATAAGTTTTGATCTGGTTTTTGTACTTCCCCCAACAAAAAGGAGTCCTGGTATTAATAGATGCTATGGTAATAATACATAAATAATAATAACAATAGCAATAATAATACAACATATTAACTTCAACTTACCTGAGTAACTATTAAACTTACCTGAGCCAAGAGATGGTACTGCCCAATGGACAAGACATTATATTGGTTGTCAGAAAATCAGGGTTCTTTTTCTTGTTCTGCCACTCAAGTGTAAGTCACCTGACCTCTCTGAGTCTCTATATTCCTCTCAATCCTTTGCTTGTATTTATCTACTTAGATTGTAAATTGCTCAGAAGAGGGAATGCCTCTTACCTATTGTTTGTTTCTACGCAAAAAAGGAGCTAACTTAATGGAAACTTGATTGTGATTAGGACCTCTTTGTACTATTGTAATACAAAATAATTATAGTAATTTAAGGCACTTAACATCCTCTTCAACAGGAGATAAAAGAGTAACAGAAAACTCTCCAAAATCTCCAAATTTTGTCCATAAATTGTTTTGTTAAACACTTAACCCAGACTGACTGATGGCTCAGAAACTTCTGCAAACCTTCCCAGTGAATCTGGACCAAATTTCAGGTCCTATAATGAAACTTTCTCTCAGATGTAGTTTCCAAAATAAATGAAATGCACAAAACCCCACTGAGACTTACCCTCATTTGATATTTAAATGAAGTTCAGTATCTCAGTAATTAAAGATAGGGAAGTCGTAATCACTAATGGCATGCTCCCTTACAGTAGTATAGAGGTTGCATAGCTGAATTGTTTATTTGGTTCTGTGGCAGAAGACTTGGCTAGGTAACCTTCATTCTGTTTCCACCAAGGAATTCTTCCCAGAAAGTTAATGTACTATTTTCATGTAGGCTAATCTTAGTGAGAATTGTGTTTGGGAGGTTTTTGATAGCCTCCAGCTCATGTTATACCATGTATTTATAAAGTGCAATATTCATGTATAAATATTAGATATTTCAGAACCAGTCAGAGTACCTGTGCCTCAGCTGCAAATGCAGATTGGGTGGGTGCTTTTTACCAAACCGAGTTTCTTGAGTTGTCCTGAAACATAGATCCAAAACGTTAAGAGCATGATTTCATGTGACTGAAGGAGTTTTTATTGAGAAAAAAAAATAAAAAACCAACATTCATTGAGAAACTTAACACCACAGGACATGTTGACACAGCTTCTAAGAGTGAACTTCCCACAGTAACATTCTAAAAATAGTTTTATAGATGGTGCGTTGATATTGTGGTTCATGCTGAAGCTCAGGCTCTCAAATCCACACACCCAGTTACACAACTATTTTTAGAACATGAGTGAGAACTCCTTTACCACAGATCCGGGGACCTGGACTGAGAGGATTGTTCATAAATTGCAGTTTAGACATGTACACAGAGATTCTGTCATTGAACTGGAGCATTATCTTTTCTTTTGTAAACACAGTTTTTGAATATTTTGGCCACTTCTGATTGAATATTTATAACTATGGGATTGCATGAAATATTGATGTAGCAGCAGGCACACAACATGCTTACTTTTTTTCAAAAACAAACTTAGATCTAGTAATGTATTGTTATCATAGGACTAGAAAGATTAATTTTGAACCAATGTTCAGATGCTGTTTTTTATAACTCTTAGGCTACATTCATTTCTCAAAGAAACATATTAATTTACATCATATATAGAGTTAGATTCAAATTGTCTACTTTTTCCTCATGGGGAACTGGAAACCCTACAAGTTTGCATCCACAATTTATTTTCTTATCCTTCTTCTGGGGGGGGGGGGGGAGGTCATGGAAAAGAGAGCAAAAGAAGGCATTAGGAAAACCACAAAACCTCCCATGAAATTGGAAGACGTTCAAAGTACATAAGCCATAGAGCTCCGGTGACCCACGAGAACCCAGGACTGCGTATACCAACTTTCTTTGCTTCCATATTGCCTCTTAAAATATCTGGCTACCTGCAATTCCTTGTCAAGACTAGAAGAGCCATGCTGTTAAAGATTAGAGCTCCATCTCACCCCACCCCACTCCAAAAAGACGTTATTCTTTGGAATCCACCATTTTGAAGGTAGTAGAATGAAGGTCTTGTAAAGGAAAATGAGAAAGGTATTCTTGATAAGTATGAATACAATCAAACTACCTTGGGGCTGGTGTGAGGATGATGTTAAAGAAATCAGCTATCATTAAGACACAGGAAGAATCTATAGAGGGGCCTCTCTGAGGTTGAAGGAAAAATGGACCATGCCACAAGACAGGAACCTAATTTTCAGGTTCTAAAAAATATTCCAGTTTTTCCACCCAGCAAAGGGAGATAATTTGTTCCATCATCATTTAAAGTGTGCTGCAGATTTTCAGAATTTTGAATGTTCATTTTAGATAGAAACTAGATGCTTTGTGCACTGGAGACTAGCTGTTTAGTAAGCTTTATTTTTGTAAGGGATTCAGAAGGGAATATGACAAAAAATTCCCTCTGTATTCATCTGGAAAATCTTGTAAATCTTCTGCCGATCACCTGAGAATTGCCAACATGTATTTACGTGATTCTACGAATTGTAACAAAATGGAGGGGGAGAGAGAATTAACTTTTATGTGCTTATCCTGAAAAGTGTCTTAACATTTCCTCCAACTACTTTAATTTAAGGAGTTCTGAACAGTCTGTCTTGCTGGAGTCTATATCCTCACTACATTCCTTACTCCTTGTAGTGCTAAAGTGGAAGATTTTATGATGGACAGTTAGTGGCACCCACATTTCCCTCCCCTCACCCCACCCCACCCCATGAGTGACCTGATTGTGAATTGATGCTGGGCTTCATGCCCAAAACACCAGCTGGAGCCAGTCTTCTGTGGAAACTGGATGGGGCCTGATATAAGGTGTTTTGCAAGACTTCGCTGTGATGTATTCCTTTTATCTGTTCCTTCAAGCTACCTCAGCCTTGGGCCTGAGCATATGAAGGGAAAGCGAGCTTGATCACCCTGCCTTCTCCTGAGATGCTATATGTTAGCATAGCCCCTGGGAATCTGTGGACTTCACCACCGGTCCAAGGACCAGGCTGCCTCAGTAACCTAGGACCAAGGTGCCTTGGGAACCTCCTCAGTGTTGTCCGCACTCGTCAGGGGTCCCTGGCTGGTGAAGGAACATAAGCTCTCGCCACTTATTACTTTTCTTTGCTTGGTCAGGGTTATTCACCCTGGCATTCAATAAAAATCATCCATCTTTTCAATGGTCTTTGACTGCATCTGGTGAATCCACACACAAACCTGCCCCTTGGAGTACAGTTTGGGGGAACACCCTTCATTCCTGGAAATATATAGTATCTATGTACTGTAACCTCCTTGTGCTTCTCTAAGTTAAATTTCTGTCACCCTGCAGAATTTATTGCAGGCCATATGAGCCAATTATCTAATGAGGCAGCTGATTAAGGAAGTTCAACTGGGCAGGAACAAGCAGGGCCTTTAGGGTCAGGAGCAGAAAGGAGAAAGGAACTGCTGGGAAAAGATAGATGCTCCCAGAAAAAAGGTAAGAGTGACTGGAGAGGGGCTGAGGCAGCTCTAACTCCCTGGGAAAGGAAAGGAGACCTTGGGAACTGGTAGGCCCAGGAAGAGAAGGGGAACCAGTAGCAGGAAGAAGCCCAAAGACAGAGCAGTAGAGAAGACCCAGACTACTGAGCTGAGGGTCCCTGGGCTGGTACCTGCAGAAGAGGAAATGCCCAGGTTCCCCTACTAGCCAATGTGTGAGTGGCACCAAGGCTGTGAGTGAGAAGACTAGCTAGGACTATTGAGGAACTGAATCCCCCGGAAGGAGGAGACACAGACAGCGATACAGCAGAGGTCCAAGGGATGCTGCAGTTCTTTTGGCTGCAAGATGGGCTGCAGATGGACAGCAGAAACAGTGAGGGTGTGCAAACTGTGGACAGAGAGGCATCAGGCTCAAACCAAGCCCCAGAGTGACCAAGAGGAGGCACCCATCTGTGGGCAAGTAGTGCAGCCCATGACCAGATAGCAAGTGTGAAAAATCAGGATGAGGTAGAATGTAATAAGTGTCTATATGACAAGTTCACACATTAGTGTTATCCTAAATTTTGAAAAGAAGGATAAGCCACACAGTGTCTTCTAAAGAAATGCTGTTTTTCCCTCTGTGATTTTCTTTACAAATACATGTTTAAAACACATTTTACATTGTGCCTGCATCTACAGTTCAGCAGAAGCTGTGATGTCGGATTACTTTGGCTCTTAACAGTGAGATGCAACAAAAAGAGAAATATATATGGTATCAGTACCAAAGAGGATTTGGTCTTCTTGCGTCTCACCTATGCAAGCTTAGATAGTAAACTAATACAACACCTGAACTTGTTGTTGTATCATATACTTCTAGTTCAGGGTCAATTTCTTCCCATTTTCTGCATATGCATAATGTTAGCATTGGAAAACATTATTTTAATATCAAGCTGCTTATAAAACTGTTACTTTTCCTTAGCAAAAAGTGATGCTTAATGCAAGTTAAGTTGCACAAATGGAACTTTATTAAACCCTATGGAGTGCTCTCTCCATGTGTCTGAGTTGCTTTGAACCTAACTCCACATGTTCCTTGTTCCCCCAGGGTCCTATCTATAAAAGTCCCTCCACTGAGCATAGGTGATCATGGTACATCCATCTTTTTTACAAATATTATAATATAAACATTAACAAATAGTTGATATGCCATTCCTCCCCATCCACCCCATCCTTACACAGCCAGAGGTTGCTAGCACATAAGTTGGAATCCCGTCTTTAGCACAGACCTAGATGGTTGCATAGTCTTTGACATAATCTGATCTTCTCAACAGGCAACCACGCTGGGAATGACCTTTCTCAGTCTCCTTGTAACCTGGTTCTGAATCTGGCAAACTCTCTCTCTGGAGTTTCCTCCCTTACTTGTGGGCTACGCCTGTCTCTGTTCTGTGATGAACTTTGTAAGCAAACTCTGCATGTATCAGCTGACTTATAGGAACCTTGTGTTCCTTCAGATCATTTGTCCCCCTCACACTCAGATGCATGGCTCAGGGCAGGAGCAGCCTGGCCAGGGAGTAACTCTGGCCACTCCTGCAGCTCTGGCCAGCTAAAGGGAAAGGGGACAGGGAGGGTCGAGGACCTGGCAGGGAAGAGGTGGGATGGGGCAGGGAGCCAACGGGGAAGGGATTGGGGGGATCAGAAAGCCAGTGGGAAAGAGACGGGGTGCTGGCGGGTGAGCGCGGAATGGACCATGGGGGTCAGGTTGCCAACAGGGAAGGGCCTGGGGGTGGGTCAGGACAGGGAACATGTGGGTGGGAGGGGAAGGGGCCTGGGGGTCAGGGAGTTGTCAGGCAGCGAAGGCAGAGCCTGGGAAGGCCCTGGGGGCCGGCAGTGGTGGAGCAGGGGGTTTAGAGAAGCCTCAGGAGGTGGTGGGGGATCCTGTCCCTTGCCAGCCCCACTGCCCAGCTGGGGGGTCAGCGTCAGCAGGGGAAAGGAGCGGGTCTCCTCTTCCGCTCCTCCTCCCTCCCCCCCCCCACCAGTAGAGTACCAGCACTTTTTTTTTTTTTTTTTTTAAGAAAAAAAGCACTGCCTAGGACTGCTATAAGGCTTGAGGCAGTGGTCAGCTTCAGAGTGGTGCTAATTCCCAATAAAGTAAAATAAGTTGGTTTTGTTTTGATTGGATTTTTCAATTATTTTCTTGCTATTGTCACCCTCTCGGATAGCAAGGTCTATGATCAGCTCAAACTGCTCCTTCCAGTGAGTCTAGACTGTCTAGATTTGTGTCAGCAAATTCCAAGACTCCAGGGGGGCTTCAGAACAAGTTCTATGAATCATATGGATAGCTGGTGCATTCCAAAGAACTCACAGCTATGTATTCTTAATGAAGATTCTGCATTCAACATCACTAAAGTCAACAAGTGGAATTTCATGAAAAACCTGGTGGATTGCTCAATCCATAATGCTGAGTTGCTTCCAGCCTCCCTCCATACATTCCCTGTTCCCCTGGTCTCCTCTCAGTACGAATCCCACCAGGGAACATGGGTTCTCTGAATCTAGCCCCACTAGTCATGATTCAGGTCACTCTCTTCCAAAGAGTTTTAAATTAGTCACCCCTAGGCCAATGCTAGAAGAGTGTGGTTTGAGATTTGACCTGAAGTGAGAGATTGTCTTGTGAATCAGTTATTTAACATCGGAAAGAGCACATCAGGAAAAAACATCATTCATGCTGTTTATTACCTACAGGGCTAACCAACAGAGAGCTGCCTGAGTTATTACTCATCTTCTCCACTAATTCCAGTGTACAAACACGCAATCTTTCGCTCATTAACAACATGCGGATCTGTGTAAAGTTTAAATGGCTTTTGATCAATATATTAATAAAGGGCTTATAAAGATCTAAATGTAGTAGAATATTCTTATGAAATCAGTGTTTCGCTGTTTAAAAGAGAACTACTCCAAGTTTAGACCAGCCCAGAAGACTAATACTTGATGCATTGCTCAGCATGAATACACTGTGAAATGTTTTTGATGATAATTATCCAAACTCTTTTTTCCTCCAAACACATCTTACAATTTAGTCATGCTGAGAAAAAGTGCATCTTATCATCTGAACAGACTACTGGACTAAGCAAAATGTGTATGCTTTTCTTTTAAATACTTCAGAACTATATGTGGGATGAAAAACACAGGCACAGTACATGCTTATATAGAATGTAAGAAAACTTGCTGCATCTTTTTGGATATATGTCCCATGCTATATACTGACTTGTTGGCTATTTCAGCATGTTAGTTATGCTGCTTCATACCACAGCTAGCAACCCAAAATATGAAAAGCTTTTCAGTCCACAGATCAAAACCCTTACTATGAAACATGCAGCTCCTATTAAAAGTGAAGGAATTGTATATTGGTATTTTTATATTGCTGGGCTACAGGAAATTTTGGATTATGACTACCCCAAACAGATATGAAAAATAGGAGGCATATACACTGCCACAAAACAATCAGAGAATACCAAGACACACAAACTACATATCATAAGGAGCTTCACTTTTGAAGATACTTATTTTAAAGATGGGTACAACAATTAGCCCAACATGTCAGTAATATTTTAGAGCCACATCTCCATATCAACTCTAATAATTTCTCTGTTTCTTTTGAGAAAATTTAGCCTAATGAAAATATTGATTCACTCTATGACAAACTATACAGGATTTTTAAAAAATACATAAAAACATTAACTATCAAGCCAGTACAAGCGAACACTGAATCTAAGAACTAAAGGCATCCCTAACTAAAGGATTCTTCAAGTTGTGGTAACAAATGTGAGCACTAACAATAATCCAAACTACAATCAGACTTCCAAGTCCAACATAGGAACCATTATTTATAATTTCCACTTAAAATTATTAATGCAATACTACATACTTTTGTGACCTACAGAACTCCTTTTGGCTTTAACATAAACTAGCAAGAATCATTTGCTTTACATATCTCACCAATGGGGGTGGGGGGCATTAATATATACATATGTTTTACCAAGGCCACTTGCAATTTTCAGTTCTATCAATAACTGGCATTAGATGCCTGGTCACGCAATTATGGTTAAAGTGTTCTGACACTGTTGCTTCCACTAAAGAACATACATCCATTCATCATATGATTACAGCAAGCATTCCAATATTGTATGTCTCGCGGATAAGCATATTGGATTAGAAACCTAGAACAAATAACACTGTCAATAAACAAAATATGTGAGAAGACAAAACAGTGTGAGTGGCAAAATATGTAAATTGACAAAATCAAGTAAGCATCATAAATATCAGAACATTAATCTTGATTATCTGATGTTCGGCATTGAAAACCTCTCTGCAGCTAAAATTCACACAAGCCTAAAAACTGGGAAAACAAGATGGGAGATTGTCTGCTATTATATGGTATTATAATAAGCCTTTTTTAAAGAAAGGGCAATAATCGCGTGTTGTTTTTCAACGTAACTAGAAAATTAGGCCCAACTCCTTGGCTATAGGGTTAAGGGGTATGTGAGGTGCAGTGTTCACAGGAAAACAGCAAATGAAACACCATTTAAAAAAAAAAAAATTAAAAAGGCTCCAGAGGTGATTCTAGCAATTACAGTCTGGGAAGCATAACTTCAATACAAGGCAAATTGGTTGAAACTGTAGTAAAGAACAGGATTATCAGATACAAACCAACATGATATGTTGGGGAAGCTTTAACATAGCTTTTGTAAAGGGAAACATGCATCGCCCATCTTTCAGAATTCTTTCAGAGTATCAACAAGCATATATTCAAGGATGATCCAGTTGATATAGTGTAATTGGCCTTTCAGAAAGCCTTGGACAAGGTTTCATACCAAAGGCCCTTAAACAAAGTAAACAGTCATGGGGAAAGAGGGAATGTCTCTCATGGATTAATAACCGGTTTAAAGACAGGAAACGAAGGGTAGAAATAAACAGTCAGTTTTCACAGAGGTAAATAGCAGGGTCCCACAAGAATCTTTACCAGCAGCAGTGTCTTTAACATATTTATAAATGATCTAGAAAAGGAGGAAACAGTGAGGTGACAAAGTCTCCAAATGATACAAAGTCAAAGCTGAATACAAAAAGTTACAAAGGGTATTCACAAAACCGGGTGACTGGACAGCACAATGGAGGATAGAATTCAATTTTGATAAATGCAAAGCAGTTCACACTGGAAAAAAATAATCCAAACTATATATACACAATATGAAGGGATCTAAATTATCTGTCACCATTCAAGAAAGAGATCTTGGTGTCATTATCGATAGTTCTATGCCATCTGCGCAAGGTGCAGCACCAGTCAAAAAGCTTAGAAAAGAGATTCCTCAGAGGAATATGATTGAGGTCTATAAAATTATGAATGGAAGGAGCAAATGAAAAAGGAAATGTTATTTAGCCCTTTACAGAACACAAGAACCAGGGGTCACTCAATGCAATTAATAGATAGGAGGTTTAAAATAAAAGGAAGGAAGTACTTCTTCCCACAATGCACCATCAGCTGGTGAAACTTGTGGTCAGGAAATGTTGTAAAGACTAAAACTATAGTGGGGTTCAAAAGAGTTAGATACATTCCTGGAGTATAAGTGTATCAAAGGCAGTTAGTCAAGATAGTTAGAGAGGGAACCTGCAATCTGGGTGTTTCTAAACTTTGACTCTAAAAAGTGGGGCTAGCTGATTGGGGATGGATCATTCAATAACTGACCTTTTCCGTTCATTCCCTCTGAAGTATATGGCTCTGGCCACTGTCAGAAGACAGGACACTGAGCTTGATGGACCATTGTTCTACGCAGGATGGTCATTCTTCAGTTCTTTTGCTGTCGTGACTCAAAGCCATCTGTACACTCCGAACTTCTCTTTCCATAGATCTATGCTAGGTATCTATATACCTAAACGAGAGATGTATATATGCCCGGCGGGGACGCAGCTGCGCGCGCAGCAGCTGAATCCACGTCTTGCTGAGGCCAGGCTGGGGAGATTCAAATCCCCCGCTCTGAGCATGCTCAGACAGAGCGTGCTCAGGGTGGGAGCGGCCTGGCCGAGAAGCAGCTCTGCCGGCCGTCCCTGCAGCTGCGAGCCTCCGGCCAGGTAAGGGGGCTGGGAAGGGGCTGGAGGGAGGCCTGGAGAGGG
>ML685777.1:14247254-14284533 GCA_007922175.1 Pelusios castaneus
GGGGGGCCGGTGATGGGGGCTCTGATGAGGGAGTGGGGGGCAGGTAATGGGGGCAGGGAGCTGGGGGGTGCTGATGAGGGACTGGGGGACAGGTGACGAGGTGGGGATCTGGGCGGCGCTGAGGAGGGAGTGGGGCAGGTGATGGGGTGTGGAGCTGGGGGGCACAGAGGAGGAAGTGTGGGGCAGGTGATGGGGTGGGGAGCTGGGGGGGCTGAGGAGGATGTGGGGGGCAGGTGATGGGGCGCTGAGGAGGGATGGGGGGCCGGTGATGGGGGCTCTGATGAGGGAGTGGGGAGCTGGGGGGCGCTGAGGAGGATGTGGGGGGCAGGTGATGGGGGGTGACCGATTCTGCCCCTGTGTGAGAGCTGCAGGAGGCGCCACATTCACCAGAGGCCACCTGGCTGCGTGGACCAGCCGAGCCAACGTGGGCAGCCAGGGTGTAACGGGGAAGGTGCGTGTCCGGGTCCCTCAGCGTCTCCGAGCTCATTGCTCTCGCCTGGGGGCAGCCTGGAGTCTGTAATGCCGGGAGTGCAGAAAGCCCCCCCACAAGGGGTCCATTGGGACGGGGAGTTCCCAGGGGCCGGGTGAAAGCGTGCTACTCACTGACTCTCCGCGGTGGCTGCACAGAGCCACCGCCTAGGACCTGCCTTCCTCCCCCCTGCCCCCTCCATCCAGCTGTGTCCTCTGTACCAGGGACGGATCCTGCAGCTGGAATGGAGCGGCTGATTCTTCGGCCACTGCCCATGTGGGGATCCAGTCCATCTATTATAACTAAACCACAGTTGTATATATGCACGGCGGGATGTGGACGCAGCTCCTGCGCGCGTATATAACTGACACAGTTGTGCGCACGCAGCAGCTGAATCCACGTACATAAGCCTGTGGATTAGATAGCTCACGCGCACGGCTGCCCGCCCTCCCTCCCACCCAGCGGTGATTACCATTTTTCAATTTGCGATTCTTTAGAGAATCGGGGGTTTACTGGTTCATATAGAATCTGCTACCTTTCAATCTTTAACAGATTTATCTTCACAATATCCCTGTTCGGTGGGGGGGGGAAGTACTCTGATTCCCGTTTTACAGATGGAGAACTGAGGTACAGAGAAACTTAATTACCTTGCTTAAGGTTGCACTGGAGTGTGCAGAACAGCAGAGAACTGAGACCAGATCACCTGAGTACCAGGTTTACTCCCTAGTCACTGGACCACTTGAGCCAGGTGAGGCAAAGGATTGTGTTAACTTGAGCCAACTACTAATAGCTCCAAGGAGCTTATAAAGATTTGGAAATTAAGATGGTTCCAGAAAGTCATACCTCTTATACTAACCATATAGAGGAAGGATGGCACATAAATCACTATGTTGGTCTACACCAGTGGTTCCCAAATTGGGGGCCATGCCCCCCCACTGTGAGGTATGAAGAGAATCCAAGGGGGCCTTAAGGCTGTGAAATTTTCATAGCAAAAAAAATTTGCGTCAAGAAAACCTATTTGTAGTTATTTTTAATTGTGCAATTACGAATTGAAGTTTTGTTAAAAGGGGATTGGAGGATCATGAAGGAGAGGTGGGGAGGTGTGAGGGTTTCTCAAAAATCAGAAAGGAGGCGTGATGCTGAAAAGTTTGGGAGCCTCTGGTCTACATCACCAGATGATGCCCCTACACTGTCGCAATTGTCTTGGGCCCTAGCTATACCTGATTGGGGGGGAGGGGGGACGTGCGCATACTACAGTAATGGAGTGTAAACCAGACACAGAACAGCTCGACATATCAGCCTCGAGAGTCGAAAATGAGTAAAATTCAGACGTGTTTAAACTTCTCTTTAAAGCTAAGTTTAATTGGCACATATGGATAGCAAAACCTATTTCGCTCTAATTAATTATTTATCAGTTATGCGCAGTCTCTGCAGCAGATGTCAACAATTACTCTTTGATTCAGTCTATATTTCATCAATATACTAATAAGTACACATCCTGTATATTCCTCCATCTCACTCAGTATTCCACAGAGACCTGATATATGCAATAAGCCCAGAGTCAGCCTCAAGAAAGTTCTGTGTATTCTCAAATTTCCTTATAAGATCATTTGATTCCAGCTCTACCAAAATTCCTTTGATCTATCAATACGTACCATAACTAGCCTCTAGGTGAAGGAGGGCAAAAATCTTTATAAGTCGCCCCTATATATAAAGCTGTTTTTGTTATAGAGAAACATAACACTGCCTCTTTCAGCAACAGCCTATCCAAATAAATTTCCCAGCCTGGTAATATCTCATATCCCTGTAATATCTTAAATAGGGTTAGATAGGAAAGATTTTCATTATGTCTTGATTTTTTGTTAAAAACATTCCTGGTTTATTCTTCACATGGTAATGAAAAATCATAGCATGTTCTTTTAACTATGAACAGATAATTAAAATATTCATACTGATAACATTTTTTTGATATAGGAAACATTTCTACAACTTCCTGGGGGTGCTATTCTAGGGGTACAGAATATTTTTGTATTTATACTCTCAAAAGATTAACCTGAGTTATGATTTAAGCATTTTAAATTACAGTGCTTTGAATATGAAACTTCCAGTCATTTTTCTTATTCATCTCCCAGTGAATTAAGCACAAATGTGAAATATTACCTGATAGTATATAATTCTTGAAAAAGCATGAATCATAGAAAGTAGCAAGGGAAATAAAGTGCTTAATAACCGTGAAATAATTTGACTTCTTATAAAAACTTGTGTGTTCCCACATAAAGTCATCACTTCTCTACCACACTTCTAATGCCTTAGATGATTTAGATACTTTTTTTTCAGGAATAGACATCAGGAATTGAAACAGATAGTTCCTTCCAATTTTTGGTACAGGGAGGATCAAGTTCACAGAAAACCAATTTAAAAGGTCCCAAATCAGTGGCATTCTCTGCAGTTAGTCTCATTCATCCATATCCACACCACTTGAAAGCTAAATATGTGTAGTGCAGCTGGGCACTTGAGGCTAGATCTACAAAAAGCCTTCAGTGGCTAACATGGCAGTTAGGTGCCCACGTCCAACATTTAGGCACCAGTGAGATTCTCAAAAATCCATGCTCACCTGCCCCCTAGCATTGTAGACACCTAAAATTCCACGGCACTTACATTTCTGCTGGTAAAATCCCTATTTTGGTGAAATCACCTGCCATTAAGCACTGGTACAGCTGCACCATTCTAGGTGCCCATCTCAGGCAGAAGTCTCAGCCAGATCCTCAAACTAAGCATTTCCCATGCATCTTGCATACAGTAAGTTTTCCCTGAGCACAATTACACCCACACGAAAATAGCCAGAAGTAGAAATGATGCAGTGCCCAAGTCTCTTTGTGGATTGGTGTTATCATTCACCATGGACTGTTAACACAGGGAAATCCCTGCAGAAAATGAATGCTGGCCACCTCCCATGAATTCTGCTTCCAAACTGGCAAATGACTTCAAGAGTAGTTGGGTGGGTGATAGGCATCGGTTGAGCAGAATTAGCACCATGTTTCAAAAGGGAGCTGTGCTGTAGAGGGATCAAGCATGAGCTCTAGAGATCATTCTTTATAGGTGATTCAGCCCAGCACAACCAGGGGTTAAAGTAAGGGGGAACACACCGGAACGCAGTTCCGGGGCCCACAAATTTGAGGCACCAGAGTTCCGGGGCCCCTAAAAATAGAAAAATCCAGCGGAACGCATGTTCCGCCCTGCCCTGGCTGCTGGAGGTCCTACGCCCCACCATTGTTAATCACAACACTTATTGTGTTATGTAGTGTTTGCTAGTTTGTGACAATAATTGCTATAGACATAAATGCCATATAAAATTATAAATATTTTTATGAACAATAACTGAGGCATGTGGTACTGAGAAGTGATTGCAAATGCCTACCTGAGCTGGGGCACGCACATGCATGAAGGGGGCCCAGACAATAAGGGAAGGGGTCCCGGAGATTAGGAGGGTTCCGGAGCCCATCAAATTATACTTTAACCACTGAGCACAACTACTCTCTGATCTTTAAGGGTTGTTCATAGATCAGGAGGTGTTTGCAGACTTGAAAGGCAACATCTTTCTGCATACTCTTCAGAAACAAATCCCACGATCTCTACTGGATGAATCCTTGGAAGCAGCGTAAATTCAAATTCCAGAGATTCCCCCAGTATGTTTTGCCCACAGTTTATAATCTCTCTCTAAATATTTAGAAACATTTGTCTTGCTCTGAAAACTATTCTGTTTACAGAGTATCCAGCAGACAATTACGTTAGGAATCCAGCCTCTTAAAAATCAATGGAAGCTTTGCCATTGACTAAAAAGTGAAAGTGATTGGGCATCCCAGGTATCTCTACACAGCTGCAGGGAGCAAGTCTTGTGGCCTTGGTCAACAGACTCTTGCTAGTGACGCTTAGGCTACCACGTTATAACAGCTGTGTGGACATTGCTTTGACATTTGGACTCATGCCGGACTTCAGGGTCGGAAGTCCATTGCTTCTCTAGGCTTTAGAGCCAGAGTCCAAATGTCAAAGCAATGACTACATTGCTATTTTGAGGTCCCTAAGGCAGTCCTGCTAACACAAGTTTGTTGATCTGGGCTGCAAGACTTGTTCCCCCACAGTTGTGTAAACATATTTTTAGCCAAATGCATGTGAGTAACTCAGTCATTTTACTTTGGTTCTAATAAGAAAGGCAAACTATGCCCACCAAGAGTATACAGCCTCTAACCTGTTATTCTATTCCCTTTCATTTTTCTCATCTTTTCCTTTACTTCCTTCCTGGACAATGACATTCTGTATAGACTATAAAGGCCATAATCTGCCAGGATAAATGAGCAGAAGGTTGGGACATAAAAAACAGTATTTCAGCTGAGCATTGGCACAGGAGCTAGAAACTACAAAAATCTAATTCTATTTCTGACACTGACCCCCTCTGAAGCCTTAGCCAAGTCGCTTAACCTCTCTCTGCATCAATATCCCCACTTGTAAATGGAAATAATAGTACAGAGGCATGTCACAAGTATTCAATAATTTGTTAATGCTTGAGCAGAATTTTGAAGATGTAAAATGCTATCTATATATCACCGGGCCAAATCCTGCAGTCCTAGTTCAGGAAAACTTATAAGATTGGCCATACTATGTCAAACCAATGGCCCATCTAGCCCAGTATCCTGTCTTCCAACAATGGCCAATGTCAGGTGTTTCAGAGGGAATAAACAGAACAGGCAATCATCACTGATTCAGAGACTAGAAACACCCAGAGAATGGGGTTGCATCTCTGACCATCTTGGCTAATGGCCATTGATGGACTTGTTCTTCATGAATTTATCCAATTATTTTTTTAAACCCTATTACAGTGTTAGCCTTCATATATCCCCTAGCAATGAGTTCCACAAGTTGACTGTATGTTATGCAAAGAAGTACTTTCTTATGTTACTTTTAAAACCGCCTGCTTATTAATTTCATTTGGTGACTCCTAGTATTTGTATTATGAGAAGTGAATAACACTTCGTTCTTTTCTTTCTCCACACCAGTCATTATTTTATAGACCTCTATCAAATCCCACCCTCTGTCGTCTCTTTTCCAAGCTGCAGATTTCCAGGTTTTTAACCTCTCCTCATACAGAAGATGTTCTAATACCCTTAATAATTTTTGTTGTACTTCTCTATACCTTTCCCAATTCTAATACATCTTTTTTGAGAATGGGTGATCAGAATAAAATATTCAAGTGTGAGACTATCAGGGTTGTTTATAGTGGCATTACAATATTTTCTATCCATTTCCTAATGGTTCCTAACATTCTGTTAGGTTTTTGACTGTTGCTGTACATTGAGCAGGTGTTTTTAGTGAACTGTCAATAATGATTCTAAAATCTTTCTTGAGTAGTCACAGCTAATTTTGACACTGTCATTTTATCTGTACATTTGGGATTATGTTTTCCATTGTGCATTACTTTGCATTTATCAGCATGGAATTTCATCTGCCATTTTGTTGTCCAGTGACCCAGTTTTGTGAGATTCCTTTTGTAACTCGTTGCAGTCAGCTTTGGAATTAGTTATCTTGAGTAATTTTGTGTCTTCTGCAAATTTTGCCTCCTCATTGTTTACCTCTTTTCCAGAGAATTTATTAATATGTTGAATAGCACTAGTCCCACTACAAATCACCATTTCCCTCTCTCCATTCTGAAATTCAAGCAAAGTAGCTAATGAAAAGTACGAATTTTGCTAAATAATGATTATGGGATTGGCACATTTCTAAAGATAAAACTAGTCTGTTACCTAGTTCTCAAACATTAAAGCCCACCATAAGTCTCAATGAATAAACTGGTTATATAAAATAACAGATGAATTTTAAACTTTTAGTTATCTCTGTGATTTTGGTATTTATCATAGATGTTATTTCCAAAGAATCATTCATCTGCTGTTTTAAAGAGGTCATTTTGAGGAAATACAGAATTGCACATTTGCCAACAGACAACTGACTTGAAACAGTTAACACAGAGGATTTTTTGTTTTAATCTCTTTTTCTTTTTAAAATTTCACCACATCAGCTCTTTATCATTGGCTACGTTCTAGTTACCCGCTGGAGATAAGATGAAAAGTACAATAGAAAGGAAAAAGTTAGCACAAAGTAGCAAAGAGTCCCATGGGACATAATGGTTCTTTAATCTCTCCCCAAATTGCTTCTGGTTAGTAAAAAGGAGATGTTATTGTTACGAATAAAACTGCTGCTGCTGCTGCTGCATTTTGAATCCCTTTACTTCGTTGCCATTCTGTGAAGGAAACAGACATGAATTTTTTTAAAGAGCAGATATATTAGCCAGCCCCTGAAAAATTCCAGATACCTCAGCTGCTGGCAGGCATGACAGATTTTTGATGCCCAAACAAGTAGCCACTTAGGTGAAGCTATATATTTCTCCCTCTTTAACTCTGGAGATAGAGTATCACTTCTGCAAGAGAGTGATTAGTTGCAAAAGGGATGATGTGTTGGAGCTGTGAGGCTAGTCTTTAAAGCATTAGTGATCCTACTTAACAACTGTCATAGGATGGGACTCAGAATCTTGTTGGTGTAGCAATTTTTTGCAGGATTAGGCTTACTGATATTGGAAATTTCTCTAAAGATTAAATTTGCCGTTACCCTATGCATTTGGATATGGCTTCAGAGAACTCATAAATCATGTATACAGGGTTGATCTTTTGACTCCTGTTATTCATTTTTCATGTTTACAGTCTATACAAAACTCTTTGATTAGGACTCTTTAAAGCCAGCAATAGTCATTATCTATCTGTCTTAAATGGACTGTCTCTTATGAATTAGTAAGAATGTCATTTTATGAGAGGGATAACTTAGAGAATATTTATACACAAGGAGTGGTAATCCATTATTTTTCCTACTCCTCTACATTTAAGGACAGACAGACAGACAGACAGACAGACAGATAGATAGATAGATAGATAGATAGATTTAAGTGCACACAATCTTTTCTGATATGCTTCTTCTAAAGACTTACTTGTTTGCATTAACTAAGATACCTTTATCATCCACCTAATGATAATTTATTTTAGAACACTGCAGCTATAACCCACCTACATTATCCAGTCATTTTGTTTCTATTAATTTATGTTTCATCAGTGGCTCAATCTAGAACTTGTTTTCATATTTCTATTAATCTGTACCACATTTCCAAGACCAGAATTACAGCTATTTAATGACTTTAGAATAGATGGAAGCTTGATATTTTATTTTTTTTGAAACTGCACAGTAAAAAAATGTTAAAAAACACTGCAGCATTTTTAGGAATACTTTCCAATATTTTGTGAGGCAGATTTTCTGCAGAGAGTGCAGCATTCATCAAGTGAGAGTACACAGAAGAACTTCTAAGATCTTACATTTTAACTATGAAACATAAAACTCTTCAGTCTCAAATGCATTACAATTTTTGTTTTCTCATCAGATCCATTCCCTTTTATTTCCATGACATTTCACCCATGTCAGCTTTGTTTTTGTAAGACTCAGGACAGACTTCTCTCACAGAATGATGTGCTGAATAAAAGAGAGAGATTCTCATGAGTCTTTCTACCAACAAAATAGTATTATGATAATCCTGTCGTAATTATGAGTTCTGAATATATCAGGGCTGCAGAATCTGTTCCTAGTATGATTTTAAAATCTCAAAGTTTAAAGATATTTTTATTTTGTATAAATTTACCATCATGCAAGAGTACTCTGTTTGATGGAAATGGGGGAGATTGAATAAAACAAACACAATCTCAAATATTTCAATTTATAAATGCAAATATATTCTATCAAGAATAGTTCAAGTTCAGGGCACTTATTAGGCACAGAGAACCAAATTTTCTGCTGACATAACTCAACGAATATCTGTGGATGACTTCACCTGAGACATCAACCCAGAATATTGCTCCTTGATACTTTTATTTGAAATGTAAATACAGCTGCAGTCTTACTTTGTACAGTTCAGATTCATACACTTCAAGTTACAACAATGGACCAACCTACAGAAAAAACCACCAACCAGGCAGGAAAAAAATAATGGCAAGCTTTAAGAGACGTGATAGAGGAGGAGTCCAAATGTAGCAATACAACACACATCTACCTTTCAGAGCTATTTTCAAAGGAGGCCCTCTAATTTTGATTGACTTGCTTGAGGCCTGATTTTCAGAAGTGCTGAGAATCCATAATTGTTATTTAGTATTTGTACTGCAATAGCACTTAAAGAACTAATTACGGCCCCATTATGCACGGCACTGTATATCCGTAGAGAGATGGTTCGGTTCTGAGCTCATTGAAGTCAATGGCAAAATTGCTATTGGCTTCAGTACTACAATAAAAGGATGATTTCTGTCCCTAAAAAAGCCTACAATGAAAATAGATGTCTAGAGACAAACGGTACGTGCCCCTTATAGACAAGGGAAGCACAAGGTAGTCATGAGATGATTATGATTAATGAAATAAGCGGTTGTGTGTAGCCTTTAAAAACGTTTTATTAAATGGTGTTTTGGGGGCTTGCACTTTTTGCAATCTGGCCAAATGAAGTTTAGCACCAGTAACAAAGGGACCCAATATCAGTGACTACTTTTAACAAAGTTGTCCTGCATCAAGACAATCTCTAATACTTAATAATGTATGTGCTACCCAGAATTATAACATGTTATTGAACTTAGGTGTTAAAAGATCATTAGTAATGTGATGTGTTTTCTTCAAGAAATGGGACTAAATTAGGGATGTAAGTAAACAAACTGATTTCTCTACCAACTGATACAACACATTGAGGAGAAAAGGACATTCAGAGTTTAGGGAAATGTTTAGAGCTGAGTGAATATTGTACAAAATGTCTTATAGTCACTCAAAATTGTAAAATAATTTGCTTTGGCTGTTCTTTTGACTTTGTCTTCTCCAACATGTTCATACAGTCAAAATTCACTGACACTAATGTTCATAGTATTTGCAGGCACTGAATTTTTCAGGTGAGATTTTCCAACCCAGCCTAATTTTTAAGTCAGCTGTAGGTATTAGTACAGGAACTATAGAAATGATACCCAAAATACATCTGTCTTAAACATAGAGGAATCTTGGGCCTACTGACTTCCACTTAAATCAGCTGCTTTTCTTTCCCAGTGTCTGAAAAATTAAAGCCACACGTTTCTCCAGTGGGCACAATCTTATTCTTTCCTAAGTTAAGAGCAACAAATTCAGTGGTTCCCAGTGTGAGGACGATCAGGTCCTAGGATCATGGTGAGAGAAATATGATCTTGTTTTCAACAAACAGGTCTCTTAAAATGTTGCAGATGATACTTTGAGGGATTGTGCATGGCTGCTGCACATTCTTATTTCTTGCTCAGTAATTGTCTCAATTTTTTCTTACTCCTCCCCTCTTTTTCCCCATTTTTCATAATAAATGTGCTTTACTTTATCCCTAGCCAACTGTGTTCAGTGCTCCTTTCCAGCTCTAGATTGCAGTAAATCCCTGAACTACACAAGTTAAATCACAGCACCGATCATATTACCCTGCCCCTCATAACCAGCCTCATCTTGCTGCCAAATAGATCAGACAGCATGGGTTCTTGGCACTGGTGTAGTATACCAAGCCATAAATGGTGCCCACTGAAACTTTATATGATAAGGAGAAAATTTACGAATTTTAACAACAGATTGGGATTTTTATTTTTTGATCCCTAAGAAACACAATATAACCTATCATATAAATTGAATTACAGGTCCGGACCCAGTTTGCTACGTTTGCCAGAACACTCCCCCCGAGCAGCAACAAGAGTTGTTGTATGCCAGTAGCTTATAGCCTGCGAGAATACTAAATTTTATTTTCCTTGCCCAGGTGTTTATCTGACTGAAGCAGCAAGAGTCCTTGAGGCAACTAACAAATATGTGGGAGGCAAATTTTGAGTTGGATAAATCTGGCCCTGTGATAAAAAAGCCTTAAGGCCACAAGAACTATACAGAAGCTAGATCACGGTGAAATCCTCCCCCACAACTCCTATGCAAGGCTCAAGATCCAAAGCAGCTGGGCATGTCCAATTCTACAGTGTATGGGAAGGAGCACGATGCTTGCCCTGCTTGAGTTATTCCACCTATCTTTACGTCAGTGAATCCATTCCTTGACCTTCACTCACGTCCCTAAGGAGATACACAGAGCCAGTACTTAGCTCTGTGCTGCAGCATAAAAAAAGAGTGTTGATTCCCCCCTATGAAAGTTCTCTGCTGCCTTTTACCTCTTTCTTCCTTTCAAAGGACACATGACACTTCTACTGCAATTTGGGCCTGGCACATCAGCGTCAGCAGAGCCAGAATTTGCCCCAGAGTTATCAGAAAAACCTAACCTCTTTCAGAAAGCTCACATACAAAGCAACAATAATTAATTTCTGAAACGGAGAGAAATACATTCCGATCAAGATGCTTCTCTAACTACACATAACAAGTTCAAGATGAATAAAAAATAGTCTCTACTTCTATTCTTAATTTACCATTAAACAATCATTCTTACCTTTGTGGTAATTTGAAAAGATGAAAACTTGAAACTTTCTCCATGGTAACACACCAATTTATCTAAAAATTCCGTTTCCCATTTTTGTGCTCCAACTTCTAGGTATTGCTCCCTCTTCTCCAAGTGTCAACTAAGTCATGATTGATGTGTGTATAAATTAAAACAGGAAAGCCTTCAATCAGTCATTTCTGAGCTTCAGAAATATTTTAATGGGTTTGGGTCAGGAAAAAAAAAGGAACTTTAAAAAGATCAGAAATTAATAGATCCTCAAGGGGCAAATACCCAGGTACAGCCATTTCCTTTTGACCTCCCAGGGTAACAAGGCTAAGATACAGATTTGATAAAGAGAGTCTACTGCATTGCATTAACATGATTGGGAAAATCACACCTACACTGGGAGCATGATTTCTTTTATAATTGACTTCCCTTTAGAATTTGGAAGCAGAGATGGCAATCATGAAACTTGTTCAAACATACTCTCTCTCCCTCCACCATGCGTGCACACACACTGGGGAAAATTTGGTAAATTCTTTGTCCTCACTAAGCTTGTACTGTCTTTTGTACACATTAGTCCTACATCTTGCAGGTATTCTACAGGGGGCTCATTTCCCTACTTCTAGCAGGATACCCTTTAGGGGAGTGGAAGAGTGGCACCCCCTTCTTTTGCCATCAAGAGGAGCACCAGCTGTTGCTGAAAGCAATGCAGTATCACCAGTGAGAGACCAAAATCAGTCCCCTCTATTTAATACCTAATTTGGCACAAGACACCACACTGCAGTTTTAGGCACCAACAATGCAAAAGATAACACACAGGACACTTATGATCATCATACACTGTACAGATAAGCAGAATACAAGTTATATGATGGATTTTTCAAATTAAAACTTAACCTTGACTTGAAAAGTGACAACTTTTTGATAGCTAAACCGGGTAATGCAGTATCTTTGCTGGATGTTTGTCCCCCGTCCCTTTTTTTAAAACAATAAGGGTAACAGAAGAGACCTACAGAAACCTCACTATTACAGATCTCACTGATGCCAAAATTAAGTACTCTTTCAAGCTGGCGTATTTCTCAACTGAAATTAATCAGGCGGCTTCAACAAATTGAGAGCCCGATTCTATAGGCTACTAACCAGCACCTCTGGGGTACTGAGCACCTTCAGTTCCCAAGGATTTCAATGAGACTACAAAGTGTGAGGTCTCAGCTCTTTATAGAAGGCACTTCGAAGCTACAACGGTCAGGCTTAGAATGTGATGGGCTTAGGATGCTTCAGAGTTGAGATACACCCATCACTTCATCAAGGCTCAGCTGGTACTGTCACATTATGAGACATGCGAAGTACTTCCTAATATTTCACAGTGAAGTCCAGCAACATAAGCAGTCAATGTGTTTCAAACAATGGCAGTTGGCTTACACAAGAAGTCTTTCCATGGCCGTGACAGCACCAAGGAACATTGCCAGACAGGATTTCCGGACTTGTTAATACTTTTTAGAATTACACCCCTACCTATTCCCTTATAGGGCTAATTTTCCAGCTAATAGGGTAAATAGGAAGAGAACCGACTGATCAAGACCATCACGGTATCACAGAATGGTTTTCTTAGTGAGGAAACCGGGGAATTGCAACAATAAAAACACAGACAGCAACTTTCATATGAGGATCTCATAGAACTTTATCAAGGAGAGCAAATCCTAATACCCTCATATTTTGATGGGGAAACTGATTTATACTTTGTCACAGTGCAAAATAGACTCCCTGCTAGAGCTATTCCCTAAGACTGTTCCCTGCCCCTTACTGTCCCATTAAATGGTACTGCTTCTTGGATGTTAAAAATAAAGAAAGAGAGGGACAGCACACACGTATCACTTATCACAGTACAAGCAATTATAAAAGCTATTTTTAAAATGATGTTGACAGTCAAAGGTCATCACTGAAACAGTATGAAGAATAACACTTTTGGTGTTAATCCCACACTGGCAGAGACACACAGCTTTCCCCTGAGTAAGTGTTTCATACTTTCAGAAAACACATTATTTCTTTTAAATAAATTGCTTAATTGAGCAGCCAGAAATCCTCCTACCTAAACAACTGATTTTACAAAAGAAAAAAAGGTTATTTCAAAACCCAAGCCATTCATTCATTTAGAACAGTCAGGGAAAAACTAAGCAAAGGAATAGATACTTGTCTTGGTACTGATGAAGCCATGGCTTTAAAAGCTAAAGACGACCAGCAAATCACTAGTATTTAAAGATAACCTGATCATCCCTCCATCATCAATCATGCAGGAGAATAACTTCAGCTTAGTACAAGAGCAACTCCTCAGCATTTTAAATTAAGAAGGGAATTCTAGTTGTCAATTGTATTTGTTGATAATTCCTTGGGAAGGTTGTGGGGGATATGTTATTTCCAAGAAGTTGCTCTTGAGTTTCAGACCGATGCAAGCGATTTGGATGCCCAATTTCTGTTAAACTGAAATCCTACTAGAAGCTTTGAAAACCTCAGCCCAAAATTTTAGGCAAATTCTCATGCCCTTTGAATACCCTGTGAGTTTTGCAGTATACAGCATGGAATTTGGAACTGTACTATTTTAGTTTCATAAAATGTGTGTGTGCATCTTTGAAGGCCAAAGCTGCTGATGACATAGAAGACATGCATTAGTTAAAGGTAACTGTGCTGTTGATTTCTTTAAAAACCAGTTTAAACATTTTCCTTATCATGAAAATTCAGGCAGCAAAAGAGACGGATTCTTGCAATCCTATAGGGTCAGTCTCTAAAATGATCCTAATATTTTAGCGGCTTTTGTGCAAAATTCCTCTGTTCGCCTTGGTCCAGCCACAACACCACTGCTGTGTCCCAGATTCTTTAGCTTTTTCCTTTAGGAATAAACCTTCATTTTAAATTCTTTTTTAATGGTTTCCTGCTTGATGGTTCTTTTGCCTCCCCTAACTCTGGGACGCTGGCATATAGCTTTTTCACATTGGGCAGAAGAGAAATGAGACACTTTGATATGTGGTAGGTGTCCTTTAGTTTAATATTTGCTGTCCTCATGTGTCAGGAGTGTGGTAGGAGAAGGAAGAAGGGCCCAAATGTTATCCCTCCATAGACCAAATGCCTGATGGCCATCTTGCATACAAGGTAGACCTCTCCTCTGGTAGGGGTACCTGCTAACGGAACATTTTGTTCTATAACTGAGGCTTCTATTTTAGCTCTGTATGTGATGTCACTTTGGACAGGGTTATCAGTGGTGCTGGTAGAAACTCAATTTCCATTCCATATAAAATTGCAAAATTTTATATTTGTTTTCATTGCAATTCAGAACAAAAACAGAACATTTGAAATTACCCAGAAAACCAAGGTTTCCTTTAAAAAAAATCACTTCTGGTCAGTTGAAATGTTCCACCTTGATAAAATCAAAATATTTCATTCACATATTGACTTTTATTTTATATTATTTATAAAAATGTTGAAAAAGCATGTGGAATTTTCATTTTATTTTATGGTGTAAATATTATAATATGAAATAAGATTTCAAAATGCTTTGTGATGATTTTCTTTTCCTAAATGATTTTTTTGTTGATATCAATATATTCCTGCAGAAAGTTTTCACTATTCACTAAAAAGCATTTTCTGCCAGAAAATTTTCAAACAGTTCTGTTTATTAGTACGCGCCTGCTTGTTTGGAATTATAAGGCAATCAGATTCCAGTATATAGATTCAGTGTAGCCTACTCAGCAACAGTTTAAAGTAGCTAAGACATCAGATAGTCTCTCTAGAGGAGCTCTTAAAAATACATGATGAGGGAATTTTAAAATCTCAAAGAAGATAAAATTATTATGAATTATGTTTTACACCTGTCTGGTCAGTCAGATCCACATCTTTCAGACACAGAACTAGCATGTGTGTATATGAGAGAGACCAAATGTTCTTATGGGCTTCTGCAACAATCCAATCTTTATGATGAACAGAATAAGTTGGCCTCTTGCAAAGCTAGAGTTCGCAATTCACAGCAGTGTGTGTGTCCAGAAAAATGTGACTATTCCTCAATAAGACACTAAGTATGTAGGTGAACCTGAGCATAGTATATGTTATAGGTTGTACCCGTGCAGCATCAGTGTCACCCCTGGGATGTTGTCTTGGTGCACTAAACAGGGTTCTCCAGTTACCAAGGGATTAATAGGTTGTTGATGGAAACAAGCATTGTGAATGATCAAAGGTTCACAGATGGGGAAGAAAATATAAAATAAAATTGTCAGGTTCAGTAAGATTCCAGGAAAGGAAAAGTGGGTTCCCCTCAGCCACCCACTTTTTAAAGAAAACAATGGGAGTGTGATGTTTCATTACCAAAAATGATCTTAGTTACAAAGATTTAAAAACAAATGTTACAGTTTACAGATTCTGCAGTTCTCTGGTAATAGAATCAAGGGATCCAATTTATATGCTTCTGTATAAATACTTTGAAATCACATTTAATAAAGAAGGATGGAAGTAAATCGGCACAGATCCAGTTTGACTTCACTGATGTTGCATACAGTTAAGCCTACTGAGGACCTATGCCAGAATGTTTTGGTATAAATATACATTTGCCTTAGTTATTTGCCTTGTCACATTCCACAGTATTGCAATAAAGCATTTGTGAACCTAAGATCATCCCTAAGTCAGAGGGCAAGAGGCTTCCTGGCATCTAGTAGTGAGTTTCAGCTGGCTAGATCAATGTGCCCCAATTCATTAGTGTCATGCTCTGTAGCTAAAAGCTGTCATGTAATATATTATTGGAAAAATAATATCACACTGGGATTAATATCATGGTGACAGATATGTATTATTAATCTATATGGAGTAATGGATGTTCTCAGATACTTACATTTTAAAGTCTGTGTCTGAATGAATTAGAAACAGGTCTGCCCAATTCTTGAACACAAATGAAGCACACCTGGCCAATGACAATGGGATTGTGGTTTACATGTGCAATCAACAGAACCACCAAATCTGAACTAATAGTTGAGGAGTCAGCATGACCAGATCACAAATGACCATGTATTTACTTGTCTAACCAGCCTGGCCATCGGGCAAAGGCAATGAAGACCTATCTAGATACAAGGTAAACAAAGCCATCAGGGGATCAGGTGGGGAAAGATGATAATTTCCTCTCACTGGGGGATGGAAGCCTTCCCGGCTTTTGAAGTATGCCAAAGAGCTTTTAGTGGTATGGTTTTCAAAGCTTTACTTAGTCTATAAAAGGAGGGGCAGAGAACACCTAAATTATCCATCTCTTGAGAAACTAAAGAGGCCAGAGGTCTGGAGACTACAGAAAGATGGGGTCCTTCAGCCAATCAGGTTGAAGTCTCTGAAAATTGCTTATAGTTAAGAAACCTGGTTAGGCAAAGATCTTAATCAGCTGAAATTAGCTTTTGTACTTAGAAGCAAATTTCTACTTTTGTTTGTTGGCTTGTAACCCTTTCAAAACTTCATTCTTTATACTTGAACTCTATAAAAATCTTATCTCCTTTAGTAAATAAACTTGTTTTACTTTTAATCGCTTAAAAAGTTGTTAACTCCAGTTACAGTGATAAAGTGTGCATTCTATCTCTTTAAAGGAACAAAACCAAAGCTCTGAATGGTCTAGGAAAGGACTGGACATTGTAGAACACACTCTGGGAAAAATTCAGGACTTCAAGGTATTAGGGTCAACTTTCCAAGTGTAAACAGAGCTGGTGAATATCAGATTAAAGACCAGAATAGACTAAACTGCTTGCTGATCAGTGTTCTTAATGTAATGATTCGCAACCTATTTTCCACTGCGGGGTGCACATTCAGCTCCCTATGTATTATGTGGGCTGAATCCACGCAGTATATACATATTAACTGTATGGCACAGAAGATGTCACATGGGCCGCAATGACTGCAGGCAGAGAACTACTGCCATAGGGAAAACCTTCTCTAACATCCACAGAACTATATCGTATACTGCCTCAAATACCATCTCTCTCTTTTAGCAGACAAATTCTTACATGATTACAATCTAGGAAACTACTAACCTATCAACAAGCATAGCTTAATTTAATTTTCCCATATATTTGTGCATATATGCTTCAAAATTACTTCTTTCTCAAAATGGTCATTAATTTAAAAGTTATGCATGACAAATATGCTACAGTGGGTATACAGTTCATTCATAGGATAGGCAAATGCATTTGTTCTCTGTGTGCACATACACATACACACACACAAAATGGAAAGTCTTGAGTTGATGGATCAATATTAAGATGTCTAATGAAGTTCTGTAATCACTTGCAAACACAAATAGTCACTTGGCTTTGAATTGTGAAACTGAATTTTCAAAGTTTAATTTCACCATTATGAATCACCTGTGAACAATTCCACCTTTGTTACTGAAGAGTATAATACAATCACTTTGCAGATACATTGCAGAACTGAAAAGAGAAAGCGCTGATATTAAGCCACTTCTTATAATACAGAATAAACATACATTTAGCATCTTTCCTCCTTTTTAGTCCTGCTATTTTCTAGTTTCTCTTTTTTCTTTATTTTTACACTCTCACTTCTTTTTAACTACCTGTTTCTGTTCCACCTGGAATTGGTCAAAACAACCTCAATAAAACTGATATTGATGTTAGCTAAAGAATAAAGTAGCTACTTTTAAACAGTTTGGAAATTAGCTCTTGCTTTGTAACCGTGCAGGTAAATGTGCACCTTCTGACTAAGATGGGGCTGCTCTTTCAAAGAAAGAGCTGCAGACTGCCAGCAGGAAGGACAAGATGGTATAGAAATGTATAATGAGCAAGCTCTGGAAATGGAAGAATTAGATACGGTTGCCAAAAATCTTAGAATTTTCTTCTAGCAAATTCAGCTCACAAAAGTTGACTGTTACATAATGTTCACTGTATGCACATGTGCACATCACTTCACTTTTTTATATATAAAACACAAATAAACACACTGATGTAAACCAAATTAGAAATGTGATTGTAGATGGTGTGGTTGCAATACAATCCAAAATGCAATTCAGGAGCAAAACCCAAAACATTCATATTATGCACTCCCCAATTTACCTCCTTCATCCAATGTGCACCTAATTCTCCTAGTTGCTCATTACCCTTCTTCAATAGGACATGGCTAAATGACCATATTTGTATGCTGTGCTTTATGAGTCAAATACCAATTGATTAGATAATTGTGTATAAAGTGTATAATTTATTTATATGCATATTACAAGGCTTCAATTCATGAATTAATAAAAAGTGGCTGCAAAAAATGTATTTTCTTTCTTTAAGCATCTGTTCCTAGGTGACCAGTTCCAAATGCATGTGTTCGACAAATCTCACATTATTAACATATCTCACACATTTCACAATCACCTTCGCACAATGCTTCAATGGACAACATGCACTGAGCATTATAATTCAATGTGGGGAATCACCTGATGTTGAACACACTGATATGACATTAGACTGCTATTGGGACAAAATAAAATGTACTAATCTAGGCAAGCCTATTAAAGTTTTAAATGCACAACATTTTTCTTCTTGCATTATTAAGCTCCCATAGACAGCCTTCTCATTAAATGCCATTTCCTCGTATTAGTTATGTGCAGAGTTCAACAAAAGCTGGGTGCCAGGTCGCCATGGTGACCTGGGTTTGTAGCCTGGCTCCTAGCTCTCCTGTGGAAATACAGCAGAGGCACATCCTCTGGTGACCAAAAATAAAACTGCTGGTGCCTAGCTGGGAGCCAATTTTGTCAAGCCCTGATTATGTGTGACATTTTTGTTACATACTATTCCAGACAATTCATAATGGAACAATTATTCAGAGTACCTGTTGGGAACCTGGTCTTTCAACTCAGGCAAAATGTTGTCAATAGTGCTATTCTCACTTTCCAAAGAATATAAGATTAGTTTTCTAAGTAACTTATGTAATTGCAGGTGCAATTATTTGCATGTGTGTGTGTATATGCATTTAGCTACATGGACTTCAAACCTGAAAACTATTACCAAAGTAAATAAATTTTACTGCGTATAAGCATTCTCACAGAGGTCACTACTCACTTGAGCAATGTAAATTAATGTATTTAAGAGTCTGCAGGATTAGGTTCTTGATTTGACATGAAGACATGGTTTTCCTGTACAAATCTGATTTGTTGTGTATTCAAAACTGTACACCTAGTTCAAGAGGACAGAGAGAAGCGCCTTTAAAAATGTGTCCCTCAAACTTGTCCCTCAAACTACTTTCAGGTTGTTGCAACTGCAACAATGGACCTTGAATGCAAACAAAAAAGCTTTCTTATTTCCCTAATTAGTAATTGATTATTAATAGTCAAATTATTAATTGAAGAGCTATTGATATTCATTTTACTCTTTTTTAATGCTGAGATGGCTCCTATAAAGTGCTAGGTACTGGGCTAAACATGTAGTTTATCCATCCTTGCCGCACAGATCTTACAACATAAAAATATTGGATGAAGCACAGGGTAAAAGGGTAAAATATATGAACAGTGTATCACAGTATACCATGTATTACACAAAGACCATATATTTCCCTTCCTCTAACCCACCCATAGTCAGATCCAGAAGCAGGCTGATAAAGGTCAAGGAGCATGCTCTAGTAGAAAGTCTTTGTCATGAAAACAAGTTGAGCACGGTAGAAATATTAGATTACTTCTTCTCTTTTCAAGTGTAGAATATAGACCTGCCTTTGGAGAGAAGTGAGAAGAAAGCATTCTTACTCTTCAGTACCTGTAATTTTCAGGTACATTTGTTCGTTCAAGGGATTTATGATAGTTGAGAGTTTGGTCAGTCATGGTAATTTTTTCAAGCCTATTACATTATTGTTTGTTTTTTCTTTTCTTTGTGACAATTTTTTTTTATTATTTTGCTGTTAGTAAAGCAGAAAAGTACATGCTAGCAGTGTGATTCTGCTCTGGGATCTAATGTATTTGCAGTGTTGACAACATGGGCCAAAAGCGTAAAGAATAAAAACAGGTTAATTGCCCTAAGAAGATGAAGGGGACTTCTGAAGTCAAGGTTGTAATGATACAGAAATAAAACAGGTGTTTAACATTCACTACTAGACTGTAAAAATATTTGTTGCATATCTCATAGTGAAAGACCGTTACTCATAATACCTCAAACATGGTGTTAAGATCTGTAATCATTTCAGAGAAGCTGTAAAAAAGATAAGAGGTTAAAAGAAAAGGTATTTTTAATACATTTTGCATTTGATCCTAGGCAAATGGAACACTTTTGGTATCTTTGTTCTCTTCTATCTTCCACTACAAATCAGATTTCATATATTAATATGATCATATAATACTGAAGCCATTTGCACGTTATGATCCTGGTTCTCACATACACCAAGGTAACCCTGTTGTGGCAGCGTAAGGAAACTGAAGATAGGTGTGACTAATTTGCATCCATTTAAAAGCACATTAACATTGCAAGAGCAATGTAAAAGGGCTTTGCTGAAAAGAAGACTCAGCCTCCATGAGTCTGTATTAAACAAAAGCTTATTGAAGCATGAAAAAATCATACGGATACAAGTGAAGTATCCATCATGTTCACCTGCAGCAACAGTAGCCTCAGTATGTAGCTTACAAAACCCCAGCTATTTTCAGTCAAACTTTACTGAGAAAAAACTGTTAATCATATTCCTGTGTATTCTGTTTTCCTTTCAAACTATTTTTACCCTGTTCTTTTTTGTACCTCATTTCTACTGTATATAATTTATCGTGGTTATAAGGAGAAGATCCAAAATAATTCAGCTTCACATTGTTTGCCACGCAGTCTGCCGAACTGGACAGAATGCAATGGGAGTTTTGGAATTTCTAATCAGGACAGGAATTATATCAGTAATAATAGAAAGTGTCCAAGGCTCATTTTACTGGACAAGTGTGTTTGTTCCAAATTTCAGGTGTAAAGGCCTGTTTGTTAGAGAGATGCATAAAGTACTAGACAAATAAAGAAATCAGAGAACTATTTTATGTAGAAAACATAACAATAAGTGCTAAGTTATCCTTTTAAATGCTTTTCAACTAATATTTTCCCTGTTTCTTGTCAAAATATAGTTACTAATATTCACTGTGAATTCCGCTGCGTACTAATTACATATTTTACAGATAGCTTGCAGTAACAGTGATAGGTACAGATAACTATGGTGATAGGTGGCCTACAATTTCAGTTGCTAAGTTTTCATCATATTTCCCTTACCAGGCAGTAACCATTGACTTTGTATTAAAGAAACCAGAACTTTTTCGGAAGTGCAGAATACACCTGACACACTAATCAATGAGTAGGAAAATGAAACCATTTAACTATGGCTTCAGTATTGCTATGTTTGTTATATAACGAAGGACTTATGTCTAGAAGACTCTGAATCATGTTCTCTGTCTTTCTGAAGAACATTGACTTGTTTAGGTTGTTCTTAAATCACGTGTCAGAATTTTTGTTTTGGTTTTGAAGTCCAGTCAAATGAGTTTAATAAGTGTCGCTGTCAGTGAAAAATAAATATCAGTTATATCAGATATAATGCGGGAATGGTTTACAATACAAGCACCATTCATGCACAGTGCACACTGTTCCCTTATTATTCTCAGCGCTAGACCTGCAGAGTACGAAATGATTTAAAGTGATTTAATATTATATACACTTGCACTCTTTGAAGTGGACCAAGGCAACTGAATTCATCATTTTTGTGACTTTGAACATTTGGGCATGAAAAAAAATGGTCATTTATGGTGGACAAATACCATTATGAATTCCATGACTAGTCATTAAGAAGAAAGGCCAAACCCCATCCTCTTCTGGACGAGACACAGTTTGCATTACTCTCTGCACTCTATGAATTGTAGCTTATAGATAAAATAACATTAATAGAAGATATATACCTTTTATTCCATACTCCTTCTATTACTAACAAGGTTAAGATTTTTACTTCCAGCAGTTAATTAGAAAACCTAACAGATAATTTTCTAATAATACACATTGTTAGACAATCCTTTTAAAAATGAAATAAATTCCAATTTTTCCATTAAACTGGGTTTTACCATGTCACTTACAATTAGTTTGCACCTCAGTTAGCTCTGCACAGTTTTCGATTATGTAAAAATATATGTATTGTATTGCACTTTTTGCAGATTTTTAAACAAAACTGGTACAAAATTTCTTCTTGTAATATTTTCTCTTTGGAACAGAACTGAGAAAAATATTCCAACATGGGAACATGCATTATGTTATTCTGAAAAAAAAAATCACATATCAATAGAGATCATTTTATAAGTCTGTTTAGGGGATTACTTTTTCCTTATTAAAGACACTAGAACCCAAGCTGGCTAATCGTTTTCCATTAGTAGAAAACTATACTCTCATGTAAAAATGAGGCTTTGTTAGAGGAAAGGGAAGGAAAGAAGATGGCAAAAAAACAAATCTAGTAGATTATTCATATCAGGCTTTTCTAAAGCACTATTAGAAATGTCCATCATTTGCCAGTACTACAATGCGTACACATGTGCAATAACAATGCTCAGTGAAAAGAATCAAAGTAGTAACATGCTAAGTTAACAATGGAAAATAAACTATTACCCCATGCCAATCAGAACTGGTGGCAGAATGACCCAGCCATTAATAACTCCTCAATATTATACTGCATCTCTAGATCATGGCACCACAGCCTTCCACCCTCGCTTGCAGTAAAGAATAAAAACAGTAAGATCATCCAGAAGAACATTTTCAGCTAACCAGATACTACCTGACAAACTTTCAAATCAATATGTGTATGGGTTTTACTTAACAAACCATGTGCAAAAATGTTATTTGGAACTTAACACAAATTAACTGACAAATATCAGCATTGCTACTGCAACTTTAACACCACTGGGATTTTGTGTTTTAGTTAAAAGAGGCAAAAATATGGTAAATTATCCAGCTGAATAGTAATTCCAGTGTGCTGGTTTGCTCGTTTCCAATAGCTTGGATAGTGTTCTGTAATTTCTTTCACCACTGATACTGCAAACTCACCCCACATTTGAGAAACTTTATCTCTGCATTACACCAGGATCCTCATACACGAAGATTAAAACTATGAATGATAAATGGCACTGAAGAAGTATTACATACTCTCTACTGTGTTTTCTCATTAAAATCCTTATGTAGCTTACTTTACACAAATCCTATATTCATCTTCAATTTTCCTTCCAAACCCAGTCCAAAGACACTCACACTATCAGAAGCAAACCCGGCATACAAATTGCTGTGTATTAAATTTATGGAATTGCAATATACCCACTACACAACAGGAGATAAAATAAACAAATGTTGCCCTTACCTTGATTGGCTTAGATGACTGACACTTGATATGATGGGACACCGTTGCTGTTTGGTTCATGTTTCAGCACCCTGGATAGAGCACAATCCCACAAGGCGTTGGAATGGGTGCTTAGAAATCAGATCTTTTCTTTACCGGACTTTGCTAATGATGCTGCTGTGGCTGTTGCTGCTGCTGCAGAGTGTTTCTTACTCTAGACTGAGAGAGTTGGTGTGTTACTTAGCTTCAAACAGAGCGTTCATTCTGTTCATCATTCTCAGCACTCTTGGCGATGTGCAACAGAAAGCTAAAACACTGCTTCGATTCTCTGCCACTGCACCTTTCCAGCACTGAGAATGTGACAGCTACAGAGCTCAGCCAATCATGTTGGCTCCCATTTCCTCTGAAAGGGCTGAATATTAGAGAAAGCATGCCAGATTAATTGAAGGCCCATTGCTTAATGGGGCACTGCAAAAAATCTGCCGCCCCGCACCAAATTAAATAAGGTAGTTTCAAAAAGTTTATGTTCTGGTGAGTGTTTATTATAGGGATGATTTTTGCATGCTTCACCCCTTTTGTGTGTGGTTTTCATGTTCCTTAGATTATACTGTTTCTCCACTGCTGTAAGAGTGACAATCATCATCAGACAAATCACAGATGTCAAGTCATGAGTATCTATGTGACATGCACACTCTGTGACAATATAGCATATTCCGTGTGCCCATGCCTGTATAGCCTGAAAGGGGAAACAAGAAGCTATTGTCCCTCTAAATCAGGAAGAAAGGAGCTCTGGCAGGACTTTATTAGTTGCCTTCTCCCCCAAAGAATTTTTCTTGGATTATTGGACTGTGTCATGTCCTGAAAATATCTCCTCTGGATTCCTGAAGAGAACTAATGACCAAAGAAGAGACCACTCCCAGAAGACCCACCCTAGGTTTTCTGCCAAACCCAAAGCATGCTGAAACCGAACTTTGAGAGTTATAATTCTTTAATAGTAGTATTAGCATAGCAGGTACAAGCCATAGTTATAGATGAGGGTCCCGTTGTGCTAGGTGCTGAATAGCCAGAACAAAAGCATGGTCTCTGCACCCAAAGATCTTAAAATCTAAGCATATGACAAGAAATCACTGATGGATACAAACAGAAAGGGAGTACAAGGAAGCAATGAGGCAATATATGTCATTCAATAGAGTCAGCACAAGAGCAGTCTAACTATTGTCAAGCCTCATTCCTCCCCTCCCCCTTCTCACCAGAAGCAAAGGAGAGTTTGATGAACAATAAAGTGGCTTTATGGATGTTTATCGGGAGCTCCTCAGAAGTATGAGGGGCTGCAGGGGAGAAAATGACCAATTGAATGTAGCACCAAGGGCCAGCAGTACAGCTTTCAGAGAGCTGTTGCTTGCAGTTCCTGAAATTCACACCCCTTTAAGTCATCTCACACTGGGCACCCAACATTAAAATTCATTTTTCTAATTTTGGCCAGACTCACAGGTCTGGGAACTACAGTAAGCTGAGGAGACAAAAGGCTTTCTTGTAGACAAAACTGCTGAAGATTCCCTGAGAAAGGGCACAACCTGGATAGAAACCGTTCGTGGATTTTTGTATCCTTTAAGAACAGACTGCCTAACTACTCCTTGGACAGCTTGCCCAGCTCTCAGAGGAAAGTGATGGCTTTAGATATGGACTAGATGATATTTTGTCTGGTGTTGACCCCTTTCGTCAAGAGTAGTGTCTGCTCAAGTAGGGTTTAGAACACCACTTGGGAGGAGAGAACAGGTACGCAGGGGCAACCATTGACAGAAATATTCAAGGTTTCTGAGAAGACAGTATCTCCCCAAGTCAGCTGTTCAGTACCTCATGGTGCATGCTAGGCACAACATACTTGTTAACAATTAGCCTTTCCAGCTCACTCCCTTCAGCTTGCTTCATCTAATTGGATCATGAGTAGCAAAAGCACAATGTTTAGAAACCATACCAATAGCTTAGTTCTGCTATTTCACCACCCTCATCCACATCCAGGTCTGACTGAAATATAATGGATTCAGTTCCAAAACAATCATAGAAAAATAGGATTTTTAAATACAGATTTGACTTGTAGGTTTCTAAACTGATATTGGGGAGAGGGGTATAAATGATATGTGATAAAGTCATTTTCAGGCCAACACGATCTCTCTAAACTCCCCTAAACCATGACTCATGCTATTTATGTTTATTAGGCAAAGAAAATCCCAACTGGTTGGTTGCTGAGGTTATCAGCTATTGGGGTTTGGAATAAATAGAAGAGCCCCTGGGGAGTCAATGATAAGTTTTATTTTTTTCTTGAATCAGAAATGTATTTAGTATTTAATAAGATATTGGCTATTTTAAGTCAATAGAATGAACTAATGGTATTTTTAGTGGACCTAAGTATATATTGATTTTTATAAGCCCCACTAGAAACTACACAAGTTTTTATGTTGTTTTATGATTTGCAGTGACTGATTTTCTGTGCTAGCCACCAAAATATCACTTTAAACTAATTCATAAAACTGTCCTTTAAACAACGAAAGAGAAAAATGTTTTTAAAATGGCCAAAGATTTAAGATGAATAATTTACCAGCATTGGTTGTAAATGGTCTTATACAAATTTTATTTTATCTGTCCCTAGAACATATTAGCTGTAACCTAATTATAAGCATAAACCTAATAAGGGTGATCAAGGGGAAGTAATGATTCCATAAGTGCACCTTTTATCATTATGAAATATCTCAGTAACTATTTAGATTAATAGAATGGGGATCCACAAAGCCCTGGCTGAAATCTGCTAGCACATTCGTCTGTTGCTTACATCTCTGGCAATGTCATTCATTCCTATCCTTTGGTTTCTTTTATGCAGTCATTAATCCTTTCTAGTGTGTGATCCTCTTTGGTAACTGGCTGTTTAACAAAATGCAGTTCAAGGCCTCTGGGTTTTTGACAGTTAATGCCAGTATCCATGCTATCCCTTGAGGAGGTTTTCAAGCATCCCTGTGTCCTTGGGGTTCAATTAAACAACAGACATTACCAAAATATATTTGAAAATATTAAATCAATGAACAGATGCCTCTATTGCACACTACCATGGAACAGGTGGTAACTGTACCCCTTAGTATACTGAACGAAGATCCTCTTTCCTTAAATATTTTAAATTATTAAGAGATTGCCATGCCAGTTCATAATATAAAGTAAACTTCATATTATTGTAAGTCCTGTAATAAAAACACTTATGAGCACCTTGTCCTCAGAATACAATAAGTGATTGTAGGCAATCCCTTCTGTTATTGAAGACACTGTTCCCTGAGGCTACTGATAACTATTCAAGGCCTTTAGTATCCTACTGTTAGTTCCTCCTGATATAGTTCTCTTGCTAACCATTTTTTCTACTTCTTGCTTTCTTTGTACCTCTTATGTTCTTTCTGAAAACTTACTGCATTTTAGAACTCCAATTTTCTTATTTAATTTGTGTAACCAATGTGGTATGAGAACAAGAAGAGCAAACCAATATCACTCGTTAGGTACCCCCTTGGAACCAGCTTGCTTTCCTGTAGTTATTTGCTTTCGTTTGTGAACATAGGCGTACACTGACGTTTTCTTTTATTGCCTTCCCACAGGCACAGGCCCTGATTCTGAATTCATTTATCCTGGCATTGACATTGTTGGAGATACTTCTGACTCACACTGGACTGAAATCAGATTCACTGCTTCACTCTCTGCTTAAGTGCATAGTAGTTGTATGGGTGACTGTAAATGGTACCATTAAAAAAGACAAACCTCATTACCCTTGGATTGCCATCTTCATTACTGTTTTATTCAAAAAAGGATGAATTCTGTGCAGGTTTTTATGCAAGCATAAGGCTCAAAGGCTATGTCTACATTTACTAAAGTTAGTTCGAATTAGTTAATTCGAACTAACTAATTCAAACTAATTTTAGTTAGTTTGAATTAACTTGATTCGAACTATAATTAGGACTCTGTTTTCTATAATAGACTGACACGGCTACCCTTTTGGATTTTAGAAAAATTTAGTTCGAACTAAGCAAGTGCCATTCATGGCACTTGCTTGTTCGAATTAGTGAATTGTATTGAATTCAATGGGCCAGTTAGTTTGAACTTAGTTGCAATTAGTTCAAACTAACATGGCCACATTGGTCAATTCGAACTAACTAGTTCGAATTAACCCTTAGTTTGAATAGCATATTCAAATTTATTAGTTCAAATTAAGGAAGCCCTTAATTTGAACTAATTAAAGCCTAGTGTAGCTATGCCTTTAGTTAGTTCGAATTAAGCTTCCTTAATTCGAACTAACTTGCCAGTGTAGACATAGCCAAACAGACCACCCCCACACACAATTCTGCAGTCCCTGGGCCTAGGCTAGATTAAAAGGACCTGAAGTAGGAATGTGGAACTGAGGAAAGGAACCCCTCGGGTAAGGACACCTTGAAAGAAGTCCACACAAATCAAAAACCCTTTAATGTTTATTTTAGTTTGCACTAATGCAAGTGTGGAAGCATATAGGACTGCCTCCTACCTTTCTTAACCTGCAACTGTCACTGCTTTTCTATTGTAAATAAATGGGTCTTTAATGTGGTGAATGCTTTTATACCTGGGAGAGCAGTTATCTTGGAATGCATCATCGTAAAACACTTATTTAGTTCAACTTTCCACAAATACACTCACTCCCAGCCCCAAAAGAACCACAAACACAAAAATCCTATAACTGCAATATAAAAATATACATATGCAAAAAACAACTCAATGGGAATCAGCAACTGTTAATGTTTTTGTACACAGAAGAAGAGAATCCAGTTTCCTGCTTAAAATCATTTTCTTTAAGAGAGAAGAAACATTAGAAAAAGCTATTCGCTGCTTTGAACTGATAAGAAAAACATACTCAAGCATTTTTAGGTGTCTTCCTATTTTAAAGGTAAGCCAATATCCACATGTACAAACTGCTGCTCCATTGCTAAATATCTGATGATTTCTCTAATGTTATCAAGCTCTCTCTCTCTCTCTCTCTCTCTGTGTATGTATATACATGCACACACATCAAACTATATATATTTAATAGAAAACAGTTGGATGGAATTCTCGTATATTCTTGTCAGGAAGGAAGGTCATGCTGTAGTATTCGGATATCTACCAAATGGCTTCTTTAAGTTTCTGCAAAAAGAAAGCTAAATTGTTTTTTAATTTACAGCCAGAAAGTGGAGAAATCCCTGATGTCTGAATGATAAGAAGAGTCTACTCTGACTGCTTTATCTTCCCATTGTAAATTTGTAGTGTGTCATGAAAAGAAGATCAACACTATCTACATGTCATGCACTATATAGCACAGTTTGTTGGCAGAAATGATAAAAACGAAAAACAGATGGGTGAAGATGGCACTGGGGTCATGAGGGAGAAGCCAGAAGCTTTTGAAGAAGAGTAGGGAGAGATGCAGAGGGAAAAGGGGGACAATAGATTGGAGGGAGCCAAAAAGAAAACATCATTTGCAAAAACCTTTTTTTGCAGCCTGGAGTTGGCTTTATGAGCTACTGGGACAGCAGCACACTCACCAAGCAATGAATTGCTGAATGCAATTTTGACGCTGGTTTATACGAAGGGTGACTATATCACCAATATCATCCTCCTACACACACATTTGTATAAAATTCTATCAGACACTAGACTTCAGAAAAGAAGTGTAAGGACCATCCATTTTTTGCTCTTTTATTGCTTGCAAACAGCACTTCAGAGTAATAGCAAATATGTCAGAGAAAAGGGAATGAAAGAAATATGTATTGCCACAGAAACTCTATTCATCTTACTTTCCATCCTAGCACATGAGAAGCTTTGGCATGAGAAAACATCAAAATGTCTTGTTTTTACTACATATTTGTATCACAGTGGTACTTAGAGAGTCAAACTGGGTGCATCTACACTTGTAAATTAAGTCAACTTGAGCTTGCTTAAGTTGACTTAATTTACTCTGCGTCTGCATTACACTTTCCTTAAGTCGACTTAAGCAGCTGCCTAAGTCAATTTAAGGAAAAGTTAAGTCGACTTTATAAAACCTAGTTTTAAGTCGACTTTAGAAAGTCGACTTAAGCCAATGTAGACATGGAGTAGCCCTAAGTCGACTCTAAGTCGACTTAGGGCTCTCCAGGACTTCACCACTTCCCTCTCTGCCAGGGGGAGCTGGCACAGGGAGAGCCTGGCATGCCCACCCTGCCCCTATGCCCTGCCAAGGTCCCTGGCCCTGGGTACAATGGGGCAAAGGCTGAGCACCCAGGCAGTTGGCAAGGGGTGCCCCCCCACCACGGTGGACCAGTCCCAGTCGACTAGGCATCCAGTGTGGATGCTCTAGGTCAACTTTGTAGGGTCCCCCCAAAGTCGACTTAAAATTTAAGTGTGTACATGTTAAGTCGACTTAAATTAACAAGTGTAGACATAGCCACTGAGCTCTGGGTTCTCCTGTGCTTGGCGCTGTACAGAAATATAGTAAGAAGCTATATATACCTCCAGCGAGTTTACAGTGTAAGCAGACAAGTCTAACAAAGGGTGGGAGAGATGAAATATCATTATTTCCATTTTACAGACAGAGGAACTTAAGCACAGAGGCTATGTCTACACTTGTTTAAATAAGTCGACTTTGCTAAGTCAACATAGGATGTCTACATTGTAGATTTAGGTCGACTTAAAGTCGACCTTGCCAAATCAACTTAGAGCGTTCACACTGGATGCCTAAGTAAACTTGCAGAGGCTAGGTGGACCTGGGAGAGATGCATGGTGGGAAGGGGGGCACCCAAGAGGTGCCCCCCTTCCCTGGGCACCCCTTTAAAAGTGCCAGGGAGCTCAGCATCTTCCCCATTGTACTAGGGTAAATGGGGGCTGAGCAGGACAGGGACAGGGGCAGGGTACAGGAGCAGGGTCCTGCCCTGTGGGTGGACATGCCAGGCTCTGGCTGTGCCAGGCACCCTGGGAGGGAGGTCAGTGGGGGAGCCCTGGGGACCCTTTAAATCGACTTAGGGTTAAGCCACATCTACACTGGCTTAAGTCAACTTAATAAAGTTGAATTAACCAGTAAATTGACTTTAAACCAGGTCTTATTAAGTCGACTTCAAATTTCCTTAAGTCAACTTAAGCTGCTGCTTTAGTCAACTTAAGGAAACTGTAGTGTAGACACAGAGTAAATTAAGTCGACTTAAGCCTGCTTAAGTCGACTTAATTTACTGGTGTAGACACACCCAGAGTGAATAAGTGTCTTGTCCAAGATCACACAGGAAGACTGTGGCAAAGCCAGGACTGAACCCAGAAGATCTGATTCCTGTCCAGGGACTAAGCCAGAAGATCACCTTTCTTCTCCTTTCCAAACATAAGGAATTTCTTATAATCTTATATTGAAAGGAGTTCTTTCATTATAAAGTGGAGCAAAATACAAATGTGAACCATTGGAATTCCTGCTTTAATTGTGTGTGTAATAACTATTCTTGCTACTAACAACATTGTCAGCCAACGGAAAAGCCACAAAATCAAATCTAGTCTCACACACTTGAAGCCAAGAAACAAAGAAACAGTGCTCAAAAACTGTTACAAAATATTGGAGAAGCACCAAAAGTAGCAAAAGTATCTTCCAGTACCGATTTATGCTCTTTTAAGCATGAAAACACTGATTACCATAGGGGATAATAAGAACCAAACTGAATGCTTATACTGCAAGAATTTTATAACCTTGTCTAACTCTAACCTTCTGGCGACATTCTCTCCTGCTAGAGATAGGCATGAACACTGGAATTTTGGATTGGATCCAGACCTAGTCTCCTAAAATCCAGGAGGTCTTTATCATGGGTTCACAGCCTAGGATTCAAGATTTGAGTAAAAGATCAGAGACAGAAAATATTTTGTCTGAATCAGATCCTATATCTCATATGTTTCAATATGCAAAAAAAGAAAGTGGTTTTCTTTTTGATTACTAATTTTGAATATAATCAAGCCCTTTCTGGTCAGGAGTAGCCACAAAAAGTTTGTAGACTTGCAAGCTACTGGAATTTTCAAAATTAAAACCCACATACACCGTATGTTGTGCAACTTCCCATGGTTTAATTTAACATAAATCTCATCTTGAATTTTCTCCCCAAGCTTGTTTTTCCTAGAGCATACCTTACCTTCCAGCCAAACCTCTAGTTCCCTCAATTCCTCAAGATACATTCCAAGCCCTTTTACATATTGGTTGGAGTTAAAAAGATACAAAGACTGAGAAAAAGTAACTCTGAATCTCTTTGTAGGGTTGAGGCATTTTACATCAGAATGACTCCACAGAAGTTCTCTTTATCTCAATATGGAATCCACATTGCTACAGAAGCAAACCAGAAAAGCTCCACTTATTCTAAGCATCTTGGGGGATTTCAGTGGAACAGTTGCAGAGAAGGTGCAATCGTTTATTTTATATTGGATGTCCGAGATCAAGCAGGGAAGATGCAAAGAAACCTTCTGACATGAATAAAAACCTGGCCTAATGACTCAAAAAATAGTGGAAGAAAGTTGGCCTCATCCATTATAGATCCTCTTCTCATGTGCCGTATTTCTGGAATGCAGAGCAAACCTGACATTCTACCACCTGTTCCATGACTGTTGCTAAAAAAGAGTTCAAACAAAAGACCATCTCTAGAAGAACGGTACCTAATCTCTAATGAATGTCAAGGACAAAACCTTAGTGATGCTACTGAACAACAAGGACTGCCCTCCTTTCCTCTTCTTGCACTCCAAAGGATATAAAGATCTCCAAGTCGGTCCATTTTTAGGATCATATTTATACAGATTATTTTTCTGGATGAAATTTTTTAATTGGCTTGCATGGGCAACATTTTCTCTTGATCCATCTAAAAAGCACTTAGGCAGGGATTTTTTAGGAGCTTTCCCTCAGCTTTAGACTTCACTCTTCCCTTGTTTTACTCTAATTATAATCTATAATGCAGCAGCACCTATCACGTGGTATATGTTGCACAAATACATAAGAATATGCGGTCCCTTTATAGTATACACATCAAAATAAGGATATACCTTGCAACATTGTCTAGGAAGAGAATAATGAGTTGTTAACATCATTAATGAATGTCCTCCCCAATCTATGCCCCCTTCTTTTTCATCTAGAAAATATTGATTCCACTTGTAAAATGCCCATAAAATTCAATTGGAATACCAGAAAAGGCTTTAATTTATTGCCACACTTAAGGAATCAGAAGATAAATGATTCATCTTTTGGCCTGCCTGTCACCATATAAAGTTTGCTTATTGGTTTATTTTGGCAAAAAGCATCAACTTTAATTAATAAGGACTAGAGATGTCAGGAACATTCAGTGAGCTACATCTTTGGAAGAACTCTGGCTCAGATCCTTCAGGCTGGCATACATCAGGCAGAAGACAAGCTGGCTTTAAGAAATCTTTGTGGTTTCCCAATTCTTGGGTGAGATAGCGTACCCTGAGGCTGCTCAACCTTATGTTACTGTTAATGACCACTCCAGCAACTGGGGATCAGATAGAAATGGATTACACTGAGACTCGGGGATTCTGAATACTTTGTACACCTCAACCTTTACTTCAGTAGAGGAAAGACAGAAAGATGGTGAGAAGACAGAAGTAGTGGGAAAAAGAGCATAGTGGGCAGGGAGAATGAGACCAGCAGTGACGGGACAATGAGAATGTCAGAAGAGTTTGGGCAGACAGACATTGAGCAGACAGAAAATAGTGTTCAAAGTTCCAGTTGTGAAAAGTAGTCTCCTCATATCACTGGTTGTCTAGGCCTGGGAAGATTCAGGGAAAGGACTCTGGGTGGACCTCCTTGCCTGCTGCTGTTGCTGCTTTCAGTCATTACTGGAGAAGATCCTGAGCAGGGGCGTTGCTGGATAGCAAAAAGATCCAGGGCTGTGGCCCCCAGCCCACCCCTGCCCCCAAACCCCCACTCCAGTCCTCCTAACTCCCCAGCTTCCCCCATCTTCACTCCACCCCCCTTCAGCCCCCAAACCCCCTCTACACCTCCCCAGGCCCCTCTGTCCCTAACCCCCACTCATCCCCCAACCTCCTCCATCCTTCTCCAGCCCCCCACCTAGTCCCCCTCCAGCCATCCATAATCCCCTCCACCCCTTCCCAGCCCCCCACCAGTCTCCTTGTCCCCATGTCCCCTCCACCCCTCCACAGACCACTAACTCCATCCATCCCTCCCCAGCCCCCCACGAAGTCCCCACTCCTGCCGTGCATAGTCCCCTCCACCTACCCAGCCCCCACCCAGTCTCCTTGCCCCCTCCACCCCTCTAACCCAGCCAGTCTCCTTGTCCCCTCCACCCCTCCCTCCAGTCCCTTCTCAGCTCCCTTACCTGGCCGGAGGCTCGGAGCTGCAGAGACGGCCGACAGAGCTGCTTCTGGGCCAGGCCGCTCCCACCCTGGCACGCTCTGTCTGAGCATGCTCAGGGCGGGAGATTTGAATCTCCCCAGCCCGGCCGCAGCAGGAGTCTGCGGCTTCGCTGGGGCCCCTGGGTGGAACGCAGCATTTCACCTGGGTGCGCATGTGCCTGCTGGGGAAAATAGATTCGGGGCTCAGGATTTTCTACCCGGGGCTGGCGCCCTGGCAGCCCAACGACAACGACGTCTCTGATCCTGAGACTGCAAGATATGGTTCTGCCATCAGAATGGCCTTTGTTCTTTTCCTAGAACAGTGTTTCTCAGCCTTGCCAGTTTGGTAAACCCTTATTCGAAGTCCAAAATGTCCATAACCCCCTTACATTTACTATAAACACAATGGTACACACACATATCAATGATAAACCTCTATAATACAACTATTACCAAAAGGACATCTGACCTCTCAAACTTTGAAGATTTTGACTGCCCTGAAGTTATTGTGTAGATTTTATTTTGTTGACTTTAGAGTTGTAATAAAACTTCCAGTGCTTCATGACCCGCTTATTGCCTTTCATGACTCCACGAGGGTTATGACCTGCAATCTGAGAAATACTGGCCTAGTTGATAATTTTCTAATCTAAAAGGACTGGCTACTTCTTCAGTGACCCCCAGAATCTAGCACAAGCCTGTAACTGGATAACTTCTTTATGCTTCAACCTCAATCTTTGTTATTTACAGAGATAAAAAGTATAAAGAACCAAAAATATGAGGAAGCAAAATGCGGCATAAGGAAATAATCAGGATTCTGCAAGAGATAAATCAAGTCTTCGTTCGGGAATACATTACAGACTGTTCATACTGCTGATAATGGATGTGATAATGTTGGATGTCACAATGCTTGGATTAGCAAATCAGCTAGGTACAGAATTATTACTCTCCCTACTTTCCCTAGTATGACAGAATTTTAGTTTAAATAGTCTAGATGGGACAGAAGTCCTGGCAAGTTCAAATGGTTGGGATGAGCTTCATCTAACACAGGAAATGGGTAATATGTTGTCTTACAGTGTACGTGATGAATGCAGGATCTGTATGCAAGCATAAATCATTATATTTGTTTATATTTTTTTTGAAAATGTAACTGGGTTGTTCAGTATGCTCAATGAAAAGGTATCAGCTCCTCTAAAACCACATTGTTTTAAGTACAGCATCCAGTTATTTTGATTTTGTGATATTTTCAAAATCATTACTAAAGAAGTGTTACTGATGTTCATGATTTGACAAAGTAAATCAGCAACAAGGTCTATGGGAAAAGAGCTGAACAAGTGGAAGCTGCTCAACTTAGTTTATAAACCTGTTGTTTCAGCATCAAAGATAAATTACACCATATGAACACACTAAATGTACTTGCTCTGCTCCTTGCCTTCTTACTTGCATTCAAAAAGCAGAATAGAAAAACATAAATCACAGCCTTAGCACATATTTTTTCCCCAACTCAGAAAACACCATAGCTCTGCTTTTAAAAGCCACAAGTCTCACTATACATGTAAGAGTGTGGGCAAGCAATCAGCACTCAGAAGTAATTACAAATAGTAACTTACATTTATCCAGTGCCTTTCATCCCAAAGGATCCCAAAGCAATTTACCAACACTATATATAGCCTGGCTGCTAGGAGGGCAGCTGTGGTGAGGAATTGAGGTGAATAGGATTCTTAGACCTATTGATGTTTATGCGCTCACTGGAACAGAGCGGGGCCCATTTTTAGGATATTGGATCTCAGAACACGGCAAGCCTTGCAGGTGTTTGAAGTCCAAAATTTTACAAGTGACAGATCATAAAAGGTTTGAAACATAACTCAGACCAGTTATTCCAAATGTTAACGTATTCAAAAACCCATATTGGGATCTTCTGGTTTAAGCCTCTCTCTAATCTAAGTGAGTTTTTAAACTATTGCCAAGGGAATGAAGTTGCAAGAAAGAAGCTCATGGAAAATCTCAAATATCTTTGCTTCCTGACAACAGCTTGTGTCACGTGTTCAGTCGGGGGCACAAATGTGACCCACAGCAGAGGACAAAGGGATTAATTTACCTCACTCACTTTTACTTTCTTTATTAAAGATTTTGAGACCATCAATCCGTAGGGAATTATTGAAAGGCTTATACCTCAATACATACTTGTTCCTTTCTGAGCTGGCTGATGCTCTTGAAGTGGACCTCAATCATGTTATCTGCTCAGCAACAAAAGGTTGCCTGAAGGTGCTTGCTGCAGACATGCGTCAACAGCTGCACCAATCCCCATGGCTACAAATTGGTCTAAAATCCTCCAAAATGAAAGGAAAAGTCCTTCTGTTTTCACAGGAACCTGGTCCTCTAGGTGAGGCAGGCTTGCTGAAGGTGAATAAAATGTGTCTGTGAAACATCACTACGACAAATTCTCAACACTAGTAATTGGTTTACATTTTCCAAGCTATTTTCAGATGGAAAGGGGCTAGAAACTTCCTTCATATTTTAAAGTGAGAGCTATTTGCATTTACAGGTCCTCAGAACAAGGGAAAGTCATGTGAAGTCCCAAAATTCTCCCCTGAAATCTGCAATGGCATTTCACACCATAGCATTTCACAATATCTCATAACAAAAATTAATTTCTACAACACCAAGCACCTGTTCACTATATCATCTTCATCTTAAAATACAGAGACTAAATCTAAACTGTGTAGTGGCTCAGACCACTTTATTTACTCACCCTCATATTTAGGATAAAACTGACTCCTGTTCTAATCTTGCGCTCAGACCCCTGTAACATATTTCTTTCTAGAAGATCTCTCAAGAACAGCTTCCAATGTAATATAGAAGTTAGATGTATGGAATTTGAGTAGACCTTTGAAAAGTCTGCAGAAATATGGGGGGGTTGGTGCATGGAATTGGCGTAGAATTTGAAAGCCTGCAACAGGTCTAAGGCATCTACAGTGCAGATCAATGATTACAAGAACCAAATTCTCTGGTCAACACTCATTCTCTGGGCTCAGAAGGGAAGAAAAATTAATTGTTAAGTCACCAGAGTCACTTTGGGAATTTGCTTCCATTTGAGTCAACTTTATGAGACATTTCAATTACTTTTGTTGTATGGCAACTGCAGCATCAGCTAAGAGGGAGCTGGAGTTGCTGTTATTTATGAAAATATCAAAAGAAGTGTTTGGGTATTTTTTTCTTCCCTCCTCACGGTTCCTGGTGTATTGATTGGTGGCCCCAATGCATGGACAGATTAACACCCTTTGTAGGCCCAGGGCTATATGATTTTGTGGGGTCCCTGGTTGCCCACCAGACAGCCTGGGGACAGGAGAGTGGGGTCTCTGGCACCGGGGGAGCCATACTTCACTGGCACCCCCAATGGTGACAGCGCACCAGCGGAGGGGTCTATGGGCCCATGTCCAACTCTCCCCCAATCCCCTCATCAGTAGCAGCAGCGCCCCACGGGATCATAAAGAATCTGTGGGCCCATGTCTCACTCTCCCCTTCCTGTGGGGGTGGTATGGCAACCGTGACAAAATCTCCATGGGTCCCTTCTTATG
>ML685777.1:14284543-14325063 GCA_007922175.1 Pelusios castaneus
CCCTGCTCTGTAAATGAAGGCAGCATCTTAGAAAGTGTGGAGGGGGAAAATCGTAGTCAGCTCAGCTGCAAGCAGCCTGGAGCCAATCCTCTCCCCCTGCAGCTGCGGGGTGTGACCAGGAGGCTATGCTATCTGGAGCAGAGGGGTGGGAAGATCTCTCCTACAATCAGAGCAGTGCCTCCCTGGGAGCAGGGACAGCTGGTTGGGGATGGATTTTGCCCCCCCCCCCCCTTAGCCCAAAGCTCTGGGCTTCAGCCCCTAAAGCCCCTGCATTAACCCAGCCCTGTCCCAATGATTGAATTATTCACCACAGTTTAGTGCTGAGATGAGACAGGGTGTTTGTTACATTGCATCATACTGTCTTCTTTTTTGTTTATTGTTTGGTTTGTTTTCTTTTAGGAGGAGTGCTCATTTCATTTTATGTAGAAAAGGATGCAAGACCCTCAAAATCAAAAATAATTATTTACTCATGTTTACACCTTGCTTAACTGTCACCAAAGGGGTAAAGCAAAAAATTCTAAAGATACAGGAATGACTGACCTCACATTGAAATGTTTTGAACTAAATTTTGAAGCTTAAAAGCAAAAACGATTTCATTATTAGTGATCTTTCTACAGCCTCATTTTGAAACAGTGCCTATCAACGGGTGCATCAGCATGGTTAACTGAAACACTAGCCCTATAATCATAGTCTTGGAGCATCTTCAAGTAATAACCTCTCTCTACTCACGTTAATCTGTCTCTAATCACTCAAGAAAATATACTCAGATTAGAGTAAAATCTTTAATAGATTGCACAAAATCCATGGCCGTGCCACCCAGCTAATATGTGATGCAATCAGTAAAGAATTAAAGGATGGTACCAGAATTAATACAAATCAGTATGGTTTTATGGGATATAGATCTTCTCAGAGAAATGGTATTGTTTTTTGATATTACAAGTGTGGCTGATAAAAGTTAGTGTGTTGGCATAACTAATTTCTGTACAGTATTTCACTTACTGCTGCATGACATTCTGGTTAAAACAATTAGCTCTAAACAAAAATCATTGTAGCTCATATTAAATGGATTTAAAACTATTTAACCAATAGATCAAAAAAATAATTGTAAATGGGGACTTATCCTTTAAGAATTATTTCCAGGAGAGTCTCACAGAGATCTGTCTTTGGCCCAAAGCTATTCCGTATTTTTATAAGAGATATGGAAGAAGGTATACATTTTTCTGTTAATATTTGCACATGACACAAAAACTGATGGAGTGGTCACAAACAATGAAGACTCATGAGTTGTATTAGCCCAGCCTCATAAAGTGGACTTCTTTGAATACCTTATATTTTAACAGAGCCAAATGCAAGATCTTGTACCTAATAACAAATAATGTAGCCTCGCTTACTAGATACTAGGATTGGGAAAAGGCAAATATAATACCTATCTTCAAGAAAGGGAAAAAGGAGGATCCGGGGAACTATAGACCGGTCAGCCTCACCTCAATCCCTGGAAAAATCATGGAGCAGGTCCTCAAAGAATCCATCCTGAAACACTTGGAGGAAAATAGAGTGATCAGGAACAGTCAGCATGGATTCACCAAGGGCAAATAGTGCCTGATCAACCTGTTTGCCTTCTACGATGAGATGAGGAATTTATGGATGCGGGAATACCCGTTGACGTGATATACCTCAACGTTAGCAAGGCTTTTGATACAGCATTCTTATCGGCAAGTTAAGGAAGTATGGGTTGGATGAGTGGACCGTAAGGTGGATAGAAAACTGGCTAGACCAATGGGCTCAGCGGGCAGGAATCAATGGCTCAATGTCTAGTTGGCAACCAGTAATGAGTGGAGTGCCCCAGGGGTCGGTCCTGGGGCCGGTTCTGTTCAGCATCTTCATTAACGATCTCGATGATGGGACTGCGTGCTTAGTAAGTTCGCGGATGACACCGAGCTGGGGGGAATGGTAGGCAGGCTGGAGGGCAGGAACAGGATTCTGGGAGACTTAGACAAATTGGAACACTGGCCCAAAAGAAAACTGGGCCAAATCTCATTTGGTTCAACAAGAACAAGTGCAAAGTCTTGCACTTAGGACGGAAAAATCCCATGCACTGCTACAGGCTGGGGACCAATCGGCTAAGTAGCAGCACTGTAGAAAAGGACCTGAGGGTTATGGTGGACGGGAAGCTGGATATGAGACAGCAGTGTGCTCTTGTTGCCAAAAAGGCCAATGGCATATTGGGCTGAATCAGTAGGAGTGTTGCCAGCAGATCAAGGGATGTGATTATTCCGCTCCATTGAGTTATGGCACCCAGCTAATGGGGCTCCACACTGAAACATGCTGGCTCTCAGCCGTACAACTCCCGGCTCCACAACTCAGGCCCCCTGGGCTACTTCCTACCCAAGCAGAGGAAGGGTCCTCCTGCGTGGTCCCAGTCCGTGCCTTCTCATCTCTGATGATGGCTGCTAAGCTGCTTCTCTGGAGCTTCCTGAAGTCTGCCAGCTATAGTCCGCACCTGGGAGTCAGCCTTGGGGCGGCCATCACAATGTGCTTGGTCCCAATGGCTTCCTCCGGGGTTGGTCTCTCCTACTGCCTGGAGCTGATACCACTCCTGGTTTGGAGCTTCCAGCATAGGTCCTCCCTCTTCGCTGGTCAGCCCAGACTGAGCGGAGCTGCTCCCTTTTATGTTGGCGCAGCAGTCCGAGCATGCCCAGTACAGCTTAAGGGACGGGACTTCTGCCACCCACAGAGTTTGCTGGGTTTCTTTAGTATGGGGTAAACTCACCCGGTCACAAGGGCAAATGGAATCCTTTGAGGAAGAGGCTGGTTGGGATACCCTCTTGAGGTCCAGACAGTCATGTTCTATGGTTCTAGACTTATACTCAAAGTCCTGAAATATTATATATAAGGAGAGAGTAAAGAAACTCAATCTATTTAGTTTAATCCAAAAAAGAATTAAAAGGTGACTTGATCTTGGTCTACAATTAAGTACATGAGGTGAATATCTTGGATAGTAGAAAGCTCTTTAACCTAACAGGAAGAGGCAGTCAGGGACTGGTGTGGGACAGCTAGGATGGGGTCCACACTTCAGAGACAATAGTTCGAAAGCAGAGCATTCATTAGGGCTGGGTTCAATAAGCAAGAATCAGGGTCAAAGTTAGGCCAGAGTCACAGACTGGAGATCAGAAGCAGTACCAGGCTACAGTCAGGAGGCAAGAATCAAGGGCAGGGTGGGATCAGAGGCCAGAGTTCAGAAGATGAGGTGAGATTTGGAGTCACAGCAGGCCCAACATTTGTATTTTTGCCCAAACAACTTTCTGGAGCATCCTCTAGGGTTAAACATGGTGGTTGGCCAATCAGAGCTCCACTGGGTATGGTCACTTTGGCTCCTTTGGTCAGTACTTACGTCCGTGCTTATTCTCTACAATGCTCCCTGCCTGTAGCTCTTCACGACCTCCTGATGGTGCTGTGGGAACATCAGCCAAAGCAGGTTCTTCACACCCAGGTTCTAGTCCCTGCGTCCTCACAGGGACATAAGATCCAACAGTCAATAGCTGAAGCTAGACAGATTCAGACTAGAATTAGGTTGGACTAGTTTATCATAATGGTCCTTTCTAGCCTTAAACTCTACAAAATACCACAGAGAGTCACAGGAGAAGCTGAACTTCCCTTGTCTACAGACTGTATATCTGACCATTTGGATTAAGACCCAGAAGATACAAAGCAGCTGTGAAACAGATATAACCAGCCATGGGAAGACCTCCCCACTGTAGGATGTAGGATACCCAGGGAGGCATAGAATAGGTATGTATGTACCACTCCCTTCCCTGGCTGCCAGTGCATGGACACAGACAAAGGAAAATGGCTGCAACTGAAGTTTCTCTGAACTCTGACAATCCAAAGCTACAGTATTGACTCCTTGCAGCTCTTGGCAGCTAGCATACTCTAAACCAGCCCTTTAGGTCTCTAAGTTCTGGTTTGGGACCAAAGCAGTTCACAGCTGCCCTGGATAAAGGAAATACAAAAGTGCAAACCCTCTACATAGACCCATCTGTCTCTGACCTTTCTGTTGTAGTGGAGGATGTGGGCCACCCTCTTCCATGGCATATAAGAGCTTCATTGCCATGTTTCTGCACCTGAATGCCAAAACAGCTATGTGAAAAATTTCAGTACATGGACAGATATGCCTTTTGCCATCAAGGGTGGCCTTAAAATTTCAAGGATCCCAGGCTGTAGGAAGATGAAGAGTCAGCTAGTTGCCTCCTCATCTTACTGTTGTATGGGGGAGCTCATGCAGTGATATACCTCTCCCCTAAAGCACTGCAGATGGATGAAGGAATTTGCAGTGAACTGCCTGCATGCTGCCAGATGAAGGCAGGAAGAAACTGGAGAGTTACTTCCACTGTCAAAAGGACTGTCTGGCAGTCAGTTGACTGCTTCCACCAGAATCCACCAGATTCCACCAAAAGGAATATTGGCCAGCCAGCTGCCTACCTCTCTTCTTGGGGCAGCAGTGAAGGGAAACATCAGGCTGACCTATGAATTTCCAAATTAACAGCAGACCCAAAAAGTCAAGGGCCTATACAACCATTTTTGTGTTGCTCTTGCTTTTTCCAGCCATGTAAAAATGTCACACAGTTCCACATGTTTTGCATATTTTTATTTACAATATTTCTATTCATACTGCAAATTCTCAAGAGCTGCATATGTGAATTTTCATTCTGTCAGGTCCTATAAAGATGTCAATCAGTTTGGAGGAGGTATGTGTACAAATACTAAGAGGAAATACACTAGCTTGAGTCAATCCCACCCAAACATAACATTAGAGGATCTGATTCTGATGTAAGTGAATCAGGAGTAGATTCACTGATGGCAATAAAATTACATTAGTTTTAAATTCATGCAAGATCAGAATATGGGCATGGATTTCATTTACCATAATCCTATCCTGGCTTTGAAACAACTTGCAGGCTGTGAAATAATTAATTCCCATAATAAACAAAGTTCTGCAATTGCTTATACAAGAAAGTTGTCCTAAATTAATATATTAGACCCAAATATGACAACAGTTGAATACAACAGAATTTTACACCTCTGCGGGGTGGTTGTTTTTTGTTTTTTAATGGGCCATTGAGAATTGCAACACTTGGTAAATAGCTTTCCAGTTTATTGCAAAATGCTTCCCCAAAGTAATACTCTTTCATTCCCTGTTAACTTTGTTTCCCGCTTTAAACAATTAATTAGGGAAGTGTTCTAAGACCTACATTTTAAACCACTTAGTTAATAAGGAATGAATGTTTAATGGCTATTCCTCTCAGACTATTTAATTTAATGAGAGAATTTGCAAGAAAAGGAAGCAAGGAAAATTGATTTAATATGCAACTATCCGCAACAGGAAAAAAGTCTGGGAAATAGAATATTTATTTATTTATTTATTATTTAAATGTATAATGCATCCAAAGCCAGAGCTCAGGGTGCTGTCATAATTATTATAAAATATATGGTTCATTAGATCAAAGAGACATCCCCAACTAGAAACAAAAAGACTGCCTTTACATTATATCCTGGAACAGTAGTAAACATTCCACTCCTACATTATCTCTCAGCAAAAGGCCTGACAAAACAGAATACATTAGCCTTGTAGCGTGTCCTAAATCCAGGCTCTACCAAACCAAGAAAGGAAATGAGTTCCAAAGGCATTCAGGATCCCTTATGGAGTGCATTATGCCACCATTTCCCATTAGTTTAAGCCAGTGAGCTGTTACTTTGAGTACTGAACTCAACTGTTGTATTTTCACACAAAGAAAGAGGCCATATTTAAAGCAGCCAACTCCATAGGGCTCATCATTTATGCAGGTTATATTAATATTTCTGAGTAGGAAAATTTGGCATTAGTTCCTCACCCTGGCACCAAATCAAACAATAGAGAAATCAGATAAGTACTCAAGACTGATTTATTTAAATTAAATCTTTAAGTTATTTAAAAAACATCATGCGGTAGCTGCTGCTCACAATTTTAGATTACAAGGGCTGTCATCCTATTATCACTCCAAAAACAAAATTTCCTTTGATGTCAGTGGGAGTTTGGCATGTAGAGTGACAGAAAGTGTATGCCCTTTTAAATACTTGTAAAATATATTAGTTTAATTTCATTACCTGAAAGATCTGCCACATTCATGCAAAAACATAGGTAAAGACAGTCAAGTTTCCTTGATAGAGAAGGTTAAAATAGTATTAATAAATAAAATAATAATTCTATTAATGCAGAAGTGCCTGGTAGCCCTAAACAACATCGGAACCTCTTTCAATCCCTGTTCTCCAAAGACTGTCACAGTTCAGGGCAACTGCACCTGTATTCTCCTCTGTAGTACAGCAAAGAAACCCATTTTTAGACTCCCAGCTCCTCAATAGTCATTTCCCTTGGGAGAATCTGCATCTATCTTCTTTATGACTGTGGTTTTCCAGGATGCACAGTTTCCTGCCCACACTGTGAGTTCCCTAATAAAGCCTGATTGCCTAAACAGGTCTGCATGTGCATCTTGCTTTCTCCTTATATGCTATAAATAGTTGTAAATGCCCACAGTTATAAGTTATCACACAGCTCTTTCTAAGCAAGCACCTTTATTCTTAAAGTGAAAGAATTACAGATAAAACGTATTGAAGCTATAAAAGAGCATACACACATGCTAAAAGGTTACTAAAGATGATTTCCCTGACAACTGCAGCAGGGGCTCTGGCAGAAGTCAGTCTTCAAACCCCAAACAGGGCTTTTTTCTGGGTCACAAGTTTGTAACAGCTTTGCCTCAGAACAAAACCAACAATTCATAGTTCATTCTTTCCTTTATGTAGTATAGTGGTTCTCAACCTGAGGCCCTTGGGTCACTTCAGACCCAATCAGCACATGACCACCACCCATGTGACGTCCTTGGAGTCATACAGGTAGTATTGGATGATGCCCAGTCTGGCAACTACGTTGAGAACCACTGCATTACACTAAAATATACTACACTTGGCCAAACCAGTTATCCAAATAAAGATAGCAGAATCCCACTACTACAAAACACAAAACAAACTTTTGTTGTTGGGCATTTGTTAGCATACTCAAAAATTAAAATTCATTGAGATAGAGAGAAGATCAAAGATCAGTCTAATCTGTCTAATCTAAAGGACCCAAAAAATCTGAACTGTAGGATAGTAACATCTGCTGGGGTGCACCTCCTACTTCTTTTAGTTTTAATGCTTTTAACATTGACTTCAAAAATATGTCCTCAAATATATAGAGAATATAGTTAATGTTTATGAGAATCAATTAGTTTGTTATAAAAATCAAGGGCTGAGTCTTGTTCAAAGAGGGAAGGAGAAAAAAAAAAAGCATGGGAAGCCTTTTACTATTTGTTCTCCCATAACAGAGGGCAGATCAAGAAAGCAATAGGAAGGACCGGCTAAATGTTGGGACAAAGAGGGGCATGTTTGCCGTTTAAGATTGTGTTCAGACTCTCAAGCTAGCTCGTGAGTTTGCTGCCATTGAAAACACAAAAGGATCACCACAGCTTGTTCTCCTGGCCTGCCAAGGGGAATCTTGCCATGCAAGACCATGGGCAATGTGTCTCCTCGCCCTTCATATACCAGCCAAGGCAAAATTTAGCCCCTACCACATGCAAACTCATTTCAGACTTTAAAATTTACATAATCCCATAGGACTAATTACTCACAATTGCAAAATGCCATAGTGTGTGCAATTACATCTTTAGCTTAGGTTTTAAATTAGTGAAAGTCACACTCCTTTTCATTTCAAATCTCATTTCCCATGTGTGTAAAACTTCCAATCAGCTCTGAATTCCAAACAAAAATTTACAGAAGTCTAATTCAACCCTGGTGCAAATCCATTTAACCTAAAACAGTTAAGTAAAAGACAAATCGGGATCGTTCTAAGACCTCACAAAGAAGCAAGAAAACAATGGCACAAGGTTGTGTGTGTAAAATATCCTGTGGCTATCACTTATTTTTAAGGAAGTTTGATTGTTTTTATAGACTGGGGGACTGGGGATTGCTTCAACCATAACAAAAATAAGTTGCTCCCTTTTCTCATCCTGGCAGTTCTATTCAACTAAAAGGGTCCCAGGCCAACAACTAAAATATTTACCAAACACTGTCTTGACAATTATTTTATTTTTGCCAAAATCCAAAATAGCTTCAAAATTGAAGAATTCTATTCCTCATCAGAGAGAAAAAGATTTGACATTTTTGTGGGAGCATAGTTCTATTCTGACTTTTACAAGGGGACTGCACGGTGCAACAAAGATAAGCCCATCGCAGGACTTCATACTTGCTACTTTATTTAAATGCATCACAACAGAATGGAGGAAGAACTCGTGCTGACTAGAATAGGAAGCATGTGTCCATCCCACAATACTCTGGGTAACACAGTTAACTCAATCATGAGCACCTTACTATTCCAACAAAAGCATCCCATAATAATCTATCTGTTAAATTACTCCCACAAATAGAATTCCATCATTGTTTTGTGTTTGCTTCTAAGCCAGCAGTTACTCTTTGCTCCAGAGCATTTTGAAAAACACCCACACAGTGATTCAGGAGTCTGTATACGTAGGACTAGATCGTATCTTCTAGGAGCTATCTATAATGAGAGGTGATGAGGACCCTCATTGTCTGCCAAGGGAACACAAGAAAACAAAGGCAGAGAGTCTACTGCAATATCCCTTTATGGAGTGCAATTTACTGCTTCGACAGTTCTGTTAGCTAGTACATAGGGAGAACAAAGTCATGACTCCGCCAGATATTCAACACTTTCAGGTGGCAGGTTTCCCAAGAGAAGAGACAGGGTGCTGTCCTGGTGCTCCCCTGAGTGCAAAGCACTGCAGTCCTGCCTTGCTCTTGGTCCATATCTTCAAGGGTGTCAATAACACTGCCACACCATGCACTCATGTAAGGCTGAGCAGAATCTGAGTCTTATTAACCTGGAAGCTCTTTATTCCCAAGACCCACTCACACTGCCACTAGAAACAGGAGCTTGGCATGATCTGTAATTGCCTTTTTCTCTTTTCCTTTTGTCTGGTCATTCTCCTTTCGTGTGCATGCACCCCACCTCCCTTATTCCCTTCCCCCTAGAAACTGCATGTTTCTTTTATAAACAGCTTTTTATTGATGAATACCTGTGCTCCATATTACAAATGAAGTTCTGGGAACACAGGTTCAGTTGCTTTTCAGACATATTTTAGATTATTTTAGAGAATAAGACTACCTTAAGAGCTCAGGTTTACTGCATGATGGGCTTCTTTTTTTATTTCAGGTTCAGGGCACATTTAATCAAAGAAGAAGTGGAAATACCCAGTAAGTAGTTGCTAAAAATGTATCATTAGCAATGATTTTTCTGATTGACAAATGGGGACTGGTTCATAAACCAAGTACCTGATTCCAGTGAGTGGCGGACTAGAAAATATTGACTCTCTCGTGTGTGTCAAACCTGCCTTTATAGACTGAGCCAGACTCCCAGACATAGATCCCTACAGATGCGCTCCTCACCCACCCCAGCACACAGCAATGGGAAATCCATGTGAGGGTTTATTCCTTTGTTGGATTAGAACAAGCACGTTCAGCAAGAATACCTTTTGCATAAATGTCAAATTCAGTTTCTCCCACACGTCTTTGAAATTCACTTCCAACCAGCACACATGCCAGAAAAACCTAACTGCTCTGAATGCTTGTAATAAGTAAACCAAAATAAAGAAATGGGGCATGTAAATGACAAAAGTGAAACATGAACAAGTATTTGTGAGCGACAAGTTGGGTGAGGTAATAGCTTTTATTAGACCAACTTCTGTTCATGAGAAAGAGAAACTTTTGAGCCATACGGAGCTCTTCTTTCGGTCTGGGGAAGCTATGTGTGGCTTGAAAGTTTGTCTCTCTCACCAACTAGTGTTGGTCCAATAAAAGATATTTCCCCACCTTCGCTCTCTTCTGTCAAGGGACTGATCCACCTATAGCTACTCTGCATAAAATATTTGTGGACAGTTTCTTTGCACTGGTCTGCCAGCAAAATTTGACATTCAGAAAGATCTTTACAAGGATTATGTAGTGTCGCCAGCTGCTGAAAAGCAGCTATCCCAGGGGTGAAACATGGCAATCATTTGGCAAATCATTTCATAATAAACCCATTAAATCTGATGCAAGTGTGATAACATTTTGACTTAATGAAAAAGCACAACAATGAATATTTGTGTACTGTATACACTTAATTACACAAATTGGCATGTTAGGATCTTTATCGTGCATAAATTTGAGTTATGATGAATCTCCTGAGCAACAGAACTGCTACTTTTCCCTCTCACCACTACCAGAGTATGATGGTCAGCAGAAGGGGGAAATGTACATCCTGTCCTTTCTCCTCTTTAATCAGCAGAGAACATTCTGTCTAAGGAGACTGTGGAAGAAGTCAGTCTGAGTCCTGGCACAACTGATGCACTACCAAATATCTGAAAAAGTTGGTGTATTACCCTGATTCAATAATCTCAGTGGATTGGGTCAGTTACAATATGAAACAATGATGTAATATTTCAAAATATAATCACCATATAGGTATGAAAGATATTAGGTTCAAATATTATAAGGACTAACGAAGTAAGAAAAATCAAAGTATTACATTTAAATCTCAACATTGTTTATGGTACCATTTCTGTACAATTATTTGTCTGTATTCTTAACTATTACTACAGCCAGTCAGAAAGTTTTCTAGTTAGCTTAGAACTATATCAACCAATCAAAGCTCAGAGACTAAACAGTTCAACTTTTTCATGCCAAATGTTATCTGTTTTCAGTCAAATAAGTAACCTTTATGTGTAGACTTAAATTTCATAGCAGATTAGTAGACTATTCAGTGTGTGAGGTTCTTACATTTAATTTCTCTTCTAAAAAATGTTTACAATTTTATGCCCACAAAATGGCTAAATTCTTTGTAACTGGCATTTAAACTCACAGAGTAATGTGCACTGCATTAAGTCAGTATTTATGACTCTACACACAACTAACAGCATTGTCATTAGGTGCTGTCAGAATCCCACATTTCAAAAAGCCATAAAAATGGTGTTTATAAAGTTACCAGTAAAGATGAGCGTTTTATCATTCTGTCTTCCTTTGGGAGGGCTGCAGCCTAAGAAAATAATCACAAGCACTTGGTGGTCTGAGCAGAGCCTTTGAAATATTCAGTGATGACTTACCTCATCACAATACCAATGGGAATGTTCCTATTCTAACTTTGGACCTTGTTAAGCAAGAAAACAGAACAGCCATGCTTATCACATTATCAGAAAATACCACATATACACTCAATGGAAACAACTGTAACTGTGATTAGGTCAGTAACTTACTGGTTAATGTTATATTTCTATTTCTGAACCAACATGTAAAGATGTTTTCATCACGGGACTCAAAGTGTTTGGAATTGGTACTAGGTATGAAATTCCAATTTACAAAGCAAAGTATTCCAATACGTATAAACTCAAAGTTTAGCAGTATTCACGTTTGAGGTCACACCCATTTCTACTTCATATCCACTCAAAAAAACAATGATCTTTCATATGCATAGTTTTCCGTAGTAAATAGTTTGAAAATTTTCCACTTACTGATAGATAGAAATGTTAATTGATTAGCTCATTTTATTTCTATGTCATTAGTTCACTATGTGAACCCTTAACTCTTTAAGAGTTCTGTCTTAATTTTTCCTATCTGCAAAATAATTAGAACAACAACTTGTCAGCCTCTCAGTGACCCTGCAAGGTTTAGTTAGTTAGTGAATTATTTGGAGGTCCTTGAAGGAAATAGGGTATTTAAAAGTAACTCCAAATTACTCTCCATGGGTGTGTCTACACTTGTAAATTAAGTCGATTTAAGCAAGCTTGCTTAAGTCGACTTAATTTACTCTACGTCTACACTACACTTTCCTTAAGTCGACTTAAGCAGCTGCTTAAGTCAACTTAAGAAAAAATTAAGTCAACTTTCTGCTTAAAACTTTCTGTTTTAAGTCGACTTAGAGGACTCCAGGGCTTCCCCACTGCCCTCCCTGCCAGGGAGGCTGGCACAGCCACAGCCTGGCTGTGCCACCCCCCCAAAGGGCAGGGCACAGCCCTGCCCACCCTGCCCCTATGCCCTGACAGGGTCCCTGTCCCCCTTTGCCCCATTGTACCCAGGTACTTGGCAAGGGGTGCCACCGTGGACCTGTCCCAGGTCCACCTAGCCCCTAGAAGTCGACCTAGACATCCAGTGTGGATGCTCTAGGTCGATTTTGTGGGGTCCCCCCTAAGTCGACTTAAAATTTAAGTGTGGACATGCTAAGTCAACCTAAATTAACAAGTGTAGACATAGCCAGAGTCACTGCAGAGACACAGAAAGTGCATTGCCTTGGGGAATGCACCAAATATCCTGAATCCTTCACTTTGAAGCCATTTACACAAGTAACAGTGCACACTGGTGATATACAGAGCCCAATCTGTATATCATCAATCATGTTCTACAGGCTCTCCTCCAGTAAAGTGCCTCTCAACAAGGAGGAATCAGTTCTTCAGCCTCCAATAAATACTAGAACCACGGGAAGTGTCAGCAACAAGCAAGAGGCAGACATGTAAAAGAGAAAGGCTGAAGCAACAAGGAAGGATATACAAGAAAGAGGGAGAGAAAGGAACCTGGATGGAAGGAAGTACATGCAGATGGGAGAGTGAAATTAAACAAAGAATGAAGTAAACGGTGAATAGTATTGTCCAGAAATCATAAGTATTTTTCACCCCACACAAAATTTTGACACTCTGGCCAAAACCAAAAAAAATTGATTTGGAAATGTGACCACAGAGCCTCATGGGAGTCAGGGGTGGTCTTCGTGTTTTGGGGGCCATGGGCAAAAATCAAGGATTGGAGGCCTCTGCCACGTTGGGGGTCCCATCCTTGACCTTTGCCCCCAGCCTTGCCACCCCCTCACTGTCACCTCCTGCAATGACTCGCCACTCCCCCCAGATCCTGCTTCCCCATTCCACCTCCCCACCGATCCTCCCCTCCCCAGGCCTCATCACAGGCACCTGCTGCTTCTCCCCTCCATCCTTGCTGGGGGCCTTACTCTAGCACGAGGCCTAGGGCACTTGCCCATGCTGCCCCATAGCAAAGACCACCTATGATGAGAATTACAATTCAGGTACCTTGCTCCCCTAATATGTTCGCAGCTCCCTGGCTGGTCTCTCTCTCTCTCTCTCCTTTGGTGTATCATGGTCTTGCTGAGCTTCCATGATGCATGCTAGGAATCACAATGAGACTGAGGAGGGGCTAGCTCAGAGAGGACAATAGAGGCATGCGGCAATCTAAAATTCTCATGAGGAGGCTTGGCAGAATTTTCTTTTAAGCGTTTTTATTTTTATTTATTTAAATTTTCACAGGGTTTTAAGCACTTTTATTTTTGTCAATTTAATTTTTTCACAGTTGCTTGAAATTAGGAGGTGTCAGGCAAATGAGGAGTCAATTATTTAATGACAGTAGACGTTGAGATTCAAAAAGTTAAATCATTAAATCACAAATTTTCAACATTTCATACCAAAATATACAAAATATAGCTCCTTTAATTGAACACTAATAAATTTCTCGAGCAGGTTTTTTCTTACTTTGCTTATCTGTAAATATCTGCTATTATTGATGGAAATATTTTTTTCACTGGTTTGTGTGTGTATGATGAAATTGATGTTTATCTACATTTACCAATAAAACCTAACCTTCAAAGCCTACTCATGAACTATTGAGGTGGAATGTATAATTTAAATTTTTCAGTTTTTACACATTCGGGAGATTTTTAAATAAAAAGTCTAAGTATTCCACAGAAAACATTTTTGCAGAAAAATTAATTTAGTCAAAAATCCAATTTTCTGTCAAAGCCTGCGTGTTTAACTTTTTTTTAAAAAGGAGGGGGGGGATGCTTATCCCACTGAGAACAGCAAAAATATCTAAATATTTTCCTAATGTTGCTTTGCCTTGTAACTAATTCCTGTAGCTGCTGCTGCAGAGTTTTTTGATTGTGAATTGAAAGGCTAGCCCGCATAATTGTGAACAGCAGATGTAGGGAGAAGCAGTCCATGTGATCATGAATGAAAGCCTAGGGTGGCCAAGGCTTAAATTAGTTCAAATTAAGCTTCCTTAATTTGAACTAACTTGCCCGTGTAAACATAGCCTTGGATTTCTGTTTCCTACAGAATTTCACTGTGCCTCATTGAGTTTATAGCCTTATTTTCCTCACACCAAACAAAGAGCCAGCGAAAGTTCACAGCTTCACATCACACCCTATAGTTATTTTCTTGAGTTATATGCCTCAGATTCTAGATATGACAACAATAAGCAAAGAGTAAATCCACTGTGTTCCTCCAGTGCACAAGGGCTTAAATAATGTTCACAAGATAATTTAAAGCACACGCTATCTCCTGCCATAGCAATACATATTGCAAGGTTTGCTTGAGAGCATTATTCTTGATTTGTCAAATCTATTACTTTACCCTGATTAGGATATTTTACTAGTTTCAAACAATGCAATTCTTACCACCTTTTTGAGCAGTCATGAGTAATACAAACATGTTTCAACACAGGGAATTATTGTGAAAGCTGTGAAAGACTGAGGGATTTGAAAATGTAAAGATTCTCAGACTTTTTCATGTAGAAATGTCTTAGTAGACCATTCCAACCATGCTAGCCAGCTCCTCTGCCACTACATACACAACATCCCTATAGTAACTAGAGCATTTGCTTGCATAGTAAAGTAATGTTAGGGAAACATTTACATATTTTGTTGTTTTTAATGCAATCCTTTTAAAATGTGGCTAACTCTGTCCCGTTTTGATCCTTCAATTCATCTCTCCTCTCCCAATTTTTCTCCGTTCTCAGCTAGGAACAAGGAGAACCAGCATAATGCAACTAGACAGTGTTTTGTAGGCCACTCTTTGGGAACTACTGAGACAGAGTTTCCATGTTAGATCTTATCTTGTGTTTGTCTTTTGTTACAAATCTGTAATTTAAGATACTTTCTTTTGAGAAAGATATTTTGTAAAAACAAATGAGATTCCCCTGCACCTATTATTTAAATGGGAAACCCATCAAAATATGTAGACACCCAGTTTTCCTTCCTTTAATGACTCAAGAGAAGTTTTGCCTGAGTAAAGACTGCAAAATCTAATCAATTGTTTGGGTTGCTGATGACACAAACAGTTGCTTTCCTTAAAGCAACAACAACAAAAATCACTCAAAGATTTACATATTAATGAGCACTAAAATGTTTACGTATTTATTTGCTGATTGTTTTTAGTTATTTTCACATTTTAACAAGCAAGAATGCCTTTAATTTGCTGCATCTTAAAAATATTCTGTTCTATCTTTTTAATTATTTGTGTTCATTGACTTTAATATTAATGTATATATTTTTATTCCCTTTCCACCTCCTGCCACAAATCTTCTTCTCCACAGGTCAGGCCCATTGTAGATGACAACCAACATGTTATCCAGTCACTGGCAACAGAGAACATAGAACAGCTATACCCAATTAGACCCAAGGTTCATCTAGTCTAGTATCCTGCCTGCAACAATCAGCAACAACAAATGCTTCAAAGGAAGGTTATTTTCTCTCTCTGCTTTTGAGATAGTCAGGACCTTGTTGGTATGAAATAAGAAAAGTGAATCTTCATCTTGTACATCTCTAAAATGATAGCATTTTTTTTAAAAGTGAAAACAAGATTGTTTGTGGTTTTTTTAAAAGAAAGGAAGAAATCCTCACATTTCTTTCTTTCATTGTCTGCAAGAGATGCTTGAAGCTAAAGAGACCCCAATCCCAAATAATCATATTCAGGTAATTAATATGAGTTTCAAACACCTAAGGCACACTATGTATGTAGGGAATTTTGGGGTTGTGCAACCTTCTAGAAGCTGGCAATTTTTTCATCTCCATTGGCATATTTTGACTCCTGTAGATTTGTTCAATGAACATATATCAGTGTTTAAATTAAGAGCTCATGCAAGTGAAACTCTAAAGTTAATTCAGAATAAGACGCTCACTTTCTGCTACAAAAATACTGTGGTGAAGCAGAGCCTTATCTTTAGAGCAGGTGTCCTTGATCCAGGGACACAATTATTTTTAAATGATTGTGGTTCTATTATACCAAATGACTAATATAGATTTACTCAGTGTGTCAACAGGAACTGCAGTGACAGATTACACTTACTGCATTCTCCGTGGTAGGAAGAAAGATCTATTGTGCACTTAAAATCTGTTAGAAATCATTGGGCCTGATCCTATGAGCCTTTACTCAGACAACATCACAAATTCCATTGAAGACAGGTAAATTGCTAGGGGCAGGGACCTTTCCACCTTACATGCTGAATCATGGCACATATCGGATGCTGTATAAATAATTATACTCTTTTTATTTAAAATGTGTTGTAAAAACAATCCTGCTGTCAAATCTATACAAATTCATTGTCTGCAGTGAATGAATATCATAAAAGAGCACTGAAACTCGCTCATTGTCGTTAGATATTGTGGCTTTTTGTTGCACAAAGACATCTATTAGAACAGAGACAGCAATGATAATGGCTCATGTAAAACCCTTTTTGTGAGTAATTTCGGGTTTGTGCAATCTGGAACATATGTAAACTGATGTCTTTTCTTAAATAAATTTGATTTCTTGTGTGGATAATAGCTTCCTGGATTCGGTCACATTTTATTCATACTTTGAATAAGACACTGTGTAGTTGTCTGGAAGTGTAATTTTAAAAACTTCAATCATTGTAAATCATTCATTAGTTTTATTGACTGGCACAAGTTCCATTAGTATAATCTGAAATATAGATGAATTAATTCACCAGTTTACCAATATGGCATTTGCTGGCCATCAGATAGATTAAGCTGCAGTTACAAATCAATACTGAATTTCTTGAAATGCTATGAGCTGTACATTATCTAGTTAAGAACAGAAGCAGTTATTAAACAACTACTCATAGCTGCTACAGATTGTTTATTTGCATGATAATCGGAAGTCTACTTCTATCCACATCCAATACAGCCAGGCCTGACTCATTACAGTTAAGAAGCTGCTTCATGAAACACAGAAACAAATACTTCAAAATCATCCAAATGAATCCAACATCTGAGATACGTTTTCTGCTATGCCAATTTACTGAAAGTTCCTAAAGTCTGTTAGTCTTCCAATAACAGGCTGCTAAGACTGTTGTTGCTATCTTCTGAAGAACTGGAGTAAATGCATATTAATTCATGAAAACTTGTAGGTTAAATTGGTTAAATTCATTTGAATTTTTAACACTAACAAAGATTTAACACAAATTTCCAGGACAGGTAAGATGTCAGCAGCATATATGATGGTTATTTTTACAACATGAAAATACCTACAGCTCAAATACGTACACTAGACTATAGAGATATAGCTATGGGTGAGCCTGGGTGGGCACATGTCCACCCAGTTGGCCAGCAGGCCCGCCCATCCCCACCAGCTGAAGTGTCTGGCAGTAGCGCAAGCGTTCCACTGTGATCACAACTCGACCAGCAGTGAGCAGCCACGAGTGGGGTACTCCAGCAGGCAGATGTGCAGGGGCTGCAGCCTTTGTGTGGCAGGGGCCAGGTTGCCTCTCCCCCATTCTTCCTCCTCCCGACATCCAGTTGCAGCAGAAAGCTTCCAGTCACATGACTAGAAACAGGAACAGCAAGGCCCACCCTGGAGAGTCAGGGGCCCAGCCAGAAATTGGAGGCTAGCTACACCTCTGCTATACTATACTATTATCTTTCTATGGAATGAAAAAAGAAAGAATAAACATCATGTGTTATGGTTCCTCTATCCTATCCAATGTATTTGCAATACTATGATGTGCAAGACCTGAGTTTCCAGTAGAGCTATGATCTTTCTTGCATCTAGTCTCACAGATATTCTCCGAATACAGAAGTGTTCTGAGTGCTCACTCTGTTATGCAGAGTAGAGCTTGAGGATATTTCCAATCTATAATTATTGTTGAAGCATTTTTATCCCACCTCCCCACTGGATTGTAACACTCCCTTTAAGAGCATTCTGAGCATATTTGAAATAGCTTTTGCAGTAATTGGCAGAAGGCAAACTCAGAGACTTGGGGCATAGCACATTTCAGATTTTGCCCCTTATCAAACTACAGAAACTAACCTCATTGGCCATAAATTCTGCATACTAGACTTCGCACAATATCTTTTCAACAAAATTTATTAAAAATACCATATATAGTTTCTGCAGTGACATGCTTTGGTCCCTCAGAAAAGATGATAATCTTCTATATAGACATATAATAAGGCCTTGTCCATGATTAGTGCAAAATTGAAATTCATTTTGAAGACTTGGGCTCTGAATTTAAGAAAAATTCGTGCCCATTTACTATGCCAATATGGTTTAATTTTTAAAACCAAAACTAAATAAAACTGCTTTTTTAATTATTTTTGGAGATTGATGATCAAGAAGCCTTTTGGATCTGTGGGGATTTTTTTAAACCTAAATAATCCAGCACCATATCTTTATGTTATTGAGGTGAATTTCCAGTAATGGTGAATTTATTGTGTAAATTATGATTAGAGATTACTTGTTTCCATGAGCTGGAAATCTGAATTTAGAAATCAAATCCTTTTGTTTTCATTTTATTTGATCTGATCAACATGAATAGCTGTTCGATTCTTCCTGGGGGCCACGCGTGAGCTTAGCCAGACCAGAAAGACTATATAATACAACTCTCATGTTGTCATAAATTGTTATTATATTCTTCTGTTCCCATTGAGCTAAACAGTTCATGATCCTATTTTAGTCTTGATAAAGTACGTGTAGGAGGTATACACAGCATTTTACTTCAATTAGACATTATGCATGACTTATTGATTTGCTATTTTCTGTGGTCTTCATAATTGTATGTCTTGTATTGCTAAAATAAGATTTTTTAGCTGAGTTGTTTTCTGGAACTTATGGTGATGAAGAAGAAAGGAATGCAAGTTATGAGGGGGAGCATTTATTATCAACCAATCAAGATTCAAAGAAGTAGAGAGTAAAAACAGTCACCTTCACTATAACCAGTGTGAATTATATCTGGCTAAAATAAAATATTAAAATGAGAGAAATCAAGTATTGATTTGCATTCTTCATTTACTGACACATTTTGTCTTTTTAACTGGGCTTCCGTTTACTAGGCTTTCTAAAGTACATTTTATCATAGTAACTAATTTCTTTTCCACTTTTTTCAGTAAAAGTTTGTCATCTTTCTCTTAACTCTTTGAATACCAGCTTGAACTGCTCTGCCCAGGATCCATTACACAATGGTACAGTAATATACTCATAGACTTTAAGGTCAGAAGGGACCAGTATGCTCATCTAGTCTGACCTCCTGCAAAATGCAGGCCTCAAAACCTCACCCACCCACTTCAGCAATAGGCCACCAACCTATGACTGAGTTATTTACCTCCTTAAATCATGATTTAAGGACTTTAAGATACAGAGAATTCACTGGTAGGTGAGACATACCCTGTACTACAGAGGAAGGCGAAGAACCTGTGAAAATCCTTAACAGGAATGGGCTTTCTCAAAAGCCTTCATCATCAGAGAAACACACATTTTTTTCCTAGGCAAAGAATTCTCCTTTCACCTTTCCTTTGAGAAACAAATTTCCACCCAAACCATACTCTCTTCTCCCTGCCATCCAAGGAAAGTTATTAATTCCATATTTCCTTCTCCCAAATCCATCAGTTCCTTCCACACTACATTCTCCTTTTTGCTATTTCTTGGCCCACCATGCTTCTCCTTCCTCAGTATCTCAGTAAGGGCCTCTAGGTGGCCCCTGCAGCAAACAACTGTTCCTCTCATCAGTACCAGTCATGGTGAAATGTGGCTGTCTTACATCCTCTACAGGCAGCAGTGGTACAAATAAGTCATCCTACTGTCTCAGTTGGAGTGTTTGGTGAGATGGGAGGCAGGTCCATCTTCTGATGATCATTTGGAAAGTAAGTAGGCCTTCCTCACTGCCAGGGTCCTCCAGGGCTGGTGTGGAAGAATGGATGAGATGGTCTCCTCAAACTGGTAAGTGTTTTTCCCTGGCTGAAGAGTACCAGTAGCAGTTTTTCAGATAACAACTGCAGTCACTGAAGAGAAATAGGTGGCCTCTAAAAATTTCAAGATTCCCGATTCAGTATCACAGTAGTTTAGACCTGTCTCCTTATCTGCTGCCAAAGCTGTGATGGGTGTTTACACACTTAGATGGAGGCTACAGAAAGTGAATTCCAATTGCAGAAGCTGATGCAGACACAGCAACTATTGCTGCACTCAGAGAGGGTTGGAAGTTACAAAGTAACATGGAAGACACAGCCAGCACATAACGTGGCAGTCTATCGCCTAAGCAAAACAAACCGAGGAGGGACTATTACACCAGTATTCCCCAAAGGGCATTGACTCACAGTTCGCTACCCCATCCTGTTCAAGGCAAGGACTGGTTCTGATCTCAATCTGCAAAACCCTTAACAGCACTTCAAGGATGATTTTTCCACCCAAGACCTACCTCAGCAGATCTGGAAATCAGGTATGCTCTAACATGAACAAACATAAGGGAACTGGAGGAATAATCTCACAGGCATGCACAAATCTCTGGAGAGCAGAAAGGCTCCCATCCTCTTCAGATCATACCCCAGGAGTCACCTCTTCACCATAATGATTCTCCAAAGAGCCAGAAAAAGAAAACCCAGTAGCGTGCTTGAAGTCAACAGTTAACACAAAGTAAATTCATAGTTTGGCCCTCAGTACATAGTTCTTACTATTGTTAGTAATTTATTTACAGCACTTAGGATACCAGAGATGCGATATTATGACACCAGTGATGTGATCACTTTAGTATCTGATATTACAGTTAGAGCTGGTCAAAAAAAGGGCATCCTTTTCCATGCAAAACGTTGTCTTTATTTATATATTAGGACAAAATGCTGAAGTAAAAAAAAATTTTGAAGAGGAATTTAAAGAAAAAATTTTTCAAGAAAATTGAAATGGAATTTTTGACCTTCCTGGAAGCCCGGCAAGATGTGAAATTGACAAGAGACAGCTGGTGAAGAGGCAGAGAACATGGCACATTCTGCCTTCCCATCTTGTGGAGTTAGCCAGCTTTATCCTTCCCCTGAAACTAACCCTTCAGGAAAGCTCATCAATTTCACTGGCAGTTGGGGAACTATTATTTCAATTTTCATCATGGAAAATTTTCGTTTCCAAAAGGGGCATTTTTGCTGAAAAAGAAAATCACACTGACAAAAAAAAAAATATTCAACCAACTTTAATCAGTTCTCGATTGAACTAATTGCAAAAGCTGCCACACAAAGGAAAAAATCAACAAAATAAAATGAGTATAGTTAGACTTGCCTATTTATCTAGGTACTTATATGGCCCTCATTCCTGTAGCATCTATGTGCCGCACACCACCTCTGTGAGGTAAGGAAACATTCACATATTACACATGGAGAACTGAGGCCGAGCACTGCACTCAGGTCTCTTGATTCCCTGTACACTTTTATGCAGTAAGATTATCCTTCGTACTATTGTATCAACAAAGTTTTCTAGAAATTAAGGTCCTTTGTTGTTCTCTGAAAATAAAATCATTTTTATACTTCAGAATAGCCATGGAGTTAAGTATCAGTAAGGAAAAGCGCACTTGGTATGGCTGAAGAAATTTAAATTTACTAATGAAAATTTCATAAAGATTAAAAAATATGAATTACTGTGTTCGAACACATCATTTTTGATTAATTAATACTTTTTCATTTGTGAATCAGATTTATTCAAACAAGCCAAAGCTACAAGGACACATCTGTTTTTAAAGTTTCCTCTCAAGACTAACCAGAAAATGGATTATCACAACAACTTTTATCTTTGTAATTGATGTCAACTCTCTGCTAGGTGTTCTTACTTTTGACTTTATCCTTCTGATCCTTGTCTGGCTTGAGTTGTGACTCAAGAAAAGTATCTGCCCTGTTTTCTTGATGGCTTATAAAACAGACTCTGTATCAGATGTGCTATATTTGTTGTACAGTATGGAGTGATGGGTGCAACTACAACCATAGAAAAACCGGAACAGCAATTCCCAACTCATGGGGCTGCTCTGGGAGTGGCAACCTGATGCATTGGATTGCATCACTGCTAAATTTGGCTCAGCCATCCCTCCATTATGACCAAAGGCCAAACCTGAGCCTTGCGCTGAGTCAGTGTGCTAGGTCACAAAGCGGGGAGCTGGGACCTGACAAAAACCACCCCTGCAAGGTGAGAGAGACCCACACTCTCCCCAGTTTCCCCTGTGCACTGAGCTAGGATTAGGGTTGCGGTATTGGTGCGAAGGGTGCTGCTGTGCATGGTAGGGGACGAGGAGGAAGACGTGGTGGAGGAGTGCATCCACTGGAATGAATGGCTACATCTGCTAATGTCTATTGGACTGAAGTGCTACAAAATCTCAGAGGATAGTATAAACTCCTGGAGTATCACAAAAGCAGAGGACATTTGGAATAAGATACACTTAGTGTGCACAAGAGACTCTCAAATCAGTGGCAAACTGCTTTCATAACTACGTTTGCAACAGTTTTATTCGGCTTGTTAATGAAAAAGCACTTTCAGTGTTATTTGATGATTTTTCTCCTGAAAAGAATCTATTGTAGATTTCCTAATCCTATAACAAGTACAATAATGAGTGGAAAGTTAAAGGCAAAGAAGATGTCAAGAGGAAACTATGCATGGTTACTCAGCACATGCTAGGGTCTAGGGTAGTGTGGCAGGAGAAGGCAAATAGTGAGGCAGACTACAAATCAGAAAATTTAAGAACATTCGAAACAGAATTTCACTTAGAGCTTTCTCGAGGCAGGGGGGTTGCCTTTTATATTTGCAGTGTTTATGCTGGTGTAATTTTGTTTATGTTAATGTTCATGGAAAATTAAGGTTCATGGAAAAGGTGCGACTTGGCTGGGATGATTTAGTTGGGGTTAGTCTTGCTGTGAGCAGGAGGTTGACCTCTTGAGGTCCCTTCCAATCCTAATTTTTGATAGCTATGTCTACACTTGTCAAGTTAAGTCGATTCTGTTAAGTCGACTTTAAGTTGACCTAAAGTCGACCTTGTTAAGTCGACTTAACAGAGTGGTTACACTTTAAATCAACTTAAGTCGACCTTGTTAAGTCGACTTAACAGTAAACATAGCCATCCACACTGGCTTTAAATCGATTTAAGAAGTCGACCTTCAGAGGTGGTGTTAAGTCAACTTAAGCTGTTATTAAGTCGACTTAAGGAAGCGCTTAAGTTGACTTAATAAAAGCCCAGTGATGATGCTGCTTTGTGTACGTCGACTTAAGCGTCCTTAAGTCGACCTAAGTTGCCAGTGTAGACGCAACCTAGGATTCCAAAAGGAGTTTGGGTCCTATAAAAGAAATACATTTGAAGTATCTGTTTTGGGTAGGAATGGATATAACGACTCAGCCAAGAAATAAAAATACCATCTTGTGACTGACCAATCATACAGCATGAAGACTGAGTCATTACTAAGTGCTCAAAGGATCATACAGGATGAGAGCAAGCCACAGATTGTCATTTGTTTGTACCATACACTCCAATAACTTCTAATAATGAAAGACTAAAAATCATAGACTATTCTTAGAAAATCCACACACAGAAACTCACGTAATACACTTGTAAGCTGTTCCCTCAACTGTTGAAGAGAGATAGACTGGCACACTACTTTTGGAAACTCTGTATTTCATACTTATTTTATTGTTTGTTAACAGATATCTCAATAAGGAATTGCCAGCTTGTAGCCAAATAATTCAATAAAGAAAGAATTGCCAGTTAGCTGCCATCTGGCCTCTGTCTCCCAAGCTAAACAATCTCTCAATAGTGAAACAGAGTCAGGGCCACATTCATATTCTATTCTATATAGGCTTTTATACCTCTCTCATCTCTGTAGTGTTTGAACATCTCCCACTAGTACAGGAAGCAACGTCACTAACATCTGTCAAACAGGGGTCATTCCCTCTCATACTCATTTAGGCAATAAAATAAGTTGAATAAGGGAAGCATACTAACAAAATACAGGGCTATCATTAACATGAACATTTAGATTAATTCTTCAGGGCAGCAACTGTCTTACTATGTTTTCAGTGATCACACTTAAAAGTTCATTCCAATTTCACATATAATATAGTGATGTTATTTCAATGATATCTAAAATGGGGAATATTGTTGGATTTGTAATACCTCTAAAACTGGAACTAATTTTTTTTTAAAGCATGCTTGCTGTATGTACCATGCCTAGTTAGAGCTGGGCAACATTTTTAGCCAAATATTTTTTAATAAATGCAGATTTTGTGACAATTAAAAAATATTTTGAAAATTTGTGTTGATATTCAGGTTATGCAATCTTCATCATTGGAGGTTTTTAAGAACAGGTTAGACAAATGTAGTTTTAACTTGAGTGCAGGGGACTGGACTAGATAATCTACTGACATCCTTTCCAGTCCTACACTTTATGATTCTATGAAATTCTTCATATAAAATGTTTTCTCTTTTACTTTTTTTAAAAAATGTTTCATTTAACACTACTTTTTGTTTTTAAATTGCCTTAATTTTTAAATTAAAAAAAGCCTCAAAATTAAACTTTTGATTTAACTTTTGAATTACTGAAAATTTCCAAAAAATTGATTTGGGTCTATTTTTTTTAAAAAAAAAGACAATTTTTCAGAATTGCAAGTGAACCATAAATTATCAGTTACTCACATAAGTCTATGCCTAATGCAATAAATAAAAACAACACAATGGTCTGTTCAATGTACACATTCACAGGTATGTGACTATGGTAACATTGATATATTGGTATATTGCTCATGATCCTCAGCTTGCTCAGATTTGCCGGTTTTCTAGTGCTCCAAAACAACCATTTTCTCCCCAGTCCAATTTCTGAAAATCATTCCTGATGCTTTCAATAACATTTATTCCCTTCACTGTACTTCAGATTTTAGTGCCTTTTGTATACTGACAAAGACAGGCCATGAAATGGTCTGTGACATTCCTGTTTAAATGATGCTATGCAGAGATGAATTTCAGTAAATTACTGTTTATTCTTGTATTATATGCTTCCAAGAGCATATTTCTAAGAAAGCCTTTCAAATATTAATTTATAAAACCATCAACTCCTTTTCAAACTCACCATTGTCAAGTCAGACACACTGCTAAGGACCAGGGGCAGCCTGTGGCTGTTGGTTTATTATGCTTGTAATTAGGCAGCAATTATCCAATGGCCTAAATAGTTAGAGAGTCTAACCTGTGCTTTAAGATTTACACATCGGAACAACTTTTGCCTCTGTTCAATGTTTTCCTCCCTGTCAACTGGCCAACACCCCACAGGAAGACACACGTTCCCTCAAGGTGCTATTCCCTCTTCAGAAACAATTTTTGAAAAGCCATAAAAAGTACCCGTTAGTATTTAAATATGACTTCCACATCTAACGTAGGCTTTGTTTAATTGTGTCTGTTTAAATGCTCTTATACCAAGACTACAATAACCCTCCACCAAATTGTATCTCCTTTATCCCTTCTGAGATAATTTTCTATTTAATTCACAGCTCCAAAACCCTTCATTTATTTTGTGTTTCAATTGATCTCCCCAACTACAGTAATCAGATTAGCAATCAAACCAATTTGGAAGGATTAATCTGCTCATACCAAGCTAGGAAAGCTCTCAAGAAAATCACTTCTTTGAACCCATTAAGCTTACAAGTTTACTTTGTTTTCCTCTGGTCTAATTTTGATGTTTTCAGGCACCCCATTCAGTCTTGTGTGAATTTATCAATACCAGGATAGCTTTTCTTCCCCAACTACAATGTTATTTATTACAGAGGCACTGTAGCTGGGTGAAGCAGCCACCCTTCGAGCAGGAGGGCTCCCACATTCCCCCTGCTGGACAGAGGACGCAACAGCACGGGGCCAGGGCAGGAACCCGAGGAGTGGAACCAAAGGGAGAGGGGATAGTATAAAAGTATGGACAAAAGCCCCACCGGGGGAGCCTCCCAGGAGACAGGCAGATTGGCCATTGGAGTCTCCCAGGAGACGGGCGGATTGGCCATTGGAGCCTCTACCTTCGGAGGGTCCTAACTCTCCACCAGGGGTGGCAGATGAACGCCAGAGTGGTCAGGAGGCAGGGCCTTATCTGTATTCCCCTCCAGGGGAGGATCTAGAGGAGCTACCCTCAGTGGAGGAGCCAGGAGACGAGAGAGGGGCCTGCTGTGGATGGCCCCTATGACTTGGTGGAGCTACCATCAACTGATAGTCAGGAGGGGTTGCCAGACTTTCCGCCCATGGACAGTGAGGGCCTGACCGAGATACTTTTGGCCGTCTACCCGGATGCCTATGGGACCCAGGTAGCTGGGCAGGGGCAAGGGAGGAAGTAGCCAAGGGACAGCGGGTGAGTACTGGCTGCAGGGCTAAAACCCAAGCACCCAACCACTCAGCTCCATGGGGCAGATGCCTACAGTCCTTCTCCCTTTCTCCACACTGGGCTCTGGAATTTTTATAGCATGTTGGATGATCTCTGAAAGAAAAAGGTTGAGAATCCCAGCATAACCCATGTTGCTTCTCAACAGTGATAATAGTTATTCAGAAGGAGCATGTAGAAGGCACTAAATGTATTTAAGAAGCAGAATAGAATGAAGACAGCCCCACATACAAATCTGGAAAATTGCAAAGGAAGGGCATATATGACCTAGCAAAAAGCAGATAGCACAAAATTGGAAACGGCCCCAAAACAATTCCACTATATAACTCTGATTCAGGAAAGCATCCCTGCTCTGGGAAGCATTGTTCTTGCTCATCTTGAATCACATTTCAGTCTCATTGAAATCCATGAAACATAACCTCATGCTTAAATGCTTTCCTGAATATGGATGGGCTTAGCAGATGCTTAAGTACTTTTTCTGAATTGGGATCCATAAAAACAAGATCTAAGCAGAAAGTCATTGGCCCCAAAATAAGAGCAGATTTAAGAAGCATCCTTACACTTTCTGTGACTATATAGGAACATATGTAAAAGTGAAACCAAAGATTCTGTTAAATCTGGTTAATATTGTAATTCCTGTCAAAGGTGCCACCAGAAAGGAGAGTTACATACTGTACAATGTGCCCATATAAACCTCTGTTATGTCAGATGATGAGGCATTAGAGAAAAACCCCAGCTGTCATAATATTGCTGATATTAATTTATTATATTAGTCCTATGGAATCTTTCCTCCTTCCATGCTTACTATCAAATATCATATGGTACAAGACAAGGCCCATTCAGTACTCATATACAATAAAACAAACCCCACCAAACTTTATCCACTGTGTACAGATCCAGGAAAATATTGAGAAATCATATAAATTAAGAATGTTCTTCACTATACATACATGCACATCCTGTGCCAATCCAATATGGAGAGAGCTATAGTAAAATAACTTCTAGGATAAATATTTGTTCATGTATAGTATGTAAGCTGTGTGGCAAAAACAAATTTATTTAAAACTTTACATGAATATTCATATGCAACATGTTTTCAGAATCTGACCTGTACCAGCATATCCATACACATAGCTGTGGACATGTACGGAAAGAGAAGTATACACAAAGCTCTTTTCTAGTGCAGTCTCCCCATTGAAATTACACAGGGGATTAATTTGGATGGAACACCAATAGAGTTGTGCCACACTGCATCAATGATGAAAAAATCTGTGTGTGTAAAATCTGTGGGCGGGGGAGGGGGACATGTGTGCGTGCACACATGCGCGCAGTTTCTCCTAGCTCTTTAAAAATCACTCAGGAGAAACCCAAACTATTGACATGATAATTCAATTTAAGTTAGGCCACTCCGATGAATCAAACTGTACTTCTCTTTATTGCAGGTAACATAGTACCATTGACAGCCTTTCAATCTTAAAAATGGAACCTCTCAAAAAACAGATTCTTGTGACAGGCAAAATTAAAGGCGTGTTCACTCTAGCTCAATAATATACCTATTACTGTTATTATGTTATGTCAGCTATCATTGTGTTGCAATTATATGATAATGCATATTACAATTTCCATACATTTTTAACATTTGCATATAATATATATTCACACATATATATACATAATAAGTGCTTGTGATCATGAATTTCAGAGTCATAGGTGAAACTGCTAATTGTAGATTAGCATGGAAGATGAAAATCAGATGAGACTTTTTTTTTAAAAAAAAGGGAAAAACAGCATGCTGCAAATACCCCAATGTAACATATTACCAATTTTTTATTCGCTGACAGTACATAGATTAGGGTGTGGGGGAGGGGGATGAATTGGAAATAATCTTCCATTCAGTTTCAAAAAACTTTACTCTTATTTACTTTACCATTAAGCATGAGTGACATAAAGATGAACCTCATGCTATTTTTGATTTTTGCCAAGTAAAGTGATTCAGAACTTTGTTGTGTAGAAAAGACGTATTAAAAAAAAATGCATAAAATATGTAGACATATGGCATGTGACAAGCATTGCAGTACAGAAACTCCTGAGTTACTGCAATCCCGTTTACAAACTATAGACCAGGCAGCGAACAATAAACAAACATTAAAATACCAATACAAAGGAATCACGTACAACTGGATAGCACCAGAACTCTTCCCAAGTGGCTGGATCTGCCCAGTTACACAAGAACCGGAGGAGTGCAATCGTATGCTCTGCATCACCTTTCAACTCCACCACCATCTCCAAAGTGTGCTGAGTGCAGGTCAGCCAGACCCAAGATCTGGACTCATATCTACCACATATCTGAAGTTCTCATGGGGGTGGTGAAGGAGTCCATGTTTCCTCTCATCATTTCCACAATTTCTGAAACAAATGTCTTGAAATGAGATGGCTTCTCCCATGCGGCACTGGTTCTTCTGGGGTTGTTCTGCTAGTCAGCCAATTGTCAAGCTCTAGAGATTAGGGGGTTCCAGCCTAAATGCTTGGGTTCACCTATTCCGATTGATACATGTTTCCTTTCTGGGACAGCTTACAGGACTGAAACACACTCCAGACGGTGGGGAGAGATCTTAGAGGGGGTCACATGACCCTCTTCCAGCAGGACCCTCTACCCCAGCACATGCCCTTTTTGTTCAAATCCCCTCCTGAGGTGGTTCTATGGGTCTGAAACCCTCTCCAACTGGTGGAAAGCAGTAGGAAGTGTTCTTATAGGGATCACATGACCCTTTTCTGTATGGGTCACTCACCTCAGAACTTGTTCCCACTAGGTGAAATCCATACTTGGGGAGATCCCATGGGTAGAGCCCTGCACAGATACAAAAATGTGGATCCGGATCCACTCAGTGTCAGTATCTATCTGATCTGTGATCCGCATGCCAGGTTTTATATGTATTTGCACCCGTACCTGGGCTTGGGCTCACTCCATCAGCATGCTAGCCTTTGATTGGCTCATTCCCCATGTGGGCCCCACCCACTTTTTCCTTTTCTTCTTTGCTGTTTGCATGCTGTGCTGTCAATCAGAGATTTCCTTGGCCAAGGAAATCTCTGATTGATAGCACAACATGCAAACCACAAACAAGAAAAGGAAAAAGTGGGTGGGCCCGTGTAGGGAATGAGCCAATCAAAGGCCAGCTGAAGAGTGAGGAAGCCCAACCAAACGCCAGCATGCTGATTGACTGACAGTCAGTCTGAGAGACTCTAATTGACTGGCAGACTGCAACCAGAACTGAGCTGGGATTGGCTAGAGCACTTCCTTTGCTCTCCTGTGTGTTGCTGACCCAGACCATAGCAGCAGCTGCAGTGATTGCACTCACCTTGGGCAGATAAAAATAGAATCCACATCCAAGCTCCAGTGTGCAAAAATGGGTCTGCGGATATCCGCATCCATGGATGTGGATATCCAGGGATCTGAAGCAGATACCCATGGATTTACAGGGCTCTGCCCATGGGAATGAAAGCAACCCTAGTTGGTGGAGGATTTGGGGAGTGTTTCTCAGAGGTTCACACAACCCTCTTCTGGACAAGTCACCCCACCCTGAAACTTCTCCCAGTTGGTCAAATTTGCTCTCAGGGAGGACTTAGGGTGGTGAAACCCATTTCAATTGGTGGAATGTGATGAGATGAATTCTGAGAGGGATCACATGCCACTCCCTTGCTTCTGGTCATGTGCCCATCTTGACCCCAGAAGTAATACTTCAGAGGGTGAGTCTTATAGTGACTGGTGGAAGAGGTCTGAGGAACCAAAGTAGGGGGTCAACCTGACAGGTGGATGGGGCTGGGGTTGGGAGTGGAGTCATTGTTTGATTGACAGCAGGCCCTACTACTAATCTGACTTGTACTTTAATAACAATCATTTTAAATAATAAAAACCATCTATATTGGGCCTGATTCACCAGTACCTTGCCACTTGTCTATTCATTTAAACCTGTGTAAGGTGCCCATAAACCACTATCAGATTGAACTGCAAGCATATACATCAATTTTGCATAAATGTGAATGATACCTAAGAGTGATGCTTTATTTTCACCCCCCAGGATTTGGCCAAGGTAATGACTTTGTGAAACAATTTTCAGCCCAGTGAACATTTTTATTCTGGAGTCCTTGAAGGCAAGGATTATAACGGTAAGATACCGAGGCCCTTGAGAGTAAGAAACCTAGGCCTTATGAAATGGTAAGATAAATGAAAACATAGCTAAGCATCAACTATTAATACATAATTAGTGGTTATTCCAGTCTTTTGGGCCAAATCCTGAAAACCTTGCAAAGCCCAGGTAAACAGATAGGCTTTACACTTAGGGTCCTTTGGAGGGCTAGTAGAAGATGGTGTATTCCCCAAGCACAAAACATCAATGAGTAAATAAATAAAAATATGTTTAAGATACAATACTAGTCATGCCAAAATAAGTCTGACATTTCCTGACAGAAAGGAGAAATAAATTAAACATACAATAAAAGTTTTATAGCAGGTAGTGATTTCACTTTGGAAAACCTGCTAAGAATAAATGTAATGGCATAATAAATTTTCCATTTTGAGCAATGATTATTTCGGGCGTTTAGGTTTAACAATTTTGTGCAATTCTAATCAGCTGGCAGTGAATCATGTTAAAGTGCCCATGTCTTTCTGCATGAACATCACCTTAAAAACTTCAGATCTACCGTAACAACTTCAGATCACCCTTACAGATCAATTTATGCTTGCGGGACATACTCTAAAACCAAGCGTTTCCAAACACTCAGTTTCACCCTTTTAGGAAGCAGGCAAAAGATGTTGAGTTTCACTGGCATGGTTGAAGGAGCTTTCTTTTCCAATTAAACTGTGACTGACCAATCTTTTGTCTTCTAACTATAGCAAACAAACAGGTAATTTGAGTCTGACATCTTAAATCACTCCAAAAAAAAAAAAAAAAATCAAACTGACTGTGTTTTCATCTGTTATGTTTTTGATCAGTGAAGGAACTCAGGTCTATGCTTGAATCAAATTATTTTCCACTAGTGTGGATGATGTTATAATTATTAGTCACAGGCTAAATTAAAAAAGAGACTATAGAGCGAGCTGAAGATGACACCTAGGGAACTAGAGAGGACCTCCTACTTCAGAATCAAGGAGATATAGTGTAGTCCAGGTTATAGTCAATGAAATAGGAGCTGTACAAGCACTTAAGAGGCATGAAAAGCAATCAATCAGAGATTAAACATAAAATTAGATGTCCAGATCTACTACAACCACTAGGTTTTGAGTTTGTCCTTAAAAGGATTTCAGTACAGACTTACAAATAGGAAGTTATGCAAATACTACTGGTGGGGCAGCCCGAAGAGACAGGATGCTATAGGTGACACAAGAGCTCAGTTATAGGCCAGTCTAGTAGCATTGCCCATTATTAAGGTTGCCTGACAATTCCCATTATAATACTCAACTTTCAGTGGCTTATAAGTTTATCGAACAGTCTGAAGGAGCTTTGAGGGCAGATCTGGGACTAGCTAGTCAAAGAGACTGAGAACAACGAGCTGAGACAGGAAAGAATGGGACAGGGTAGACAAAAAGATTGCGACAAGAACCCTAGAGATACTAAGATACTAAAGCTGGACAAAGAACCAGGGAAGCGGGAATGAATTGACGAGCTTTGCCCACCAGACCCAGTAGTTTTCAACCTCTGATCTGCAGATTATGTCTAAGATTTCCAAAGGGGTCTGCATCTCTTTTAGAAATTTGTAAGGGAAATTAAGAGTTGAAAACCATTACACTAAAGCACACTCCTCTCCAGAGCATGGAACATAACCCAAGGTCTCGAGCTCACCATTCCTCTGCTGTCAGAAGGGACAATGAGCTACTATTGCTTTCAATTACTCCATTAGCTCAAGCGGTAGACATCTGTGCGGTGAATCTAAATGTTCCAATCCTGCTGATGAATGACATCATTGTCAATATTATACCACTACATTAAAACAACATTACTGAGGCCTGTGCAACCTGTCAGAAGGGACCAATATTATCATCTCATCTGACCTCCTACACAATGTAGGCCACAGAACCATACCCACCCACTGCTGTAATAAATGTCTAACCTATGACTGAGTTAATAAAGTCCCCAAATCATGGTTTAAAGACTTTAAGGTACAGAGAATCCACCAGCAAGAGAGCAATGCCCCATGCTACAGAGGAAGGAGGAAGGAGGGGGGCCACAAAACAAAACAAACAAAAACCACATCGAACCTTTACCAATCTGCTCTAGGGGAAAATTCCTTCCTGATCCCAAGTATCGCAATCAGTTAAACCCTGAGCACATGAATAAGACTCACCAGTCGGACACTCAAGAAAAAAATTATTTGTAATAATTCAGAATGCACCCCATCACACATCCCATCACAGACCACTGGCAAATACCACCAGTAGTCAAGATCAAATCAACTGCCAAACCAGGCTGTCCCATCATACCATCCCCTCCATCCTCTTGTGAGAATGTGTTACAATATAGTCTTTACTTACATAAGCACATACGTCTTCTTCCAGAGTTAATCAAGCTTATGTATTGACAGAGGCTGTTGTGTATGGACATCCTGCTTCATTTGGTGCAGAAGTGTGAAACTGTGGAAAATGAGATCAAACTTTTTTTTAAGTTAGTTTTGGTTGATCAAAATATTTTTTTAGACCTGAAATTAAACATTTCCCACATTTTAAACCTTTTATTAAAATAAAATTGAAATACATTTCAAAAGAAAAAGGTTTGTTTAGAAAATGCTGAAGTAAAACATTTTTATTTTTAATGTTTTGTTTTTAAAAAATAATTCAACAAAATCAACCCAAATTTGCAAAATATTTTAGTTGACACAAGTCTGCTTGTGAGTGACTGAGTGAGTGAAAAAGGTTCCAGACAAAATATTTGCACAGCTCTAGTTTCATGGCTAAGATAGCTGAATGCTGCCCTCAGAGAACTGCATCTGCCACAGAATTCCTGTGTGATGCTAAGTCACTAATTTTGTGTTCCTCATCTTCTGGAAGCCTGATTTAAGCCCCTGGAGCATATATTGCATTCCAAGTGAAATTAGTGGGAGTAGGGCTTGAATACATGATGTTCCATATAAAGCTGAGTCCTAGATATCTATAATTCTGCACCCAGAATTAATGAAAACTATTGACTTTATTTTCTTGGTACCTTCGCTTACATACTGTAAAATGGGAAAGTACCACCCTCTTCCCTCAGAAGATACTGTAAATTATGAAGATAAATTAATTAATATTTGAGAACCACTGATACCATAATGATGGGTGCCAGAATACTTCCTGAGGAAATGACTATTTCCCTATTCAGTTCAGGATTTAAATAAGGCTTGCATCCACACACTAAAAAATGAAAATAGAAAATATTGAATAGTGGCACATCAATTGAGCACAATCCATCCAATACAATAAATAGAGCTGGGCACATAATGGACTTTTCAATCAACTGGCAGTTATAAATTATTTCAGGCCAAACTGAAAATGAGATTTAAAAAAAAAAAAAAAAAAGTCAAAAAATTTTCAAACAAAAATTAGTCAAAACATTTTAACATTGTCAGAACGGAAAGTTTGATAATACATATTCACAAGGGACTGAATTTCAGGTGCAGAGGTGACCTTAATTCTGGCATTTCCTTATTTTTTGAATATTTGACTTTACAACCTTAATGTCTTTAATGTAGTTTTAGGAGTATAATTTTACATGTTTATTATGTACAGCACCTCTATTTTAGACCATTTACCGAAGAACTAGTCTGTCCAAAGTTCTGGAGAAGAAAACTAGTTTATTCATTACTGATGTCAGTCCTATAACTCTTAATGATACAGTTCCATAGCTATTTAGATCAAGAGAAATACTTACAAATAAAATTAGTAAAGCTAAATTCAAATAAAGTATCTCCCCAATGTATGTGGAGATAGAATAAAATAGAATCACCAGAGACAAGATGCTCTAGGCAAATTTCAATTCTTTTGACTTCACTGAGTTTAGTGTAGTTATGCCCACTCACACGTGGGCTAAATTTGGTTCAATGCATATAACAAATTAAATTATTAGTCTTCCTCATGTTCAACATCAGTCTTTTATAAATCTTCCACAGCTTTCTTAAATTGGTTTCAGCAATCTGCTACTGCCATTCACATCCAAGAAAACAGAAGTCTACCACAACATCCATAATTTGAAGAGATACTAGATTATATCCACACAAATATCTGTATTTTATTAAAATACAATGGCAAATGCACAGGTCAAAGTGTAGTGTTGTGTCTTACCATATAAGAATATAATAGCCACACTAGGTCAAACCAATGGTCTGTCTAGCCCAGTATCCTGTCTTACAGACTCAGACTTTAAGGCCCACACACTCCTGTAGACCCATAATCTCAGGCTGAGTTTCTTAAATCATCAAATCATGATTTAGAGACAGAGAATTCAACTACAGAGACTCCATCATTTATTCTACTTTATTCCTGCAAGTGACCCATGATGTATGCTGCATTTTCTTCACACCATTCATGGTTTTACAGACCACTACTACAATCTTCTTTAGCCATCTCACATCTAAACTCAATAGTCCCAGTCTTTTTAAGCTCTTCTCATATGACAGCTGTACCATATTGCTAATCATTTTTGTTGCTCTGTACTTGCTCCAATTCTAACGTGTCTTTTTTTTTTTTTTTTTTTTGCAATGGGGCAACCAGAAGTGCACACAACATTCAAAGTTTGGGCATACCACCAATTCATATAGTGGCATTATGATATTTTCTGTTTTATTATCTATCCCTCTGCTAATGGTTCCTAACATTGTTAGCTTTTTTCTTTCCAAACAGCTACTGCACTTTGAGCAGATGTTTTCAGAGGATTATCCACAAAGACTCCAAAATCTCTTTGTAGAGAGGCAACAGCGAATTTAGACCACCAGCATTTTTATGTATAGTTAGGATTACGTATTCTAACATGCATTACTTTCCATCTATTGTCATTGAATTTCATCTGCCATTTTGTTTTCCAGTCCCCAGTTTTGTGAATTTTTTTTTTTAACTTGTTACAGTCTGCTTTGGATTTAACTACTTTGAATAATATTGTATCCTCTCCGAACTTTGCCACCTCATTATTTACCTCTTTTTCCTGATCATTTATGAATATGTTGAACATCGCTGATCCCAGTAGAGGTTCTTGGAAGACTCTGCTATTTACCTCACTCCACTGTATATCATAACTTAGGTCTAGAAAACTAAATGTATATGTCTCGTTCACTTGACAAGATGAAAGGTAGCCAGGTAGTTTGGCCAACAAGTATAAATCATTATGGTCTCAAGGCAAAGGCTTGTTATATAATTAATAAGTTCTAATTCAAATTACACTCAAACCACCAAATGAAATGTGAAAGTTCCTGTATAGTAAGTTTCTGTATAGCTGGTCAAAGAGACCAACAGATTGGTTCTCCTATGCAGGAAAAATAGGCAGACCAGCTAGCAGCAAAATATTAAGGGCAGATATATTCACATTAATTTAAAGTAAAGTAAGTTCCAGCTCCATAGAATCCTAGTTATTTTCCTCCCTTGCCTCATTTTTAAAGACAAAATTAGATTTTTAAAGTCATATTATATAGGAGAAACTGGACAATAGAAAGAGTAAAAGTTAGTGTGCAGACTTCAGGTTACCTTTTATTAAAATTGTTAAAGAGATTTTGAACAGTAAATACTGTCAGCTAATATGGTTTTCACTGTAATGACATGATAAACCGTCAAAACAGCAGGTGGGAGTTCCATTAAAGATACCCAGGAGGAAGCCAGATGAAGGATTTTTTTATCTGTTTACAACTGACCATTATTATCATTGAATAGCTTTTTAAAAATAAAAATAAAAAGATGACTAAGCTGTGTTTTCATTACCTTAATTGCTTCACATAACTTCACACATCCTGATATTGTTTTTCATATATCTTAAGAGGTCACTTAATATCCAGAACAACCGTAACGTTTATCACTCTTGATAATTGACATCATTAATTTAAATATTTTGAAAGCCTTTCTGAATACATTAGCTAACCATATAGGATATAAAATAAATGGGCTAAACTAGGTTATTAATAATTAGTTAAGAAAATAATGCCTAATTTATGTATTTTGTAGATGATTTAATTAACATGGTCAAGCAGAGAAATAATCACCTGACAATTACAAATATCAGATTTTTCCTTGCAGTACAATCAGTGGTTTTATGGACGTTCCTCTTTTTAAATGTATTGACATTATTTTGCATATTTCATGTAGAATATTAGTTCTGGGTAATTGAAAAGCTTTTCAGTGAAAACACCTACGGCCAAGTTCTCCTCTTGTTACTGATTAAATAAAGCCTTTGAATACTGCAGAAATACCTATGGTCTCCTAGGGAGTATAGTGAAGTTCTTTCTGCAATGTCCACAGGCTAGGTGGTATGCTGGGATTGCGCCGTGGAATTTTACACCCTTCTATATAATAAAGGCTGTTCTCTGTGGGCACCATCAATTTCAGTTAAAGAAACACAGACCAAATTATGTTTCTTCTACATAGAATAGTTGGAACTACTCTAATATCCTCTTTCTCATAAAGCTATTCCCAATACATGAGAAGACCTTGACAGTAATCCATATGTTTGCTATCTTACTCTTTGGAAAAAGATGGGCTTGCTGCTTCCCACACATATCACTCATGCCGATAGGAATTTTAAGTGAAACTATTCATGATGCAGAAAGCCTTTTACATTAATGGAGTAAAATCAGATGGAGTCCTTGTCCAAAGGGAAAGATGCAGACGTGATATGTCATTCCAAATTATCTGAGAAAAGCTTAGTTGGGAGTGGGAGAGATCAAAAAATGTTCCCAGTCCTTAATCAGGACAAAAAGTCAAAATCTGTAAATTGACAAACTGAAAACCCAAAAATCAGTTTCGCTCAATCAGAATGTTTCGTTTTTGATAATTTTGACTAATTAAATTTTTTTTTTAGTTTCAATTTACTAGAATTTCAGAACAAAACATAATTTTGACCAAGAATACCTTAAAATTTTCATGATACTTTGACAATCCCAAAACTTTTCCCAGTAACTTTTTGAGTCAAGAGAGTCATCTAAACCAGTGGTTCCCAACTTTTGTGGCTTGAGGGCCACATATATCATTTGTATAACCCAGAAGGACCACTAGTTTCCACCAGCAGCCCCCCACCTCTGCACCCACCCTGAACCGCAGCCAGATGGAAGGAGTTGAGCTAGGAGGCTCTCTCCTCGCAGATCTCCCATCTCCTTGGCTGCAGCATGGAAACCACATGTCGTGTAACCCTGTGTGCTCCACCTGGGTCCCTAAGCAGTGGCTCCCTTCTGCAGCCAGGGAGATGGAAGATCAGTGCTCCTCTCCATCTGGCTCCAGCAGGGACCTCACCACCTACAGACCACAGCAGAGCTCTTTGCTCTCTGCTGAAACCAGGAGAGGGGAGCACCTATGGACCTAGGTGCAGCGCTTTGCCATGTCCCTGCTATAATCAGTGGGAGTGGAGCACTGATCTCTCATCCCCTTGGCTGCAGCAAGGAGCCTGCACCAGTCTTTTAGCTCCAAGGAAACGTGCTCCACCTGGGTCTTGAGGCAGCAGGATAAGATCTGAGGCCTTGCGGGGCGCGTTGGCTAAGCTTAGCCATTGTTCTTACACTAAAGAGCAACAGCCATATGAGAGACAGCAGCCATGAGCTATGTAGCATGTGGTCACATCTTCACATTTCTGAAACTACTTCAAACAATGTAGTATCAGGCTGTTAAGAAGGTGATGCTATTCTAATAGTTCTTACCACCAACAAATAAAGAAACTAATCTTAAGATGCTTAAAGAAAACTTTGCTTGACAGCATTCTGTTTGAAAAGGCATGGCTTATCAACAGGTGTGGTGATAAATTCTATTCTTATTTTGTCTTTATGGTCCCCATTTTTCTATTGTGTCTGAATAATTTGTCTTCGATTATTTCTGTCTGTTGCATTTAAATCAATTAAGGTGGTGAAATCCAATTGGTTAAAGGACTGTTTTGTAACAGGCTAAGATTGGGGTTTTGTAGTACTTTAGTTTAAAAGGCTCGGTTAAGGTACAGCTGAGCAAGGCCCACGTTTTAAGTATATAAACCGAAGCCAAAAGGAAGTTCTTTGGAACCTAACTACAGGACACAGCCCAAAAAGATCAGACCTGCCAGATCTCAACATCCTGCTAACCATACTGTGTAAAAGCTGAAGTCCCTAGATGATCTTGTCCTGTTTGGCCACCAGAAGAAGTTTGTCTGCCTTATTGGGAGTGGTGAGCGTTGTGTGTTCTGTTTTCGTAAATTTTAATAAAGAGAGAATGATTAAAACAGGGGTCTCAATCTCAGTTGCTATGATGGGCCAGATTTGAGTTAAATACACTTCATGTGGGCCATACATACCATAAATTGAAATATTACGGCGCCATTGTGGCATTGCAGAGTGCTGTGTATACAGAACTGCACTCTGCGATACCACCGTCTCTGTTAGGGAGGCTGTGGTCCCACGGAGTGCAATCACGGGCTGAATGGAGGAGGTTTGCGGGCCGAATTTGGCCTACAGGCCACATGTTTGACACCACAGGATTAAAGAGACAGAGCAATTTCCTATTGAAATTGATTCCCTTGTTTTTAATGAATGTGCTCTGCCTTTGAAATTTCAGTCTATATGTATTCACAATAAACGTGGCATATTGCCGTATCCCCCTGAATAAGATCCCGCTGGTTTTCATTTTCTAAGTGTAACAGTGGCTCCCTTCTACAGCCAGTAGGAGGAGAGCAGTGGGCCACTTTAAAAGCCCCCAGGGGCCACTTTTGGCCCCCAGGTGACAGGTTGAGAACCACAGATCTAAACCAGCCTATTTTGTGAACAGTTTTGATTGTGCCAAATCAGCATTTTTCTCAACCAGCTCTAGTTAGGGCAGGTAAGCACCACCCGACACCACAGAAAGCTTCACAGTTGTTCATTTTTCCTTTGGACTTACAGTCTGAATCTAGTAGGTGTGTTTGGAGCCCTGTCACAGTGCCATTTATTCAAATTTGCAAGGAGAATGTGTTATCATAACAAACCTGGGCACAGACAACAGAACGAGAATAGCCAGAGCTTTGCAATATTAATAGCTCTTCCCTCTGCAGGAACCACAACGGAATGAGACATTTAGGTCCTGATGCTGCAAGTGCTGAGCAGTGGTTTAAGTATAAAAAAATGGGAGACCATGACTTCTGAACAGTAAGGAGAGCCAGGATGGGGACATCCTTTAGAGAGAAAGGGGAAAGTAGGCATATCATAGCTGAGACATCCTTTCCTCCCCCGTATCAGGTGCTACAGATCCCCACTGGGGGCTTCACCAGGCATCAGCTTCTGAGGCTTGTAGCTTGTAATACAGAATCCTATACCTGGCAAGTCCTCGTATCATCAGCTGGGAATGGTGGGGGTAGGAGTGGTAGAGCAGCAGCAGGGAAACGGGGGGAAGCTTTCTCAGAAGAAAGATCTATGCTTCCCCTTATTTTAACCCTAGGAATTGAACTATCCCAATTCCTTTTGAATTATATTCCACTTTGGCATCATCTACAGAGCACCTATTCCAATTTCAAGTTTATATCCCTTTTTGCCTACTTCTGTGAAACCCCTCCATGAAAACAATAGGGTCAGATGGATGCAACTGACAGTAGAATCTGGCTGATGGGATTTTTTTCATGGAGATGCCATCTAGAAAGAGAGATGATCAACTTCTTGATTTCAGGGTGCTTTAGAGAAGTAGAGGTAGAAAAACTTCTTTACATATAAAACCAGTAAACCCCGGGCTCCTGCTGACAGCAGGAGCACCTGGAGGATGGGGGGGTGCGGCAGAAGCTCTGCCCCAGTAAACCCCGGGCTCCTGCTGACAGCAGGAGCACCTGGGGGATGGGGGAGGGGCGGCAGAAGCTCCGCC
>ML685777.1:14325463-14427432 GCA_007922175.1 Pelusios castaneus
CCTCCCTCCAGCCCCTTCCCAGCCCCCTTACCTGGCTGGAGGCTCGGAGGTGGAGGGACGGCCAGCAGAGCGGCTTCTGGGTCAGGCCGCTCCGCCCTGAGTACGCTCTGTGTGAGCGTGCTCAGGGCGGGAGATTTGAATCTTCTCAGCCCGGCCAGCAAGACGGGGATTCAGCTGTTGCGCGCGTGCAGCTGCGTCCCGCCATGCATATATACAACTCTCGTTTAGTTATATAGATGAGCACATTTGCTATAAAATAATTGAAAGGCAATAACCTCGAACCCCTATAATGTCACTTGAACAGGCGTTACTTTACAGAGCAACACCACGCTATAAATAACAAATTGCTATATGTATCTTGGATAGTTACTACTGGAAAAAATATCAGTGTGGGTGCTGAAGGCTGATTAGCTGCCCTATGTTCACAAAAAGCATCCGTGAAGTTAATAGGATTGTTTCTTTAGCAGAAAAAAAAAAAAAAAGCTATTTCCTTATCCATATGTTCATTGAATCATTATGGATGTGGATTTACATGTGCAATTTACCACTACCCAATTGAGTAAAAACACAAAATGTGTTAAAAGGTGATTTTTCCAACTATTTTTAAATCAAATTAAGAAATTGTAGAGTCACATGCTAAATGCTTCATCCGTGAGCCATCCTTATACATCCGCAGCCAGAATTTGGTCATGGATTTTGTTGATTTAGAATGGGGCGGTTGCTGCATTGCAAGGAACTGATTTTCCGTCCTCTATTTCTTTCAATGCTCTTCAGGCTCCCTCTTTTGATCAGGTCATTCCCCACTTTTATTTTGGATTACATTGTGTTTAATGGCTGCTGAGTCACTTTCCCCTGAAATAATCATTTGTGGTAGAAAGTACACCCCAATGAGGTATCATTCTGTGTTCAATCATTCATTCTTTTCAAATGTAATCAACAAGGCAATAGTCCTGCAGTGACATCTGCATCCTTTTAATAAAGATCTTTCAGCTGCATGGCACTCAGTTCTTTTTTCTTTTATTGTCACCTTTTAATCCTGGAAAACTATCCTAAAGAGCTTAAACTGATGTTTGATCAACTGTCAAATTTCTCTGCAATTATAACTTATTTCCCTGAGGTCTCCCCCTAAATTAATTCTACTGCATGATACATGGGTCTCATATATGACTCAGTGAGATTCTTCTCAATTTTTTCCTCAATCTTAGCTATCTACTAGATTTAAGTATTATAATTTCAAGCCATAAAAATTCTCTTTCCCACCACAGTTGCATAAAACGTACCACTTCTTCCCTGTCTGCCCTCTTCCAATCACCAACTTACTCATGTAAAAGAAAATACATTAAATTGATTTCCATCCATAGGAAATCCATCGAAGGAAAGGAAAAAATTGATTTCCTTTCATAGGAAGGAAGACAAGTTCCATGAATTCAGCTACTGTATTCAATTATCATATACAATATGAAAAACAGGAAATTAAATGCAGAATATTATAGGATACTAATTTCTCATGTTACTTTAATGTACCTACTGTTTTTTCATGACATAATAGAAAGTTCTATGCTTACTGCAACCGTTTCAAGGTAACTGCACCTCTTTTTCTTCTCCATGGTCCCTCAAGCACCCACTTAAGGTTTTCAGCCTCCAGCCAACATCTTTCTTGGGTGGTGATCCATGTCTCTCCCGCGTGACCAGGATTTCTGTGTGCTGTGTGCACAACACAATTTAACTGTGATACCTCCATCAAGCTAGTCTACCTAAAGGCCAGTGCCTGTGTTTTGCTCATTCACTCAGGCTATGACGAGTGTATTGCCTACAGTTACTAATTACCACAGAGTTTGTTCTAAGCAAGCACCTTTATTTTTAAGGCAAAAGCAACAGCGAAAAAAGCCAGCAGTTCTTTGAATGACATATCTTTAAATGAAGTACAAGCCTATTTCAGTCTTTGAAATTTAGAGAGAAATATTTATTGATCCGGTCACTAGAGTTACAAATTACTGAAGGAAAGATTGGTTTTCTGTGTGTATAAGTTGGCAGAAAATGCTATGAAGAAACTATCCTACATGTAATACTAACATATGTTGCTTGTACCACCTGTAATGCGAACTATCAATTATTTTCTTTCCTCTAATGAAAAGACACTCATGGCTCTAAATATGAGAAGGTTCAAGGAGCATATGCTGGGCATTAGGCAGACACACTGTGTTTCTGAGACTCCTCAAGCAAAGGACATCTGTCTACAAGAAAATCTGTTTTCAACTCAGTAAATTTGAAATTCAAGCCAAAAAAAATCACAGTGTATATTAAACTGACACTGAAAAATGAAATGCTCATTTTAATGTCATGGTTTCAGTGCGCAGCAAAAGATAAAATTACCACAGCTCTTCTAATCTCCCTATGCCATCAATTTTCCAACAAAAGAAAACACATCTAAACAACATTTTGGTCTGAATCTAATTTAGTCCCTGGAATCTGAATCTAGTTTCATTTCTGACCCCCTCCAAGTGAAGCTCCCTTTAAATATCAATGAGAGCTGTGTACATGCAACCAGCTTAAAATAGTAATAACCAAAAACAAAAAAAAGGGCAAAAATCCTCAGCTGTGCTTTCTATAAACATCTATTTCTAAGAACAAAAGTTCTACACCCAAAAAGAGCAAAAGCAGATAATGTGCATTCAACTCAACCTGCAAAAGGGCTCAAAAATGTCCACTGGCCATTTAGTCCTGGGCTCTGGTTCCAGTTGTAGGCACAAGGGTGTGTGCTCAGTGCACACCACCTTCAACAAAGTATGCCTGGCATTGGGATCTCTACAATGGTTTCTCTCAGTTAGATAATCCACAATAGTTTGCCACTATGACATTGGCAGACCAGATGCCACTTTATGCTAAGGCCACAGACTTCACTGAATACTGACAATGCATAGCTGGAAACCTGTGTGCTAGTATCATTAAAGTGGATATTAGGTTCTTAAGAATATGCTTAGACTTTGTAGAATGTTTGCAGGATGCTGCATGTATTAATCCTCCTTCCAATACCTGTATCCCATGTTATAAGGAAATCTCTAAATGTTTCTCTGTACCCAGGGGCATAGCTATTGGTGGACCTGGGTGGGCCAGAGCCCACTAACTTTGAAAGCAGGCCCACCCAAGCTCCACTTAGCTACCTGCAGAGCTTTCTCCACCAGTGACTTGCCATTTGGCTTTGCCAAACTTCCTTCTTCTGGTCACAGTGCCTGAGGAGTTTATGTAACCCCACGTGCCTAAGAGAGAGTGTCTTTTTAAGGGATCACTTGGGGATGGGTTGCTGTTGCTGGGCAGACTTAGCTGTCCATAGCCAGAAATTTCTGAAACAGGGTGTGGTAGCTGTGAGCATGCTCCACATGGTTTTCTGCTGCTGGCGTGGTCAGACCCCATGAGAGCAGCAGCCAGAACAGTTGCATGAGAAGAGCCCAGGTGCTCAGTGTGTGACTGAGAGAAGCTGAGCCAGGAGAGGACAGCAAGATGTGTTCTCCCCACGCTGGAGCATTTTGTAACAGTTTGTGCACATGTATGAGTGATTGAGAGCTGGTTAACCTGTAAGCTGACTGACTGGGTGGTGCTGGTTCCAGAAGAGAAAGAGCAGCCTGCATGGATTTCTACTAAAGATTCCTGCAACCAAGGAAGAAGAGGGAGCTGCTTCTTTCACCTCAAGCCTTTGGACTTGAACAGAGACTGTAACTGAGATTCGCATGAACTCCACCTAAACTTTGGTACTCTTAGGTGTCTTTCTCACAATGTCTCAGTGGGGACTGTTCTGTTTAAATTCATTTTGTTTGCTTATGATAAGATTTATTAAGTTAGTAGTTAATAAAGTTCATTGTTGTGTTTGTTCTTAGTAACATTTTAATGTGGTGGAGGTAACTGAGCAATTCACTGGGAGCCCCTTAAAGATTGAATCCTAGGGCTCCAGCTGCTTCTCCATAGGAATTGGGGTTTCTTTCTGTTAGGCAGTGGAGCGGGACAATTGAATCAATTCCAGCCCACCTGAAGGTTATATTTACACTTGTTCATCAGTTGGTAAAAATAGAAGTATACACGGTCAGTTTGGAGATTGCACCCTGCCTGAGGTTAGTCTTCTCACTTGTGAGCTGTGACAGCTACACTAGGATTTTCAGATGGGACAGACAGAATGCTATGACTCTATTTTGCTGATTTGTTCCAAGCATTTCAGCTTCTCTGCATTTTTGATGCAAAAGAAGCGCTAAGGGCTCTGTGACAGGCCTGGTAATAACCAATTTATGCAGGGGAAGATGACTTTTGTAAATATAGAAGTATTCTCACCATCAAAGACTAACAACAGAAGATCCTAGATATCACATCAGTGATGGTGGTGAAATTTCCCAGACTTATCAACCCAGGGATTTCAAAGACCAATATTGACAGATGCAGAAGCCCAAAAATTCATCTCCTCCTTTGCCTTCCAAAGACTTTATGTAATCTCTGCTTCCAGCCAGAAGGCTATTCACATTAGATGCCAATATGGGATGACATCACAGACCATCGCTTCATTAAGGTAGTGGTCAGAGCTCTCCAAGCTCCAAAATCAATGGCTTTCATTCTACTTTGTATGCTAGTTGACCCTGCCAGCAGGTAGAGGATCTTGGGGAGCAGCTGCCACACACACATACTAGTGAGGTTCAAGTTAATAGGTGTTTTATTGGGGGGTGAACAAGGTAAATGGAATGGGGCAGTAAGGTATGTAGAATTTGGAATGGAGGATACCGGGAGAAGGGTCTCCCTATAAAACAGTATAGTGTCACAGTGGGATAGTATAGTTGTAAATGTTATGATAATGTGAACCAATGGAAACCAATGGGGATTTTTACAAGTATAAACCAATACAATAAAGGTAATGACTGAAGTTATACAAAGCAACTGTACCAATGAGAGACGGAGCCACTGTTCCAACGAGAGACAGTCAGTAAAAGTAAGGTTAGGGGAAATGACGAGGGAGTATGGGCAGGCAGTAGCAGAGGGATAAGGAAAAACACAGCAGCAGAGGCTGCAGTGAGCCTCGAAGCCCTGCAAGGGGAGACTTTAGGTAGTCTGCAGGCTAGGTGTGGAGGCACCCAAGGCGGGCTGGAGCGTGCTTGGAGCGGAGGTGTGCAGGGGAACAGACCAGGAAAGCAAAACTCAGATGGTGGGGGCAGGGTAACACATGGGGGGAGCGCGTGGGGAAACTGGGCAAGGGAATGGAGGTAAAGGGGAGGTCTCGGTGGATCTGGGCAGCAAAACACAGGGGGTCAGGGGGTTTGAGGGGAAGACTAGACAGGGGTTTTGGGCAGCAGAAAAACGGCAGCAAAGGAATGGAAAGAGGGTTTGGGAAGTTCGGGGCAAGCGTTAGAGGGAAAAGGCAGCGAGGGAATGGACCTGGGAAAGTCAGGAAAAGCGACGGAAGGCAGCAAAGGAAGTGGAGAGTGGGTCTGGGAAAGTCGGGGAAAGTGGCGGAGGGAGCAAAGGGAAAGTGGCTGGGGGGCAAAGGGAGTGGAGAGTGGGTTCAGGAAAGTCGGGGAAAGCGGCGGAGGGAGCAAAGGGAAAGCGGCGGAGGAGCAAAGGGAGTGGAGAGCGGGTCTGGGAAAGTCGGGGAAAGCGGTGGAGGGAGCAAAGGGAGAGCAACAGAGAGGCAGACAACGGCAAGGGGGTTCGGAGAAAAGCACGTGGAGACGGGGAAGGCAACGGCTAGGCGGCAAAGGGCTCGGGAAAGGCACGGAAAGAATCTTAACAGATCTATAATGGGGCACAATAGTAAAAACTTAATCTAACAAAGATAAAACTAAGGAGAAAAAACCGACAGCAAATCAGTAGCAACAAACTTACAATGGTAAAACTTAACACAGTGTGAGGTTGGAACGGCTGGGATCAGGGAGCTCCGGGCAAGGTCCACAGAGGCAGACGGCTCAGCAGCGGCATGGCTTATGCTATTGCGGCGGAAAGGAACTGCGGAGCAGAAAGGGGTCGCCGGTACAGACCACGAGGAAAATTTAGAGCTAGCCTGCTGGGGAAAACGATCCCAGCGACCTAAGGCAGAGAGAATCTAACAGAGGGGGATCTTACCAATCCCCAGGAGAGCAGCAAGGATGGAAGCAGAAGCAGCAACAGTATCGAAGAGTGCAGAGAGGACTCGGTTCAGCTCGTAGTTCGTAGTTCAGGAGATCTCCAGGAGAAAATTCGTTGTTCGTGGGAGGGGAGTTAAAACGGGGATACGCTCAATCAAAAATTAGCTGGGAGCGGAGAAAGGGTCCCCCAAAGACCCCGGGTTGATCAGGCCAGGAGGCAGTGCAGGAACCTATTCCGGGGTCTGGCCCCAAAAAGGTCTGCTTTTATAGACAAATTTGAACAGTTCCCACCGGTAATACTGATAGGCTCCCTGAATTACAGGGGAGGAGAGAGGGCAGGGAAAACTGCAGGCAAAACAAGGAATATGTCTGGGCAGAGTCTTGGGCTGCAGGTATGTGACTCAGTCACAGGTGTTGGTGTGTGACTCATGCCCTTTGTGAAAAACAAGCCACTCTGGTCTTGCACTCCTGGGCATTGTCCACCCTACGCCGAGCCAGGGCTGGAACAATAGTTCAGGGGCCTCGTCCCTAGGCAGGGCCATGGCACCAAAGAAGCTGTAAAAAAGCCATTCCCATGAGCAGCCTGGGAGGGGTGGCCACACAAACAAGGGAGACAAAACCTGGCACAGGGGAACATCTGTCAGGGACACTAGTGTTAACCATCAATATCCATTCTTAGACCAGGGGCATCACTGCCCCGGAAATTGTTCAGGGCCCACACTGGATTGGGCTGCCACTGTTAGCCAGGCCCTGGCTCCCTGGCCAGGCCCTGGGTGTATCCTGCCACTGCCAGGCCCCGGGTTGGGCTCTGCAGCAGATCATGTGGCCGCTGGCAGCCAGTCCCCGGATCCCCAGCCAAGGATTGGGTCTGGTGCTGGATCGGGCAGCTGCCAAAGCCGGCACCAGGGCTGGTGCTGGGGTCCCCGGCAGGGGCCAGCACCAGATCGGGCAGGGTCCCCAGGTAGGCCCCAGGTCCCTAACAAATTTGGGGCACTGGTGCTGAGACTCAGGGCTCATCCCTGTGTTCCAGTGCCAGAGTGCCACTGTTGGAGACTCTATCCCAATGGCCTCAGTTATATGTTTTGTTACTTCCTGGCTGAACTATAGCAATGCAATACATCTAAATATGAAGGCATCTGCTCTTAGTAAACTCCATTTAGTGCAAACATTACAGCATGTTTCCTCAAGCAAACATAGTAGTTCCAGAGGGGTAGCTGTGTTAGTTTACTTCAGCAAAACAAACCAGGAATCTTGTGGCACTTTCAAAGACTAACAAATGTATTTATCACATGAGCTTTCCTGTGAGAAAATTCCATTTCGTCAGACACTCTCCCACAAAAAGAAGAATATCAGAACTGTTCACCACTCTCAACATTCATTTCCCACAGAATATAAAGTTTAAGTTCAAGGTTTTAAGACTACCTAAAGCTTAGAGAGAAGACCATGGTCAACAACTTTCTTCAACAGGCATGATGGGCCCTTCTACCACAAGGGTAAAGCTTGTCTGCAGAGACTGTTCTGAATCTCTGGAACAAACTTTTGCAAGAACTAACATGCCTCTCAGAGGTTGAGAGAGGGAACAAACTACACACAATGTGACTCACTTTGCTTAATGCACTACTAGAAGTACTCAAATTCTACAGTATAAGACCCTGAGCAGGATATAACTGAGCACTAAGAGCAATATCTAAGTAGTCTCAGTAGTCATGGGTGGCTTTCAGGTTACTTAAACCTGAGGTTTTCAAACTGTGGGACAAACCCCCGAGGAGGCAGAGAAATGATTATGGAGGTGAGTGGCAACACCAAGGAGCTTGGGCCACACAGGAGGGCTCAGGGAGGGAGTGCCACCTTTACCCGCTGACTCATCTCAGTAGGCTATCCAGCCTATAGGTCTCTTTTTTCTGGGTTGGGGTTGCAACCAAAAATTGTAGCTCAAAGGGAGGTCTCAGCTCAAGGGCTATGTCTACACTTGGCCAAATAAGTCGACTTTGCTAAGTCAACTTAGCATGTCTACACTCAAAAATTAAGTCGACTTAAAGGGGACCCTGCCAAATCAATTTAGAGCATCCACACTGGACACCTAAGTCGACTTGTAGGGGCTAGGTGGACCTGGGACTGGTCCATGGTGGCAGGGAGGCACCCCTTGCCAAGTGCCAGGGGCCTCAGCATTTGCCCCATTGTACGTGGGTGCAATGGGGGCGGAGCAGGACAGAGACACTGGCAGGGCATAGGAGCAGGGTGAGCAGGGCTCTGTCCTGCCCTGTGAGGGGAGACGCCAGGCTCTGCCTGTGGCGGCCACCCTGCCAGGGAGGGCAGTGGGGGAGCCCTGAAGCCCTTTAAGTTGACTTAAAGTCGACTTAGGGCTAATCTGCATATACACTGGCTAACTCGACTTAATAAAGTCGACTTTAAAGTAGGTTTTGTAAAGTCAACAATTTGTAAGTGTAGACGCACCCAAGAAGTTTGAAAAACACTGATTTACACAATATGAGCCATTAAGGACACAATGGTTGTATTCCTTATGTCCTTAATGGCTCATCTGGTCACTCCCTGGGCCCATTGTAGCTGGCAGATTCCTTAACATTAAGGAAACAATGGTTGTAGACAGCATGTCTAAGGTGTTTACACAGACTCTCACAAGTTAAAGTATAGATTAACAACCAAATTCCTAACTTCTAATCCAAAGACAATTCCTAGACAAACTATATAATCATTCCCAGGAAATGACTACCTTTCCATTGATACCAAACATGACAAAGCTCCTATGGATTATAGCATATATGAGATATTAATAGGAAATAATAACATAAATGGTTCCCTAAATCTGGACAGCATCACACAGGGCTCTGCCCTGCCCTTTGTGGGAGGCATGCCAGGCTCCCTCTGTGCCCCCCCCCCCTCGGCAGGGAGGGCATTGGTGTAGTCCTGTGGTAGCCCTAAGTCAATTTAGGGCTACCTCACATCTACACTGGCTTAATTCAACTTTAAAAAGTCAAATTAAGCCTTAAGTCTAATGAAATCTAGGTTTAATAAAGTCGACTTAATTTTCCTTAAGTCGACTTAAGGAAACTGTAGTGTAGATGCAGGGTAAATTAAGTCAATTTAAGCAAGCTTAAGTCGACTTAATTTACAAGTGTAGATGCAGCCCAAGTGCTACCACGATATAAATAAATACAGTCTAATAATTTAAAAGCCAGAAACAGAGGAGGTGTATCCATTCGCCCCCCCCCCATCATCCGATGTTCATATTCAGGAAATAACATTCCTGTTTTGTAGTTTGGAACAAGCTGTATATTCACCAGCTCTGAACTAGTTACACTTGCAGTTACCATTTGCCATTGCCAACCACCTATGGATTTCCTATAAACAGGTCTCATTACTGTGCAAATTAGATAATTGAAACAATCCATTTGCTCCAGGGCTGTGGTCTCAGCAGTGATACTTCCCTGTTGCCATGACAAGTAATTTTCCAAGTTAGATGGTAGCTGCTATAACTCACTTCCACAATATTCTATTGCCCATTCTCTTTATTGGCAATGAGAACATTTTATTAGATACTAGAAAGTATTAGTCAACCTTCTGCCAATTGTTATTCTGCCTAGCTAGCTCCCCTTTCCTTATTACCATTGCTACCTCGGGAGAGATATTAAAAAGATATGAAACAAGAATGCAACCCTGTCAAATGTGGCAATCCCAGATCACTTCGTCATCCCTTCCATCATTCAGACTACTAAATATTGATTATTATGCAGGTTCTGAAGTAATTACATTGTAGCAAGTGGGAAACCCATATCAAACATCACCTAACAAATTTGCATGTGACAGTTTCCATTGTAGAATGACATACTCATACAGCAGTTAATTAAATTTCTTTACTTTTCTCATCAACATCCTTAGGATAAAAATGGGCACAGATTTTGAACAGACCTAATTTCAGATGAGACTCTGGGAGTGGGGATAGAAGGAAACAGTCTGAGGACAGCTTGGTATCAAACATTTAACTTTTCTTTTTCACATATGCTACTTTAAAGGAGCTGGAATAGCCTTCCAGTGAGTTATAGACTCATCTTTAATTCCAGGTCTAAGCAGAAACTTCAAAACTGAAAAGCTTCCTATTAACAAAATTGCTTTTTATAGTCTTCTCTGGCTGCTGCTAAAAGAGAGCAAGTAGTACACATCCTGCAGTCCTTGCTCACGCTAAACTTCCATTAATAGTGAGCTGTTGGAAAGATGTATTCAATTATTTAACACTGAGAAAGAAAAACATGCAGTGCCTAAAGGATGCCTAAACTTTCAGTCTAGCTACTATTATTTATTTGCAGAACAATCATTAGCATCAGACTTGGACCCTTTCTATGTACAAATTACTCAAAAACATATATTGCTACACTCATTCCTAATTTCTTGGCCTATCATCTGTACTTCAGGACTATTTGGTGGCCTTTCTCCCACGAAAGCTCATGCGATAAATAAATCTGTTAGTCTTTAAAAGTGCCACAGGACTCTGTTGTCTTTCTACAATAGACTAACACGGCTACCCCTTTGGAATTTTTCTATACAATAAGTTTGTGATCTGATAGGCCACTCTATGAGCAATTTCTAGATTCTTATGTGCAGTTGGTTTACAACAACTTATGCTTTTAGCATCAAGTCACTTGTTCATAAGATAACAATATGGAGACTAGAATATTATTTTAAAATGTTTATCACTAACTGGAGAATTTAACTGAGTTATGTATAAAGCTGACTCAAAACAAGGGGTTTCTAATTTCACTAATACAGAAATGGAACATGACAGAGCAGCTTTATTTTACCTTTTCTTGTTTTAACTTTCTTCTTAGCTACAGAAATATTACTTATGTAAATTTGCCATAGAAGTGTAAATGCATTGAGCAAAATCCTGAGGGGCTTGCTCAGTCACTGCTGAGGTCTTATTCAGGCAAACTCCAACTGGGTTTGCCTGAATAAGAATGGAGTAAAAACTGTCTAATTATCTTAGGATTTTGCCTACTTTTAATAAAACTATGCCTGCAACTTTGATATCTTGTACTGGACTAGCAACTCTGATACCTTTTGCTACACTGTAATTTTGTGTCGTGTATTACAATCTTGTAGAAAAAAATTGAGTCAGACCTGATTAATGCTTTGATGAAGACTTCAGGATGCTTCCAGATGCTACAAAATATGGGTTGGTGAGACAATAGAATACCTTTAGAATAAACATTGAGCTGACATGCATATTAATTATTGGATAAGAAATCCTTTCACTCTCCTCTGCACTGATCAGGCTTCAACTGAAGTATTTTGTCCGGTTCTGGGCACCACATTTCAGGAAAGATGTGGACGAAATGGAGAACATCCAGAGAAGAGTAACAAAAATGATTAAAGGTCTAAAACATATGGTTTATGTGGGAAGATTTTAAAAAATTAGATTTGTTTAGCCTGAAGAAGAGAAGACAGAGGAGATGTGATAATAGTTTTCAAGTACATAAAAGGTTATTACAAGGCGGAGGGATAAAACTTGTTCTCCCTAACCTCTGGCCAAGAAGCAAAGGTCTGAAATTGCAGGAAGTGCAGTGTAGGTTGGATGTTAGGAAAACTTTCTAACTGTCAGGGTAGTTAAGCACTGGAATAAATTGCCAATGTAGGTTACTGGAATCTTCATCACTGGAGATTTTAAGAGCAAGTTAAACTAACACCTGTCAGGGATGTTAAATAATACTTATTCCTGCCATGAGTGCAGGGGACTGGACTAGATGACCTCTCTATTCTATGAAGAATATTTATTTATGCCAACGCCGACACTGTGGTATCTCCTGAATGAGATGTAAACCTGAAGTTCTGGCCACTTCTGCTTATTAAAGATCACTTATCCCTTAGTATAGTTGTCTTCAGCAAATTCCAACTCCAGCAGAAACATTCTACTGACCCAAAATTTTCCACTGAAATTTCAGTTGGAGAAGTTACCCTTTGCTTGCCTTCCTTAAAAACTTTTTATATATTTCTGGTCATATGTTATGTTATGTTCCATCCTAGCGGCAATTGCCCTTTAGTGTGTGCTTCCTACCTTGACTGTCCTAAGAGGTACTTTGGGATGCTACAGTATGAAAGGTGTTACATAATCACAGGTAATGAAACAAAGAGTTGTTTGGAATCTAAAAGTATCATCTCTGTCTTAACTTGCCATTGAACAACATCCAAATGCAATTTCACTAGTTAAAGCTGTGCAGGAACAAATCTGGAATGATGTGTTGTCACAATATGTATAAAATACAAGTTAGACTTTCTGGGAAATCAAGACGAAACAGGAAGAGTCATTCAAAGCATGGGTAGAAAAAAGTCACACTGATTAACAGCCACTATGATTTCATTTCACAGTTAGATGGAACAGAGTTTAATTTCTTTATTCCTATATATTTTGAAAGACCATCTACAGTTTGTATTTCTGTAGCCTAAATGATGGATTGGTGTATTGCTTATTGATTCCTTAAACCATAGTAGTCAATAAAGGTTCAGTCTTCTAAACAGCTACAGTGTCAGGGAAATTATTACCAACATGTTAGTAGAATGAGAAACTGGGGAGCACGAAAATCCAAATACTACTCTAACTGACTTTAGCTGATACATTGCAGTATATATTTCCTAAATATTAGCAGTTTAACACACTTAGTTAATGCAGCCTTGTATCTTATGATGTTGTATGATATAAAATCATTGCTATCTTGTGACAATTTATATTCTAGGATCATTCATGGGTTAGTTGTTTTTGTCAAGTCTTCCCTTAGACTAAAGGCCTTATTTGGATAAACTAAATATCTCACACAGCTGTAGGCCCTTTTTACAACATTAATTCATTCTTTTATTTCAGCTACATATCCTAAATGTAAGTGATATCTTTTATCCTCATCTATGTTGCCCTGTTCAGAAATGAAATTATTAATAGAGTCAGATTACAAGGTCAGAAGAGACCATTATGATCATTTAATCTGAGTACTGTACAATGCAGGCCACAGAACTTCGCCCACCCAGTCCTATAATAAGCCCCTAATTTAAGGCTCAGTTATTAAAGTCCTCAAATAATGATTAAAGACTTCAAGGTACAGAGAGTCCACCAGCAAAAGACCCGTACTCCATCCTGCAGTGCCGAGGAAGGTGAAAAACCCCTAGGGCCTATGCTAATCTGCCCTAGGAGAAAATTCCTTCCTAATCCCATATACGGCAAATCAGTTAAACCAGAGGTGGGGGTGGTGGAGAGCCAGCCTGGGATGGGGGGGAGGGCTTGGATGGAGGAGGCATGGAGAACCAGCAGGGAGTACACAGAGCCAGTCAGGGGGCCGAAGGGGGCAGGACAGCCCTGGTCCCAGTCCCGGAGCAGCGCAGCACCAGTCGGGGGAGGCGGGGCAGAAGAGGGCGGCACAGCTCTGGCCCTAGCCCCAGAGCACTGCGGTGCAGTCCTGGCCTGGGAGCAGTGCGGTGCTGGCCAAGAGGGGGCGGGGGAGCAGGCCAGGGGTGGCAGGCCAGATGGTGACCTCTGGCAGGCCATATCCAGCCCATGGGCCATATTTTGCCCATCCCTAAGTTAAACCCTGAGTTTGTGGGCAAGACTCACCAGCAGACACCCAGAAAGCTTTCTCTGTAGTAACTCAGAACCCAGCCCATCTAACATCCCCTCCCAGGCCATTGGATATATTTACAGATAGCAGTGAAAGATCAGTCAGCTGCAAATTAGACTGTACCAACTCCTCCATAAACTTATCAAGTCCAGTCTTGAAGCGAACTAGGTTTCTTGCCCTACCACTCCCCTTAGATGGCTATTCCAGAACTTCACTCCCTCATGATGGTCAGAAGCCTTTATCTAATTTCAAGCCTAACCTTCCAGATGGGTAGTTGGTATCCATTTGTTTTTGTGTCCACATTGGTGCTGAACTTAACTTCTCTCCCTCCATGGAATTTATCCCGCTGATGTATTTATAGAGAGCAATCATATCTCCCCTCAGCCTTCTTTTGGTTAGGCTAAACAAGCCAAGCTCTTTGGGTGCATCTACACTGGCAAATTAGGTTGACATAAGGACACTTAAGTCGACCTAAACAAAGGCCAGTGTCCACAGTGGGCTTTTCCTAAGTCAACTTAAGCATTTCCTTAAATCGACTTAAGGAAGCTTCAATCGACTTAATAACACCTCCTTTTAGGTCGACTTAAGCCTTAAGTCGACTCCTTCAGTTGACTTAAGGCCAGTGTAGACGGGAATTAATACTAAGTCGACTTTATTAAGTCGACAAAGCCAATATAACAGCTCTCTCCTGTTAAGTCGACTTAACAAAGTTGACTTAAAGTGTAGCCAATTTGTTAAGTTGACTTAACATGGTCTACTCTAAGTCGACTTAAAGTCGACCTTGTTAAATTGACTTAACTTTTTAAGTGTAGACATAGCCTTTGAGTCTCCTCTCATAAGACAGGTTTTCCATTCCTTGGATCATCCTAGTAGTCTTTCTGTGCACCTATTCCAGTTTGAATTCATCTTTCTTGAACATGGGAGACTATTCTAGATGAAATCTGATCAATGCCTTGTATAACAATTCTAATGCCTCCTTAGCTTTACTGGAAATACCTCACCTGATGCATTCTAGGACTACAGTAGCTTTTTTCACAGCCATGTCCTATTGGCAGCTTAGTGATCAGACAATACACCCAGCTCCTTCACTTCCTCTGTTGCTTCCAACTGATATATCCCCAGCTAGTAGCAAAAGTTCTTGTTATGAGTCCCTAAGTACATGTCCTTGCACTTTCCACTACTTAATTTCATCCTATTTCAATTACTCCTATTTACAAGGTCATCCAAATATTGCTGTATGATATCCCAGTCTTTTTGTGTATTAGCAACACCTCCCAACTTTGTGTCATCCGCAAACTTTATTAGCAAATTCCCATTTTTTGTGCCAACATCAGTAATAAAAAGATTAAATAAGATTGATCCCAAGACCGATCCCTGAGGAACTCCACTAGTAACTTTCCTCGAGCCTGACAGTTCATTTTTCAGTATGACTCATTGTAGTCTTCCCTTTAACCAGTTCCTTATCTACCTTTCAATTTTCATATTAATCCCCATATTTTCCAATTTAACAAATAATTACCATATGGAACCATATCAAAGGCCTTACTTAAATCTAGGTAAATTAGATCCACTGCATTCCCTTTGCCTAAAAAAATCCATTATCTTCTCAAAAGAGATCAGGTTGGTCTGGTATGATCTACCTTCTGTAAAGCCATGTTGCATTTTATTCCAATTACTGTGAACCTTGATGTCCTTATCTCCTTTCTCTTTCAAATTTCTTTTCAATTATTCCAATACTTTCCAAGTAATTTTTAAGGGGCCAATTATGTGAGGTGCTTAGTGCCTCTGAGAAGTTTGATTTCTAGAGCTGGTTGAAAATCCTTTAACAAAGCTTTTCTGTAGAAAAATGAAAAGTAATCAAAGGTGAAATGTTTCACAGAACATGTCAACCTGACAAAATTTTTATTTCAGGGAGAAAAAGCATTCTGCTAAGTTCAATAATGTTATATTCTATATTATACATTTAATTTTTTGTATGTCAAAATCTGAACAAAATGTGTTGGTCAACCCAGACTATGTTTTCCCCCTGAACTTTCATTTTATGGGAATTTTTGTTTGCACTCTTTTTTTTGGAAAAGAACAAAAATTGACATCACAAAATTTCTGCAAAACTGAAAATCCAGTTCCCATACAGCTCTATCAATTTCAGAGGGAGATGAGTATGCCAGTATCTCCCAGGATGAGGCACTGAACTAGCACTTTTTACTTCTGTTGCAAAAATTTTCTACAGAACTAAATGAAAAACATGCAGTTGATCACCTCTAATGAAATGACTTTTTTACTTGAACTTTAGTATGTAAATCTGACATTACCTTGTTTTATGCCCAAGTAATCAGCACAAATATTGCTCAAATTCCTTTTTGAGGTCTAACTTCACAGTGATTCAGAGAGAACTTGGTATCATTCAAACAACTTCACACAATATTTTCTGTAGCAACAAGCATGGAAAGATGCATCTCCACAACCTCCATATTATAGCCTTAGTAGGAAGCTCCGTTACCTCCTGGTCCTGGTTCAAGGACAATGTTTGTTACTTCAGTGAGATCAGTGGTTTGCTGGGAGAACACATGATACAGCTCTTGTGTTTCATGACCAATAACTAAGCAAACTGAACTACATAGAATTCTACCTCAAAGGACATATTCATAATGTGTGGTAATTAGCATTAAACCCAATCCTTCAGTCTTTATTGTTAGAATGGAAACTTAGTGGTTGCTTTCAAGTGGGCCTTTAATCAACGGACAATCCCAGACCTGGTAAAAGATTATGAGTATGTTAAATACCCTTCTTTCAGGATGACTGGAAAGAGCAATTAAATGCCAATTTAGGTAATTACAGCTGGAATCAACAGGAAGCCACCATCCAAAGCATTGGGACACATAGCAAGGCCAATCAGAAGCTAAGTGGTATGGGCAGGGAGGTGATCCCTGGGATTGAATTCAAGGGCATAGTCTAGGACATTGATTGAGATAAGTATTTGTTTGTGTGCACAAGAGGCAGAAGGAGAAAGGAGCAATCATGAACATGCCCTGACAGGAAGCAGAGGAACAGAGTTCCTTTGGGCATAGGAATTCCTGCAGATTTTCAGAGAAACAGAATTATGTGTACTTTATTGGTAAATACACACAATATTGGACCAAAGAATATATCTGACTCAAATCACCCTTTTCTCCTTCTAATAGAAACAAACCAGCAAGTCCCAAATATTAGCTAACTGCTCAGATCAACAGGGCAACACTTCCCAGGCAAAATTTTCATTGGCTTCATTTTGCCTGACTAAAAAATACAACAGTATCAAGCCCAGTATCTTTAAAATAACACTGTTCTTCACACATACTTTCAAGCCATGTGTTCAATCATGCATATTCTACTCAAGATACATATTCTGATCACATTTTTAGTTTTAACAACAATAGTTTAAACTATGGCATACCCGGCAGGGGAAATGAACTATTTTTGTGCAACAGAACACTTCAAAATTGAAATTAACATGCTCTTTATCTTTTTTGTCATAATATAATACATTAATCAGTAGATTCTTTACACTTTTTGTAACAAATCTGATACTTTAAAAGTATCATTTTAATTTAATATATTGACCTGCTGGGTGGCTCCGTGACCACAGCGATGAAGCTCACACCGCTGCCAGAGGGCTAAGGTGCACGGGTTCTTGAACAAGCGGGGAAAAGTTATCTGGAAAACTTATGAAACTGGAATAGTGTAGACTTATTGGAAATATTTGACATCAGCAGTTTAAAAATATATTTGTAAAATCCATGATGGATCTAAAATTCTAGCAGTAGCCACTTTAGAAAATTCACACAAGAGTATTTAATAAAATGTATATTTCTGCTTTACTAAAAACACAGTATTATAAATTGCAGCAAGGAAATTAAACATATTTTCAAGCATTCTTTAAAAAAAGAATATACTTCCAGTTCAAAAAATATCTTTCACCCACCCCTCTCCTAAGTAACTGGTCAAATAAGGAGCTAAAATGTAAAATATTTATTCCATTAGTTTTAGGTAATTGAAATGCACAGCGCTGAGCACTTAATCTTTGCAAGCAGGAAAAGCTTCTTGCTGTCAGATTTTATTAAGTCTTTTTGCTGCTCTTTGAATAGTCAATAACAAGCGTCTAAACTCAGGAAATGATGTAGAGGGGGTGTTAGAAGGTAAGGATATGATAAGGTGGTGTTTTCATTCAGGATAATATGTAAAAGTCCAACATATGCCCAGGAAGACTTTTCTCCATCTCAACTAATTAACATGTTTATTGGAAGCATTAATTATTCTGACAAGCTTAGTGATTTTTAAGCAAGTTAACTCCTTAGGCACTCCCATGCCAAAGATCTTTCCAAACAGATTTTTATACACGTTGAATATAATAAATAGCATGAAGCAAAATAAACCAGTCTATACTGGTTAGAGAGTCAAAATACAAGTCAGATATGTGAACCTGGTTTCATTTTCAAAAGGGACCAAAGACAATTCAGGATTTAAAAAAATCAGTTGATATTTGGCAATTTTAACTGAGTTTTGCTTTGTGTTTTGGGAGACTGTGGTACTAGAAATCCTTAAAAGGAAATTCAAGAGTTAGGATCTCATGCAGCTGAAAAACAAAGAAGTTTACATGAACCTCTGCCAATCAAAACAGCCAGGTTCACACAGAGCTATCTTCATGTCCATATTGGATATTGTTCAAAATATTGGCAAGGTATTCTCCATCAAGGTATTATGTCTCTGAGGAAAATTAAATTACTTCACAAAATACATTGGTAACCATGCATTATGCCTAGATTGAATTTGGCCCAAGGATTTGAAAAACATTTTTCCAATCCATCGTTGCTCATCACGAGACCCTCAGTGTGGTGGATGAAGGAATATCAGTGTTAACCTACAAACTTCGTAATGTGTCGCTATGGGTGAACAGAGAGATGAAGTTGGTAACCCTTGGAGGCAGAGTGGCAAATGAGAGAACCTTTCCCAAGGTGAAGACTTGGAAGGTTCTTAAAAAAGAAAAAAAGGTTCAAATTTAGTAACCTAATTTATTTTGTTCCCATTCTTTTTCTGTATGTATGGACTGCAGTATGGTTTTAGCTTTTCTTGGTTCTGGACTTAGATGGCATTAACCCCATAACTCTCAGAATGAACAACCTGCACTTCTACATTCTCTGGTGAGGTTTTCAAAAGTACTTAACAGACTTAGGAGGACAAGTCTCAGTTTTTTAAAAAAATGGCACTGTTGCAAATTTCATCCTACATACACCATACAGGAGCCAGCCCCTGATTTCTGACCGGGCCCCTGAAAGTGCAGGGTCACATGACTGGACACAGCCCCCCCCCCCGAGGAAGGGGCGAGGCATCATGCCCAGCAACGGCGCGAACTTTCCTGCCGTGACCGTGAGAGGGAGAGAGGCCCCAGCACTAGCGCCTCAAGTCTGCTCGCAGCTGCAGGGCTGGCAGCCACAGCCACATGTGGAGCAGAGGCATCAGTGCTGGCACATCTGCTCCCCTTACAGCTGTGACTGCTGGGTGGCCCCGCAGCCGCAGCAGAGAAATTCGTGCCGGGTGTTAAGGGCGGGCCTTATGCCAAAGTGGGTGAGCTCCAGCTAACCCATAGCTATGTTCCTGCACTGTATGAAGGCCCTTTTCATTTGATTTCTGAAGTGATTTCAATACTGACACTATTTTTGAATGATCACCATGGAAAAAAGAATTAGAAACTCCTACTCTGTCACCTCCCACACAGCCACTTCTTATTTGCTTCCATAGGCCAAATAATCCTTTTATATATGGTTGTGCATGGCACCCAGAGGGGCCGTTCAGAAGAATTTTTCTAATCTCATCCATAGTAACCCTTTCTCCCAGCAGTGGCAAAGTAGATTTGTGTTTTATTTGACTTTTATAATGTCTACGTCTATGGCTCCTTTGACAGCATCAGTATAAAACTATACTCTTTTTCTCTTTCCTCTCCTTTTATTCCCAATCTCTTCTTTCCCATCTTTCTCTCTAGCATTTTTCACCCGATCTTCCTCTTATCTTTAACCTTTCTGCTCCCTCCTCTTTCACCTTCCATTCCATATCTAATTGGTTATCTTTTCCTTCTTTTTGCTTTTCTCTCTCAACTCCATCTTTCCATTCCCATATCTTTAACTTCATCATCAAACTCTTGAATCAAAACTGCTTGTTTACTTTGCTGTGAGTGGCTAGCAGATTATCACTCTGGATCTGTTTAACTGACCTTGTGATCCATCTTTCTCTACATGTATAAATACAGCTAACATTTTTCATTTCATGCATCTGATGAAGTGGGATTTTGCCCACAAAAGCTTATGAGATAAATAATTTTGTTGGTCTTTAAGAGTGCCACAGGACTCCTTTTTTGCATTACACACACAGAGAGACCGGTTATTGGCATGAAATATATGTGAAACTTTGCAAAATGTATCTTGTTTTTACTAATTGGATGAGCTTGCTGAAATCTGAAGTAGCTATCAGAGGGTTTCCAGTCTCCCACTGAATTTGCGGGTTCTCTGATGGCTTCTTGTTGTTGCCATGGCTACCTGAGCTGTGCATGAATGACTGAGACCTGGGCCTGTGCAAATGTCCTTTGCGAGATGTCTCAGATCTATTGCCACCGTGGAGCTGCCTTTCAGATCAAGCACTTACAAACACCTCCCCTAATTTCTCCTGCCTCTGATGAAGCAAAGTATCCAACAGAGCAGAAGCACATCTGAGTTTCGATATCCTAAACAGACAGTTGCAAAGAAGGCTAAAAGGGATATTAAATTCATTGCATGGTGTTTGTTACATTTACAATACAAGAAAGCTCCCTGCCCTTAATATTTTTCATTAAAGATGTATCCCAAAGCTCTTTACAAAAGTTAAATAGTACAATTACAAGGTTAAATAACTCATAATAGAAAAAGGAGAGAGAACGAAGCAACACAGGCAAAGGAGAAGTGATACGTTTTCAGATTAAATTTGAAGAGCACAGAATGTCAAAGAGCTGCAGAGAAACCACATGACAGAAGTTGCAAGGTGAACCTTAACTTTGAACAGACTGTGTGAGGCAGGGGATTATCCTAGATAAATTGAGGGAGAAGTAGAGAGGCACAAGGGTCCTCAAAACAGCTGGACACATACCAAGAAAAAGAATAATTCAGATTTTATAATTTAGGTAGACTAAGGTAAAAGCTTAGGCTGACACTGAAGTACTATTTGAAACATCTGTAACTATGATCATTACATACACAACTATACATCAATGTGAAATATCAAGAAATACAAGGGGGCTGAATCTTCTCTCACTTATGCCAGTTAAATACTGCTGTAAATCCCCTGGCTTCAATGAAGGGATCTCTGACTATGAGATCAGAATGAGGCCCAAGCTGTATGAAAGTGTAAAAATAATTCCCAAAAATGTTGATCTCCACAGGTATGCAGAAAGCCTTAATAGAAGAGCATAGATTTTTTTTAAAAATTAAAAATGAAAACTGTGATAAGGAACATTATGATGCAGGGCTCCTCTATGAAAATGTGTGCAAATGCTGGCAAGATTTAATGCAAGACCTACTTAATAATTTTAAGATACACTTCAAAATCAAAGTCTACTTTTGCAACAGACATTTCAAGGAGCCAATGAAAATGTAATTTTTTTCCCCTTTAACTTACCTGTATGATCATAGTTATTGGAAAGGACTAAACCAATGTAAATGATAAAGCAAAAGAAAGGAAAAGCTGGGTTTGAGTGTTCACGTCTTCACTACAAGTTAAGAAACCCAGCAAACAACTGGGCTGCTCTTTCTTCAATATCTATAGAGAGAGAAAAGTAGGATAGTGTTGTCAATCAAGGAACAGAATCCCTTATCCCCTGGCCATATTTGCAAACCTACCTTATTCTAAGGCCAGAACCTCAGCATTGTTCTATTGTACTTCAAAAATTTGTTTGACAAATATAGAGTCCAAGGGCCAGATTTTGAAAGGTATTCAGGTGCCTAAAGATGCAGAAAGGAAAGCTTTTGAAAAATTTCACCAGGGACCTATCTGCATCTTCGGACACTTAAATATCTCTAAAAATCTCTAAATCATACATTTCTAGAAATCACTTACGGTTATGGTTGTCTCAGATTTCTAATAGTTATTCACAAATTATTTCTATGAATCAGCTTTGTACAGCAAAAAGAACAACCCTATCTTTGAGAGCTGCCAGACATTCTCAGAAGAGAAAAAGACTTGAAAACACTGACCTGTCTCCCCAAAGCATTTCTACATCACTAAATTACTTCACATCTAGCAAAGTTTTATTACATTGTGCAACTTTTGCTGAATGAGGCCTAGAGAGGTATGTGCACAGACACTAAAATATGTTCTTCCTCTTACAGTACCTTCTTACCATACTTTCCTGGGAAGAAACATACACTATGCAAGTGAACTGTGCAGTCTTAAAACTGAACTGTCTCCTACAATCTTAGTGTAAATAATTTCCAGTACTTTGTTGAGCTACAAGAGCCAAGGAAATTGTCTCAGTGCACCACTGGAATAAGGTTGTGTTCCACATTACTCCTTGTAGTAAATATTTGCATTATAAATTTCCCTAAAGATCCTCAATTCATGTTCCTGAGTTGTTGGGGAAGAGTTTGAAAAGGAGGATGACTAAGAAGGGAACAAAAAGAGAGAGAAATGAAAACAGATCAAGAGCCAGAATTATATCTACGGAACAAAGGACCCAGTTTCTTCTTTTAGACTCCCTATATCCTGCAATAATGTTAATTTATTCTGTTCACATGAAATAGGCCATGGAGATGAGTTAGAGACGATGGCTATAAACTGTATCCTTCCAAGAAATTCCTGGGAAGGAGAAGGGATCTGAGCCTGGGGATATGCTGGAAATTTTCACTATTGAAAAGACTAATTTGCAAGAAAGAAAGTTCTCAGGGAGAAATCAGAAGGTGAAAATCTGGTTGGCTTAATTTTCAGAGTTACTGAGCACACGCAAGTCCCACTATAGTTACTAGGAGCAGAAAGTGCCAAGAACATTTGTATAAGTGGAATGCCTTGCAGTTAACTAGGTTTAAAGAACAGATTGCAGAAGATGGTATGAGATTAACAGAGCCAATTTAGACGTTATAAATAAAAGAAAATTTTAAAAAGAAAGCTCTCAAGTTTCATGATGCAAACATTTACAATTAATTTTTGTAAGGGCAGTTTAGTACTCCCATAATTCGTTGTAGAGTTTTTTAAAAGCAACAAACTGCTTCATTTAAGGAAAAAAAAAATCAGTGGCAGCAGCCATTCACGCATAAGCAACACTACAATAAAAAAAATCAACATGCAGTTGAAAGAAATTCTGGGAAGGACATAGATGTCAAAGCTTTTGTTTTGTTTTGTTTTTTAAATTATACATGAGGGGGGGAAAATCTTCTAAAATCATAAAAGATACATTGATGGTGCTCTGTTCATGTTTGCTAAGAGCTCCAAATCCTTATTCTCCATGAATATTGCAATCATTCCAAAACATTGCAATATCCAGGATAATTGGCAGTTCTATTCCTTTTAAGTTTGGAATGCTTCAGTTGTAGTCTCCAGAAAGCAGTTCTTAAAACTTAAGGGTTAGCCACTGTATTTATTATAAAGGGGCATACTTACAATTAACATTGGGCCCTAATAGAAAAAAATATTTATGGTTATGTAAGCAACTACTCTCATCTGTTACTAAAACAGCCAATTCCAGAGGGGTAGCCGTGTTAGTCTGCGTACAGCAAAAACGAGAGTCCTGTGGCACCTTATAGACTAACAGATGTCTTCGGGCATAAGCTTTCGAGGGCTATAATGCACTTCGTCAGATGCCGTGGGTTATAGCCCTCGAAAGCTTATGCCTGAAGACATCTGTTAGTCTATAAGGTGCCACAGGACTCTCATTGTTTTTGCTTAAAACAGCCAAGTCATCTCTTCTTACGTGTTAAATTGGCAATAGCCGTTTCAACGGGTGTGTTGGGTTAGCCTCAGAATATAAGTATTACCAATAATAAACCATGATTTTAGCCTCAGGATATGCAATACAATATTCATTTGAGTCCAATAATCTCCATTTCGAGGTTTCTGAGTAAAAGTCTTCTGATTTATATTATTTGGCTGTGGATTCTTCTCTCTATTTTATTCAAATCTCCAGTGTTCTGTTTCCCTCTCTTTCTTCCCTTTGCTAGGGATTGCTAAATTGATGGACTATCTGGAGTCCGATTGGAGTCTCAGCTCTCATCTCTTTGGATCAGAAGAAGGTTTCTGAACCCCAAACAGTTGCACTGGTGAAATCAGCGTGGGAATCTTCCTACTAACAGAGCCGTCCTTTGGGGGGGCAAACGGGGTGATCGCCCAGGGCACCACAGTTATGTGGGCCCCACGCTGTCCTGCGCCCAATGGGGCAGTGGAGGGCCCGCACCATGGCCCCCACGGCTGCGCTTCCCCCTGCTCCCCACTGCCTTTGGCAGCAAGCCGAAGGCAATGGGATGAGCCAGCAGCGCTTCCCCTGAGCCGGCCCTGTTCCCTGCCCCCAGGGCGGAGCAGGCAGGCCCGGGGCGGGGCAGGTGCTGGGTCCCAGTTGCGGCAGCGGCAGCCTCACCTGGGGCTGGCTCCCTGCCAGCAGGGGGCCAGGACCTTGGCTCCCCACTGCCTGGGGTCAGGGCTGCAGCCTCGGCTCCCCGCTGCCCCCCAGGTCCAGAGCTGGGGTCTTGGCTCCCTGGGGCCGCAGCATTGGCTTCCTACCTCTGCCCAGGGCCACTGCTCCTCGCCGTCTGGCAGGCGGCCTCAGTTTCCAGGCCTGGCTCCCCGGGGGGTGACTGAGGTCCTTGGAGGGCAGAACGGGCCAGCCTGCCACACTCCCTGCCAGCATGGGGGGCGGGGCCCCACCTAGGGTGATTGGCCCTGGGCCCCGATCTCCCCAAGGGACGGCCCTGCCTACTAAATAGCATTGATGCTAGCTCAGCTTTTGGTCACTCTCAGCCCATGATCATTGACAACGTTGTGGGGATACTGGGAAATAATTGATAGTCGTTTTAAAGAATTAATGTTCCCAAACTGTTTAATATTTTCAATGATGAATCAGTAATGTGTTGCCAATGGTTAAACAAGGGATTCCCGGAAAGCTCCCAGCTTTGGCTTGCTGCTGAACCACGAAGTAGGAGTGTGTGTACTTGCAGGGAGGAAGAGTACAGGACTCCGCATTTATTTCTGTTTCTTTTTTTTTTTTTTTAAATGTAGGAAGAGCACTTGAGATCCTGTATTAATGCAATCATGTAGCTGATCATAAATTCTGCTCTGTGCAAAAGACTGGAACAAGGAAAAGTAAATAAACTTCTAATCCTTACTGCTAAGTATGGGCTCCCCGCTGCCACCCCTTCACTTTCACCACCATCTTTGTCACAAATGACTCCGAGAGCTTCTCATTTAGCAATTGCGTGCAATTTATTTACAGTGAGCGTCTGCAGCTAGGTAGGCAGAGCCTCTGCTCCTCTTCCACTCCCCAGCTTCTCCACTCCCCCACTTCCTTCCCCTGAGCCTGTTTATAGCCCCTATTTAATCTTCAAAGAGTCTGACAAAGTGGGATTTTCTCCCACAAAAGCTCATGTGATTAATAAATTTGTTAGGCTTTAAAAGTGCCACAGGACTCCTTGTTTGTTTTGCTGATGTAGACGAACACGGCTACCCCTTTGGAACTGGTTAATCAGACACACGGCTGTTTCCCTCCCCCCGATCAGGTGTAGGCGTTCTCAGCCAGCTCCAATCTACCTCTCTCAATTGGGACTGGCATGACAGAGGGCTGACTAAGAGATTATTGCCCAGCACTGCTTTACACTAACATCATGTTGAGCATATCCTTGACTGCAACTGGGATTAATGGGCAAATATATGCCTTTGTCTTGCCCTGTTTTAAATCTATTCTGCATCAGGCTGTTCTTCCTAATACAGACTGTACCCCAGAAGACCTATAATAGAAGTTAGAGATTGCAGGTCTTTAAAGGAACCTTAAACATATTCCTTAAAACAGCAGTTGGTGAGTCGCGTAGAAGTTATGCGGTTTCTGAACAAATCCAGAATCCTCCTACATTGGAGATATCCTTAGAGCTAGCTCTGTTTAGTGTAGAGTCACTTTACATAGGCTTGTGTAATTTTTTATGCTAACAGAAACTGCAGGTTATTTTGGAAGGATGCCAACAGAGGGTTGGATACAGGAGTTAAAGTAAGGGGGAACGCACCGGAACGCAGTTCCAGGGCCCCCAAATTTGAGGGGCCAGATTTCTGTGGCCCCTAAAAATAGAAAAATCTGGCAGAATGCATGTTCCGCCCTGCCCTGGCTGCTGGCAGATCCTACGCCCCACCATTGTTAATCACAATACTTATTGTGTTATGCAGCGTTTGCTAGTTTGTGACAATAATTGCTATAGACATAAACGCCATATAAAATTATCAATATTTTTATGGAGTGATAACCGATGCATGTGGTACTGAAGTGGTTGCAAATGCCTACCTGGGCTGGGGCCCACACATGCATGAAGGGGGCCCAGACAATACGGGAAGGGAGCCCAGAGATTAGGAGGGTTCCGGGGCCCGTCAAATTATACTTTAACCACTGGTTGGATAGCATGGGAATAACAAGGGGGTTCTCCTGTTTATTATTATGGAAGCACTACTGAAGTTAAGAATTACAATCGCATTTTATGAAAAAACCTGAACAGGTTAACAAAAATTCAGTGAAAGGGAGATAATTTCCTACCTGGAAATTCTAATAAACTGATGACTAATACAAAATAATTTTGGCACAGAAAAGGCATTAATCTTGTAAAAACCAGGAGGGGTGGGTACTTTTAATTTGTCCTCTGAATACTGAGATACTATCAAAAAATTAAAACTGGTCCTGCTAAAATGAAAAGTCCCTGGTAAAAGGTATTGTGAATTGTCATATTTGTAGTTCTTGGGGAAAAAAAAATCATTGTTCTCTACAGTAATTTGTCATAGTCACTGAAAACTGTTATAGTGGCATATGGCTTGACACTCTCTGAAGAGATATTTTTAAACCACCTACGAAGAGGAGACAATCTACTTTTCAGAACGCAAAACCACCAAGAGCAGCAAGATGTAGCCCACCTTCAGAACCCACACGAGGAGACGTCCCAAAACACAGTACACTAGCCTGAAGGTTATAAGGAAGGCCTCATTAAACAATCTCAATTTCTGATTCTTATAACTTCAGTAAATTTTGCTGGCTGCTTTTTGTGCGTCACCTTTACCATGTATTCCTTGTGTTTGCATCAGCTCTGGAGTTATGTTGTCACTTTTCAGCACCTTTTTCAAATTTTCTATTCAGAGATTTCCTAGATTCCAAAGCCAGAAGGGACCACTGTGATCATATAGTCTGACCTTCTATCCAATACAAGCCATAGAATGTCCCCAAAATAGAACATATCTTTTAAAAAAGATCAAATCTTGATTTAAAAATTGTCAGTGATGGAAAGTCCACCAAGACCCTTGCTAACTGGTTCTGGTGGTTAAGTAGCCCTGCTACTTAAAAATTCCACTTTATTTCCAGCCTTTCCTTCTAAGTATTCCCCAGTGGGAGGGGATCCCCCGCTGGAACCCTGGCTGGAGAGCCCAGGAGGTGGGCAGCTGGTCCCAGCAGAGCCAGCCACGTGCCAGCTGGCTCTGCCAGGACCGAGAAGCTGCTCACTGCTTCTCAGTCCTAGCAGAGCCAGCTGGTGCGTGGCTGGCTCTGCCGGGACCAGCAAGCCACGAGTGGCTTCTTGGTCCCGGGACAGCCAGCCTTGCAGGGCTGGCTCTCCTGGGATGAGCCACCCGGCTTTTTGTCCCAGTGAGAGCCAGCTGACTTTCACCAGGGCAAGCCACCAGTGACTTCCTGGTCTGGGGAGAGCCAGCCCTGCAAGGCTGGCTCTCCCTCCACCTATCAAGTCGACATAGAGAGTCTAATGTAGACTCTCTAAGTCGACTTAATAGGAGAACCTTTAAGTCACCTTAAGAGTCCTGTGTGGACTCTCTAAGTCGACTTAGTAAAGTCGACCTAAATTCCTAACTGTAGACATAGCCATAGAGATCACTTATCTTTTCATCTCATAGCCATTACCACAAGTGATCTAGCCTGATATAAAGTTCTTACATTCTATGTTCCAATCACATTCCATATTGTGCATGTTATATTTATGTTTGTTCAGACTGGATCCCTTTTCACCCACTTTGTTTTCTGAATGCGAATGAGGCCCTTGTTTCTCCTGATACGAATTAAGCCAGCATACGTCTTCCTCTTTCCATTCTTCATTCCGTTTTTTGGTCCAACGTTCTCTACGTGTTCCACCACTAGCTGCACACTAGCTTGCTCCGGCACGATTTCCACCGATGCTATACTTTGAAAGTTGTTTTGCCAGCTTCATCGTAGGAAACTTTGTGCATTTGGTGAGTCAGATGTGCCCTTCAATAGCGTTTATTACCAATAGCTACCTACACTCGATTTAACATGCCAGCTGAGGCAGGGTCCAAGGCTGAGGCAGCACAGTGCACACACGGTTACTTTGAGCCACTAGTGAGAGATGAATGAATCACTAGAACAACTGCAGGAAAACCACCCCTTTTCAGTCCCTTGAGCTCACCCTTCCCCTCCCCCCCCACCACCACCTCTCCACACACATACCTCTGCATCCAGTAGACTGAGAAAGAAGAAAATTTGGATTAAAGATCAGAATGGAGAAGATAAAAATTATGGCAATTGAAAGACAGAAGAGAGATAAGGTCAAACTCAGAGACAAAGAACTAGAATAAGTGTACCATGGAAGATTAGTATCGAAAAATGGGAATTATGAAGATGACATAAAAAGAGATACCAAAGTAGCGACTACAATATTAGGAAAACTCTGCTAGATTTGAAAGGCTATAAATATCTTGATAAAAACAAAACTCAGCATGATATACGAGATAACTGTCATAATGATACTGTTGTACAGATGGGAATGTTGGAATATAAGGAAAGCTAGTGAACATAAGATTTTGATGAACTGTCTGAAGGGATTGCTGAAAGTTTCAAGACCACAGAAAATTAAAAAATGAAGAAATAAGAAAATTAGTAGGGCAAGAAATAATGCTGTTATAGAAGATTTTAAAATGGTGACTTAAAATTGGTTGGACACCTGTCAAGAATGACCCTGAAAAGAAATCATACATGGGAATACATACCAGAATTTAAGGACCTAGAAATAGAAGAAGTCCAAGAATGGACTGGAGAGAATGGTGAAGGATGACATGGAACAAAAACATTTAAAGACAAGCAAAGCCATGAACCTGGTACAAGATAGAAAATGGTGGAAAAGACTTAATTTGGCCCCATTGTTGTGACTGAGATGGATAGGTAACAAAGAAGAAAAGAACTTAGCTTCTAAATACAGTAAAAGGAAGAAGAGGTGTCTTCACAAGTTGGTATTGTTACCTGAATAGACTTAAGGACATAAAAACTATAGCAATAAAACGTGCTTGGTCATGCCTACAGGACTAAGAAAAATAGTAAATTTTAAAAATTGTGAGAGTGCTCAATGGCAACATATTTAATCTGCTCTGTTTTTAGCACAGTTTTAAATGATGCTGTCAAGGTACTATATATTTTCTAATTTACAAAACAATATTTTTTCTCCCTGTGTTATTTCTAATACCCTTGGAAGCTTGAAACTGATCTGTTTCCTTAGCCTACAAAGATTACATTTTGTATGCCCACTTTTTTATTGCAGGGTTGCTCTTAAGTGTTTTATTCAAGGATATAAGAAGAAAAAGTCCGGTTTGGGACCTATGAAAACTAATTTAATAAACTTAGGGAGATAAATTTAGTTATGTCTGGTTCCAGTTATAAAATTCATTTCCCCATTATCAAAATCATATTTCATATGGATATTAAGCACTAAGGAAAGGTAAAAAGAAAGATCATAGCTACTGCTAGGGTTTTAACGCAATGCCATGCTAATTGAAGGGAAGAGGTAATTACATATTATTACAGTACAAAATAGAGACTTATTTGTAAAGTGACAGGATATACTAGCTCATGGAAAAGGTTTCCCTTTGATAAGATGTTACAGATTGTTTCTTTTGAATGAAATTAAACTACATAAACCTCTTCATGAATTTCTGGAGGGGACCTTCCACCCCTTTGCAGGGCCTAGGGCAGAAAGCCGCCCCCCCCCCCCCCCCCCCGCAGTAAATAAGCCTTATACAAGCAACTATCACCAAAATTGAAATGCAAAATGCTGCCAAATACACAAACCAAAACAACACGACAATTTTTCTTGTTATCTTAAGGGTTGCATATTCATTTCAAAAACCATTTTGTGGCGGTTTATTCATGTTGCCTAACAATGAGAATGGATATGCACTGACTAGTACAGCAAGCTTCTGTAAGAAAGTCAGGTTTGTATGATGACTAATAAGTCTATGATCAAGTATGTGGAACTGTGTCAGGTTTAAAGACAACCCCAGTCATTCGAGAATGACCTTGTCTTGTATATAAAATAATAATCCATGCTCTAAAATGAATATTGTGAAGACACCACCATATTGAGAGTTTCATCTGCTTTAGTCTCATCAACGAGGTGACGCTGTAAAACAAAGCCATTGCTAAGTGTGTTCCACCATGTTTTGTTTGATTGCTTGAGCTATATCAGAAGTTGGTGTATTTTCTCTCAAACAGTCTGACAAAGTCTAAAAGTCTCTCCTACTGGAAGATGTTTCTTCATGGCCTTCAATGTACTGCATGTTGACGACAGTCTTGAAAGAAATGAAAAATGCTTCAAAGAAGAGTGCTTTATAGAAGTAATATCAGCTGAAGGCTTGACCTATGTTTTATTGATGCTGTTCACTGTATTATTGAGCCAGAAAAACTTAAAGGACTCAAACTCTTAGGTCCTTAGATTGCCAAAACTAAATGTCAGCAATTTACAAAGGATATATGAACTCATCACCACTTTAGAGCTTGACTGGAGTCTTCCAACAGGATACGTCTGACTGATGCACATTGAGCTTACCTGGTCCCTTGTTGATTAAAGGAAGTGTGTTTTTTGGAGAGAGGCAAGTGCTTGCTGAAGCATTTTTGTTGCCCTAAAAATCCTGTGGAAAGCACCAAGAGGGTCAGGCTTCAATTAGAAAGTTGACTGTTCATTGTAAGGATGAAAGGAGACAGACACCTCTCCAGTGTACTGAACCATACACAATGTAAGTTGAGAGGAAGTTGCTGAAAGTTCTCTAACCTTGTCTCTGAACTCTGCAATAAAAATTCTCTTTGCAAGACTGGCACTTTAGATAGCTGTCTTCACTTGCCTTTCCAGACAGAGAGCTCATTTTATGTCAATGGGAATTTTGCATGCAGGTAGAAAGAACTAGATCCCCTAAAGATTAAAAGGGTAGAGAAGTGATTAGGGGCTTTTTCAGTGGGAAGATTTTTATGAACCCTTGCTAGGGAAAAAAATAAAAACCATAATAGTTCTTTCCTTCAGCATTAATTGTTTAATATAGAAAATGTTAAAACTTGGCAGGCCTTTCAAACAGTAATCTGTGACCAGGCTCAGTTCATACAGTTCTGCCAAACCTACATTCACAGGGAGATTTCCAAGTCATTCACTTCTTGTTCCACCAGGCCACATTGACATTCCAGTGTGGTGTTCAAAGCACATACTCCAGCATCATCTGGGATGCATTGCTTTGCAGATGGATAATTGTGGTGGTACATTTGAGAAGTCTCTATACCTCCCTTTGTGGTGGAGCACACCATTGATTTCTTCCTTCTCCTAACAGAAAAACCCTATCCATTAAATTATCTCAGAGCATCCTACACATGTGCATAGATCTTAAGTATGGGGCAGGATGGAAAAGTGCCCCAGGCACTGCACCAGGGCAGGGCCGAGTCCAGCAGCTGGCTGGCTGCTTAGATCTCCCAGCCACTGCACGTTCCGCACATGGGCCAGTCAGAACAGGAGCAGCCAGGCCAGGAGGAGCCACAGTGCCTGTAGGTGAGTTGGGGGGACTGGGGCCAGAGAGAGGGGGTTGGGGAAGTGCACAGGGTGGGGAGCCTGGGCAAGGACCGAGTGGGGGAGGCAGCAGGGGGCCGGCAATGTGGCTGCATGGGCAGCGAACCAGAGGGATAAGGGGGGAGGCAGCGGCTGGGGAGGCAGCAGGGGGGTGACGGAAGGGGCGCGTGACACAGCCGCACTACCAACGAACAGGAGGGATAGTGGCAAGGCAGATGGGGGGGCCAGCGGCAGGATCCAAGGGAGGCGGTGAGGCTGGGGGAAAACGAGGGGCCCAGGAGGAGGTGGTGGGGGCGGTGGGAAGGCAATGGGGGAGGCAGGGTCCCAGGTGGCGCTGGCAAGGCCAGGAGGCAAACGTCAAGGATGGAGCCCCCCAGGCGGTGGGGGCTCCCCTCTCCTTGACTTGTGCCCAGGGCCTCAGAAACACTAAGACTGCCCCTGCCCATGTGCACACATCCCAGCTCTAGTCACTTTGCTTACTGGCGGGAGAGAAACAGAAGAATGAGAGAAAGAGGATAATGCAGACTACTAACCAAATACCCAACAGTCTTTGCATCGGGTGGATTAAAGATTTGTCACTCTTATTCTCTGGCCCCTTCAGCAAGACAAAATATTTTTGTTTCCATGAGTAGTCAGATCAGCCTCTTCTTTGCTCTCCTCTGTCATCTATGCAGTCTCTCACTTTAACAAAAACACCTCTGTGAAACACAGATAAAGAGCAAGCAGACCCATTTTGCTGCTATGGATCAGCCTCAAAAGAGCTGTTTTAGCTTCTGGGTATGCTGCAGAATAAGCTATGGAGCAGCCGAAAAATCCTTTGAACATAGCTGCCTGCTTTCACTCTATTTTAAACTCAAAGAAAGCAAAAATCAGCCCCAAGTTCTTCATAAAACATTGCAAACATTGTAAAAAGTGAGGGCCTGATCCGGCTCATCACCTGTCAATTCCATGGGCTTCCACCGACTTCAGTGGAAACCAGATGCGGTCCTGATTTATCCCAATCCAGCAAAGACATCGCAAAATGTACTATTATTAACAATTCAGTGATTTAATCCCCTTTTTATTTTCTCACCTTGCCAAAAAAGTTTACTAAACAAAAATTACGTTCACATGACAAGACCACAGCCATTATTTGGCTATGATCCAGGATGTCTGGCATCACTTCCTCAAGAGAGAAGCAGCACTGGGTTGGTAATGCGAACAGAAACAAGATGCCCCTGGCAAAGCCAGTATGAGGATAAATTGCATCATACAGGCTTCAAGAATATTTACGATGGCGAGGTAATTTTAATCACTCAGACTCGTAGCACTAAATTGACTTTCAAAGGAAGCTATGTTTACAAAATTTCTTTCAGTCCCCATTCTTTCTCCACTCAAACTAGCTCTTCTTTGAAATAATTAGAAAGCCTGCTTCCTTGAAAACCAAGAGAAGAAATCACTAAAATAAATCCTAGTGAAACAAAATGGAACTAAAAGCTTCCAACAGGAAAATTTATCTCTGCTTAAAAAATTTTATGTGCCATGGAAGCAAATCAAGATAATGGAGGTGGGAAGCCCTGAGGATGTCAGAATTGTTTAAATTTGTGCGTGTGTGCATGCACACACCACACACTGGACTTACAAAAAGAGATTCAGGCTTGTGATCTTTTGAGATCAAGCAAGGAAGGTGTGCCTTCAGGGAAAAAATGCTTTACACCAAGTTCTCCTAACCAAGAACAACAGCATTAGCCCTTCCCTCAAACATAATTCAAATCATTATGGGAACCAGTATCTAAGAATTTTCAGTTAAGTTCCTGCAGACTTGCTTAACAAAAAGATCCATCTTCCATTAATAGGACAGAATGAAATGTCACCTGGCTGGTCTTTCATCATAATTTAGAATGGGACAAGACACTAAAATCACCTTAGACTGTATTTTGTGAACTAAATTCCATTATCACTCACAAATGTGCAACCCCATTCAGCTCAGGGGGGCTCAAGAAGAGAAGTTAATACAAAAGAGAAGATGCTGATCAAAATACAGAAAGCCGATCAAATCTCAGTGAAGTCTTAATCTTAGAGACAGCAAAAACAGGAATATTGTGCTTAACTAAAGAACGCTTCTCATCTTCTTTTCCTTGACATAAACCTTTTATAAATCAAGCACTTCAAATAAAGTTCACTTAGTAGGTTTCATTTATATTTACAACACTGAGTTTCTGATAGTGTCTGGCATTTCCCACCATTCCCTCTACAACATTCCCTCTACAACATCCACATTTGTTGTCTGTTACAAAACTCATCTAGCTTTCCTGGACTTTCATATGGCCAGTGGGACAACCTGATTTTGAACTTATTTTTGTGAATTGTCTGTGCATGAGCCTGGATTTCTAAACAGCCACATTTTTATATTTTTATAAATAAATAAATCGCATACAGCGGGCTCATCCATGGAACTTGATATTGAGCAGTAGCTTTAATTTCCTAGTTTCCCCCCACCCCTGCACCTAATATTTCTGAAGTCTAGAGCTACTTAATTTCTCCTGCAAGTAATAGAACTGAAAACTGAGCAGGGGCATCAAGGCTATGTCTACAGTTGGTAATTTAAGTCGACTTTAGCTAAGTTGACTTAACTAAGTCAACTTAAAGTCGACTTAGTTAAGTCGAATTAGCATGTCCACACTTAAATTTAAAGTCGACTTAGGGGGGAACTTACGAAGTCGACCTAGAGCATCCACAATGGATGCCTAGGTTGACTTCTAGGGGCTAGGGGGGCTTTGGGCAGGTCCACAGTGGCAGGGGGCTCAGCCTTTGCTCCATTGTACCTGGGCAGGGAGGGCAGTGGGGGAGTCCTGGAGAGCTTTAAGTTGACTTAAGCCAGTGTAGACCTGGAGTAACCCTAAGTCGACTTTAGGACATCGACTTAAGCCTTAAGTCAAATTTAAAGGAGGTTTAATAAAGTCGACTTAATTTTCATTAAGTCGACTTTATTTTCCTTAAGTCGACTTAAGCAAGCTGCTTAAGTCGACTTAAGGAAAGTGTAGAGTAGACACACACCAAGAGTTGATCCAGTACGAATTAACGAATGCTAATAACTACTACAGCTAGGGAGCTTGAGCTATAAAGGAATGGGGACAGGTAAGGTGTTTTGTGTGATGCCTCTTTGATGCGTTGGTCTGCAATAGCCTGAACCATGCTGATTTTCAGGGCACGTGGCAAGAGTAATCTATTTCATATGGCCAATAATGAGGCTGAGGGTATAGGCCTACAGATGGAGTGGGACAGATATCTTAATACTGTATTATGCTGCTCAGCTAAAATTTGTAATGGTCAATTAACTGTTGTTAGGGTGCCTAGAGCCTGTGTGTAGGCCACCTGTAGAAGAGTGGCCTCACCCCTACAGCATCTCCTCAAGGCTAGGAGTGGCCTATCAGGCTTTGTCCTCTCTAGCACCCCCTGCTGAGAGTAACTCTGGTTTATATCCTCATCACTCATCTCTCCAGTCAGGTCATGCTTAAGTCCTCCACTTCCAAGGTAATAAAGTCAAACAACAAACAGTGGCATCCTCATCAGGATCTTCAACCTCAGTACTGGGTTGAGTGGTCCTCTCTCCAGGATCTGAATTATTCTTATGCCCCCTTATGCCAGGGGGCATCATGTCACCTCCCCAGTGACTTCTAGGGGAAGCCAGGCCCATTGTCTATACTGGGTTCCAGTCCAGAGACCCTAACAAAAATAGCCAAAGTCTGCTCTTCCAAATTATTTTCTACTAGCTCCTTCCTACCATAGCCTCCCTTCAGACTTTTCTTGAGCCTTTCCCTGGTCTTCTTTTAATGAGCAACACCACGCAGGGCTTTTCTCCCCAAAGGTCTGGTTCCTACCCTTGTGTCACTGTCAACCACAGGAACTAGCTCCCATCCTGTGCCTTTCAAATATCTTGTCCAGTCAGTCATCCTCCTCAGCCTTCAGGAGGTTTCCTGTCCCCAATAAGCCTCTCCACATCCTACTGCCAAGAGAATGATTTCAAAACTCTAGCTTCTCACTCTGCAGCTTCTTTCTGCTTCAGACTTCCTGCCTTTAGCAATCACCCACTTCCTCTCTAATCTGGGCTTCATCTTTATTTAGGGCGGATCCACTGTCCAGGTGCAGTCAAGTGGATTTATTGGCCTGAAGCCCAATCACCCCTTTCAAATCACCTTCCACCACTCCTTCTCTTCAGGAGTTATTCTCTTCAGAGAATGTTAAATCTGAAAAAACAGAATGTCTATACTCTAGTGGTCTTAATACAGAGAATATATTTTCCTCAGATCACTGCTAAAGTTTCAGATCCTCTCTTACGATTGCGAAATCATCATGAACAACACGTGTGCTGTTTTATTCTACTATATTTCAGCTTCAAGTAACTTCAGCCCTTTATTAGCTGTGTTTCTGCGTCCTATTCATCAGTTGGGCAGGTGTATTGCCTGATAATGCAATAAGCTTTCTTGGATGTATGAGTTGTTTTATTTCTCTTATACCAATAATCAGTTCCAAGAACACAATAAAACAAAAGGTTTATTTCTTTTTTACTGGTAGCACAGTTGTAAATTATCATCCATCAGCAATAACTGTTGCCATTTAATAAAAAAATAAGCCTCTCTTTAATCCAGCAGGGGACATAATAGATAAAAATAAATAAAATATTTATTAAAGTTGGTGACAAAATGAAGGATTGCTACAAGTGAGTGTATGCAGTAAGGTTATTTGTGTAGATAACACAATACAGCAGCAAAAAATGGACCCAATCTATATGTAATAAAATAGATATTCCACATCATTTTTCTGAAAAAAACCACCACCACTGCAATAGTCTCAGCTGGCATTCTTCTGAGTCTTTCAAATCCTCCAAATTGCAAGTGCTAGGGAAAAAAAAAATCTATAAAAGTTATAAAAACAAAACTCATTCTCAGTCCTTTTAGTGCCATGTCAAGAGAACAGCTATGTGTACAGATCACCCAATGGTCTCCAGTGAATCATTACACACACTATTTCCATTTAATTTAGACCAGACAATCAGATTATGCTCATATCTCCATTTGTCTAACCTGTTGCTAAGAAATATGTTGATTTTTAAAATCAACAACGAAGGCACTTACTTTCAAGACAATTTATTTGTTTCTGGTAGCACCTACAGGCCTGAATTAGATATGGAAGCCAATTGTGCTCATCACTGCATATGTACACACTATAGAAAAAACACAAGTCACTGCTCTGATGAGCTTAAAAATCTAAACCAATCTTTAGTATCAAATTTTCAAAGTACTCATTAAGAGTACGTGTGTGTAAACCTGGCCCTCAAAATAAGAAGTTTTATTTTGCTTCGTAAAATGCATGGCCAAGGATGAATTTGGATAAACAAACGTGTCCAGTCTCAGCACTAATTTTATTAAAAGATAAAAGATTAGTCAGCAGTAATACCTTACATTTCACTACACTCAGCTTATATATTACCAGCTCTATATCCCTGGGTATATGGCCCCTGTGCTCCACCATGGCTGAACAAGGAGTAAGGGACGTAATGCATTATTGAGCCACTTATAAATGTTCATCAGAATGTCCTTAAAATGTCAAGGTAATAAACAGGATATTTCTATATTTGTAGTAGATCAGTGCTCCATAAATATTTAATTCTGATGTTTCCTCATATCTTCCCTTTTGACATAAAAAAAAAGTAGTAGCAGTAGTCGTCCATAGACTAAGCTGATCCAAAAGCTCCTCTCACAAAGGGCCATGTAAAATACATCCCTTCCAGCTATTCTCATGCACACTTCAGCCTTCATATCCACTGTAATTCAAGTGGGAGTAGATGGAGGACTCAGCACATTGGCAAGATCACAGCACATCAGCAAAGACCCCTTTTTCCCCACGAGTGCTTGGATCAACAGATGAAATATTCCACCTGCAGTACTAGACATTCCATAGGACTGAGGAAGCCACTGAAGGTACCTTCTCCCCTCCCCTTCCCTTCTCCCCAAAACAAGGGACCGGAACAGCAGTTTGTGTGGAACTCAACCATTTCTATTAAGACTGAGGAAATCATGTGTAAATCCATGATGGCTCCTATTCTGCACCCAGCTAGTCATAGTAGCAGTTCACCCAGCAAAAGCTTGGTATTCCAAAGACAAAGGCAAAGCCTGCCACTATGTGCTGTCCTAATAATGATGGTGCCATAATATTACTGCACTGTATTATATAAATGTGGAATGCCAATACCATCTTTTCTAAATATAGATATGCATTTTTATTGCAAGAGATTCATTATGATTTTGCAATAAAATTAACAGGAGTACCTTTTTTGTTTAAAGTTTAAAAGTGAGACATCTTCCCATTATCATGATCTCTGTCATGAATATGTAATCCTTATACATCACTGCTAGTCCATTAATCTAGTCTGGAAACTAGATTACACAATGAGACAATCAGAATTTAAAAAATTAATTCAAAGCTTTTTTCACCATACCCAACAGAGCTTGTGGCAAACCTCAGGGATTTAGGCTGTGATGTCTACTAATTACAGGTGTATTATGTCATGCTACCTGCCCAGTGCCATCTTAGCAGGTAAATTCAGTACATTGCACAATGCTGGGAAGAACTGGCTCATAAAACTCTTTCATATAAATTTTACCTTTATAGACAACTGCAGTTTTAAAGCAGTTTCAAAATTCTAGGAAGTTCAAAACAGAACTTTAAGAAACTATTTAAAGCAATAAAGAATCATGGGCTTAATTCAACTGTAACTGATATTCCAAAGTGTGAAATTTTCAATCTCTTCTGAATGAGCTTCTCACAGAAATGCTTCTCCCAAGCTACCTTCCAGCCTTCAGAAACTATAATTAGGAAGAGATATATTAAAAATAAGGAGGTAAGCAACGACAAGCAGATAATGGAAGGGACAAAGAGTCAGGACTCCTTGACTCTATTCTGACCTCTTTTATTGCTGTGCATCTTGGGTAAGCCATTTTTCACAGAATGGCTCAAGTAGCAAGATCAGTGTGCTATTTATTTTGCTTTTTAGTTGAGCACCATGTAAGTGCATCAATCCTTACCACTCACTACTATGTAAACAACTATGTCTACCTCAGTTTACACGCACACACAACTAATGCAGCCACACCGGTTTTGTTGTTGTTTTAAATATATTATGGTCTTTGTTTTCTATAAAACTAAAAATGCACAAGAACAGTAAAACTTGTTAATCTACACAGCAAAGCAGGATTCTACACTCAACACAATGACGTTTTTCTGTGTGTCTGTTGTAAAGCAATATCTTGATCAAGTCTAATTAATTCCAAAATATCAAGGAATGTTCAATAGGGTAAAACCCTGCTGACTTAAGTGAAATCTAGAAGAGCCTGATTCCCACTGGTTTAAGTAAGAGATTGCTCCACACAAAAGAGGGCACAATGGAGACCAACATAAAGGTGATGGAGAGAACAATACAAAAGGGTGATGAAGAGGAATAATTGGGCAAAGAGAGGAAAAATTAGATGTAGATTAGAGCATAGCAGGGTATGGCCTTGCAAGTGAGGAGGAGGCACAAGCAGGGCAGTACAGAGCTCTGAAGTGAGCGATCAGAGCAGAGGAGCCTAGTAAGCACAAGCCGAGACATAATCTCTGCACCCAGTCTAGTGACCAAACTCAATGCCTCCACCCTCCGTGATCAGAAGGAGCGCTGCCCACTGAAAGGGAATTAATAAACCTCTTCCAATCAAAAAATGAAAATCTGTTAGACACTATGGAAGATGCATAGCATAGGTCTCAGCAACAGCTGGTACACACCCATACATTGCACTGGGATATCTCTGGATCTATTACTTTGTTCTATGTAGCTGTTATTGTTGCAAAGGAAATGTAAATTGCCTATAACAGAGGTAGAGGGGAGTCTGTAGAGAACTGAAGCAATAGCTCTGAGAAGTGTGAACTGCCCTCATTCAGCTCATTCCCTATTTCATTCCTCATATAAGAAAGAGAGAAGATTCCAAATCTGCACAATTTTCTGTGAGTGACATCTCTTTCTGTTCCACAAGTGGTAGGTATTTGGTAGATACCACCATGAGAGTTGGGTGGGAAGTTGTTTTCCCATCACCATAAGAATTTTCAAAAAAGGTCCCATTCCTGATTTAGGATGAAGAGCTGAAATCTCAAAAGGTTTTGCAAACTGATAATCTGAACAAAAAATGAATCAGATCAACTGAAACATTCCATTTTTTAAAAATCATTCTGAAACATTTTGTTTGAATTTTGACTTTTAAAAAAAAATCTAACTATAATTAACTAAAAATCTTAAAAATTCCAAAAAGTTGTTTTGACCAGGAAAAATGTGAATGTGAATCAGGATATTTATCAAAACTGGCTCTTCCTTATACAAAGTTTTGGTTCCAATAAATTGACATTAAATACATATTCAATTGAAAAATGCCTGAGCAGCTCTAATCCACCACTTAGTTTTTCCCAATCAAGAAGGAATAGATCAGAGACCAGTGAAGTTTTGCTGAGGCAGAGCAAAGCTCAATGGCTAGGTCTACACTTGAAAACTTAGGTCGACTTTATGAAGTCGACTTTAGTCGACTTAAAGTGGACCCTATTAAGTGGACTTAACAAAAATCAATTTAATTTTTCAAGTGTAGATGTGGCCCTTTTTTGGCCTTATTAAGTCAACTTAATGTTTTAAGTCGACTTAAAAAGGTCCAACTAGGCACTACTCCACGTTTCCACTGGCTTAAGTCGACTTAATAAAGTCAACTTAAGCACTAGTTCGAATTAAAACAAGGTGTTATTCATTCGATCTAACTTTTCCTTAATTTGACTTAAGGAGCACCTTAAGTCGAATTAAGGAAAGCCCAATGTAGACGTGGAGTAAATTAAGTAGACTTAAGTCTCCTTAAATCGACTTAATTTCTAAGCATAGACACACCCAACGAGCCAAGAAGGGCAAGTATAATCTACAGTGAGCTGTGTCTCATTCTGGTAGCTCTCATGGGCAGAGCATGGAATGGTATCACAATCTTTCCCCTTTCCCCAGCTTGACCCTTACATGAAGCACAGTGTGTGACCCCCAATATTTAGTGTGTGCATGTTGGTGAAAGGAGGGAGTAGATAAGACAGGACAGGGCTGGAAAAGCAGTAAGTCCAGTGAACTAGATAGCAGTATTTCCACCAAAAAGAGTCCAGAAGTCATGAGTTGATGCCAAAAATGTGCAAGTGCTCGATAATATTTATGAGGTTTAAAGGAAGTATATTTTGGCCTGCCTTCTTATTTTGGGAACCGTGATCATTTCAGGCGACAATGCAACCTCAAATGCAACAGAAAGTTGCATGTCTCCCCACTGGCTGAAGAGGAGGATTTCATTCCATCTTTCTGCCTCCTAATGTGGAGGAGCTATCTATGATAATGGTGAGAGACACAGAAGAAGTGGTAACAGATTAATCTTTATTTTCTATCACCAGTCACCACATGAATCAGCGTCGTTCCTCATTGCAGTAATTAGTACAGAGAGGTAGCCGTATTAGTCTGTATATAGCAAAAACAATGGAAATCCTGTGGCACCTTAAAGACTAACAAATTTTTCGGGCATAAGCTTTTGTGGGCTGCAACTATGCCCAGAGAAATTTGTTAGTCTTTAAGGTGCCACAAGACTTCCATTGTTTTTAGTAATTAGTAGTTTCTATTCCCTTCTCCACCCCATTTTCCTATAACATTTTCTCTCCCACTCGGCCCTCCTTACTGTTTTCCCTGCTTGTTCACCCAATTTCCTATACCCCAATGACAGAGACAGTAAAGCAGTACTCAGGTGAGCTTCCTTAAGCCAACCTTGACCTTAAATCCTATACTCTGAAACTAACCATTCCCACACACTCCAGCTGATTTTCTGACTTCTTTTTTTCCTCCTTCTTTTCTTTCCTGACTAGTGAACACTGAATACCATTAACACAATGCACCTGAAAAATAAAAAGTTCAAATTCTCCTGCTTGCATATTTACTTAACGCACCCTGGCTTCTATTGCCAATAAATTCATCTTTCCTGGATCAAAGTTCAATGGGAAACAACATGCCTGTTAAAACAAACAAAACAACCAACTGACCAGACAAAGATGTATTCCCACAGCAAATGCATCACCTACAATTTGGCAGGATTGACAGTCTGATGTAGAAAGAACCAAGACTCAAAAGTGAGAAATGTTTCAGGTATAATGTTTTAAAAAAAAAAAAAAAAAAGCATTAGCTGAGCTTTGAGAAAATGCTGGCATCTTTGCACAGTCTGTCTGGCCTGAGGGTCAGGCTGACACTCAAAACAAATATATTTGCTCAGTTTCTTTTTCTTCTTTTTCTCCTTTCTTTAAGTTTTTTTTGTTGTGGTGATAATTTACAATAAAACCCTAAATTAGATTTATTTTGAGTTAAGTAAAAAAACCAGGATGACTCCAAACCTCCTTTCAAATGAACTTAGTAGACTTGTAACAGGAGTTTAATATACAAAAACAACTACTCATATTAAGAGGGAAAATGAATTGCAAAGATTAGCTAGAACAATGAGTGCAGCAAGAGACACAATGTGGTATTATAGGTTTTAGTATTTAGGCATGAAACTTCATACCTCATGAACTCTCTCATTACAGATCCTAAGAAAATCATTACTTTCTTACTAAAGACAGGGGAGGAGGATAATTCATTAAGTGGTTTCTGAAAATGATACGGTACGCTTCAAAGATTATCCATATGAAGCTTCTTTCATATTAACTGTAGAGAGAGACTCCTGTGTTATAATGGCTTTACAAATATATTTGGAATTTTTACACTAAAGAAAGCATAAGGCAATTGTTTCAAAGCTTTTCATGGATAGGAACTAAGTTGCTGAACATAACATCAAAATTACACAATAGATTAGCTGGATGCAAATGATAATCTAGTCCAAAACTAACGACAGTTCTTTTGTATGCTAGAGTGATAGCATTGTTCCTAGGCATAGAAGAATAAAAATACAGCAGAATGATCAAAACAGATTTTTTTTCTTTTTGACAACTAAAGCTTTACTTTCCAGTTAAAAGTGACATGCAATTCAGTATTTTATGCACAAGTGAAAAAACCAAGCAACATTAAAATGACAGAGTTATCGGTCTTCCTTGTATTTTGCAGCTGCTTGGAGAGCCATAGGGCAAAGACATTTATACAGGAGATAAGCTCATTCTGTAGAACAAATTAATGCTGCATTGTGAATTAAATGGCATGTCTTCGGACAGCTAATTAGCTTTGTGCAGCTCAATTAAGCTTTGAAAGGACATGTGTTTCTTGATGGAAGAGAAAACATTTCAAGGCTGTTTCAGCTCTTGGTGTTTTCTATTTTACGAACAGACTGAAGCTCATGAAGAAAACGACATATCTAGCAGCATTACCAAAACTATATCAAAATCTAAAAACTACAAAGGTGCAGTAAACAACAAAGTGAGAAGAAAAGCCTTCTTCTTATTTTCAAATACTTCCAAAAAATCTTTGATTTGATGCTAAATAACAAAATGTAAACTAGTATGGAATAGCAAGGAACTGTAATGCCTTGTATCTGCATTATTAAACTATAAAAGCATCAGGCCTGAGCTAAGAAAAAGTAACAAAGAACAAACAAAAAAAAAAAAAGCCCTACAGTATCTTTCCATGTTTTGTTGCAGTTCTAGTCTATTAAATCACACCCAAGACTCAGGCCATATTTACACCAAAAATTTACTTCAGCATAACTATGTCACTCAGGGCAGGGAAAAATCCACACCCCTGAGTAATATGTTGAAAGGAGGGCTTCTCCTGTCAACATTAACTGCCACCTTTCACAGAAGTGGATCACGGAATCATAGAAAGAGGAAGGGACCATGGGAGGTCATCGAGTCCAGTCCCCTACACTCATGGCAGGACCAAGTACCCTCTTAAACATCCCTGACAGGTGCTTGTCTAACCTGCTCTTAAAAGCTTCCAGTGATGGAGATTACACAACCTGCCAAGGCAACTTATTCCAGTGGTTAATCACCCTGACAGTTAGGAATCTTTTCCTAATATCCAATTTAAACTGCACTTGCTGTAATTTAAGCCCATTGCTTTCTGTCCTCTCACTGGCGGTTAAGGAGAATATTTTTTTTTCTTCCTCCTTGTAACAACCTTTTAGGTACTTGAAAACTGTTATGTCCCCTCAGTCTCCTCTTTTCCAGACTTAAACCCAGCTCTTTCAATCTTCCCTCATAAATTGAGTGTTCCAGACCTTTAATCATTCATGTTGCTCTTCTCTGGACTTTCTCCAATTTCTCCACATCTTTCCTGAAATGAGGCATCCAGAACTGGACAGCATGCTCCAGTTGAGGCCTAATCAGTGCGGGCTAGAATGGAAGAATTATTTCTCATGTCTTAGTTACAACACTCCTTTTAATACATCCCAGAATGCTGTTTGCCTTTTTTTTTTTTTTTTTTTTGCAACAGTGTTATACTATTGACTCATATTTAGCTTGTGGTCCACTATGACACCCAGTTCCCTTTCCGCAGTTCTCCTTCCTAAGCAGTCATTGCCCATTTTGTATGTGCGCAACGGATTCTTCTTCCCTAAGTGGAGTATTTTGCAGCTGTCTCTATTGAATTTCATTCTATTTATCTCAGACCATTTCACCAGTTTGTTCAAATCATTTTGAATTGTGTTCCTATCCTCAAAAGCACTTGCAACTCCTCCCAGCTTGGTATCACCCACACACTTTATAAGTGTACTTTCTATACCATCATCTAAGTCTCATCATCGGATGAAAATATTGAACAGAACCAGACCAAGAACCAATCTCTGTGGTTCAGGGCCGTCCCTAGGGAGAAGCGGGGCCCAGGGCCAATCGGCCGAGGTGGACCCCCACCCCCATGCTGGTGGGGACTGCGGCAGGCTGGCCCGCTCCACCCCCCACGGACCCTAGTTGCACCCCAGAGAGCCAGCCCTGGAAGCCCAAATAGGGGAACCGAGGCCCCCCGCCAGCAGCCGACCCCAGTCGAGGCCATGGCCAGGGACCCTTCCTGGCCACATGTGGCCTTGGCCAGGGGTGTTGGGAAGGCTGCCTCTCCCCTGGGCCCGCGTGCTCCGCCCTGGGGGCGGGGCAGAGGGCTGGCGCAGGGGAAGCACTCCTGGCCTGCCCCGCTGCCTTTGGCTCACAAGGCAGCAGAGAATGGGGGAAGCATGGCTATTAGGGGGCTGCGGCGGGGGCCCCACATAACTGCGGGGCCCGGGGCGATTGCCCCGGTCACCCCCCTCCCCCCGTAAGGACAGCCCTGCTGTGGTTCCCCACTTGTTATGTCCTTCCAGCGTTACTGTGAACCGTTGATAGCTACTCTCTGGGAGCAGTTATCCAAACAATTATGCACCCATCTTGTAGTAGCTCCATCTAGATTTGTGCTTCCCTAGTTCATTAATAAGAAGGAGATGTGAGACCGTACCAAAAGCCTTACTAAAGACTAGATAGTCCACTAGATATACTACTTCCCCTCTATCCCCAAGAGTTGTTACCATGTCAGAGAAAACAATCAGGTCGTTTTGACATGATTTGTTCTTGGCTAACCCATGCTATCACTTAACACTTTATTTTCTTCTAGATATTTACTAGTTGATTCCTTAATTATTTGCTCGAATATTTTTCCTGGATTAACTATGCTGTTGAGAAAAACTCTTCCATCAGTATAAAAGCATCTTCAGACTCATGCTACAGTGGTGTAGCTCCGCCATTGCAGTGTTTTAAGTGTATATCTGCCCTTAAACCCTAAACCACTCATTTCTAACAGTAAATACCCAATTGCCATCTGGCCTCTTCACTTACCACCAACAATGGACATGGACTTTAAAAGGTTCAGAGATTTGAATCAATTTGGAGTTCACCCTGAACTTCTCATTATCCACATTTCTGGAAACTAAAAAGTTGTATGAAAATCTTCCATTCTCAGGCTTTTCCGAAGATTTCCAACAATTCTACTTCCTTTACTTTGCTGGGAATACCTTGAAGGCAACAGGCTCATGGCATTTTAATCTGGCTAGCCTCCATATAACCCACGAGTACAAAAGCTTTGCAAAATTGGAGATGAGGGAATGATAAAAAGTTACAAGATGCTTATTTCGACCTTTCTAAATCTTGATAAAAAGATTTGGTTTGAGTTAATTTCTTCCATTAGATGTTCATGCCAGATATGAGGTCTCTAATGTGGAGAAATTACATTCACCTGAGGTCACCATTTCTGTATATTATATTGTAGCCAAGAAAATTATTGCTATCCATGTCTGCCAAAAGGTTGAACTGCCAGCTGCCAATGTATATATGCATATATATTTTTGTTACAATTTATAAAATGTATTTCCACCAACTCTGCACGTTTAGGCAGTATTAAACAGAAATGTTGTTGCACTCTCTTTTCTAGATGATCATGTTCCATCTGAATTGAAGTCATGACATTCATGAACCTGCTGCCCTTGGTCATGAAAAATCATCCATAGACTGGGGAAGTCTTTGAAATGAAAGGTTAAATCCACAAGTAGCAATGCTGCGAAAATGGCAATTCATGTAGGCTCAAATGAAAGTTCATTCAGGGCTCACCAGGCTTGGCTGAACTATGCAAAACAACTATTGTTTTTCACATCACCTCATGCCACTTTTTTCACCTTTCAATGTGGAGCTTACCTGAAGGTTGTTTAATTGGTCCTTCACTTGAATGTTCTACTGTAACTAGATCAGGCCTTGTTTAAAATTTAAACTACAACAGTATTTAGCAGCCTTAATTTGAGTTTTTCTTATGTAAATGAAGCTGAGATAGTTCTTACTATTTCCCAGCATTCTCCAACACCTTTTCCCTTCTGTTACAGGAGCAGGCTAGCCCTGCAGAGGAAAGCCGGACTATGAAACTACTTGAGGTAATTGGGGCTGGTCTTGCTTTGAGCAGAGGGGTGGAGTAGGAGACCTCCTGAGGTCCTTTCCAATCCTAATTGTCTATGATGCTATGAACAACAGAGCAACAAACTCCACTTCAACAAATTTTGAAGGACCAAATGAATGAATCAGTAGACAATGGGCACACATGAAAACAGGGACTAGGGGAGAGGGAGGGGGAAGAGTGTCAAACTTAGCTGTCAAGAGTTCCTTTTCTCTAAATGTGTAGTAGTGTTTCTGCAAAGGGAGATTAAATTCGAGCCTATTAATGCCTGTAGCAGAGCTGGTTCACTCCCTGAAAAATATGGTGATTTTACAAAATAAAATATATAAACTAAAAAACATCCTGAACTTGGGGGGGTGCATACCGTAATGAAGAAGGTTATTTTGCAGGAGCAACTCTAACTTTGCTACAAACACAAGAGCCTCATCCCAAAATTACAGGCATCAACTATAAAGTTTAGGAAACAAATATCATGGCTACATTTTTAACTGTGCAGTTTCTCCTTTAAAAAAAAAAAAGAAAAAAGAATCCTATGGCACTATTAAAGACTAACAGATGTTAGGATTCAACTTCACCTTCCTCTATGTGCTGTTCCCCAGTGTTTGAATCTTAACATCTATTTTGATTTGCTGTTACAGCCTGACCTGATCCTATGTCATACACTTCCCTGCATTTAATTTCCTCCCATTCTGTAAGTTTCCTATCTTCAAAGCATCTGACGAAGTGGGATTTTCTCCCACAAAAGCTCATGCAATAAATAAATCTGTTAGTCTTTAAAAGTGCCACAGGACTGTTTGTTTTTCTGCAATAGACTAACAGGTCTACCCCTTTAGATCCTTTTACAAAGCCACCTTCATTTTTATTTCTCTTCCTTCCCTTGCTCCTCTCTTCCTATCATTGTTACCTCCACACTGGACTAAGCCAACAGCGAGGAAAGACTTCAAACACCCCAGACTTCAAACATTCTGAATCCGTATGCAAGACAGAATTATTTCAGAGCATTTCATCTAGCTTTGTAAAAATAACTTTTGCCTCATATTGTGTTTGGTTACCTTTAATTAAGCATTCTCATGGTGAAACAGACATCCTGTATCTGATGCGAAGAATTTGATGTAGCACAACATGAAAAGAAGAGAGATAGGCTTTGGTCTGAAGCCAAGAAAACATCCATTGTTGACCACTTTCCAAACCATATGAGTATTTCCACAACTCTTTATTCAAAGCTCCAAAAGACTTGGGAAAATAATGTTTCAGGTTGCATGAGTGATAGGAATGACACTGTTAAATATTGTACTGTATTAGTCCTGCAAATACTGAACAGGTAATTCTCACATTTACATTAGGAGGGGCTAGATTGTATTCCATCTCCTCAAGCACTGATTTCTAAGACTTTATACAAGCTAAATCCACAAGGAATGAACAGGAGGGCCATGCAGAGGAAAAGCAATGGAAGGAATCAACATTGTGAATTTGAACTGTAAGAACATGAAGACTTGTCACTAACGTATCACTTTTAAAGAGCTATAATGTAACATTATTAATGCATGAAATGCTTCTCTTATGAGGATTTTCCAGTGTTATGGCATAGGGTCTGCATGTTTTCATCTCTCTTGTTATTGCATTGCCGTTTTAGAGGCAGATTCCCGTGTCAACCACACCCTTCCGTGACATCACCAAGACTCTTTGCACTGGAGAGGAAATTCATCCAAGCAAGTTCCTCCCAGTTTTGGACAAACAAAACAACACATCCCATTTCTGCTACAGTAGAGCAGTTTTAATTCCTGAAGGGGGAATCCAGAGAAGAGGAGGCACCCTCACCATGAAGTGCAGGCCATCCCCCAACTTCTATATAGGTTCCAGTGTTCCTTCAGGAGGTCCCCAAATAGGCCAACGTCTCTGGGCATGAGCCCTGGGCTTTAATCTGTCACTGCATAGGAGCTTTAGAGGCAGAGGTTGCTGAGGAATGTACTGGATCAGCAACATTCCCTCACTGCCCTGCTCACATGCATTGCACTTTTTTGGACTATGTTGGGCTCCTACACTCCATCCCTAGGGTAGTGTGAAGATTGTAGTGGGACACTTCGACATCCAACCCCCAAGATTATCACCTGCAGAAACCTGCATAAAACAGGGCTGATTTGAACTCTTGACTCTTCCCTATTACTTCTTTTTTTCCCCAATTATGAAAACAACAAGCTTGACTTTCTGAAAACACTGTGAGTTAGTCTTTCAATTAGCTTAGTATTTTAACTTTTTCCATCAGTTAAGTGAAGGAAAATATTAACCTATTGTACATTTCAGTGGCTCTTTCAGTGACATCGGTTTACAACAACAAAGAGATTTTGTATTCCTTGCCAATAATGAAGGTGAAGGTAAAGCAGGGAAGCAGACAAACTAGCATTCTTTCATCTTCAAGTCCTGTAATTTCTCCCATGAAAGCTGAAGCAGACAGACCATTTGACATACTATAATTCCACATTCCTGAAGCAGTCTTCATAAAACTGAGAATATATTCAATTTTCAAGTTGCTTAATACAGCCTTCTCTTGACTAACACAGTTATCCTAACTTAAGGACCTTTTAAACTAAACTAATGACATGGAAGGAATATGGCATATTTCATTTGAATTCATGCAAAATTTGAAGAACTACTCCATAATTTTCTGCATCTCTTAACAGTGTTTGTTGTCAGCATTCATACTTCCTTGCTATGGAATGTCACAGGAAAGAACATGGTGATTTATAGTAAAGTGCAGGTGATTATATAAATATGACATGACAAATGTTAATATGTTGTTGAACATACCTTTAAGACAAACTCATGCATAAATAATGTCTTACAGCCTTCATTTAATATTCTAAAGATAAAATATAAGGTCTCTTTACTGAAATGCCTGGGAACCAGGTGATCGGCTTCAAACTTGGTTTCTTGAGCTACCAGTATGATTTTCAATCTTGCTTATGATATCAGCTTGTTGAACATCACCTAGTTGAGTAAGAAAATGTCTACTTTTTTATAATAAATGAACAGCACTAATCTAGAGTAAAAAATAGATTGTCAAAAGGTACCAAAATGCTTAGTGAATTTCAGTTAGCATACCCATCTTCACATTGGTCTTAGTGTACCCATCTTCATATTGGTATTAATGTACCCTTCAATCTAAGATAAACAGAGATCAAAGGGATTTGGGTGTCTACCTCTGTTAGGCCCTTCTCTATAGCCCAGCCTAGGAGACTTTGTAGGAAATGAGCTAACAAAGGGCTATGAAGGTAAAGGACCTCTACTCCCATGATGGCCCCCTTTTCATCTGTTTCTGCTTCACAGGGTTCAGCCACACACACATGGGGAACCAAAGCCCTGCTTATACATACATTTATTACATGCACAAAATGAGAATCTCCATCAGCTACTGGTGCTTTTATTGAGTTTGCCTATACTTTTCAGGTTTGCCAACTGAGGTTAAAATGAGGACAACCACTTAACCAGATATGCCTTCTACATAGCAAAGGGCTATGATACATCTACAGACACATCAACCAGTACATTACACCTTGACATGCAGAATTTACACTTGAAACTTCCAAAACATCTTGACAAAAAAAACCTAGAATTACTATACATAAAGCTATATTATACACAAAGGCATTCCATAGTGCTACTTGTTTTAGATTACATTTACCTCAGCTTGATGAGGGTTTGCCTGCAATACATAGGACAGGGATTCTAGGACCGATGCACAATCACTCTACCAACAAAGAAGACCAATGTCATTTGTAAGCATGAAGTCTACTTCCTTTAATGCATCAAAATGATTCTTTTTGAACTTCTGCAGTTTTTTTCCCTTCCTTATCTGAGCAGAGCCTCGTGTGCTGATTAGTAAGGGAAGGAGAAAAAGAAAATAACAGCTTTGAACTTACTCTTTTGAAGCTATCTTTTGAATTCATGTAAATAGCAATCCAATAAATGTGAAAAATGTGTACAGCACCATTAGCAGAATTGCAAATAATGCTAAAGACATGCGAAAGATTATGAACTATAATCACACTGGGTATTGCCGAGAACTGTGATATCAGAGTATTCCAGTTTTTCTAAAATAGTCCAGGGTTTTAAAGCAAGTTTCACAGTTTCAAATTAAAGTACATTTTAAAACAACTTTAAAAATAACTTCAAATTGACTTCTGAGCAGTCCCATTCAATTTCCTACTGAGTACAAGTAGCAAAATTTGTTCTTGCTGTAACTCCACCGACATCCTTGGGAAAGTTTTGCAGCAGAACAAGTTGTCCTAATATCTGGAACATTTTACCAATGACTAAATGTGAAATCACAAGCATTGCATATTTTCTCTCTAGTGAGGAGGGAATGGGCAAAGGCGATATATTTATGGACAGTCCTTTTTTCATGTTATCACTTTTAATTTATAAGATAGACAGATCACTGGGTGAGCATATGTAGTTGTGTTATAGAAATTTGAAAAAATAAAACCAACTTTTTTTTTTTTAAAGCCATGCTTATTAAATCTTCTTTTAAAAAATGATAGCACGTAAAGGCTTCAAACCAGACCAGTGCTCCGTTCTGTGAGGCCCTGCACAAATACATATTAAGAGATTGTAAACAGATTATGAACTATCTAAATAGACAAGACAACCACAGGGTTAGAGAAAACAAGTATTATTGTACCCATTTTACAGATGAGGGACTAAGGTGTGGAGAGAGTTAATGCCTTGCAAAAACTCTTCTGTTAAAATTAGTTGTAAAATTCCTATTACCTCCAATAGCAGCAGAGTGAGGTCAAGGGTGTGGAGCACTTTTGGAGAGTCCACCCATAACAGGCACAATGAGAAAGCAATTTTGTGAGCATCATTAATCTGAATGAAACATCATCATACTTTGAGAACACCTATTTTCTAGTGTGCTAGAGCATGAACACACTTTCATTTGATAAAGTAAACACGTTCTAGTTTAATTGGACAGAGTCATTTACACAGTAACAACAAAGACTAAGATACGGAATACATACGACCCATTTTCTTAAATCTATAACCAGCAGGTTTCGCAGCAGGATAAAGGATACATAGCACTCTCACTATTCATTATTCTGCATGTTTTGGCTGTCAGGTGATTTAAGTTTCCTTACAATAGGCAGGTGTAGGGAGGGGGTGTGGCCTCCCTCACAGACTGACAAAGAGCAGCAGTATGCTCCTTGGTGGGCAGAGCTGGGAGACACCTGCCCATCAGGGTGGACCCAAGGGGGCAGGACAGCAAATAAAGGGAGGAAGCTCAAGAGCCCAGTGCAGCTTAAGCAATTAGAGAGCAAGAAGGTCCCTCTGCTCCCTCCAGAGTCCCAGCCAGCCCAGTGTGCAGCAGAGGGCAGGCCTACAACCTGGACCCCTGAGGACTGGCTGGGACCCCCCATGGCAGGAGACCTGGAAATGTTCTGAGTCCCAGGCCCCAAGAGTCCTGGGGAACTGCAGGCTCTTGGGGCTCAGAGGCTTCCCCTGAACCATTTGCCAAGGCGAACACAGATCTACAACCCATCTCCTGCAACCTCAAAGAGCTTCCCCTTGCTGATGAGAGCGAATCAATCCCAGGAGGCTGTGACTTAGAGGAGCTGCCGCTCACCAACCCCCAAGAGGACCTACCAGATCTTCCACCCCCAGATGACATAGAAGGCTTCTGCACCCTGCCCCTGGGGGATTAGCCCAAGGAGACTGACTGTGGGAGCCGTGACCCAGTACCGCTAGGAGAGGGGGTAGGAAGTGTCGCAGGGGAACTAGAATGCTTGGTCCCCCGACCTGAGGCTGGCCAGTGGTTCAGCCTGTTGCAGTTGGGACCCCGCTGACCCGACGACAAAGTTCATGGCCACAGCTAGGGCCCTGGGCTGGGACACAGTGGAGACGGGTGGGCCTGCATCCCCCTCCTCCTCTCCCCTCCAGGTTGACCACGCCTGTGCTTACCCCTACCTGGAAGGTGTGGATTTACCTGAACCCTAGAGCTTGTTTGCCTGCCTGCTCCACCCATGGGGCCAGAGACTGCTGTCTGCCCCACCCTGCCTGAGGGCTGGCAGGCAACCTGATTATGGCAGGCAACAAAAATCTCACCTTTTCCACAAATTAGGGAAGTGAGTCGTATGTATGCTCCACTAAACTCAGAAATCAAAGGGTGTTTGTTAGGCACATGAGATATTTTCAAAAGCACCTAAACGCATAACTCGGATTCTGATAGATACTTTTGAAGAATCTGTTTAAGCACCTACATATCTTTATATACCTAAATACCTTTAAAAACATGGTCCCTAGCACATAGATTTTACTCACTCTCACCCTATCAACACTGACCGTGTTCAAAAGAGAGAAGAAAGCAAGACTGAATTTCATAAGCCAGACATAATGCAGCACAGAAAGTTTAACACAAAATAAGTGTTTGAGCAGATAAGCCAAACTAACAGCTTTATTATGGGGCCAACATATTGTCATTCACACAAAATGGTTTTTATACAGTTTGATATTCTCGTATTATTGAGCTAAGTGATGTGATGTGACATCAGATATTCAGTGCCACTGATGTGTATAGAGCCTAAAAGAGATGACAGTCATATACTGTTAAGTGTCAAGCTTCCCAGACATGTTTGTGAGCAACCACTAAGTAGAATCAAGTAATAACATGGTGCCTATTTGCAGAAATACAGCTTAATCCAATAAATTGACAGCAACGAGGCTTTTACAGGGGCATTTTAGTAGCTGCTGTTATGGAGAAAGAATAGCAATGTAACCATTAGAAAGCGACAAAATTTATATCAAACAACTAAATTAAATCTCAGTTTCTTTCAATGCCTTTGTTATTCAAATTCATTTTCACAACATAAGTTTTGTACTCTATGAAGTAGTGACAGATATTCACAAATTGAATCATGTTGCTTAGTGGCCACCTGTCAAACAAGTTACATGTTATTGTTCCTGTTCCCTGACCAGATAAATACACCAGAATTTAGCATGTACACTGTTATATGCCAATTTGAAATCAAACAAGGAGTCCTGTGGTGCTTTTAAAGACTAGCATTTATTTATCGCATGAGCTTTTGTGGGAGAAAATCCCTCTAAGTCAGATACTTTGAACATGGGGAATTTACAGAATGGGAGGAAAATAAATGCAGGGAAGTGTAAAACATAGGATCAGGTCAGGTTGTAAAAGCAAATCAAAGCAGATGTTAAGATTCAAACACTGGGGAACAGCTATAGATAGATATAAATTTGACTCTGCTGCCTCAGGTTTAAACAGGGACTACAGATCTTTTTCTCATTACAACGGGTGATTTGACCTCACCTTCCTTAACATACTGTTCCCCAGTGTTTGAATCTTAACATCTGCTTTGATTTGCTGTAACAGTCTGGCCTGATCCTATGACTTACACTTCCCTGCATTTATTTTCCTCCCATTCTGTAAGTTCCCTATCTTCAAGCATCTGATGAAGTGGGCTTTTCTCCCACAAAAGCTCATGCGATAAATAAATGTGTTAGTCTTTAAAAGTGCCCCAGGATTCCTTGATTGTTTTGCTGAACTAGACCAACACGGTGACCCCTTTGGAACTTGTCAGCATGTAAATTTGGAATCAGTTTCTCTTAACGTTGTCAAAGGGTGTGGAGCACAAACTCTGGTGCATAGGGCTCTTAGGAACTAGTAGGTTCAACTTGCCACCCAATGACCTGCCAGAATAGAAGGTGAACCCTGACAGAAGACTCCAGTCCTGGAATCTGATTGGCAGAATACTGGGGGTCCTATGTGGTTCACAGGTTCTATATAAACCCAACACAGCAACAGAAAGTTATTTATGCAACTGAGAGCTCCCCATTTAGCGCTGCTTCCTCTGCAATAAGATGACCCTGCCTGCATCCTGACACTTGACTCTCAGTTTTTGCCCTCTGGCTTCAACTCCTGGTATCTGACCTGGCCTGACTTGTGCTGACCACTATGTGAGACTGCCCACCATCCTAGACATGACAAATATTCAAAACCCACTACTTTGAAATTTGTTTTCCAAGATCATTTTAGTATTAAAAATCTATTTTCTCGATTGTCATGGAAAGTCAGGCAAACATGGACAAAACAAATTCATCTAAAATGCCCAAATGAATGAATGAATGACATGTTCATGGACGTTATGGACAACATTGAAGGAAATCCACTCCTTCAGCGAACTCTAGTAACTGGGCATTTCATTACAATATTTGCTAAAGGGGTGGATTTCCTTCAATGGTGTCCATCACATCCATGAACATGTGTCATTACTATTTACTTTGATTTCTGGGAATAATGAATTTCTATTTTCCCTTAAGAACATTTGAATTTTAACCCCCATCGCCACCCTAACCAGCAGCCTGTTAAATATTGTGCCTGTGTTCAGAGCAGAAGGATGGCCCACTGGCTAATGTGCCCACTTAGGGCCTCAGTGAGTTAGTCATTTTCCTGCTCCACCACAGTTTCTTGTATGTTCTCAGGCAGATCACTTACAGTGGGATTCACAAAGGTATGTAGGTATACATTGGTCTCTCTGCATCTCACTTCCCTTTTTGTAAAATTGGGATAATAGTATTTCCTTACCTTATTGGTAAAGTTGTGAAGATAAGTAGATTAACTATTGTGATAGGCTCAGATACTGCAATGGGGGCCATGTAAGTACAGTCTATTTCTCTCAAATGAGAGGAACATCTCAAGAAACAGAGCTGCTTGTAAACTGAGGCAGTTTAGAAAGGGGAAATCAGGTCAGACGACGACATATTAAATCGAATCTTGGATTTGTTTGCTCTGTGAAATTCAAGGTGATTTTGCAATACAAACAGTTTGGCAGTGCTTAATGCAGCCTCCTAAACTCCCTGAGAAGAATGGAAATTTATCATCAGTTTCTTTTAAACTTATTTTAAACACCATTTTCTCCCAAAACATTTTAATGTAGGGACTGGATTATAAAAAGGGTTTGTATTGATACCACTGTGTCACTTCAAAACCAGAGGCATTTAAAATCATTACAGTCCCTTAGTATAGATGTCGATACGTTAGCCGGTGTTTATAACAGATGATCTTATTTCCATAAATTGCAGATCTTAAAAGCATTTTGTTAGTTACCCTTCCAGGAGACAGATTATAGTAGTTTTATCTACTATTTTTAAAAGCCAGAAAAGGACTCATGCTGTAAAGTAACAAGTTACATTATATTTTGTATGTACATTGTACTGGATTTCCCTGTGGAAGTGGCCATTTAAGAGGCCCCAATATCCTCTAGAATGGAGAAATGCTAACTGCACAATGGTACCTCCTTTCTGTCAGTCCCAAATCCCCAGCCTTCATCTCAACAGAACCAAACAGAAGGGTTTATGGCCCCAGCAACCCTCCCTTCACTTTCCAGGAGCACCAAATGGGTTGGAACCCTCCACTGAATTCCTTACTTGTTTCTTGTGTTAAGGTAGATTTTTAAGAAGTTCAGAGGAGGTACTTTCTCTAATCAAGGATATGTCCATATTACAGGGACTACTCCAACGTAGTCTATGCGGACATAACCCTGCAGTAGAGAGGCTGGCTACACTGTTGAAAGGGATAAGAATACACAGATGTAGGACAAATGGAAGATTTTGTAATTAACAAACATCAGCAGTCTATGTGACCAGGAGCAAGGATTGATCACCCTCCCTGTAAGCCATGGGCTCTAACTAAGGCTCAGTCCCTGGCTTCAATGGACTTTGCCCCAGAATCCTGAGGGTGCCTCGGACAACACGCCCCTGCTGAAGCCCGCGGTCGCTGGGGTCCCCAACTGCTGAAGGGGCATAAGCTGTTCACTTTATTTTTAAACTCCAGTTATTTCAATCATCTGGGTAAAAAAAGATAGTTTTCAGCTAATCAGTTTTATCTGCTACATGTGTCTCAGTGTTTGTCGCTACTGAATCCTCAAACCTCGTCTCACTGGGGAGGAAGGGAACAGCAGGGCTTTTTTTGTGATGGTACTGAGGGATACGGAGTACCGGCACCTTTTTTTCCACAGCAATGTGGCAGCCCCGGTTCCTGGCTGAGTACCAGCACCTTTTTTTAAAAAAGCAAGCTCTGGGAATACCACATTCCCAAATGATGGTAGCTGGATCAACAAAAGCATTTTTCTATAAACAGCTCTGTCTACACTGGTTGTCTGCATAGCTATGTCGGTCAGGTGTATGGCTTTTTCACATCTCTGACTGCCATAACTACAGAGACCTAAACTTTAAGTGTAGGCCCAGCCTTACAATTTGTATAGAATCTACCACATTATGGTCCTTATTCTCAAAGGGGTCTTTGAGCGTACATGTAATATAAATAATTCAATATTGCCAAAAATGGCTAGTGATTTCAGATGCTCAGCTTGAGGCACCTTAAAGGGCTGCATTTTCAGAGTGTGCTAGTTAACTTGTTCTTTTAAAATCAGGCCCTTTCAAGAGGTATCAAGTTGGATACTCCATATCTGAGAAATCAAAAAAAACATTACTACTCGCTTTTGATTTTTTCTTTAATGCATAGTACAGTAATGCACAATATGGAACATTCAGTATCAATCACTAGCACATAATGAAATACTATTCTTTAGTATATTCCAATTTGTTGTATAAATGAAATTATACATATGCACTACAAAAATCTCCCAACACTATGCAACTACCATAACTTCAAACATAGCAAACTATTTTTAAGATGGTAAACCAGTTCTAATTGATTTGGGAGCTCCCCTGGCACTTAAAAACGAACGAACACCACAGCCATAAGTTTACAGGATTTAGTCTCGATTTAAACACATAGATTGGACATTGGTTCAGCAAAGGAATTTGGATGGAGGAAAAATTTCTCCAGTGCATTTAATAATTCTGACAGCACTTAGTTTCTCATCTTAGCCATGAAGGTTTCTCAATAGTAGTATAAAAATATTTTCTTCCAAAATAGCACACATACTTTCTACCATAATTATTGCCATTACAACTCTTCAGCAGAGAAAAGTAATTATAATGGGAAAAATCAGACAAACATTTTTACTTAGCACCTGAAGAGCTGTGTGTAAGCTCAGAAGCTTGTGTCTCTCGGAAGCAGAAATTGATCCAATAAACAATATTACCTCCCCCACCCTGTATCTCTAATATCCTGGGACCAATATAGTTAGAACAATACTGCACTTGGCACCTCAGTAATTTGCTACTAATATTAGAACAGGCTTGCACAAAAATCACTTTCTCTTCATCTTTGTCAGGTAGGCTGTCTTTGCTTCAGCTTCTATTTCCACCTACAGTTGGCTAGGACCTTGTATCTGTTTCTTTAAAAGGAGAACTATAGTATCTAGCAGATTGGCGTCAAGATAAACCCTTTACTAGGAACAAGAACTATGTGCAGAAATTAGGTTTCTAAACTTTCTGTGAACCTGGCTAGCTTCAGCAATAGATTGGCTGTCTTAGACTTTGTTTCTGCTACTGGAAAGAAAGTGTGTCACAGGAAACCAAAGGCTGTATTTACAGTGCACAGGTATGTCTATACTTCCTCAATAACTTACTCTATAGAACAAACAGATGGCATCCATCCCATTATTACCTCCAGCTGGTGTAGAGTTTAGGATCCTGCATGTGAAGTGGTGCATCATGAACATCTTAAACTTGTGCTCCAAGACCTGCACTGGTTACCTGTTTTGGGGTTTTGTTTTGTTGTTTTTTTCTCCCCAGATAGATTTTTAAGATATCAGTTTTGATGTGTAAAACCTCATGTGATCTGGCATCTGCCTCTGTAAGAGATGGCCTCCCCACTAGTAACATAGTTACTTTGCCATAGTTTTAGGAAGCTGAGGTTCCTGAGTTGAAGCCCCATTTGTATGAGAGGGATTGGCAGACAGGGCTCCCTCCATTAGAATCCTTGGCTAGGTCTACACTCAAAAAGTTAAGTCGACTCTGTTAAGTCAACTTAACAAGGTCGACTAAGTTGACTTGAAGTCAACCTTGTTAAGTTGACTTAACAGAGTGGCTACACTTGAAGTTGACCTTGTTAAGGCCAGATTTGTTAGCCTTGAAGGCACACTTGCATAGCCCAGTGTTACTCCTTTTGCCTGGAAGGAGATGGATGTCAGGTCGGGCTGTGTAATGGTGAAGTGGAACTCTGGGGTTGGAAGAGATGTGGGTAGTGCTTGTGTAACATTTTTATTCATGTCAGAGTTATTTGATGCATCTTCAGAGAATGGACAGGACTATTTAGTATATTTTTAAGAGATTATTAAGGGCATCCAGTGCACTAGATGGGCTCATTTCTATTTTCATTTGTAAAAATTCAAATAGAAAAATAAGCGTTAGTCTTTTGGATGACACCAAAACAACCTAGGTCCCATCTACCCTACAAATACCTTATTAAAAAATAGTGGATTCCATAGAACGAACAATTTGCCCCAAGGCTTTGTGCTCTTTTACCTCTCTTGTGGCTAGGTTCTGTTTCTTCTGCCTTTCTCCAACACTCCTCACTCACTGCTCTGCTACTAATCCTCCTTACTCTCCACCTCACCTGGCTGGAGCAAGGGCTTTTTATCAGCTGGGCCTTAACTAGTACCTCTCAGGTACCTCTAATTAACCTGAATCAAACCCTGCTCAGTCTTCAGGGAACAAAGCCCCGATCAGTCTAGGGTTTATATACCTGTCTTCTAGGACTCTCCTGCTCCCCTCAGAATCCCTTGTTTTAAACCTTTGACCCCCACATCTGTCCCTTTTTGTCAGTTGTCCCCCACAATTAGTTGGTACTGGGCCTAGTGCCACCTCCCCTTAGGCTGGGGGAGGGTTTTTAGCAGTGGGCGGGCTTGCACTTGCCCACCACCCACCCAGTATTCCAATATGAGGACTCTCCTGCTTCCCTTCGACCCTGCTGTCTCACAGATAGTACAGACTACTCTCCTCCAGTGCAGTCCATAATCGTGAGGAAGAAAGGGTAATTTAAAAGCCATTTTAGTCCCTTTTCCCTGAATTGCTGATTCTCTTCAGTTCCTCTGAGAGCACAGAATCTCACCCATTTTCTGTTAACCACCATCTGGGATCCTCTGAGATAAGAGGTTCCAAGGAAATATAAAATATTGTAATTCAACTCATAGCTTGTCCAAACCACACACAATTTTTCTTAATAAAACTAATATCAGAGACTGGTTTTACTCACAATTGTAAAAATTGCTTAGGAAGACTATCTGGAAGTGTATTCTAGAGGTTATATTTAAAATTCAGTACAGTGTAAACTGAAACTAATACAAAGTCCAGCTACACAACTTCTTTTGTTACTTGATTTGTATATATCTAACAGTTTAATGCAAAATTTGTGTCAGGAAAATTGTGTAGTACTTGCTTTTTAAAAAAACCGCAATCATTGGTGAACCCTCGTGGTTGAGGATGATCTCTTTCACAAGTTTTGTTTTATGAGGGTTCTTTGGTGACCGAGAAGTCGGATCCTTGAGTTGCAAACTCTTTGGCAGATGTTGCAGATAGTTTTGGAAGGCAGAGCTGGGCTATGATTGCTACATGACAATGGTCTGTCCTTTCTTTTGTCATTCTTCTGAGACCAAGATGAGCCAATTTTCCTCAAGAATTGGTCATTCCTTCTGACAAGTTTTCACCAGTTTGCCATGCCTTGGGTGACTGTCTCCCAGTAGGTGATGTTGATGTCACCTTTCTTGATGTTTGTCTTGAGAGTGTCTTTAAAACATTGCTTTTGGTCTCTCCCTGTTTCAGTAGGCATACACCAGACATATGCACATAGTTCCCACTTCACTTCAGCTAGTTCTGAATAATCAGAGCCTCAACACTAAAGATGTTGGCCTCCATGAGAACACTGATGTTAGTGTGGCGATTCTCCCACTTTACGTTGAGGATTTTTCAGAAAAAATGCTGATGCTGCTGTTCCAACTTTTGCAAATGTTTTTTGTAGGTCACCCAACTCTCTCAGCCATAGAGGACAATTGGAATTACTGACACTTTGTAAACTAAGAGTCTAGTGTATGTTCTGAAATCTTGGTTATTGAACACCCAGCAAGACAGTTTGCCAAAGGCGGGAGATTCTGTGCTGAATTTTGTCATCTGTATTTGATCTCTCTGAGATATCACTACGATGGTAGGCAAAGTGTTCTACATTTTTGAGTTCCTCTCTGTCAATGTCAATCTTCCTTGCTTGGTCTGATGACTGACCAGGAGCAGGCTGGGGAACTTTTATTTTGTTGATGTTCAGGGTTAGCCCAAAAGCTTTTATAAGTTTTAGAGACGCAGTTGTGGGCTGTTTGTAAATCCTGCAATGAGTGTGCAACTACATCACAGTCATCTACGTACTGGAGTTTGGTTATTGCTGCTGATGTTATTTTAGTTCTGGCTCAGAGGTGAGAGAAGTTGAAAAGGTTGGGTTTGGATATTGGATTAGCATTTTGATAGCTGCTAGGAAAATGGAGAAGAGAGAAGGTGCGAGCACACCATCTTGTTTTATGGCAGTTCAGATGCAAAGTGCTCACAGGTAAAGCTGCTGCACAGGATGGAGTCAGTCATCTGATCATGGAGGAATCTTACAATGGTGATAAATTTACTGAGGCAACCAAATTTTGACATGATTTTTCCACACACCCCCACAGTTGACAGAATCGAAGCTTTTGTCAGATCAACAACAACATCATGAGCTGTATATGGCCTTTATTGGCATTTTTCCTGGATCTGCATAGCTGCAGAACACAATACTCGCCTTTTCAAAGAACTGATTGGAATGATATATTAAAAATGCAGGTTATAGTGTCTTCTGGGTATATTGTATGCTTCTCAAAACCCTTTCCTCAAATTAGAGAGACATAGTTTGGCAGCACCACCATCTGTATTTGGAACCAAGGATTTCATCCCTGCGTCATTGCTATAATCAATCCAATTTGCTAACCTCCAGAAGTTCCTTCTCTTCAAAAGAAGAAAATGAAGCCCACTTGTTAGTTGTGAGGATAATGGATTTTCATCTAATTGGTAGTGACAGGACTGAAAATAACCGCCTTGGGGAAACAATCAGCTCAGTAGCAGAGTCAGCTATGATGTACATTTCAATGAAATAATGAAAACTTCACAAATAACTTACCATTACAAACAAGCAAGCAGTGGAAAATAGCACAGTGTCCAAGGATTCCAATATTAAGAAGCCAGATTTCTATAGCTAGACTATAATGCTCTTGCATTATAACCTATGTATAATGAACAGTGAAGAATTTATTCTCTGGAAATCTGTATACTTTCCCTTATTCCAGAGAAGAGGACCTGGGGGTTATGGTGGATGGGAAGATGAATATGAGCCAACAGTGTGCCCTTGTCTCCAAAAAAGTCAATGGCATATTAGGCTGCATCAGTAGGAGTATTGCCAGCAGATCGAGGGATGTGATAATTCCCCTCTATTCGGCACTGGTCAGGCCGCATCTGGAATACTGTGTCCAGTTTTGGGCTCCCCACTACAGAAAGGATGTGGACAAATTAGAAAGAGGCCAGCGGAGGGCAACAAAAATGGTTAGGGGGCTGGGGCACATGACTTATGAGGAGAGACTGAAAGAACTAGGCTTATTTAGTCTACAGAAGAGAAGACTGAGGGGAGATTTGATAGCAACCTTCAACTACTTGAAGGGGTGCTCCAAAGAGGAGGGAGGTAGGCTGTTCTCGATGGTAACAGAGGACAGAACAAGGAGCAATGGTTTCAAATTACAGCTGGGGATGTCGAGGTTGGATATTAGGAAAAACTCTCTCACTAGGAGGGTGGTGAAGCATTGGAATGTGCTACCTAGGGAGGTGGTAAAATCTCCATCTTTGGAGATTTTTAAGGCCCAGTTAGACAAAACCCTGGCTGGGGTGATTTAGTGGGAGTGGTCCTGCTTTTTAGCAGGGGGTTGGACTAGATGACCTTGTGGGGTCCCTTCCATCCCTATTATTCTATGATTGTGTGTTTGTGTTACAGAAGCATCAATAGTTTTCAATCAACATCAGGGCCCAATTGTGCCAGATGCTGCACATATACATAGTAAGAGACAGTCTTGACAAACCTATACTCTAAGCATGAGCATATTTTGGCGCTTCCCTTGGGGAAAACAGTTCCACAGTTCCAGTTCCATGAACTATGTGAAATACATGGGGACAATGTATATCCACACAATCACAGATATGCTACCACTCGGACTGTAAATCAAAATTTATTTCTGGACAAAAATAAATGCTGTAAACCAGATTCATTCCCTGCAATTTTTTAAGCATATATAGTCTTTCTATATTATACCATATGTATCTAAAAGCTTACACCAACCAGTTTACACAAATTCAAAATAATTGTCTGGATTGCTTCCTATCCTATATAAACACTTAGGTGCATATACACAGTGACATAGCTGTCTACTTGATGAGGGGAGGAGGCATTATATCAAAGGGACAGCAATGCCTCAGAAAGGAAAAAGCAGGTCCTAGAAAAGTGCACCCCTGGATTTAGTAAAAGCCCATTCCCAGTATTTGTAACAGCCTATGTAGACCTAACCTGAACCTTCCACAGCTGGGCTGTCTGTGAGGGTACTTATCACCTAATTTAGACCGATGGGTGCTATTGTTCTGTGTCTATTGGTCCCACTTCGTCAGACGCTAAGTGGGATTTTCTCCCACGAAAGCTCATGCAATTAATAAATCTGTTAGTCTTTAAAAGTGCCACAAGACTCTGTTGTCTTTCTACAATAGACTAACACGGCTACCCCTTTGGAATGTGTCTATTGGTGTCACAGATAGCTCGCTCCTGCCTTTTGAAAATGTCAATGATTAAGCACAGATTCTAAGGCGTTTGCCTTGTTGCATCCACCTACTGAATGTTTGGTTTTTTTCCCCAAGATCTAAAGCACTGTGAGGCTCACAGCCCTGCTATTGTACCTGCAGCAAGCTGCAGGCACAGAGGGTGTGTCTACACTGGCAAAGCCACATCCACACTGGGCTTTTATTAAGTCGACTTAAGCGCTTCCTTAAGTCGACTTAATAACAACTTAAGTTGACTTAACACCACCTCAAGGTTGACTTAAGCCTTAAGTCGACTTAAAGCCAGTGTGGACATGGAATAGTGCTAAATCAACCTTATTAAAATCGACTTAAAGCCCGTATAGACGGCTATGTCTACTTTTAAGTCGACTTAACTTTACACGTGTAGCCATAGCCAGAGAGAGCAAGGAAAGATGCTTTCACAGGCCTTGCCTAATGCTTTCCCAAGAGGCAGGGAAAGATTTTGAGGGGGCTATGGGAAAGATTTTGGGGAGGCATAGCCCCCACTTACAATAAACTCCACCCATGACTCTAAATAGACAAGACGACAAGACAAGCAAAGCTTGGAAGGAAGAGCCAAACCCATATTTCCAGGATGGAGCATTTAATCACAAGGCCATCCCTTTCCTCACAATTTTTTAATATTGAAGATTCAACTACAAAATGCAGAGTTATTTCATCATAACAAAATACCAAAATAATGCAAGTAAATGAAAGCCACTATCAGCTGCACATATTATTACAAATTCCAAAGGGGTAGCCGTGTTAGTCTATTGTAGAAAGACAACAGAGTCCTGTGGCACTTTTAAAGACTAACAGATTTATTTATCGCATGAGCTTTCGTGGGAGAAAATCCCACTTTGTCAGACGCTTTGAAGATAGGAAAGTTACAGAGTGGGAGGAAATTAAATGCAGGGGAGTGTATGACATAGCATCAGGTCAGGCTGTAACAGCAAATCAAAATAGGTGTTAGGATTCAAAATACTGGGGAACAGCACATAGAGGAGGGGGAGGTCAAATCACTTGTTGTAATGCGAGAAAAATCCATAGTCCCTGTCCTCTCTCCTAAGACCCTATGCTATCAACACACCTAGCTATCTGAGAGACACTACAGATTTCCTGAGAAAAATCCAATCCATTGATGGTCTTCCAGAAAATACCATCCTGGCCACTATGGATGTAGAGGCTCTTTACACTAACATTCCCCACAAGGATGGATTACAAGCTATTAGAAGAACCATCCAGGATGATGACACAGCTAAACTTGTGGCTGACCTCTGTGACTTTGTACTCACCCACAACCATTTCAGATTTGAAGATGATCTATACCTTCAAGTCAGTGGCACTGCCATGGGTACCCGCATGGCCCCACAATATGCCAACATCTTTATGGCCAATTTAGAACACCGTTTCCTCACATCTCATCCCAAAGCACCTTTACTTTACCTACACTATATTGATGACATCTTCATCATCTGGACCCATGGTAAAGATGCCCTTGAAGAATTCCACAGAGATTTCAACAATTTCCACAACACAATCAAACTTAGCCTGGAACACTCCACACAAGAGATCCACTTTCTGGACACTACAGTGCAAATTAGCGATGGGCACATAAAGACCTCCCTATACCGCAAACCTACTGATCGGTACCTACATCCCTCGAGCTTCCATCCTCGACACACCACACGATCCATTGTGTACAGTCAAGCCCTAAGATATAACTGCATTTGCTCCGACCCTTTAGACAGAGACAGACACCTTCAGGATCTCTACCAGGCATTCTTAAAACTACAGTACCCACCCGCAGAAGTGAAGAAACAAATTGACAGAGCCAGACGGGTACCCAGAAGTCAACTACTGCAGGAGAAGCCCATGAAAAACAACAACAGAACGACACCGGTCAGCACCTACAACCCCCAAGCCAGACCTCTTCAACACATCATCAAAAATCTACAGCCTATTTTACAAGATGATCCCTCACTCTCTCAAGCCTTGGGAGACAGACCTCTCCTTGCTTTCAGACAGCCCCCTAACCTTAAAAGGATACTTACCAGCAACTACAGATCACAGAACAGAAACACTAAAGCAGGAACACAGCCCTGCAGCATCTCCCACTGCCTAGGAACTCAGGTGGAGTGCACTGAGCTATAGGATGCATGCAATTTCCCTGCTGCAGCCAGGAAGATGGGAGATCAGTGAGGACACTGCCTCCTTCCATCTTGCTGCAATGGGGGAAAAAGGGGCTTCTGGCGGAGACTAGTGGCCTTTCAGGGTTGTAAATATGAAATCCTTGAGTCAAAAAGGTTGGAAACCACTACTTCAAGCAATAGTGAAATCGATACTTCTAGAGGTAGTCTGTGCTGGGGGCAAGGGGAGGAAATACCAACCAACCACTCACCAAACAGATAAATAAGCCACTTCCAGAACAGTTATAAAATTCTAGCTTTTACTTTTTTTCTAAGCAACCTTTGTATGTTTAAAAAGCTTTATTAATAGTCATTTTTACCTGCTTTCTCGAAATAGGCACAGGCCAACAATAACGAACGCATCAATGAAATTCTTTAATACACTGTATTAAAGTAACTAATACCTCTTCACAGCATTTCAGAAACACATACCAGTTTTAGAGCAACCAGCTCTCTCGTTGTCATTTCCAAACACAGAGGGCCCACTGCCCAGTTGTGAGCTAGGAAAAGCTACTTTGAAAAGATAATAAATTCAGAATGAGGAGCATATTAATGAGCAAACCGTAAGAAAGTTTGTAGACAAAATGTGATGGATTCCCACATCATTGTAGGAGAAAAAAAACTGTTTGTGGTTTCCAGAGCTAATACATTGTATTTTTTTTGGCCTGGTATGATTCTGTGTTGATATATTTTCAATTCGCTTTTGAACATCACCTGCTCGCCTTGAGGTTTATCACCACAATGTCATTTATAATTTTATAGAGGCATACTAGTTGCTTAACAGCATTCAAAAGGTATTGATGTATTTGTACACACTTATGTATGACTTGCATATTATAGACAATGCTTTCAAGGTTGCTAAACAGCTACATGAAAATAATGTTATTGGAACTTGAGACAAAGAAATGTATCTGGCTCTCCATGTGATGTGCAATTCCACATGGGATAGTTGGGCGAGGCCAGGCCAGGGCAAAGGGGAGCTCAGCTAACTGAACTAGAAGATGGCTAATTAGGGGAGAGAGCTGCATTTAGTCTTTGTTTTATCATTTTAACTCACTGTCCCTAAATACTGTATTCCAGTTGACTAATAAACAATGGTCTTCTTTAGAAAAAGCTGTACTGCATTACTGCAAATGCGGGCTGGTTAAATCGCTTTCAAGGGTCCAAGCTCATTTGGATCAGCTAAAGGAGGCATTGGGAGAAAATAAAAGTGCTGAAGTCCCTGGTGCAGATCTGCTGGGTCTCTTTAGTAATGGAGGCCAGGGCATTTCCCTAAGACAGATATGCTCCCAGAAAGACCATATAAAGGTCACAGGATTTTGAGAGATGTTAACAGGAGCAGTTCCTATCAATGAAATTCTATTGCTGCTGTGCAGGTGAGCTTGGGTGCTGTAAGACACTGATTCACTGGAGTTTGTGTTGCAGAAATTAGAGCATTGGGTCAGATTTGTTGTGAATACTTATCAAGTTCTCCATTCAGTGTAGCTTCAGCACCTTAGAAAGACCTTTCATACACTTAACTTCCACGGGGTCTTTAGATAGGCCATACAGCGTATATAATTCTATCATGGGAAGCACAAAGCCACATTATGCTATTAACCGGTCCTCTATACAGTCTTCAAATATTCTTGAGTGACCCCACCAGGTTCTGAAGCTTGAGTTTATAAGACCCATCTTCTTTGTAATACATCTTAAAATTAAGGATTAACTGTCTTTGGGGTTTTATTATATTCTCTTGCTTTTTTTAGCCTGGAAATTTGATGGACAATACATTTTCAGACCTGACATACCACAAAGTGTTTATGTCTGCCTTATAATGCATGACACGTCATGAAACTGACCCTACAACTGACAAGCTGCTCTAATGTATGCCATAGATCACAACATGAATTCTAAGAACTTGAAAGAATAGTAACCATAATAGCAGGTATAAAAAGCCTCCAGAGCCAAGTTCTTTAAACATTTACTGATAACTGCAATGTGCAGTGAAATGCACTGTTTATATTACTAAATGTCATATCTAATTTCCTGTTATGAACCCTTGCAATAAAATTGTGATAATTACACAATCTATGTGAAACCTGACAAATATATTCCCAATAGAAATGATTTATGAAGATAGTTTGTTGCCATAGCATAATGTTACATCTTAATGGAAGCAGAAAAGCTATTTCCTATGCACTGATAACCACACAGTGATTTCTTACACAATTACTGATTAAGCAATAGATAATGCAGGCATTTTGGATACCTATAAACGGTATAGATTTGTTCCAGGACGTTCAAAAATTATGGCCTGGCTATTTAACCAGCCTGTTAGCAAGTTATGATCTTAATTTGGGCTCTTTCTCTAGTTTCAACCCAATTTAGTGCCACTGCAGTGGATTTATGTTGGAGTAATACAGAGTTTACAGGCTTTTTGTAAGAATTACTTAAAATAAGAAAATTAATTACTTGGCTGGTCTGGTGCGAGTTATCAATAATGTATCCTGTTCCAGTGCCAGATACCTGAGATTAGTGATTAGTAATTAGTGAGGATTCCATTCCCTAAATTGAGCAAACCCAAGAGGCTCACATAAGTGATGAGCCACTAGCATGGAAGGAGTCACCCCCTTGGAGATCACTCCATGCAACAACGATAGAAGGGTTAACACAATGGCAACATAGTTAGTCTTTCCTTCTCCTCATCGGGTGCAGTCACTGACTCAATCTCCCCTTCCACCAGGGCCTTAACTTCCCTCATCCAATAGGATAGGTAATTTAGCTCTTCCATCAAATCTGATTTCACTCCTCCATCCCCAGAGCTGATGCAAGTGCAAATGAAACCAAAGTTCAACAAAAGACCTTCACATAAATCCACTCCAGAGCTACAAATCTCCCTTCAGTAGTCCATAGGAACTTGGTTAATCGGTGAGTCCTTCACCCCTTGGCTGTGGGGATTCACAAAGTCCTTTGTCCCTTGATTGCAAGGGTTCCTCTTTCTATATGGTTATCAACACATTGCCTCAAGATGGCACTATTGGGGCACAGACGATACCAAACCCCTCTTCTGCAACTAACTCTACTCCAAATAATTTAAGTAGTGGAGCAGTCATCAACTCTAGTTTCATACATTGCCACTTCACTCTTCTACCTGGACTTCCTCCCTGCCTGTTTTCCTGCCTCTGGCTAGGCCTTCTTCCAGATCCTTCCACACACTTCTTCAGCATAGGGTCTCCCGGACTCTGTCTTTGCTGGCAGACATACCACAGACTTTTCTAAATTTCAGTCACTAGAGAGCCCTGTCAGTCATCTACTTTTTCTCTCTGTTTCTTCCCACAGTAGCAAACATCTACTTCTTATGCCCTCGTTTTCCCTTGTCTTCTCAAAAGGCCTTGCTTTCAGCCTTCATAGAATATTAAGGTTGGAAGGGACCGCAGGAGGTAATCTAGTGCAATCTAGTCCTGCTCAAAGCAGGACCAATGCCCAACTAAATCATCCTAGCCAGGGCTTTGTCAAGCCAGGCTTCAAAAACCTCTAAGGATGGAGATTTCACCACCTCCTACTTAGATGACCTATTCCCAGAGCTTTATCCTCCGAGTGAAAAAGTTTTTCCTAATATGCAACCTAGACCACCCCTACTGTAACTTGAGACCATTACTCCCAGTTCTGTCATCTACTACCACTGAGAACAGCCTAGTTCCATCCTCCCTGGAACATTCTTTCAGGCAGTTGAAGGTTGCTATCAAATCCCCCTTCACTCTTCTCTTCTGCAGACTAAACAAGCCTAGTTCCCTCAGCCTCTCTTCATATGTCATGTATTCCATGAGCCTTTCAAGAGCAAAAACCCACAAAGTCCGGTCCTGAGAGAGTAACAGGAGGAGTGCTAGGCACGCTGCCTGTCCTTAAAGGGCAGGCATTGTCTATAACAGCGGTTCTCATTCTTTTGAAGCTCAGGACCAACTTGGCCAGTTGCAACCCTGAAAAACACATCAAGCATACTAAATATTTGTTACCCACAAATCTATAATATACACATTAACTTAATTATTAAATGCAGCAAGTATCTCAACATAGCACGAGTATTTGTTGTATAAATCTTAGGTTTCACTTATTGAGAAACCAAAGGTTGCTTCTCTTCGATGTGTTTATCAAAGTTTGGTGTAAACCAATGCAATCCTTAGGTCACACTCAACAGCTCTGTTTCTGCTTTTTATTTTTCTGTTGACTTTTCAGTTCACAGCTAAAAATCCTGTTTCACACAAGTAAATCATACTGAACAGCAAAATAACTAATCACGTGGCTAGCAACAGCAGGATATTCACCTGCGGTACTGCACATAAAACTGGGAAGATTCCATTCAGTACATTTTCTCTGTAGACTATTACCACAAAAGAACTTGAACAGCCGAGATTCTTCCTCCTTAGGCTGACTCCTATTTTCCAAGTCAGCCAGCAGAATCTTCTCACTTTTGTTTCTAGCAACACATTAGGAAACATGCCATCCTAGCTTTTGAAATACATTGGTTCCACAGCATAACAGTTTGCTTTTTGAATGCCACAATTTTGTCAATTAACCAAAAGTGACTGTGCCATCAGCGTCAAATTATTTAGCTTATCAAATACACTTGCCAGATATGCAACATGAGCAAACCATGTCTTTTTACAGAAGTGTTCTGCCAGGTGAGACTTTTTTCCCTCTCAGGAAAAGCTGCCAACTCATTTTTCAACTCCTATACACAGGACAAAAATTTGCCATGGGCCAGCCAACCAACCTCATCATGGAAAAAGCAGATGGACATGCTCATGACCCATTTCCTGACAGAAAATCTGAAAGCATCGAGATTTCTTTGTCGTTTTGTTTGAAATAATTGAAAGATGTAAAAATTATGTTTTTTGAAGTTCAGGTATCGTCGTTAAACTTGTATAGGAACAGTGGTTCCACGTTGCATGAGATCCCTCGAGAGAATTATTTGTACAGTTCCCAAATGTTTTCCTGTCACAGAAGCAGTTCCATCAGTTGTAACACCAACACATTTTGTCTAGATCAGCCCCACTGACTGCATATAATTCAACGCACAAAAATATATTAATAGCAACAGATGTACACATATCCACCGTAAGTAGATAGTGTTCCTGAATCTCGTTAGCCCACACTTCTCACATAAGACAGGCAAATCTGCAAATGTGCCCGTTTACTAATTGTAAAAGCAAAATGATCACTTACTAAAGATGATCAGTTGTTTGTCTTCTGAAATATTACAGGTCCTTCTCTGTATTGTGTCATTGGAAAGAGGGACTGTTTTCAACTTTTTAGCAGCTGACTCACCCAGCAACTCAGTCCACCTATCAATAGCAGTAGTTAAAACTACTCCTCAATAACCATACAAGCTTTTTAATTTGGTAATGCAGTGTACAACAAGGTAAAGGGAATGCAATGTGTGCTCTTGGACAATATAGTGATGCTCAAGGGTGGGTTTTTTTTTGGGGGGGGGGGGGGGTAATTTGTCATAGGGCATACTCCTATAGCATGAACCATTATGCTCTGTCACAGCCCTGAAGGAGGAATGCACTCAGCTCCATTTTGGGGTCTTTTTGGACAGTTATTCAGACCAGGGTAGTTCAAACCCTCTTTGCAGGGTCTGGTTATTCATTCATTTCCACAAGTCCACTCTGTGTCCATGTAAGAATCAAGGTCAGTTTTTCACCTGTTCATTAGATCCCAGCCCTTTTCCAAGGGATGGATTGCACTTTGCACAATCTCTCTCTTTCTCTGTTTAAGACAGGAGCCCTTAGCTCTACTTCTTGGAGGTGGAGTTTGTTTACAGGCCAGCAGTAAGAACCTCAGGCAGCTTCTCTTCCAGCCACCCCTTTCCCCAATCAGCGCTTCCACTCACAGGCTGGAAGAGCTCAGAAGGCAGGCCTTCTCCCGCTGTGGTCTTCTGCCTGCTAACTCAAGGTCCTGTAGGAGCCATTTTAGTCATTGCAGTATCTACAAGCATCTGCACTGATATGTAGGAGGAGGCAGCATTTATGCTGGCCCTTTCTCAGCTCATTCCTTATTGATTTGGATTAGAGGAGACTCTCTCTGCAGTACTCCAGGTCCAGGGTCTTACAGTAACCAGATTCTTTCTAAATGCTACTTCATCCCAAGACTGCTTTCCTTTCTTCTCATATCGCTTCAGGTTTTGTGCATCAGACCACTCCAAATTTTTAAAAGGCCATGCCTTGTGACAGGGAGGAATGACAAGTAGGCAGTGCTGCACTTAGAGGATAGGTTATTCCATCAGAATTTCCAAACCTTGGCTTTCTTCACTGGAGGAGAAAATAAAACTGGCTTGTCTTTATAATGTGGATGTTTTGTCTCCAAATGCCTGTGTAGTTTGGACATGTTTTAGACTTTCATTAGCTAATAATTCACTGCAAATAAAGCACTATGGCCTGAGTTGATCCTTTTGGTTTTCCATAAACCAAAAGCTCAAACTAAGTATCTAGGATTATTTTTTGTCTCAGTGTGAAGAATTCCCACTATCCCTGCTTCTTGCAACAGAACAGTTTAAACACTTCTCCATGTCATTGCTTATAAAGACTGGCATCTCTGGAGTATATTTTAGCCGAACTATCCACTGCAAGAGGACAGTCAAATGATGGAATGCTACGTTTGATTGGCTACTCACCGGCACCTGCTACTTTTCAAACAACATTATAACACTGGTCCTACTGCAAGAACAACAGCTTCTAAACTGCCAGCATTCCAAAGCAAGCATTATGGTAATCCTATTAATTCGGTGAATGGTCTTTGTAATTATCAGCTGGCCAAGACAAGTTGTGGGCCTTTATAATTGCCATTGTCATAGGACAAAGGTGCCTGCAGCCACACACATGGGACATACCGAATACCATGCATATCATCCCAGCAGCTCCTGTCTTAGGGGGCTAGAGGGGCTTCATTACCAGCTGTGTGTGCTGCGACCTGTGGGATCAAAGCGGCACTCAGATTCGTCCCCACTTCCCGAGGGGGGAGGCGAGTTGGGCCAAATTTCTGAAGGTGGCATTGCAAATTTGCGCATTGGGTTGCACCACCACTCAAATTTTGCCCAGCTAACTCCCCATCACCATGACAGATGGACAGCTGGACCAAATCATCTGCACCAGGTTGCAATTCCCAGAAGCTGGGAGTCAAGCCCATTTTCTGAGGCAGAGGTTCTCTATGGAAACAAGCCACTGATATGTGGCTGGGAAAAATTGAGAGGATTTTGCCTGTGTGTAGTTTGTAACCATTTCTGTTCAGAGGCCGGTGTGTATGTGTAAACAAAAAAGTTGTACTAAGAATACATCCTACATCTTTGAAGTATCTTCCAGAGGAAGCCCTAACTGCAAGCCACTCTTCCCCCACCCAACAACAACATCTGCTATCACTTGACAGAGGTGCAACAGGTACAAGAAGATTCCTATAGAGATAAGGAAAAGGTGTTTAAGGGGTAAATAGCCTGCCCCAGAATGAAAAGATGGGAAGCTGCTCAAGGCAAGTGGGAAGAATGACAACACATTTTCCTAAACTCCAAGAAGAGCCCCGCTAGATATAAATTTCATTCCTCAAACTTCTATTCTATTAATGTTTGGCTTAAAACTACTGGGCCTCTTTTCATTTGATTTGGTACCATTATTAATTAACTTACATTACAAGTGCTCCAACCATTAAATTGTTAGTGGAGTACTTTTAGATCAGCGGTGCTAAGACGTTAACCATTTAAATGAGATCTCAGACTATGTACACACGATCACTTTATTGCGCGGTAAGGCTCCTTACCACGCAATAAAGCCAGTAGCATACACATGATCAATTTCTCTGTTGCGCGGCAACACCCTCTTGCCGCGCAACAGTTAAACCACTCAAAACGAGAGTGATAGCATTATCACGGAACAGCTGTTCCACGGTAATGCTCATGTGTACTCATTTTGCGCAATAGACAGCCTTCGGAAATGTCCCAGAGTGCCAATCGAGGCCAATCTGGGACATTGGAGCTATCAAATATGTCGATTTCACTGCTCTAGCAGAGCAGTGAAATTGAGTATTTTTGGGAGCTGCCCGGTTTGGCAGCTCCCCTGGACTGAGCTAGGGGGCTGGCCCGAACCGACTGCCCACGCCGGTTCGAGCCAGCCCCCCAGCTCAGGTCCCGGGCTTCAGGTGTCAGCAGGCGCCATGGCGCTTGAGCGCCGCAGTGCCTGCTGACACCCGAACCAGCTCGGGGATCAGGTGGTGGCAGAAGCTCCGGCAGAGCTTCCACCGCCACCCAAACCCCTGGACTGAGCTGGGGGGCTGGCTCGAACCCTCGCTGGTTCGGGCCAACCCCCAGCTCAGCCTCGGGGCTTCGGATGACAGCGGGGGCTGGCAACGCAGCCCCTGCCACCACTGGAAGCCCTGCAGCTGGGCTAGGGGGCTGGCTGTGGGCAGTGCATGGTGAGACAGGTGCCCACCATGCACTGCTCTTCTTTCGCAAAGGAGCATTCACACGGTGAATGCTCCTTTGCAAAAGAAACAGCACGTGTGTACACGAGAAAGCGCTATATTTATTAATAACTTAATTAATCAATAACTTATTGCGGGACAAGTTTCTCGTGTGCACATAGCCTCACATAAGTTTCTGCAATGTCATGCCAAAGAAACAATAGTTACTTTAACTTCATTCATTCTGGTAAATCCATGTTTGGTAGCACTGATTTAATCAACAAGCCACTAAACATGACTGCCTTGCTGATAGTTTGTTCTTATATTAGCTGTGAAAAATAGTTCTAAATGGCTCTAGCATGGTAAGGGAAACAAGTTACAAAAGCAATAAAAAAAAATTAGAACTTATACACTTATAACCACAGGAGAAGAAACCCAAAATGTACTGAGATGACATGCATATTAATATGAGAAACATACTGATTTAGAAAAAGAAATTTTTTCACTATATGATGCCCTTCTAACCTTACATTTTTAACACACCGGCTTTTGTTTGTTTGTGGATTGGGGTCATTGTTTTAAAATCAAGACCTGATGACTTACCCTCTTTAGAAAATCCTTTACAGGAAATCACTATTTGTGTGAATAAGGATAGGTCTTTTAATAGCTAGGAGACAACGAAGCGTGGCTGTATATCAGAGAAAGTGTTGTAATTGAAAGTATCTGAAAGCAAATAGCCTATATTCAACTACTACAAAAGTAAGACCACGATAAATTTGACTAAGCCATCTGCTAACTTGCCTCTCAAAATGGATATTCACTTGAAAAGGCTGTCCTCTGTCCTCATACAATCTTAAGAATTTTACCATCAGACCTCCTTCAGGACCAGGCAAGCACAAGTCATTTTTCCCCACCAAGGCTTGTTGCTAATTAATTCATAATGCAATACACAAACAGAATTATATCATTCAGCAATAACATTTCCATTAATGCCTGCCACCACTCTAAAGACTATCTCTAATGCTGATTTCTACCCATGCAAGAAATTACCCTTATCTGTGGACAACTCCAGGTCCTGAGTGATTAGCCCCTTACTTTAATCTAAAGTGTTCATTTGCAATATCAAGTTCACTGAACTGAAATTACTGCATTCATTCGAAGATTAAAGTAAAGGTAACTAGTAAAATATGGTATTAAAGCATTTAACATTCTTGCAGAACTACACTGAAGAGATTATATAGAACCATTTTAAATGTTGAAACCTTCCATCTTTTGTATGCAAGTATTTAAGAAAAAGAAACTGTCTGGATTACAGATTTACACAAAACATCTATTTAATTCATATTCATACAAAGATCAATGCATATGTATTTTACAGTGCTATAAGATTAAATTCTGTTTGGTATTTAGGTACTGCTGTTATATGTTTTAGCTAAGATCTTTACCCACACTGTATTTGAAGCTCTCTTTACATAGTTCACGTACATCTAAGGCCCAGAACTTTCAGCTCTCCCAAGTGAAGAGTAAGGTAGGACATGGGGCCAAATCCTGCTTTCCTTGTTCAAGTGAGCAGGATTTGAGCCAAATACATTTCATTTCTAGAACCTTCTTTTTTTCCCTCCAAAGCATCCTGCAGTGGTTTACACACTACATATTTTATGCAACAATCACTTTGACCACCACAGTAATACAGCCACCTTTGACGATGAAGCACACCGTGATATTTCATAACAGTCCAACAGGAAATGGAAGAAGGTAAATAAAACAAACTTCAGGTGGAATTTTAGCTAAGCGCCATTAGAGTGTCACAATGCAACCTGCTCATCTGAAAAACCTTTTAAAGTCTGTAACCTGTTCCCAGTTCCAGCACAGAAATGAGGCATTGTGGAGATGTTATTTCTCAAAGCTCACTGGAGTTATAGATTAGATGGCAATCCATACTTGGAAAGAAGGCAGGGATTTAAGACAGCCTCTTTCTCTCCAGTAAAAGACTTTAATCAAGTTTCAAAGAGAAGGTAATTTGAGTCAGATTTCCTGCCATAATATCTTGAAGATACTGTGACGCTGGCTGGATTAGAGACCATTTATGATGTGATTTAATATCAATATTTTTAAATTACAGTAATTCATATGAGATATGCCGTGTCAGGTACAATTAGAAAGGTCATACTTGGCTAAGTATGATGATGTTGCATATGTGTGTGTGTCGAAGTTATGGATACGTTTGATGTATCTGTAGTTCAATTAGTGCTATGTTTCCAGGCAACTCCCCAGACAGGATGGCGGTAGCAATAAACTGCTTAATGGCTCATTAAGGAAACTAACAGGTACAATGGACCCAAAGAGAGAAGACGGGGCTACACCTGATGAGTCACCAGGGCTTACTCATGTGACCCTAGACTCCATTTATTTCTGTAATATTTCCACAAGCAGCCTGGTGAAGGCCAAGGGACATAAAAGGCACAGCAGAACCACATCCATTTTGTCTTCAGTAAGTCTTTAGCCTTCACCTATCTCTGGATCAACTCATCTAAATCAACTAAAGCTGTGAAACAAAGGACTGGGATCCATCCAGATACTGTATGTATACCAGAGGAAATATACAAAACTGCAAACTTCACAATTTTATTGGACACCTGATGTACATGGACATTGTATCAGACTGAATCATTTAACATTTATCTTAAAGTTTTTCTTTCCTTTTATAATAAACCATTAGTTTTAGTGACTAAAGGATTGACTGGCAGCATGGTATTTTGGGAAAGATCTAAACTTATATTGATCTGGTAAATGTGGCTGACCCTTGGGGTCAGGAGAACCTTTTTGGTAAAGAGTTTATAACAACTTTTCTCTTTACTCATCCTAGTGACAGATGAGGAGCCAGAGACTGAAATGCAGTAAAGGTGGCTGTGTATGTTTAGTTTTAGCTTCTTGATAACCAGTGTGCAGAATCAGAAGCATTGTTTGTGACTGGTTGGAATGTGTGACTTCAATGTCACTCACTAGTGCTTGGAGAATCTGCTCTCTTTTTGCAGCCTGCCCTTACCTTGGCATTTTCAGGCAAGCTACCCTAGGCACAGAGGGGTCACAGATGGAAATGATCACAATCAACTAATAAAATTCTAATATAGAAAAATTTACTCATACAAATTGGTTTAATATCAGAACTGTTATACTGTGCTAAATGAATATGCAAACAAGGTGTTGCAATCAGGTGATTCATAATTTGCCTTCCTATGGAGTTCCAGAAAAGGGTTGTGATTCTTTATAAAATTCTAAAAGGATAGGCTAAAAAAAAATGCAGAAAATGTATGGAAAAGTTCTATAGCATTTAATAGAGCATATGGGGAATAAAAATCACTGACATTTTGAGATAGAGTTGTAAACCTCAGGGTGAAGCTACTATTTTACCACAGCAGTAATTTCTGTCTTAAGACCAATATTTCCATACAGCTGTTGCTCAAAAGAGCAATTTTTATTGTGCTTATTTTGCATAATCATTGTTTAAAATGCAGTGGGCCTGAATCACTTCTCACTCAGACTGATGTAAATCAGAAATAAATGTAAAAACTGGCATAAATAAGACAAGCAGGCCCAATATTCTTTTCCATTGCTAAGTTATACAAGGTTGTCATTATGAACTATTCAGCAGTGCATAGGTGGGGCCCATAAGGACGACAGAGCTGCAGCTGAACACTATATATCAATCTACCCTGTTCCAAGTCTCAACTGAGCATGCATTTATTGGCCAAAATGAAAATATGCTGCCTGCTTTGCAGACGAAGAAATGTGGGGTTACGTGCACTCAAGACCACTGCTTCCCATTTTAGTCCCTCTAGGCTCTTGGAGTCACTAGGAAAGACTTTCTTCTAGGATTACTCTCAAAAAAAGTAGATGTGGGAACTGTCTCATGAGTACGGGAGCCAGTTGGGGAGGTGAGGGCAGGCACGCTACGTCTGGTTGAGCTAGGACCTAAAAGTAGCAGTGTGGTTGTAGCTAGCTACCCTAGTACAGTCCAACCAGACTCCTTCAGTTGGAACTCAGGTGGCCAGTCTGAGCTGTTGCTTGTGCCACCGGACCCAAGCTGCTAATTTTAATCTTAAATTGAGCAGAACAGGTGTGTGTATGTCTACCTGAATTGTGAATGACAGCTCCCAGTCCCAGCTCCTGCGTAGCATACCCTCAGATCCAGTATCACAGCAAGCTAAGGAGGATACATTGTCCACGTTATGAGCCTAACCACAATGCTGGGCTTACAATACTCTTGTGACAATAAACACAGCTTTTTTTTTCAGAAGAAGATAAAACATTAGTGGTTTCATTGATTTGATTTATTTACTTGCTTGCTTGCAATTCACCACCATCCTCACCAGCCACTGTCTCTCATAACCAGATAACAGGTATGGAAAATTAGGATGGCTGGGGGAGGAGTAAGGGATATAAGCTCCTCTGTCACACAAAGCCCCAAATATCAGAACTGTCCTATAAAATTGGGACCTCTGGTCACCCTAACATGCCTTTGCATGCACATGTGCACATGTATGCACACACAACGATCATGGATCAGGAAATAGAAATCCAATTTCCACTCAAATTCAAGGGGAGTTGGGTCTTCAACTACTTTGTGTTTCTTTGAAATCACCTATTTATCAGTTTAGCTGCAAAGCTTTAGAGAATATAAAGACTTTTACTGTCTTGAGTGACTAATGGGTTTCCTTATGCCACTATTATGGAATTTTTAGATTTTGAACTTCATTAATGATTAGCCTAATAGGTGGGCCCTCAATCCAAAAAGGCTGCAGCTTGGGACAACAGATCTCTTATTGCCCTATTGCAAATTAAGCTCTACTCAAAATGGGAACTACTCGAACTGGGAATGGGTTTTTTGCAGGAGAGGAGATGGTAGGAAAAGAGAGCACATGAGAAAGGAACAGAAAGAAGAAAATTCTAATGACACGATAGGTTTTATACACATATTAGTGATAGATCACCTTTTTAGGCCAATTTCAGAGGAAGGAGATGTTCCTTAATGCACAATACATATCAAAGGCTTCCCATTTACTTGCAGAAATGTTTTGAAACCGATTCACTTTTGGAGAACCACCAGTTAAAAAACTGAAGAAAATAATTACTGCAAATGAAATAAAGAAAATCAGAAAATAAAGAAATAAAGAAAATCAGATTGTTACACTGGGCCAGGGCAGTAACATCACACTCCAGACAGAGATCCAATGGAGCTCACCATGAAGAAGAGGGAGCTCATCCATTATTGTCGCCCTCAGGAAGGTTCAGCTTTTATTCCCAAGTGTGTGCCTTTATAGGGTGCTGGCAGAAAACAGACTCCCAAGTGAAGGGATGAAAGTTAAGCGTGTTCCATACGTCTTCCAAATTTGCGCATTTACACTACAAATGCCAGCCACAATCTAGCACCTTCATCCATCTATATTATATTTTATCATTTTCATTTTATAATTTATATTTTATCATTTTCATCATGTTTGATTTTTGTGAAGGTAGTGCATTATGTTGTGACACCTGAAATGGGCAGAGTCTGACTATTTTGCAAATAGGCCCGCTTTAGATAGAAGCTGAAAAATATTTCTGAAAGAGAAGTAGAAAAATGGGATTTCATACAACCTAAAAATATAACAAAACTCCTTTTTCATGTTTGGTAGCTTATCGGTGTTTAAATGTTCATAATAAGATTTCATTCTCTGATCCCCTGTAGGTTTATTATTATTAATCATGAATAATTTTAGAGCGACATCTAAATCAACTTCTATTCATTATCATTTGAAATTCATCTATTTTGTAGGCTCTTGCCCTTTTTTTGTAGAGATGCAATATTACTTAACATTTTCACAGAGGACCAAATTTAATATCTGGAAATTGAGACGGCTATAAAAACGTAGCTGATATAATTAACATGCTATGCTGTCCTCAGAACCCATTATGGCTTTTTTCTGAGTTAAGTATAAAGCCATTGGAATATCAATGAGGATGCATTCTATGCCTTTGTATGTATGTTTGGAAGAAAGTGGCCAAATCATCATAAATTTTTTAAATGTGATCCAATTACTTAACTTCAGCAGGTCTGAAAGCAGGGCAGAAGCATAAATGATATACAATTAAATTCAATTTGAGAACCTGATGCATGTTCATTGAGTGACCAAATCTCTGGCTATGCTATCTCATTTTAAGATTATGTTAATGATAGGCACTATCATTTACAAGGGAAGAGATCAAACACTGTACATGCACATGATCCTTTCTAGAATACAATCACAATTACATTGTTTTAACAATGGCACTAAAATTGAATCTGTAGAGTATAAATACATTTATAATTTCCCCCTCCCCCCCATTATCTTAACTATAAAGGCTCCATTCATCAGTAATTTGGCAATGAGGTTACCATGTACACCATGGCAGCTATAGGATTACAATAGAACTTATTTCATGCTTTCTTTAATTTTAAAGATTTTAATGAAAGCGTAATTGTAGTACCCAACAGAAGACCTTGTGCCATGATAAGATAGTAGGTGGTGGATGCCATTAATCAGCTCTGACCAAAAGTTAACTCTGTTTATAAGCAAAACAGAGCAGTTACTAACCAAGGACATACCTTGGTCCCACTATGTACCAGACATAATTTGCAAGCTCTGTAAAAACAATAAGATAAGACTAGGGCAAAAGAATGTTGTAAATAAGTGTGGAAAATAACCAGATGTGCATGCCATTTACCCACTTAGCAAGCAAAGATATAAAAATACCGGTTAAGCCCCTCCCAAATTGGAACCTCGTCGTCGGGACAACTGCTATGTTCGCCACCACGAGTCATTGCTCCCCACGCTTCATGCCCGCAGTCGTTTAACTGGGGTTCCTGTATGCTGAAGGGGTGTAAGCATTAGTGCTTTCTTGTCTGTATTTTTAATAAATGCGGTTTGCTTTATCTTGTTTCCTGGTGTTGTGCCAACTGAACCAAACGAACCTTAGGACCTGAGCTATAGGTTGTAGGCAGGGTCCTGTAACCTTCTTGTAGCAATAATCCATTCAGTAATATGACCCCAGAACTGAAGTTACAGCACTGCATTGATTTTCCAGAGAGAATGAGTCCACATCCTATAATAAAATCATCAGTGAATATTAAAGCAAATATTGTGTTAGCTGTACTTTTTGCCAGTATATACATTTATCAGTCCTTTGAAAGTCAAACCTACGTGGGAGATTGTGGTTACCTCTCAATAACTTCTTTAAATTGCTCATTTTGTGCTTGGTTTGTAGGAAATGTTGATAGCATAAAGGAAGGTTGTAATGCCATGTCTTCCCCTCTTAATTGCTTTTATAGCATTGATTACATACTAATTGTTGCCCTTTTTTGTTGAAAATGAGCAAATGAAGCTGATGTTGACAAAGTATAGGTGGTCTGGAAAAGGGACTTAAATTATAATCTCTATTGTATATTGTTCATAACAGTGGCATTAAAACATTTGCAGGATCAAATTCTATAGTCTGTTCTTCTGCTTCAATTCTTATTCATGGTGGATTTGATCTTGAAGAATTAAAAAAATTTTGTCTACATTTTATTTTAGGAGAACTATTTTAATTATGTCAGTCCTCTCAATCATTTGTTTTCTACTACTTTCTTCGTCTTTAGGCATGCTAAGTCAACTAAATTCATACACTGAAGTTTGTTAATAGCTGAACAGCCACCATCCTTTTGCAGTGTGAATCAGAAACTTTCATATAGACTACAGCTGGGAAAAACCACCACCTAGTGAATTCCACAATATGAACACTGAAAAATAGCATGAGCTAGCCAGCTTAAAATAGAACCATGTTGCCACATGCCCCTTGCACTTTCCCAGAAAGTAAGCCACTCTCACAATTCACAACTCTACCCATTTCCCTCTTCAATGCCCACTGACAGTTGACTCCTCTCATCAGCTATGGCTTTCTGTCTAAAGTCATTTAAGTTACTTCAGAGTCAAACTGTCATATATCAGTTCAGAATGACACAGTATGTATTTTATGTGAAGAGCAAAGGATTATGAATATATATTTGTTTAGACCAAACTACAAACGCTAAATCTATTTTACAGAATTTCATATAGCAATGATACATCCTGGCTAATATTTATTTTGTTTATTATAGCAGAACTCATTGGTGCTGCTTTAATTTGGTATAAATTCCTGTTTGCACTGCAAATTCCTAAATAACAGGATTATAATGCTCTGACTCCAATTAATGAAAAGATTTAATCTCTACTTGCTACTATAAATATTAACTAATTAAATGTATTTTTAAAGAAAGTCATTTTCGGGGGAGCAGGGAGATGATGAACAGTTACATTTTCTCAGTTTTTTTTCAGCACCATGGAGTTCCTCTTATAACACTTGACCAACTCAGGAGAACAGGATAATAAAACTTGCAAGTGATTGGGGGGAGGGGGAAAAAATCAGTGTTTTGATAGCTTTTTAAACCTTAATTGCTTTCACCTCAGTAGGAGGGAGGGGGAGAAATTGTGGGTGTCTGGTCAATTATCTCTGGAAAAAAACATAATGTGTGAATTCCTGACAACTGCTTTCACAGTAGCCTCATTGTTAGTGCGGCCAAAGCCACAAGCAAATAATAATAGATTCATTGGAGTTCTAGTAATATCATATTTTAAAAGTGGATCTGCAATGGGACTTTAGACAATCAAGGGACGCTCCTCAAAGCACATACATGAGAAAAATCCCAAAATCCAATACAATCCCAATTAAAGATTTGTTTTACATCAAAGTATCTACTGCCCTTGCCTCAACATAAGGGGCCAAATCCTCAGCCCATGTAGAGGTGAAGCTCCATTGACTATTAATTTCAATGAGCCATTGCCTATTTACATCAGCTGAGCCTATAGCCCAACATCTTTGTTGCCAGTTGCAAATAGAATTGTGCATATTTTAAGATTTAGAAACACAAATTGGCAAAACCCTCACACAAATATATCAACTTCAGCAGAGAAATGTAGCCAACTATTGTTAACATGACGATGAAATAAGTACTTCTATAAATTCCATGCGAAAAAAAGATGTACCCAGTGCACACCAAGATTTCTTGAAAGTCCTCTTTGAATAATCTATTGGGTTTAGGGACATGCATGCAACATGTCTCAGTTTCCATCTACCCACAAACTACTGCAACAAGTTCTTAAAAAAAAAAAAAACAGCCCCACTTAGGGTAATCAGCATTATTATTTTTCACCAAAATGAAGCAGTTATCCCGATAAGCAAGGCTGCTGTTTACACAAAAATAAAGACATTTGTGTTATTCCTGGCTTTTATTGACAGTGAACTCCAGAATCATAGACACTGGAAGAGACCATGACAGGTCATGGAGTCCAATTCCCTGTGCTCATGGCAGGACCAAGTACCCATATTAAACCATCCCTGACAGGTGTTTGTCTAACCTGTTCTTAAAAACCTCCAATGCAGGAGATTCCACAACCTGCCAAAGCAACTTATTCCAGTGTTTAATCACCTTGACAGTTAGAATTTTTTTCCTAATGTCTAGGCTGAACCTCCCTTGCTGTAATTTAAGCCCATTGCTTCTTGACTTACCATCTGTGATTAAGAAGAATTTTTCCCTTCTTCCTCATAACAACCTTTTAGGTATTTGAAAACTGTTATCATGTCCCCTCTCAGTCTCCTTTTTTCAAGACTAAACAAGCCCAGCTCTTTGAATCTTCCCTCATAGGTCAAATGTTTCAGATCTCTAATAATTTTTGTTTGCCCTTCTCTGGAGTTTCTCCAGTTTCTCCACATCCTTTTTGAAATGAGGTATCCAAAACTGGACACAGTACTCAAGTTAAGGCCTAATCAGTGCAGAGTAGAGTGGAAGACTCATTTCTCATGTCTTACTCACAATACTACTCAAATTCCAAAGGGGTAGCCGTGTTAGTCTATTGTAGAAAGACAACAGAGTCCTGTGGCACTTTTAAAGACTAACAGATTTATTTATCGCATGAGCTTTCGTGGGAGGGATTTTCTCCCACGAAAGCTCATGCGATAAATAAATCTGTTAGTCTTTAAAAGTGCCACAGGTCACAATACTGCTGTTAATACACCCCAGAATGGCGTTTGCTTTTTCTGCAACAGTATTACACTGCTGACTCCTATTTAGCTTGTGGTCCACTATTATACCCAGATCCCTTTCTGCAATACTCCTTTCTAGGCAGCCTTTGCCCATTTTGTATGTGTGCAATGGGTTGTTCAACCCTAAGTGGAGTACGTGGCACTTATCTTTATCAAATTTTATTTTATTTATCTCAGACCATGTCACCAGTTTGTCCAAATCATTTTGAATTGTGATCCTATCCTTCAAATCCTCCCACAACCCTTCCCAGCTTGGTATCATCTGCAACTTTATAAGTTCACTGTCTATGCCATCTTTTAAGTCCTTAATAAAAAAAGTTGAACAAAACCAGACCCAGGACAGATCCCTGCAGCGCCCCACTCGTTATATCCTTCCAGACTGAATGTGAACCGTTGATAACTACTCTCTAGGGGTGCATCTACACTTAGAAATTAAGTCAATTTAAGGGGGCTTAAGTCGACTTAATTTACTCCACATCTACACGGGGCTTTCCTTAATTCAACTTAAGCTGCTCCTTACGTTGAATTAAGGAAAAACTAGTTCGAATTAATAACACCTAGTTTTAATTTGAACTAGAGCTTAAGTCGACTTCTTCAGTCGACTTAAGCCAGTGTGAATGCCCTAAGTCGACTTGGTCTAAAAGTCAACCTAGAGCAGGGGTGGGGACAAGGGAGCCCCGCATTGCTCCCTGGCAGAAGAGAGCCACCATGGCTCCCTTGTCCCCTGGGGAGCCCCTGCTCCCTTCTCCCCAGACTCGGGGCTTCCCTGCCAGAGGAGCCATGGTCCCGGGTAGAAGGGCTCCCCAGCCAGGGCTCCAGCTGGAGGGAATCCCCCTTAAAGACGGGAAACCGCTCGCAGCTCGGCCCAGGGAAAGCCAGTCCCACGCGGGGCTGGTTCTCCCTGAGACCAGGAAGCCACCAGCCCTGAGCAGTCCTGGGGGAAAGGAGGGCGAGAGCCCCGTGCTCCTTCTAGCTAGGACTGCTCGGGTCCCAGGGAAAAAAAAGAGCGTGGGAGCCCCATGCTCCCTTCTGGCCGGGACCGCTCAGGTCCTGTGTAGAAGGGAGCCGCAGCCTGAACTCCCTCCTCCAGGACCGGGCGGTCCCAAGCGGTCCTGGCCAGAAGGGAGCCCCCACCCTTCTCCCCAGATCCACAGGATCCAGGCAAGAAGGGAGCACGCTCCAGCCAACAGGGGATCCCCGGGGATCCCCTATCAACTGGAGCGTGATTCTGGAGAAGGGACCGCGGGGCTCCCTTCTCCCTGGGACTCCATTGTCCCAGCCAGAAAGGAACCCCACGCACCCTTCTCCCCGGGACCTGCATGGTCCCAGGGAGCCGGGAGAACTGGTGGTGGCTTGCTGGTCTCAGGGAGAACCAGCGCCGCCATGGCTGGCTCCCTCCTGGACAAGCCCCCCTAGCCTGGGGAGCGGAGGCCTCTGCTCCCCCTTGACCTAACCAGTCGACTTAGAGAGTCTAGTGTAGACTCTCTAGGTCAACTTAATAAGGTTATCTTTAAGTCAACCTAAGAGTCTTGGGTAGACTCTTTAAGTCAACTTAATAAGGTTGACTTAAAGTCGACTTAATAAAGTCGACCTAAGTTTCTATGTGTAGACATAGCCTAGGAGTGGTTATCCAACCAGTTTTTCACCCATCTTATAGTAGCTCCATCTAGTTTGTACCTCCACAGTTTATTAATGAGAATGTGATGTGAGACAATATCAAATGCCTTACAAAAGTCTAGATACACCACATCTACCGCTTCCCCTCTATCCACAAGGCTTGTTACCACATCATAGAAAGCTGTCAAGTTGGTTTTACATGATGATAAAACACACTTCTATTTTTCTCTTATTTCAAAACAATTAGAGACCAATTGCTTCTACATTTTACCCTCCTTTTTCCCCCTAGTCTCACTTTAAACCACATCAACTCCTGTATGTTGCCTCATCTTGTGCTGTTCATGCAACATATGGAATTCTTTGCAAAAGAGTAGTATAGAGAAAAAAGTGCAGAAAAGTTTTTGTTGCTTGGCAGAAAAGACTAGGCTCTCGGTACTTCATGTTTTGATTAAATTGATCTGAAATGCACTATTTCTCGTAAGAAACTAAGCTATAGCAAAGAGAATCTGCTGTAAAGTAGGGTTTACAGTTTACTTGGAAAACTACTTTCATCACTGAGGGATCATTTCAAAATTAGTTTCATCTTGAAACATTGACCAATACTATTTATTATGCATTAAAATGAGTGGCCTATCTTGTAGACAGAAGTATTGCATAAGTCAGCAGTTCTTTCTGTAAAAAGATGGGACTAACCTTAGATTACTTGATACACAATTATTAAATTAGGCATAAAAAATATGGTCTGGTTTCCACAAGGGCTAAGCAACCTCAGCTCCTGTTATCTTCCAAATACCTAACTACTGTATACTTTTATTTAAGAGCTTAAAATACGGATTTTGAATCCTATGCCTTTAGGAAGCTAGGTTTAAATTTTTTGGTTATTATCTTTATTCACACATAGCAGGTGAAAACCAATGTTGACAAATTCAACTTAATGCACACTGCAAGAGCTACTCCAACACAGTGCTGGGTTCCAAATTCACTGGACACCGCTCAGTGAAAGCCTCTTCTTGAAGTATAGGTGTTACCTGTGATTTAAAAAAAAAAAAAAAAAAATCTAATAAAATGATAGTACGTCTAGAAAATTGACAGAAAATACCAGGGGAAAAGTGAACTTACCATTTGTTATACACAGCAATGTCACACTCTCCACTCGAGAAAGAAATTAGTTGGGAGACTGCAGCACACTGTTGCATGGAAGAATGAAGTTTTAAGCTTTGATTTTTAAAATCGTCTTTCAAAAAGATGCGTAACTAATTGAAAGAAGAAGAGAAATGTTATCCCTATTTTATAAGAACCCTGGTCCCAGCATCAGAACCAGAGGCATACACATGCCAAGAAAACTGAATAAATTTGTGATTACTCAACTACTGTGCCTGGGCCATTAAGGCCTGGTTTCTAATCCCAAAAAGGCAGCACATCTCACTGTATATAGCTCAGCTCCTGAACTGTATGCTGTGGAGAGCAGTAGAAATACACACTGAATTTGTCAAGATCGCTGACACTGCAACCTGCACATCTGTAATTACAATCTGGCCCTTGCCAGAAGTAGCTCCAAACTACCAGACAGGAACACTATGTTCCTTGAGTTTTGTTAAAATCGGAAAGAAGAAGAACTCTCTTCAGATGACTCAGCACCATCCACCACTAGGGTTAGGAAAACCAGAATTGTGTGTGCGCACGCGTGTGCGCGCATGTGTGTACACACTTGCACGCACACACTTAGCTACCTCTCTCTCTATCTATGTAAGCATCTATCCATCTAGACACTTGTTTCTTTAGGTCCCTGAGAGATTGCATAAATAACTGCAAATCTTCACCAGGGTTCTCTGTTATATTTAAATATTCTTCTTTTAAAATTCTTCACAAAGGTATTGCAAACTGGCGTGCTCTCTATCACTTTTCTGCTACAATCATCCATTTCTTCTTGTAAGTATCGCTGCTTACAGTGCAAATAACATGTTGACTACTTTGTTAGCCAGGAACAGTCTCAGAGGGTGGCAACCACAAAAAAAAAAAAAGGAGTTACTCAGGCCATAATTTTCATTCAAAATAAAGAATAAAGCATTTAAGCTACATTTGTTACCAGTCTCTGGCAGCACTTCAGTGAGACCCTGCATCAAGCTTTTTTTCCCCAGGGTTCTTTATGTGACAAACACCCCATTTTCATTTTACCAAAGAAAAAAATCTTACAGCAAAAAGCAAGCATTGCCTTTACTAACAAGTGTATAGTCTATTGTCTGCACTTAGTTAAGAAGGAACAAAGAAGGGGGGAAATTTGCTATGGTCATCTTAACTATAGGTTATTAACAGACAGTTAACCTTAGACCTTTAAGCCCCCAGCATCCCAGAGAAGCAATGCCTAACTGTAAGCACACTTAAGTCCCACTGCAATCTGTAGTGTGTTCACATGTTTATAGGCTTGGCTGATTTGAGGCCTTAGAGCTGCAATGTGTTTGAAAGACTATCTACAACATTAAAAATTGGATGCTTTTATGTTGAATTTATGGTTCATTCATTCACATTTGTAATTTAATTTTGCACTAATCTTAAACTGACAGTGTTCTACCAACAATGAAGTCTCATCAAGGTGACATATTTGAAAATTGGTTCATCTTACTTTATTTTTTCTTAATCAAATTAAGAATTGATGTTTCTATCATGTATTCACTGTACAGTAGCGTCAGATCTTAACCAAAGTTAAAATCTGAGAAGTCAAAAAGTACTCGTTTAGACAATGACAGAAACATTAAAGCAGAATTAAATCTTTTTAAAAGAAAAATAAACCTGACATTCTAAAAGGAAACCAAAATTACAGGTTAGAAAATTGTCACCAATTATGAAGAAAAGTTTTAAGTTAAACACAAAATGGCAATTTGAAAAGCTAATTGCTGGATCGGGTTAGGTTGAAGTTTCTTTTGGTATTCTTCAGTGGGATCACAGGGTAGTGGCTGGTAGAAAGTGGTGTTAGAGAGTTGTCTGGCAGCCTCCTGTTCATAATCCGACTTATTTATGATGACTACAGCCCCTTCTTTGTCAGCCTTTTTTATTATAATGTCGGAGTTGTTTTTGAGGTTATGTATAGCATTGCATTCAGCACGGCTGAGGTTGTGGGGCAAGTGATGCTGTTTGTCTACAATCTCAGCTTGGGCACTGAGGAATACCAAAAGAAACTTCAACATCTACTTAAGAAACTCCCTAAAGATGCACAGGAACAAATCTACATGGACACACCCCAAGAGTCCCAACCAGGGGCATTCTATCTACTTCCCAAGATTCACAAACCTGGGAATATTGGACGCCCCATCATCTTGGGCATTGGCACGCTCACAGCAGGATTGTCAGGCTAAGTGGACTCTCTCCTCAGACCCTTCGCCACCAGCACGCCTAGCTATCTTCGTGATACCACTGACTTCCTGAGAAGATACAGTCCACCAGTGAAATCCCAGAAAACACCATCCTAGCCACAATGGATGTAGAGGCTCTCTACCCCAACATTCCACACAAAGATGGACTACAAGTCATCAGGAACAGTTTCCCCTATGCAGCGCTGTCCCATGGGGGGAGCGGGGCCCAGGGCCAACTGGCCTAGGCAGGGCACTCCCCCTGTGCTGCAGAGGAGTCGGGCCACTCCACCTCCCCAGGGAGCCAGCCCAGGTGGGGAGGGTGAGGCCACCGGCTCCAGCCCTGGCCCTGGAAACGGGGACCACCGGTGGGGGGAGCCAGTCGCAGTCGGGACCCCAGGCTGCTGCGGCCGATGCCCCAGCCAGTGACCCGAGGCTGCTGGTGAGGGCTGGCCCTGGCCGCATGAGGCAGGCCGGTCCAGAGGCGGGCCCCAGCCACCTGCCCCACCACTGGGCCTGCCCGCTCTGCCCCGGGGGTGGGGAGGGCTAGCCCAGAGGCCGGGCTTAGTGCTCCCGACCCGCCCTGTTGCCTTCGGCTCCCTGCCAAAGGCAGTGGGGAGCAGGGAACAGTGTGGCTGTGGGGGGGCCGCGGTGCAGGCCCCACACTGCCCCACTGGGAGCAGGACAGCGCAGGACCCGTGTAACCATGGGGCCCGGGGCAATTGCCCCATTCGCGCCCCCCCAAGGACAGCCCTGCCCCTATGATGACACAGCACACCTGGTAGCTGAACTCTGTGACTTTGTTCTGACCCACAACTACTTCAGATTTGGAGACAATCTATATCTTCTAGTTAGTAGCATGGCTATGGGTACCCGCATGGCTCCACAGTATGCCAACATTTTTATGGCATTTTATGGCAGACCTCGCTTCCTCAAATCTCGTCCACAAGTACCTTTCCTTTACCTACACTACATCGATGACATTTTCATCATCTGGACCCACGGGAAAGAGACCCTTGAAGAATCCACTGGGACTTCATCAACTTCCACACAACCATCAACCTCAGCCTGGACCAGTCCACACAAGAAATCCACTTCTTGGACACCACGGTATGAATAAAGGGTGGACATATCACCACATGTACCGAAAGCCAACTGACCGCAATACATACCTACATGCCTCCAGCTTCCACCCTGGACATATTACACGATCCATTGTTTACAGCCAAGCTTTGCGATATAACCAGATTTGCTCCGATCCTTCAGACAGAGACAAACACCTACAGGACCTTTACCAAACATTACTAAAGCTACAGTACCCACCTGGGGAAGTGAGAAAACAGATCGACCGAGCCAGATAGGTACCCAGAAGTCACCTTGGATGGCAGGCCGTGCTGTGCACCAGCCAACCTCACTACCAGGCAAAGCAAACAGGCATTGACCTGCCCCACCTCCAGGGGCAAGGCGGGAGCACAGAGCCCTGCCTCTGGCTCCAGGGCCCCACCCCACCTGCCTGGCAGAGCAGGAGCACTCACTCCTCCCAAGCCCCATGGGTGCTGAGCAGGGCAGGGGGAGGGATGGATTATCACAGGAGTGTTGGGGCTGGAGCTCAGGGCCCCCCTGTAAGCCAGGGTAAGAAGGGGATTTTCCCTCAGGGCAGATTGGCATAGACTCTGGTAGGGGGGAGGGGGTGGATTGCCTTCCCCTGTAGCGTGGGACCTGGAGAACTTGGTGGTGGTTTCCCTGTACCTTGAAGTCTTTGAACCATGATTTGGGGACTTCAGTAACTCAACCATGGCTTTGGTGTCTATTGCAGGTGTGGGCAGGAAGTTCTGTGGCCTGCATTATGAAGGTGATCAGACTAGATGATCATATTGGTCCCTCCTGTCCTTAATATCTATGACTCTGTAAAACAGGTGAAGGTTAAAAATTGCTAGAGGACATTTTTACTAGGGGTGAAGTGGTTAAAAAAGTGGATAAACTAGTAAACTAAACTACTAACATCCATATTCCCCAAATGAGCAGTGTCCCATTCAGCTGTGTTTACCCTATGCTACTCCACTGATTTCAACTGCATTTTCACTATAATAATGTCAACTCTACAACTTTCATACTAAATGAAACTTTACACGTATATTTTTACAGCAAATGTTTTTCATGCATTATTTGCATGCAATGTTTTAATTGCATTATGAAGAATTATTGGGGCAAACAATTGTTCTATATTAGGATTCTTTTGAGACAATGTAGAGAAAAATATAAGTAGCTACCCCACCAGTGATTACTGTTACTGTCATGAGAGTTTATTTCTTTGTTGCAATGCAAAGTCATTTCAAGTGGGAAGAGGGAGAGAAGATTTGGTTTTAGATTGCAACATAATTGCAAAGAAACCCTCCCAAAACATGTATTAGAATAATATTTTCCAGCTGCATTCAGACTAATGAAGTAGACTGGTTAATTGTTCTCCATATGGGTATGTGAAGAAAAGAAAAATATGGCAATGGCCTTTGGAAAGTACATTGGGAATCACAGGGGAAGCATTTGGCTCCTTTTAACAGGAACTGACTGCCACTGGGTCTGGTCCACCGTCACCACCAATTCAGATGAGTCATAAACAAGATTAATCTACAATCATCACTCTTTTGTACTGACAAACAAAACCCATCACCACATCCACCTCAGGGTTTATTCTCCACCCCCCCCCCCCCCCATGAGACAGGCTAAATAGGTAACATAAGACCCAACATTCTTCCTTTTTTTCAGTTCAGCTTCTGTTGGAACTTAGAGCCATTATTAACCTTTTCCCTCTCTTCTCATTCTTTAATCATATTGTTTCCCCTCCTCATTCACAGGCTACCTTACACAGCGCAATCTGTAAAATGTGAGAGGCATACAGTGGATATGATGTTCTGAGGGGGGGGGAAGTATTTGTAAAATATGAAAACAACTGGAAGCCATCAAATAAAAAGTTTTATAAAGGAATTTAAAATAATATTTGTAAGTGATATATATCTTAGTATATTGACAACGTGTTTTTACCATGCTGAAATGGTGCAAGTCTTATTAGAGAAATTCATTAGCTGGATTATTTCCAAACTCTACTTCTTTGTTGCCACTAAGGACACATTACTGAGGATCATCAGGCCATTAACCTTTAAAATACAGTATACCAAATAAACCGATAGCTCTATATATCAAACCAAGCAGGGTCAGGGCAGATCAGTTCTTGCTTGGCAGACTCTGAGGCATACGTAGCTGCTGGTGTTTTAGAATGTGGCAGTCTTTCCTCTGATTCAATGCTCCAGTGCATTGCTAGGTAATTAAGGCTATTAGATAAACGGGATCCTGAGATGTAAGGCACACGTCCTGACCACTTGTAATCATTACAGGTGCTGTCGCTTTTTACATTATTTTATTGCTATACACAGAAGCATGAACCCCGTCTTTAGCACAAATTCCAACTCAATTTACATTCTTCCCAAGTTCTCCAACAGTTCCAGTTGGATGAGAGATTCTTTTTAAGTATCTAAACTATTTTACGCTCTATTTTAAGCTCTAAACTAAACCATTGCCTCATTGTTGCTATTTCTTGTACGCTACTCAACAGCTCTACTGTTTCACCACTAGGGCCAGATTATCACAGTGGATTTAGGGGCTTAAACCCTGGGTCCCTGCCCCTAAAACCTCTGCGATAATCCATCCCTGCCAGCTCAGCACCAGCAGGACAGGAGCACTGAACATGCTCATGCCCTGCAGGGCCTAGGAGGCAGGGGAGGGGCCCAGGAGCCACAGCTCAGGTTCTGTGCTCCGCCCCACCCCACCCCACCCTTGGGCCGGCTGACCCACCCCTGGGGGTGGAGCAGGACAGGCCAGCTGGCTTGCAGCCACCGCGCGACCGCCCCCACAGCCGATCCGGCATGGCTGTGTTAGAGCAAGGTCACATGCCGCACACCAGCTGGCCCCCATCCCTCCCCCTGCCAACTGGCTAGAGCTGGACCAGAGCGGGAGCGCCCTCTGGCCCCAGACTACCCCCCCCCATGACAGGGGCCCCCAACAGTCAGGAGCAGCCCAGGGCCCCCAGACTGGTTAATCCAGCCCTGTTCACCACAGTTGCTATATTTCCATGGTAGGTAAAACGATCCTTGCAAGAAGTTTGCAGGGTGTCTCCAGAGGAAAAGGCGAGACAAATGCAAGATGTTATTAAACACAGATTTTCCCTAAAGCACATTAACAAGCAATGATTTAGAAACCAAAATGTAATGTGTAACAATGACAAATCCCCCTGAAATTAATGCACTGCTTTTTCCAGTGTAGTGTTCTCCAAGCAAAGCATGAGTTTTCTTATTCATTTCATGACTGTTCCTGCGGTGTTTGCTTAGTTAAAACCACATCAGACATTCTCTGTCAATACAGAAATCACATGATTAACATAGCTGTGCCAGAAGCTGAAAGCTACTGTTATGCTGGAAAATAATACATCATGCAAGTGCAAATAATTTAGAGTTAAACACAGTTTCTTATTAAAGCAAACATATTATTGTTTATCTGTAACCAAATTGCTGGCTCAACAAATTAGCATTTCCCGATGGTTTATGCATTTACAGTACCAAAGAACACATCTACTAAAAAAGAAAGACAACATTTAAAACTGCACTTTTTAATGAGCTGAAGCGGTCTCCATTAGAGATTTGATGCAAAAGGAATTCTTAAGCAACAGAGCCATATAGCCACACATCAGATGATACAGGATTTCATGATATCCACAAAAGCTAGCAAGGAATAAACTGTAGAGAATCTGAAAAATTATTCTTAAATATTAATCCAATAAGATGACAGAGTCAAAAAAAATCAGTCTTTTTCAGAGAGTTCATTTTTGGTGTCTGCTCCCTTTTTCTCTCTGGTTTAATTTAGCTGTTTATTCATTGAGTCAATGCTCCAGAACAAAAAGAATTTTCCAGAGTGTAATACCTAGAGATTTGCTAGGGATAACAAAAGAAGCAGAATTATTTCATCTCTGAAATCTTTCTGTACACAGTGTGCTGCTTAATATATTTGCTACCTCAATGACTTTAAGCCTAAGAATATCTGAAGTCTGTGACCATACACAATGAATTCTAATTTTTTTTTTACCAGTTTACAATCAAGTCTCACTCTACTGCATTAGTTTTACTCAGATACGCTGTATGATTTAATTTTTCCACCGTTTTTTACTCAGAAGCTAGCAGAAACTTTCATGACTCATGGGATCCTCTTCAAAAACAAGAATCAGCTGCTTAGAATTTTGCTTTTACAAAATGTTATTTATTTTTGGAAATCAAAGTCCACAAGGAGTCCAAGAAATCTTATGTATACATTTGATTCTTATTCTTCAGTTATCTGTTTGCCCCACAATATCTGAATAAAAATAAAGGCCAAAGCCTTCCATCCTTACTCAGGCAAAATTCCCATTGATATCAATTTAACTTTTTTTCCTGAATAAGAATGTCAGGATTTCCACCAACATTTTATTTTTTGGGATTTTATTTATTTTCATTAATATATAACTGTAAAAGAGACTTCGATGACACAATACATAACAGATGTATAATAAAACCTACTATCTCAGTCTTTAATATAGTCCACATCACAGATGGGGGGGAAATGAGGCTGAAAGTTTACATGATTTGGCTAAGGTTAGAAGAATAGATGTAGATTATTAGAAATATTGACTATGGTAGTAATTGAAGTGGAATCAGAAAGTAAAGCTAGATGGCAACCAGAACAAGAAGTGAAAAGTCTGAATACCACTTCATATATTCCCCTCTGCCCTCATTTGTTATTACTTAATATTAAGAAGAACTTCAATAGTTCCATACAACTTTTTTTTGTAAAAATTATACCTCTACTGCAGTTCCTTCCCCTAGAAAAAGGGCTGAAAGCTGAGAGAGGCCCATGTTGCTGAATAAATCATACTATTTATATGTGAGGGTGACCAGCTGTCCTGGTTTTATAGGACAGTCCCAATATTAGGAGAAGATACTGGATTGGAAGTTTATGTTCTGTGAATATATACAGACTGCTATAAGACTATTTTAAGTGTTAAGGCCCTAAGCCTGCCAAATAATAAACAAATGCTTACATTTAAGCAGACAAGCAGTTGTATTGAAGTCAATGGGACTTCCTACACTTAAATAAGGGCTTAAGGCTCAGATTTTTAAAGCATTTCAGTATTGCCATACTCATGTGTTGCCATTTCTAATTTATTTAGTAGCCTACATATCATTTTCAAAAGGAATTTAGGCACTTGAGCCAAAATCCCATTGACAATCAGCAGGATTAAGTTTTTGGAGTACCTAAATCTCTTTTGAAAATGGCATTTAAACTTCTAGATCAGTTAAGCATTGCAAGATTGAGCACCGCCATGCCTAAAAGCCTCTAAAAATTTCAGTTTAAGTACTTTACTGGACCAGAAACAACCTGAGGGAAAACCTATGCTTTAAGATCCTAAATTTAATGCACCAACCAGGACTGTGAAATCTTTGTTGGACCCATATAAATACAATGGTTGCTATAAAAAGTCAGTGTTTTTCAGAATTCACAACTGAGGAGTACCAAGTATTGCCAGCTTTCCTCTATGCTTAGAAAATATCTGTGCTGACTCTTTCAATGGTTTGGACTTGATTTGCAGGCCTACTGAGCCTAAGTACTTTTTGGTCAGTAACTGGAAAGGATACACTTAACTCTCCTGTCCAAAACAGGGCAGGCTACTAGTGGGGAATTACAAGGTTAATACAGAAAACTCTCTCATTTAATTAAAGAACATCACTGAAACCACACAAAGCCCCAGTGGCAGGAAGGAACTAAGCTACAAAGTGGCTTGTTCCTGAGCTCTGCTCTTACCTTAAGGGATTATCTCTGTGCCTGGGCTGAGTTTTCTCTAGAGAACCCAATGACCCCAGCCCCATTGCTAATGGACTCCACTCTAGGTCAGTTGAGGGGGAAGGGTAGAAGTGCCCTATTTATATCCTCATATAGCACCACCTGCTGCTACAGGTGCAGTACTGCAGCTTACCAAGGAGTAATGTGGCTATAGTCAGGTGGATGTTAGTTGGATGTTCATTTTAATTCCAGTCTGTTCTGGTTTGCCTGGGTGGTGGTTCCCTGTTTAGTTACTTGTGATCAGAAGACACTAAGCTGGAACTTGTCACAGCTTTTAAAAACATGTATTTAAAGGGGGATGGGTAAATTGGAAAGCCTGACTAGCTGAAGCAAAAGGGAGGTGAAGCAATGAAAAACTACAGTGCACGTGCTATAGACTCCATTGTGAATAGTTCTCCATTTAGGCTGGATTTCTAGGGAAAGTGCTTCTACACTTAAATGTGGACTTTAAAAAGATGACTATATTGTGTGGATTTCATTCCTGGAACTTTGAGTCAAATTTTACTCCATTTCCTTTCCTTCTTCTATCTACGACCACTTGTTTGCCTCCATAAGGTGTTATGAGCTGTGACTTGTCTCAGACAGAAAGTTTCTTTGGAGTAGGAGCTGTCATTTATGATGTTTGTACAGACCCTAACACCATGGAGCTATCAGATAAAGGTACTATAATTTAAATGCTAAATGACAATATATTTACCTTGCCTGAAATTTTAATTTACAGTTGGAGATTTTTAAATACCAATAGACTTTGGATTTCTTTCTGCTTTTCAGTTCATAGATGTATAGAGTTTAAGAGCAGAAGCAACCATTAAATTATCTAATAATGATCATAGGCCATTAAATATCACCTAGTAAGCCCTGAAATGAGCTCCAATACTTTGTTTGACTAAAGCATATTTGCTAGAAAGGCATCCAGAAGAGAAGGAGACTCCACCACTTCCCCTTGAAGTTCATTTAAATGGCTGATCATGCTCACTGTTAACTTCAAATGAGAAATTAGGCACACATTTTTATCTAGTTTCAGCTTCTGGCCATTGGTTCTTATTATGCCTTTCTCATCTATGTTAAAGAGCTTTTAATACCTGAAATTTTCTCTTTTATTCATTGTCATTCAATGGCATTTCATAGAGAAGGAAAATAATGTATAGACATTAGGAATAGTCAGAGAAGGAGCAAGGATGCCTCTATATCCTGGTAATCATCATAATCACTTAGGATGTAGAAGGCAAAAATTCACACCTACCTTTAGTGACTCTTCAATTATTTATATAAAATGGAACAGCTTCAGCAGGAGAGAGTGACGGAGATCTATATCACAATACCCTAAGCCCAGTGGTTTAGGCACACTACCACAAAGCAGGAGACTAGTTCAATCCTTTTTCCAGTTCAGACTGAGTGGGGAACTGGGTGTGGGTCTCCTACCTCCCAGGTGAATGCCCTAATCATTGAACACTGGAGGGAACCAACCACCTTTCTTCCTTTGGTTGTTTTGTGACTCTACCCCTTTAAAGGAACCACAGACATTCATTAGGGGTTGAATGAAACATGTTTTGGTTTGGGATTCTGCTCAACATGAACTCTTTTTATATTTTTATTTTTTTTTAAGGACTGTCTCTGAACTTAAAAAAAAATCAGTTTTTCACCAAGCTTTCTGCCACACATAGATCTGCCTTCACTGGAGTCTGATTTTTGCTGTTGTTCCTGTAATACACATCTTCAGTGCTGCAACTGTTCTATAACAATTCCTTTTTGTCCCAGTATATCTGTAATTAAATATCTTACGTGCTAGTTCATGAAATTTACATGTGTTTTAATGCATTTTCTATATGCAAAACAAGCTTATTCTACAGCTAGACAAAGCAGGCACTGCAGTTTTTCCACTGATATAATCAGAGTTCAGATTAGTTGAATACAAATATCACTTTGATCCTATTTGATCTTATCTAAGGAGAGCTTTCATATATGCTTATACCCATTTCAGTTGTCTTGTGTTTTAAATATTGATTTCTCAAATGCTGCCACATCTATCATTGCTTTTAATCATACTTCTGTGGATGGGTTATCATTCTTCCAATGCCTTTAATTTTAAAATGTCCATTACTTTAATTAAAAAACAACACTGAATAAAAAGCCACACATTCTAGTGGATATTTACACTGTAGCGAAAAACCACTCAGGGTACTTCTTATAAAGGAAAACTGACAGCATTGGAAAATGAAGCAGGTATATCACAGTTAATGGCAGTCAAAGTACTGTTTTCTGCTGCATCACAAAACTATCTGGCATATCGCTCATTGTTCTCAAAAACCTTTTATGCAAACACCTGTAACAGCAGTTTCAATGGATCCAATGACTAGCGTGGTTACTAATCCGACATTCAGAGAATGTACAGTGGTTTGATACATTTAAAGAGAGGGATATGTGGAAACCGCACACTATATTGGAGCCTTGACCCTGATTAATATGCAGTATAGAGCGTTGGATTGCCTAAGGGGAAAATGGCTATTAGTCATGCAAAATGGGATTATAATGAATGATCTGTTTGTAATTAGGGAGCACCCTGCCAATGCCCCTTATTCCCCTGTACACTTAAAAGAGAATCTCCTTTATGAGCTCTTTCTTTGAGACGGAAGTGAGTCACATGGCTTGTATCTTGGAGCTTTAATGTTTGGGACAGTAGTTAAATCATCTGATAGGTGCTTAAATTAGACATCAAAGTAAATAAAATAATAAAAATAAGAATCCCCAAAATAGTGCCAGAAAGACACAGATTCAGTTTTGAAAAGAGGTTGCCTGCTGTAGAAGGGAACAGTAGAGAGACTTTGGAGGCCACTAGGGAATAATGGGTTCGATTCTTTCCAGCACCAAGATCCACATGAGAAGAGGAGTCATCAGGAAACTGTTTACAGCTCCCTGTTTCATAGATTGTTCTGGCTGCACCCTAAATTAAATGGCCTATTATTTAGGTGCTGCACTAATTCACAGCAGCTGAGTGTGGCTGCCAGCAGCCATGAAGAGTAGAAGAGTGGGCAGGTAGGTTTTTCCCCCACAAAGATATAAGTAATTATACATAACCAGAGAAATACACAGAGCAACTATGTAAATCTGCTTTGGATGTGGTGTGTAGTTTGAGAGTGTCTGGTCTAAAATACTGTATAGTATTTGTGTATTTTAAATCACTTCCTTCTAGTCTCCTCTTCTGTAATATTTTTACTCTTTTATTTGTTAATGGAGTCAGAGAGATCCAGCACAGAATCTTTAATGCTCTATAAAACATAACTCCCCCAAACTGCTGACTATGGGAAACAGTATAGGAGAGCATCCAAAGCTCAGGTCATTTTCCCCTGTAAGGCCATTTAGTAAACTTGACATACGCCCTAGTAACATCGGTGCTGACAGGCAATATGTATTCCTTTCCCTTAGCACCTTACATTAAAGTACTGAATATTTTTATTCTTTCCAGTATCAATGAGACTTATATTTGGCAGTTTGGAAACTTCTAAAGCTCTTTCTTTCTTTCCCTACACAAGGACCCTACCTCTCTCTCCAGAGCAGTGGTTCCCAACCTTTTCAGTTACACGGCACACTTCAATAAGTCAAACAATTCCATGGCACACCCACTTTTTTAAGCTGAATCAATTGCTCATAAACGTCATATTTACATACATTTACTATGGTTACAGTCTTACTAGAGAGGTTTGCAACATCGTGCATACAACAAGCTAAAGAAGGATTAAATGCATTAGTGTTTCAAATCCACTAGAAAAAAAAAATACACATCATCTCAGTTTTGCCCTTTGGCCACGTGCATGTTCATGTTTTAGAATCAAAAGACCGATACCTTGCTTTTAATTTAATGATTAATTTTCACGAGTTCTATGAGCTGTAATTTTGGTTGGATAGAATGTTGTTTAAAACAAAACAATGTTTGTTTTACATTGATTTTCATTACCTTTATACAAAATTTCATGGCACACTTGGACAGTTCTCACAGCACACCAGTGTACCACAGCACACCAGTTGAAAACCACTGCTCTAGAGCTTAGTGGAATTGATTTTCAATTCAAATTACTCCACCTCTAAAATATTCTGTCAGCTTAAGAGGTGTGGTTATTATATTTTTGTCGGCTGAAGTTGGTAACACATTTTTCAGTGTGCAACAATAGAAATTAGTTCTCTATTCTTCTTGACAGGCACATTGTGTGTGTGTGTGTGTGCGCGCGCGTGCGAGTGGGTTGGTGGGTGTGTGCTTTGAACAGTAGAAAACCAAAATGTTGCATTGAATCAAGGGGTGGCAGAAAGCCTGTGGAATACAGTATCAGTTATGGAATCTGTTCTTAGATTAGGGCAAATTCAATAGACTTACAGGGAATTGTGGAGAATTTTCTTCACAGCAAAACAAACAAGGAGTCCTGTGGCACTTTTAAAGACTAACACATTTATTTATTGCATGAGCTTTCGTGGGTAAAATCCCACTTCATCAGACACATGAGGGGGGGAAAAAAAGTTAGGCACCAAACATTCTCTGTAAGTCAATGTCACCCTAACTGCCATTGTGCGTTTGAAAACTTCTCCCTCTTCTAATGTGTTTGTTCAGTTCCTTCTATATTAGATTTTTTTCAGCACTAAACACAGTGCAAATAATACCTAAAAACAACCATGGAATGTATCATTTTTTTAAATTAAAGTGTCTATGGACATAACATTTATTAATATCTTTTGTTGGTGAGAAAGTCCCAACTGGAAAAGTCTGTTGCCCTTGAACAGGAACACAAGGTACCCACTGATTTTAGTGGGAGCTGGAAATGCTCATTTGAGGGCTGATTGTAGCTTACTATACAAGCTGTAAAGGTTTTTCAGTGCCTATCGATGTTGATGTTAATTATCATGCATATGTTCAGAATCAATGTCTGGTGTTCTTGTTAAGTTTTCTCTCTCATTCCAAAGAGGCTTCATCTATTTAGATCATGGCCAATAAACATTGCTATGAATATTAATCAAATAATTCAATTTGTTCACTGTTCTATACATATTAACTAGTTTTGGGGTTTGTTTGTTTTTTTGGAGAATGGGGTTAAAATTTAGGCATTTTTATTTAAACCAAAATTGGTGTATTTATATTCTATATATAGACTAAATCAAAAATCTTTCGCACTACTTCAAAAGAACAGTAGGGCCCTGGACTTGGAAAGATATATTCATGCATTTAATTTTTAACCTGTGAGTAGTTCCATTGAGTTCAGCAGGACTAGTTACAGATATTGTGTGGCTTAAGGTGTTTTCTTAGGGGAAGTTTAAATGGTTCTGGTGTAGCCATATCAAGGGAGTAGCACCAATAAAAATGCCCACAATACACATGCCCTTAGTTCATCTTCATAAGTGTCCAGCTATCTGTTAGTCTTTAAAGTGCCACAGGACTCTGTTTGTTTCTCTGCAATTGACTAACACAGCTACCCCTTTGGACCTCAGCTTCAGCCTGAAACACAGTTGCATTAATGAACAACTGCACTGTGCTTTTCAGTCTAAGACCGTCTTTGCATGCTGAGTGCTGAACGCTGTTGACGAGAAGCAGACACAATGCTCCACTGGATAATAGCAGGACAACAGAGATGGCATAGAAGGCGCTGGGGGCACAGAACAAATAAGGAGGTCTGTGCTCTGTATCTTGGACAGGAATTCCCACACTGAGCCAGAGATGACACAAAGCAGAAGGCATTTTGTAGGGAGGAGTTAGAAAGCAGAGTTGAACTCATATGCTCTGGCGAAGTGGGATTTTCTCCCACAAAAGCTCATGCGATAAATAAATCTGTTAGTCTTTAAAAGTGCCACAGG
>ML685777.1:14427442-14496535 GCA_007922175.1 Pelusios castaneus
ATGTCAAATGTCTGTAGTGGCTCACAACCTGATATCAGTGCCTTCCTCAGGACAGACCGTCAGAAAACAAGAGCAGACACCCCACAACTCATGGTGTGTTCTACTTAGATTTCACTACGCCAGTGACAAATGTAAATTCCTCAGTCACTACACCAGTCTTACCAATGGAGTGACAGACTTTCCCCTTAGACTCTCCAATCTATCTTTCCACACAGACAAATTGGACTTTGTGATAATGGTTACTTAAACCCAAAGGCACACCACATCAGGTTTTGCCGAGTCCCAAGTGATCAGTCACTTACCCAAGATCAATTGGTAGGATCAATAGATCCTACACCAAAGGCGCTGCTGTCAGCTACTTCTTTGGTAAACTAACTATAGGTTTCCAATCTTAGCTAAGATAAAAAGAATGAGAGTTATTGAGAGGTTAAAGCAGGTAAAATATAGGTTTAGGTGAATCATAGCTTGTAATTCCAACTGATGGCAGTGATGTTATAAACTGTCAGTTTCCCAAAAGTCTTTTCAAGGTACCCAGATTGTCTCTGGGGATCTCCACTTGGTATCCGGTAGAGTCCAAAGCGTTCAGAGATAAAGGTTCTTTCTTTGAGCCTGTATTTATAGTTGTCAGCATCACACAAGCAACATGGCTTTTTCTTGAACAGTTTTTTCCTCTTATTCCTGGGACCCCTGTGGAGGGAAGTGTCTGGATCTTGTTTTGCAATCCTACTTCTGCAACATAAAGTGTCCTATTGACAGTGTATGCATACATATGAGTAGTTCCTACAGCTGGTTTAAATTTTTCAAAAGTTTGCATTTTTTAAGGGGAAAAAATGATCAAAATTGTTGAGAATGCAGCCTCTATTATATGCAAGGTTTTTGGATCCATGAAATTATTTATGCAGTGACTCGCTGCTGGACCAATAATTTACGCTGTGTTGCCTCTGCAAACAGGCAATACAAGGGTGAAGAAGGGCAGAAGGCTCTGTAAAGACCTTCCAGACTTCAGTGAGTCTAGCCCTTGAATACCATTTTGGTGCAAGAACCTAAATACATTCCATTCATATAGCATTGAAGGGCTCAACCAGGTATATTTAATTTAATCTATCTGTTTCTTTCTCATAGCCATTTTACACTGTACTTAAACTTGCAATGGATTAGCAAATAATGTGATTAGGTTTCTTCATTAGACGTTTAAAAGGACTGTGTTGTATTTCTAAATATGATTGGATTGGGGCACAGTATGCAGTCTTTGAGGAGGATTTATTTTAAGGCATTTATTTAAATGGACTTAGTTATAGAACATTCTTTTGAATGGGGTGGGATATGGAGAATCTCAATGCAGAAAATGAATGTGGTGCTGTCGGTGGCAAGTTCATAAGGGCACTTTTAGAAGCTGAGGTAAAAAGCCATTAGAGGAAGCTATTTGCAGTGCCCAACAAGGTGCTTTATGGGACAGCACTGCTATAACAGACACCTCTATTTCTGCTGATTAGTTGTGAGGGCCTGCACTGTAATAAATAACAAGAGGAGCCACTTCTGAATAATCATTAACCCATGTTAGAGTATGTCACTAGACAAGCACCTAGCTCAGAGTTGTTAAACGTATGGCCTGCAGGCCATTTGCAGCCCATGGTCAGCTCTGCTGCAGCCTGCACTGGGGGAGCAGGCCTAGCTGGTATTGGCAGGGGGCCCGACTGGCCCTGGGGTGGCCAGAAGCCACGCACCAATGGTGCTTTCATCTCGCCCCCTTGCCAGCTGGGCCTTCAAGTGCCGCTGCCAACCTGCCTCACCCCCTGAAGCAGACCAGCCAGCCAGGAGGTGGGGTGAGAGGGCCATGCAGAGTGCGGTTTTTGGCCGGCCCCAGGGCTGGCCATGCCCCCCTGCCAACACCGGTTGGACCCTGTCCCCAAGTGTGGGCTGCAGCAGAGTAGAGCGGCCCACTGTGGGGGATTGGGGAGTAGAGTAGAAGGTGGGGTGCTTGGAGGCAAGAGTGGGAGGTGGGAGGCTTGGGGGCAGGAGCGGGAGGTGGGAGGCTTGGGGGCAAGAGTGGGAGGTGGGAGACTTGGGGGCAGGAGCGGGAGGTGGGGATCTTGGGGGGTGGGAGTTAGAGCAGGAGGTGGAGGGATTGGGGGCTAGAGCAGAAGGTGGGGATCTTGGGAGAGCAGGGGTGAGTAGAGCAGGAGGTGGGGGGTTTGCAGAGTGGGAGTGAGTGGACCATAAGACTGAGTTGCTGGCAGAAATGGCTTCCAAGGCTAAATGATTTTGAATCCCCTGATCTAGCTGAAGCTACTATTCTAGACCCAGCACAATATGGGGCGATGGCTACATTGCACTGCAGTGTGGATGTCTCAAGCTTGAACTGCAGCATGAACCAACATACCACACTGTACCTGGCCCATGTGGATGCTGCTCAAATAAAAAGGAACTTGCTGCTTTTTAGATCATGCCATCATCATCCACATGGGGCAGTTATGTGTACACTTCAATTCAAACCTCCACAGACCATTCCAGATCTCATCTTCGCAGCCCGGCAGTGTCAGGTTAGGTCATGGACCTGAAGCTGTTGTAGTGGCCCTGAAGGATGATCTCCTGCTGTCAGTGGACAGAGGACAGGCATCCATTCTCATTCTGCTGGATCTCCCTACAACGTTCAATGCTGTGAACATGAGACTCTGATCTACCACTTGAATGGCAGAAAGAGAATAGCAGGGGTGACAGGCCACCCTAGATCCCTCACATGTGGAGTCTCAAAAGGATCAGTCCTTTCTCTGGTCCTTTTCAATATCTACATGCAACCACTAGGTGAAGTGGTCAAACAATATGGATTCAGGTACCAACAATATGATGGTGATACACAACTCTACCAAACCTTTACCAGACATAACTGGCAAGAGAGCTCAGTGGTGGGATGAGGCCAGTTCATGGATGAAAAATGCCTGGCTCAAACTGAACCTAGGCAAGACAAAGCAATACTGTTGGCAGTGGAACGTAGAAGCCGGCAGCCATGGTGAAGTCTCCTCTGGTGGAAGATGAGCGTGTATGCATGCATGTGCGCACACATGGTCCATTCAGATAGTCTAAGACAGTGGTTTTCAAACTGGGGTACAGGTACCGCAGGAGTATGCAAGCTCTCATCAGGAAGCACACAAGAAAAATCCTGCTATGGTGGACAACACATTTTATTAGGTGACCTCATTGAGCTTTCTCACCATGCCTTTCTCTGAGTCTTTCTCCATTCTCTCTGCCTGCCCATTGCCAGCCCTGCTGTGCCATTCACCTCACAGAAGCTGCCTCAGAGAATTTCCCAGTGGCCAGAGATTTGGTGCTCAAGGCAAAGCTTGGGAAAGAATAGCTGGTGCGGGGCAATTTGTTAAGAAGCAGGAGAGTGGGAAATAATGAGATCTGTGTTGCTTTGGCCCCTAAGACCCATTGGAAGCCTATTCTCAGGGCTGGACTCTAAATCCAAAGCGAGGACCAGTGTCTGGGACTTGCCAGGACAGACTCCAAACCTTCTCTGAAATTTGTTTCCTCCTCTTCACTTTCCCTTTGCCAAGCTTTCCTGCTGCTGGGTGTAGGAAGAGGCACTGCCCGTGTGCAGCAGGCACCACCCTAACCCCAGTCCACATTACTGTCCAAGGACGGAGCCTTCGCAGACTCTCAGGTCAGCAATCCAGGAGCTAACCAGGATTTGCACAATGGACCAGAATGGCACTTAGGAGCCATCATGGAAATGCCAGACTGCTGGCAGGTGTTAGACAGTCCTGAGAGACAGCCAGAGACGAGAGCTCTGCCTTTGCTTTCCCTCCTGAACAATCCATTCTCTCCCACTCTGTCATTTCGTGTCTGGTTACCTTTTCTGCTGAATCCCCAAATTGGGACTTTGCCCTCTGGTGGGCTACCGAGGAGCTGACCCTCGGCTAGCTTGCTGTGGACTGACTTCAGAGAGAGTTAAATGGGTGTATGTGATGGTGACATCTGTACCCTCACACATTGGCCCTTCCAGCTGTGGCAGCACAAATCCTTCAGTTTTCTTGTCTGACTTACAGAAAACAACAAGGAACCACTAAAGAGGCCGAAACATGAAAAAACATTGGCCTGTTCTATCCTCGAGATGAGAACTGGGCTTCCTGAGCTGTTCTGTATCAGGATCCCAGCTCCCCCACCCACAGACAGCCCTATGGAAAATGTAGGCTCTTACCGACCCCCATGGTAAGAATCCCCAGGTTAGATTGACAGAAATGCCATGCAATGAAAGAGAAGCTGCCTGCCCTCAAAGTCCTTTATTTTTTACAGAAGCAGGGAGGGTCTTACAAGCCTCCCATGTCTGTATTTTTTTTTCCATGTAGCTAGGTTTTGGCTTGAATTTAATGCTTCTTCTGCAGCGTTTCCTACCCACATGCTGCAACCAGCCCATGAACCCCTGAAAGCCTAGAAATGGACTCCAGACTATTCCCTGATGAAGAAAACTCAAGCAACAGATAAACATCGAGCATGGCAGGTGGAAAGAACTGCCTGAAAAGCTCCTACTCCAGCTCCCAATTATTTCCAGCACTGATAAGACTGGCGCTTGATTCTCTTGTCAAGGAATGTTCTGTTTTCATAGGGCATATTGGCTATGTCTACACTTGCTCAAATTAGTTCGAATTAGTTAGTTCAAACTAACTAATTCGAACTAATTTTTGTTAGTTCGAATTAGCTTAATTCGAACTAGAAAAAGTTAGTTTGAACTAAGCAAGTGCCTTAGTTTGCTTAGTTTGAATTAGCGATCCCCATTCATTTCAATGGCCGGTTAGTTCGAACTAAGATATTAGTTCGAATTAACAGGGCCACATTGGCTAATTCAAACTAGTTAGTTCGAATTAACCCCTTAGTTCGAATACCCTATTCGAAATTATTAGTTCAAATTAAGGAAGCCCTTAATTCAAGCTAACTAAAGCCTAGTGTAGCCATGGCTTTAGTTAGTTCAAATTAAGCCTCCTTATTTCGAACTAACTTGCCAGTGTAGACATAGCCATTATGACCCTATCTCAGACAGGAGTATGTAGTAGACTACATTATTTGAAAAGGGATTTGCAAACTTTTAAAGTTAGGTGTACCCTTCAGATCTTGTTGACATGGAATTCTCATATTCACAGGCGATGTTTTCTACCATCTCCACTGGGCTTGGAAACTCAGTCCCATCCTGGAAGAGGAAGACCTGGCCTCAGTTAATCATGCTTTCGTCACTCTCAACTGTATTATAGCAATTCAACGTAGTTGGGAATGAAACCTTCAGAACTTAGGAAACTCACACTAGTTCAACAAAACAGGATGACGTGAACATATCAAACTTGTCATCCATGTTCTAGGCTGGCTTCCCATAGAGTCAAGTTTAAGGTCTCAATCCTTATCTTCAAAGTGCTTCATGTCCTGAGCTCAGGATACCTAAAAGATTGTTTAAGGCTCTTCGATGAACCTGGGTTGACAACTATGCTCCTGTGGCACAATGAAAATCTCAATGCTAAGAGTAAAGCTTGTCTATGTAAGAGACAGAACTTTCTCCAGAGACTGGTCCAAGACTGTGGAATGAACATTCCTGAGAACTAAGGCCCATCACCACCTTCTGGTGGTGCCATCACAAGGAATATTTCTTTGATCTGCCTTCTGTCATATAAACTCACAGTAACAGGTACATTTATATTTTTTAAAAAGCAGAAGACAATAAAGAGAATGACATACTCTATGAAAACAAGATGCTCTACTGAACACTCTTCTTCTGGTGAAAGGATGAGAAAACAAACACAGAACAGACATGTAGTCACATTGGAAGGCCCTCGGAGACTATGGTGATGAGCAAGGTATAAAAACCTACCCAGAATAGAACAGAAGGAGTAGAACAAGAAACACCTGCTCTCACGCGGCAATGAAGCAGGAATGAAATTGGAATTCTAATAAAAGACCCTGCTTTGTGCATTTTTCCTGTAAATGAGTTCACATACTGTGCATAACCTCTTCCTACATATTCATATACAGGTACTCCTAAAGTGCCCAGCACCATGGTATTTTGCTCTGTGGTAGCCTCTGCATTAAAAAACATGTCACTGACTATAAGTTCTCTTCGGTAATGTCAGCACTAGGCTTCCTAAGAGAGATTTGTTTTCTGTTGGTGGCTCTGTCTATTAGCTTCTTCCTTTCAAATGAATTGTGGCAGGGAAAGGATGCTGCTGCAAAGGGTGGAAGCTGTTTTGCTGGCAGTCACTGAACTGAAACCTAATTTCTGGTACAAAAGCACCATCTTGTGACTAATTGGGAAATGACTCATGTTCCAAATCTGAAAACAACAGAGTGAAATGCAACCACCCCTGCAGGATCATTTGAAATTCCCGAAATGCTTACAAATGCTATATGAATGAGTACTATCTACACTGACAAGGCCTGTTGCCAATCTTTTTCTAGCTTGTTACCATCCAAGTTTAGTATTTCAAATGTGCATTCATTTTAATGGCCATAAACAGGTCTATTCGGTTTCATTGTATTCTGGCCTTCATCATTTTACATGTAGCTTATAATATTTCTAATGTGTTTATTATACTGCCCACATTATAGCTATTGTCATTCTCCATTGTCAATATGGATGGACCCAAAATACCCAGACAAAAAGCAAACAAAACGCCCTCTCAGCTTTCTGTCAGTGTTCAATTCTAATCATACTTCTCTTTAAATTCAGCTGCAGCACAAGAAACTGGAGTTTGAAACATGGATGTGAGTGTCAGGGCTGGATTAAGGCAGGGCTTTAGGGGCTGCAGACCCTGGCTAATGGGAGGCCCCTCCAGGGCAGTCCCTAAGGGGGGCGTGGCCCGAGGCCACTCGGCCCGTGGGGGGCCTCTACCCCCCCCCATGCTTCAGGGGGGAGGCCGTGTGGGCCAACCCAGAGAGACTGGGCCCTGCACACCCCCCCCCAGGCCAGCTGCTCCACCCCCAGGGGTGGGGCAGACTGGCCCAGAGGCTGGGTTCCGCTTCCCTGTTCCGCCCCTGGGCTGGATGCTCTGCCCTGGGGGTGGGGAGGGCCGGCCCAGAGGCAGGGCAAAGTGCTCTTGCCCCACCCTGCTGCCTTCAGCAATCACTCCTCTCGCCCCCACACCTCCACAGGACAGCCCTGACCCCTCTGCCCTGCAAAAATCTGGCCCTGGCCAGCAAGGCTCCCGTGGCTCAGGCTGACCTGGGCAGTCATGGTCTGCCAGGCCCCACCAGCGCTCCCAGCCCTGATCCTGGAGTGCTGCCACCATGACGCACACTGTCCCTCCCCCACCCTGAAGGATGATGGACTGGCCGGTCCGAAGTGCTCCCAGGGAGAGGGTACCCCCCACCGCTGGGCAGTCTACAGGCTCCACCATCCCTGCCCCTGAGCTGAGCACTGGGAATGGGAGCACCCAACAGTAGGCAGCCCCAGACCCCCAAGGGTCTCGATCCAGCTCTTGTGGTGGTCACATAGTCTTCCCTAAGAACTAGTGCCTTTGCTTGGCCATGGGGGGGAAAACATCTGTTAGAAACACTGAAAATCACTTCTGAGCATGCATAGTGATCATCCACTAAGATCTTAGGAGTGCAACCCCAGTTTATGAAGTCCTTGGTAGGCCTAAGCATAGGCCTTGCATACAGACAGAGGTTTCTGCTCTTAAGACCCTGTGTGATACTTTGGATGTAGGAGATTCCAATCAGCCTCTCAGAACAAAATTCCTGAAGACCAACTGATCTGAACTCTGTCAGAATGAAGTGGATACCAATTTCAGATTGAAACATCCACCACTGAGAATGTAACAATCCAACAGGTGGACTGCAAGCTGGAACGCAACTGCTACTGTGTCACCTGGAAGGAGAGGCAGAACCTAAAGCACACACAGGGTTTCTGTGCATGCGTGCGCGCAATGTTCTCTCTGTGAGAAGTACCATTGAATAAAAGGACAGCTACATGTCATGCTGGATAAAAAGTGGAATAACTGAGCAGTATTACTGTATGGTCTGGAGTTCATTACAAACAGTGAATGGATGTTCTGTCCGCTGCTCTGGGATTACGTGTCTGTTTTATTAGGACTATTAAGAACACTGTTTAAGAGACACTTAAGAGCCATTCTCAGTTGAAAATACTAATGAGTCATCAGTCCATGGAGCATCCTATTAAGTAATGAGTCATGCTCTTTAAGGAGGAATTGTTAAATGTTTTTAGGTGCTGATCTATGGCAAACCAGAAGCCCATGTTCAATTACAATATTTTGTTAACTGTTGTTAAGTACAGTACCCAAGAGGTCAGAAATTGCCTGTTCATATTCGGAGGGAGGCTTTGGCTGAAATGGAGATGTGATGAACTCATTAGGTTAACATGATGGTTGCTTTCAAAGTTTATATAACTCACAGACTTTAAGGCCAGAAGGGACCATCATGATCATTTTGTCTGACCTTCTATCCATTGCAGGCTACAGAATCTCACCCACCCTCTCCTGTAACAGATCCATAACTTCTGGCTGAGTTACTGAAGTCTTCAAAACATGACTTGAAGACTTGAAGTGATAGAGAATCCACTATTTGCACTATGCAGAAGGAAAATGAAAAACACTCTCAAAGTCTCTGCCAATCTGACCCAAGGGAAAATACCTTCCCCACCCTAAATATGGTGATCAGTTAGATTCTGAACATGTCAGCAAGACCCATGAGTCAGACACCGGGAAACATTGTAATAACCCAGACGCTGTAGTAACCCAGAGTCCTCCCCATCTAGCGTTCCATCTCTGCCCATTGAAGTTATTTGCTGCAAGCAGTTGCAGATCAGCTAAATGCAAATTAATGAGTACAGCACCACAGTAACTGCTGGATTCCTACCACATAGCTACAGTTTAATTACATATTTATTTCCCTCACATAAAATAGGTGCATCAGATGAAAGCATGATTTCGTATCTTAATAGTTGCAAATAAAGATACCTATTATTGCCTAGATGTCATGTGCCATGGTACTAGGAGTTACCGTGGTGGACCCAAAGGAGAACAGAGTCCTATAAACTTCATAAAGCTGAAATAAATTCACCTGCTCATCAAATACAGCAAACTCCTGTAGAGAGCAGGATTCCTTATTTTTCATGAAGAAGATTTTGACACCGTCCTATGTCCATTACTTATTTTTATTCCAATTTTCTGGTAATGACATTGAACATTGGCCTTGCTCAGTGCTCATTGCACGTTATGACAACCACAAATACATCTATCAGTTGACATTGAGAAAGTTCTGGCATAATATAGGAATAAAATATTTAAAGTGTGTAGTTGCCCGGAGGGCTGCTTTATTAAACAGAAGGGTTAAACCACTTCAGAATACCAATTGTTGGACATTCTTTCCCAGCGCCCGCAAGGGCACTTGGAGGCAATGTGTATGTAAGGCTCTCCCAAAAGTGTACAATTTCAAACTTTTTGCCTCCTTTGTTTTTACAGAAAAATCTGTAGTTTTGCTTAAAATATTTTCTGTTGAGGGCTTATGAATACAAGAATTGTTATACCAGCACAGGCTGGTGGTCTATCCAGTTCAATATCCCATTTCCAATAACAGTCAATATCAGATGCATCAGGGAAAGAGCAAGAAGTCCTCTTATGGGCAATTATAGCATAATCTGCTCATAGGGGAAATTTCTTCCTAAACCCAGGCAGCTAGTGAAGGTTAATTTATGCTCCAAAGCATGAGGTTCTCTTGACACAATTTCTTAGCTGAGTCAAGTGAAGAGAAGATGGTGAAGAAAAGGACTAGGTGGCTGGAATACACAATGGCAGATGAAATTCAGTGATGACAGATGCAAAATAAAGCACATTGGAGAGAAATCATAGGGTTCTAAATTAATTGTATCAACTCAGAAAGGAACCTGAGTGTTACCATGGAGGACTCAACCAAGATTTCTGTTCAACACCTTCTCTAATAAAAACATAGCAATGTGTAAATATTAACTAAAAATCTAAAAAAAATAACCCTACCAAAGCAGTGTATTTCACACACACTTCTCCCCCTGGGGAGAGAATGAGAGAAAGAGCAAACCAAATGACAAATGTTTGTTACCTTGCTTAATACACTAGAGGAAGGAGCTCAGACACTATATTAATGATGGTGGTATAAGAACCAATAGAACAGAACATGCCACTGCTGTCAGATAATCAACCAAATTATTAGGATACATAACGAAAGGAATGGAAAACCATGCAGAAAATACTATTAATGCCAATATATAAGTTAACGGTGTTGCCTTATCTGGTACACTGTGTTCAGTACTGGTCCAACCATCTTAAAATATTGCAGAATTAGAGGGACTTCACGGTGATAGGCAATGAGAATAATTAATGACATAGAAAAACTGTTTTATCAGAAAAAAATGATTGAAAAGACAGGGATACCTTAAAGGATATGAGGAAAGAGGTGACATGATAAAAGTATATAAAACAACATGGAACAGAGATGTAGTTCAGGAGCATCTGTTCTTCATGTCTCCATGTTTTCCCAGGTCTACACTTGTAAATTAAGTCGATTTAAGCAGGCTTAAGTCGACTTCATTTACTCTGCATCCACACTGTAGTTTCCTTAAGTCAACTTAAGCTGTTGCTTAAGTCGACTTAAGGAAATTTAAAGTCGACTTAATAAGACCTGCTTTTAAGTCAACTTTAATGCTTAAGTCGACTTTTTAAGTCGACTTAAGCAGTGTGGATGCCCTAAGTCAACTTAGTTGACTTAGGGCAGGGGAAAAAGGGAACCCCTGCTCCCTTCTCCCCAGGAAGCCGCTAGCACCTTGTCCTGGGGAGAGACAGTCCCACGTGGGACGGGCTCTCCCCAGGACAAGCCACTAGTGGCTCATCCCGGCTCCCTTCTCCCTGGGACCGCTCACGTCCCAGGGAGAAAGGAACGTGGGGCTCCCTTCTGCCCGGGACCTAAGTGGTCCCAGCCCAAAGGGAGCCGAGCAGTCCGGGCCAGAAGGGAGCTCCATGCTCCCTTCTCCCCCAGACCGCTCTGAGGCTTCGTACCTCCGGGAGAGCCAACCCCATGTGGGGCTGGCTCTCCCGAGGACAAGCCCTCCTAGCCTGGGGAGCCGAGGCTCAAAAGGAGCCTCGCCTCCCCCGGACCTAAGTAGTCAACTTAGAGAGTCTAGTATAGACTCTCTAAGTCAACTTAGTTAGGCCAGGTTTAAGTCGACTTAAGAGTCCTGTGTGGACTCTCTAAGTCAACTTAATAAGGTCGACTTTAAGTTGACTTAGTAAAGTCGACTTGGTAAAGTCGACCTAAATTTCTCAGTGTAGACATAGCCCCAGTGAGTGAGTCAGAAGATGAAACTATGCTGAAAGTGGATAATCAACATTAATAGTGATTTTTAATGTTACTTCAGTTTTAATAATTAAAGTGTTAATAAGTAAGACAGATTTTTAAAGTCATTTTAATGAGACAGGCTTTTTTTAAATGGCTAGAGGTTTGAGTTGAAATAACTGAGCATAACTATTTAAACAGTGAAGAATAACAGCCTGTAAATTTCTGGCAATTAATATATGCCTGGAGAAATAGATTATCCTACATCTGCCCAATGCAGGAGTCTGGATCAGATCGATTGGGCCTGATCCAGTAAGCCAATTCCTTCATTTGTATTCCTGACATTTTTATCCTGCCTAATGTCCATCTGTGGATGTTCTTATGCTCCATATAAATATCTAATGCTGTTTTCACTCTGCTAAGCTCTTGGACTCAATGATGTCCTCTGGCAGTAAGCTCCATTTGTTATTTATGCATTGTATAATTGTATGTCGGAGGCAAATTCTGTCCTTTCACTGTCATCCCCTTTCCCAGATCACTGGTGAATTTATGAAGTACCACCACCCCTATAATGGAATCTTGTTCCACACAACTTGTTAACCTTTGCCGTGATGAAACTTGAGCATATATTCCATCTACTGATTTTCAGTCTCTTAGTTTATGATCCAACACAGCCATTTTGCATTTTACCCCATGATTGCTTTACAACACACTTGTCCAACTTATGGCCTGCAGGCCAGACTCCGGCCTGCCAAGGGCTCTTATCTGGCCCATGGTGCCACCTGGAAGCTGGGACTCTGGAGCATTTTTAAATGTCTCGCTGCAACACGGCTGGCTGGATTCTGACCATTAGAGCTCCAGCCAGCCAACCCAGTGAGGTGTGGGGGGGAGGGGGGGTAGCAGGGGCAGCCAGGACCAGGGGATGTGTGGAACTGGAGGGGAAAAGGGCTGGGATCGGGGAAAGTGATTAGGAGCAGGGGAGGTGTGGAGCCGGGAGGAGGCTGGAAAGGGGAAGGTGATCGGTAGGCAATGAGGTGCCTAGCGGGGTGGCAGGGGAGGAAGCTGGGCGGGGAGAGAAGGAGCTGATCAGGACCAGGAGAGGTGCAGAGCTGGGAGAGGGAAAGTGATCCAGATGGCCAGGTGCAGGGTCAGCAGGAGAAAGGGACTGGGAGGAGAGGAATATGATTGGGACAGGGGACGTGCAGAACAGGAGGGGGAAAGGGATGGGAGGAAGGTAATCAGATCAGGGGAGATGTGCAGCCAGCAGGAGAGGGGTCAGGGACTGAGAAGGGGAAGGCAGAGATATGCCTAACCAGGAAGGGGGGAAAGGAGCCTGGGAGGGGAGGAAGGTGATGGGGACCAGGTGAGATGTGGGGCCAGGAAGGAGGAAGGTGGCTGGGCAGGGAGGAAGATGATTGGACCTGTGAGGTGAGGTAAGGGGCCAGGAGGGGAGAAGGGGATTGGCAGGCAGTGAGGTGCAGGGCTGGGGAAGGGGGATCTGTCCCACCACACTGCTCCCCATTTTTCTTTGCCACTCCTGCCCTGCCCTGCTCCCCATGCTTTTCCCAGCCATCCTACCCCTCCCTTACCCTGCTCCACTGCTACCCCTCCCTCTCCTCGCCAAGCTCCCTGTGTTCTCCCCTGCCACTCCACATGGCCACCCTTGCCCGCCCACACTCCCCTGACACCCCACACCTTGCCAGCCAGGCTCTGTAATGCTCTCTGAACGCTTCCCTGCCACCCCATACAGAAACCCTTGCCCTGCCATGCCTCCCTGCCACCTGTACACAGTAACACTTCCTGAAAAAAAATAAAGGGAAGCCCTTTTCAGAGTCTCACAAAATGTGGTTTTTATTAACAAGTGAAAACTTGAGTACAGTTGTGAAAGTGACATTTATCCATCCTCCCTACAGTAATCTTTATATATTATTTTGAAATTGTGTTTAGGCATGAAATAAGTCTCGGCTTTTATAGACCCAAATTGAGTTTGTAAACTGTTTTTATTTTTTGATTGTTTAATTTTAATTAATAATAAGATCAGTTTCTATGCTTTATCTATCCAAAATTTACTCACTGCCCCCTCCAGTGAGAAAAAAATTGCAATGTGGCCCCTCATACTAAAAGTTTGGACCCCTTGCTTTACAACCTCTTGTGGGAATTTTCCCAAAGGTTTTTGGAAAGTCTGAATAAATTTTATCTATTGGTACTCTTTTTTACACTGTCTTGCTGACATATTCAGATAATTCCCATAGATTGGGAAGGTCATTGTGTAGCATTGCTGTGTATAGTTAACCAGCTGTAGCAAAAATTAAAAGGACTGTTCCAATAATATCCTGGCACAGGATTATTTCTCCTCTAAGATTCCTTGTAAGACATAGAAAGGAACTTCCTGGGAGTCATTCACCTCACTCTCACTGGGTTTTCAGAAGCATTGGTATCTGCGTATCACTCATCATTGGGATCAGAGACTAATATAATCTGCTGACAGAAGTCTGCAGCCTGCAACATTATTTCAGTTTACATTATGTACTTGCTTTCTTCAGCTGACAATGTCTTTTAAGTGGTTTTGCCCAGTGGTCTGAATAAACATACCTAGCTCTTATTCCTTTACAGCTTCCAAATATTTGAAAAAGATTCATTTTAAAACTTTGTCATGATTTCCATGTTGAAACCACAAACTGTTGCTTCTGACTTCATGATCAGTAACATCGCTGCTTATCATATACACAGAACAGAACAGTTGCAGATGAGACAGCTGCTCTGAAGACTCTTTTCTGAGCTGACACCGTTTTAGCTAAAGAAGAGCTCTGTGTAAACTCAAAAGTTTTTTTCTTTCACCAATAAAAATTCATTCAAATAAAATATATTTTCTCACCCACCTGGTATCTCTAACACCATTTCAGGAGGGAGGTATCATTTGTCTTGCTAGCTACTTCCATTAGTTGGTGGGACCATAGAGTTACATGTCCTCCCTCTTCAATTTCTGAAGAATATCATTGTTACTTATTTTACACACACGCACTGATGATCTCTTTTATATGGCCCTCATCACTGTAATGTCTGAGCATCTCCTAGTTGTTAGTGGATTGCAGCCTCACAACAGCTGTGAGGTAGGGAAGATTTATTGAACCGATTTTACAGATTGATTTAAGCACAAGGCAGATTAAGTAACTTTTTCAAGGTCATACAGGAAGTCTGTGGGAGAGTAGGATCTGAACTCAAGTCACAATGAGAAGTATTATCTGCAAGACCAAACTCTGCCCACTTCTGCTCAGCAATATAAAAGATTCAATGAAAATATGTTTCCTAAACATCAGCTAAGAACACACTCGTGATCCCCAGAAAATAATAATCATGTGTATGATATGGAAGAAAGAAACGGGAGTGGTGATGGCATCATCCAAGAAATTGGTTTCCAGAGAGATTTAAATGAAAAGGAAGAGACTTGTTCATTTGCACACTTTGAAACAGCTTTTCTAGCTATGCACAACATATCTGTGGTATATCATCCCTTTACTAATTCTCTCGATTTCACTAGGGTATCTGTGAGACCATGAGAATTCATAGTGAAACAGTGTCGCATTGCCTATACTGTACTGCTTTTGATGCTGAATAGAAATCTTTCTAGCAGACAGGAGGCAATTTGTTCCTTTCTGTTGCTTATGAACCGAGCAATCAAGATTTTAAGAGAGCCTGTTTTATTTTTCATGAATATTGCAGGCATCTGCTTGGATGCTACAGTGTAATGTTCTAAGTTGTATCTTCCTCACTTTCATTAGAGTGCAAATTGAGGAGAATGTTTACTGTGTTAGAATGGAGTGTGGTTGCTGCAAATTGCTTGCCAGCTATTCTTTCATTTTTGAGGTAAAATGCAAAATGAAATGTAAATCTTGGAGTGTCTCTTCTATTGTTTTTTGTTGGTTGGGAATCAAATCAGTAAACATGTTTTATTTATTTATTGGTGCTAATATGGAGTGAGGTATGTTTTCATACCCAAGTAATGAAAAGGCTTTAGAACTGTGAGAGTTACAGGAACATTCTGAGTAGCTGGCATTATCGTCCTCGGCTCAACAAATGCCTGAAGTCTGCCTGGTTTCCTTTTGCTATTTCTGTAAAAATACAATTAAAAAACCAGACACTCGAGGCAAAGGAATCATCAAAGAATTCTTACACTTCTGGGGTGGCTAAAGTCAATCAACCTTTGTGGACCTGTGCTTTTTAATCAAATGACCCCAGGCATATATTAATTCCCCAGCAGTTCAGAGGTTGTGGCTCTTTACTGCTTAAAAAAATTATGCTCAGTCATTCTAACTCAAACCATGAGCCATTTAAAGGAACACTATCATATTATAACAATTTGGAATATTTCCCTTCACTGTATAACTGACACTTTATTTTAAGAAAATTGAATGAATATTAAAATCAACAGCACTTTTCTCCATTAATGATGATTATTTACTTTCAACCGTTCAAATAATTTCATTTTCTGACTCACTTGCAGTGCTACTAAGGGAATCTAAACTGGGGCCTACATTGACTTAGCAATTACATCAATTACTGTAACTTCAGCTGTAATCAAGTTATTTCAAGTGCCACATTTATTTTAATCCTTCTATGTCAAATAAACCTTGAGCCTCTGATCCATTTTACATTCACAAACCCACAGGACTTAGAATTAGAGAAAGCCTGTCAGCCTCCTGCTCTTCTCATGGAGCTAGGTGCCTAAATCCCGGCTGCAAAGAGCCATCTTTCTCCGCTTAGCAATCCACAAAGGTGAACCTGTCTCCTGGAGTCAGATGGCAAAGGCACCTAAATAGTTTCTCACAGGAATGAATTAGATACCTGTCTTGATTCTCAAAAAAACAACTGGAGGAGAAGCCACCTCCACCCACCTGGTAACTTGTCTCCCAACATTTAGAAGGCTTTCTTGTGATGTGGAAAGCCCAGGTTCAGTTCCTCCCTATGCTTGATGGAGAGAAGACATTTGAAGAGGTGTTGTCCACCTCTCAGGACAGGGCTCTAGCCACTTAGCTATTTTGATGTGGGAGGTGCCACACTCTCTCTTCCTAAAGCTGTTCCCCTCTGGATAACTAATGAAAGTGTGTTTGAAGCACAGAGTCACTGACTGTTCTCTTGCCCTCCCAGGTGGGTGTCCTACCTAGCAGACTATACAGTCCTTTCCACATGTATTCTCTTTTTTCAGATGCGGGAACTGAGTTTTTAACCACAGTGGAACAGCTTCAATAGGAGATACTGAGGGAGCCCTAAAGCAGAATATCCTATAACTCAATGATCAATGCTTTCTCCTGAGAGATTGAAAAGTCTCAATTCAGCAGAGAATGGAACTGAATCTATGTCCCATCTCCTAGGTGAAAGCTCTAACCACTGGAATAAAATGTAAGGCCATCTGTGGATCCAAAATCAGCAGCAGCTATTTGGTGTGGAGAGAGGCAGGCATTTAATTTATTCCCACAAGAAATCTCCTAGGCATTAAGCCACCTGACTCCTAACGACAGATTCCTGTTCATGAATTTTAAAGTAGAGTTTGGTCCCTTCCTTCAGGAAAGCCTTAAGCACCTCTCTCCAAGAGAGGAGCAGGGCTTAGCACATGCTCCTCTTGACAGCATCTCCCACTGGTGGCTCCCTGGGCTATAAGTTATTAAATCATGACCAACATCATGACCACTTCCTCCTCCATCCACATTTTGAATGGAGCCCGTTCTGGGAGGTGGCCACTTAACAAGCCTATTGGATTGGGCTCCACATGGGGTGGGGGGAGAGATTATCTATCTTCCCTAAATTCAGTCTAGGGCTCTGTGAATTGGGGCCATAACAATTTTATGCCCACCAGGGAGAAGGGACCAGATCCTCCCCTTTGTGTTTCCAGGCACAGTGGAGGGAGGAGGGCCAAGAATCTCACCCAAACTGGGAGTTCTGTCTAGCAGCATGAAACAGAATTTGTAGACAGAAGAAAACAAAATTTAGTTTTACACACAGATCTTAATAAATGGGTATTCCATATAGTGTTTGCTTATGATAAATCTCAGAGGCTCAGAAATACAATTTGGTTCTAACTTTTTTTTCTTTTTAATTTGACTGTGCAATTAACCTTGCAGGTGCTTTAATCAACCTTTTCAACCAACCAGAGAGCAATGGAAGGCATGTCAGAGTTTATGTCTGAATAGAGGTTTTACGCTACTGTAATTGCTTTTAATGCAGTTTTACAGTGATTATTTTGTTTTACATAGTCCTATGGATTACTTATTTGCAATCTACAGAACTCTGTGGTTATATTGTTTGAGATGGCAGGCCAGATTCTGACTAAGTTTACAGTGGTGCTGTGCCGTTGTTGACTCTCATTACCTTCAGTGGAGCAATTTCCAATTTACATCTGTATAAAACAGAGCATTAGGCTTACAAATTTAAATATTGATGCAGTTTGAGTTTTAATCAAATAATGAGGAGATGTATCTCAAAGATAGCACATACTGCAGCAGAAATTTGTAGTCCTTTGGTTTAATAATTTAACATTTCCTTCCATTATTATAATTTCTGAATTAAGTTGTAGAACTTCACATATTTATTTTCAAGTGACTCTCTGTTTATGCTGAAGGGTTTATTACATGTGATTTGTGAGACTAAGTGTACACATTTGGCAAATCATTTGAAATATATGGCACAATTACATATTTTTAAAGTCCAAAGGGGTAGCCGTGTTAGTCTATTATAGAAATGAGCTCACATGCGATAAATAAATCTGTTAGTCTTTAAAAGTGCCACAGGACTCTGTTATATTTTTAAAGGTTTACCTTACCTTTGACTTATCTGGGTCACAGCTGGCATTAGTGACCAATTATAGGGATCAATAGTAAGAGAGTGTAAAACAATCTCTATCTACTTTTAGGATGGGATTATCATTTTAAAAAATAATTTTGTTTTTAGACTAAAACCAAACATGAAAATGTTTTCTTAGTTCCAAAATCCCACTTTGAATAGCTTCCGAGACATCACTAAAGATTAGAATTCTGGGTCTGCTGAAATCCTTTAAAGAGATAAGAATGACCCTGAAACAATTCACTTACAAAATTTAGTACAACTCATTTCTTTGACTTGACTTTTCCCCAATAAGTCTTCACATATTTATATCAAAACTAGCAAATCCTTCCTTCCCCCTTTTTCCCAAAGAAATACCAAAAACTAATCAAGGTATTTCTCCTACAACCTAGGAAGTGAAAGATGTTTTATTCATATTTTTAATTATTTACAAGTCACTTTGATGACTAAGAGACCTTAGGCCTAGGGGGGGTTTTTCAACTTTTTATAGTTCTGAGAAAATTATGGTTGAATTAAAGTATTTGTTGGGAATGCCTACTGTGATGCTGGAAGGCCAGGTGCCAGCTTATGCCTAGATACCCATGTCTCAGTAGGACACTCACAGATGCATAGATGGAATCTATCTGGCTCACTTTTGGGTTAATACTGACAAAATAAGGATTAGATTTATAAGAAAGCAATTTTACTTGTGGCACATTCATGGCACTTGCTTAGTTCGAACTCAATTTTTCTAGTTCGAATTAAATTAATTCAAGCTAACTAAAATTAGTTTGAATTAGTTAGTTTGAATTAACTAATTCAAACTAACTTTAGTAAGTGTAGACATAGCCAGACCATGAGAGGTCATCAAGTCCAGTCCCCTGCACTTATGGTTGGACCAAATACCCCCTTAACAGGTGTTTGTCTAACCTGCTCTTTAAAACTTCCAATGATGGAGATTCCACAACCTGCCTAGGCAACTTATTCCAGTGGCAAATCACCCTGACAGCTAGGAATTTTTTCCTAATGTCAAACCTAAAACTCTCTTGCCGTAATTTAAGCCCATTGCTTCTTGTCCATCATACAGTTCCACTGAGAAGTTTATCCAGCTCTTGCTTAAAGCTATTAAGCTGTTTGCTCACAGAACTCTTGTTTGGGGCCTGTTCCAGAACCATATGTCTTGAATGGCTGGAAATCTTCTAATTTTCAGCCTGAATTTATTCATGTCCCAGTTTACATCATTTGTTCTTGTGCCAATTTAGCCTTTAGGTTAAATAGCTCTTCACCCTCCCTGGTATTTACCCCCTTAATGTATTTATAGGAAACAATCTTATCCCATTCTGAGTGCAGGCGTGCACATGTGTGTGTAGACTAAACAAGCCAAGCTCTTCTAATCTCCTCCTGTAATGTTGGCCCTCCATTCCCCTGATCTTCCTAATAGCGCTTTTCTGCACCTGTTCCAGTTTAAATTAATCTTTCCTAAACACTGGTGACCAGAATCACATACAATATTTCAAATGAGGTCAGTCTTGCTGGTACCTTGTACAATGGCATTAGTATTCCTCCATCTTCACTAGAAAAGCCTCAGCAAATCATGTGGAAAATTAGTCCTGCATTCACAGAAATATTTTTAATAGCAGATGGGATTTGAAGATTCCCTCATACCTAGCCAACAGAAAAGTACTGGTCATTTGCTGATATTCACTTCTAGACCATACATCTGCTTTAGGAAGTGACTTGCATATAAAATACTGTTAAGGAGATAAAATTTGTCCAGTTCTGTAATTTAGAAAAAAAAAAGATTCAAAACATTCAATTATCACAAGCTAGTATGAACAAGTTTAAGCATGAATTTAAAAACTGCATTTGTATTCTTTAGTTTTATTTCTACCATAATTAAGAACTCTATTTTAAAACTACATTCTTCAATTTATATCTATAGAAAGCTTCTGGTTTGCACAGTCTTTGCATACTGAACTGGATTCCTGTATTCCTCTTGCCTTCCAAGATGCGATAGAAGAAAGTAGTGTTCTTACAGTCTGCTTACAAAGTAGCTAGAGAGAGTCACTTCTTACTCCATATATTTTCTCCTCGGTGTGTCATTCCTCTCCAGACACATCACTAGCCAGTGCTCTCCCATAGTCTCTTGAAGTCACCTGTCTCTGGTCCCCTATAAGAGCCCCCTTTCCTAGACAATCTCATAGTTTCTGACAGTTCAGATCACTCACAGGGTCCTTTTTGAGTCCAATTATGTCTAATCTTTAACAGCTCCGCAGGTCCCACCACAGGTTCTTAGTTTGGTTTGCTGAAAAAATCTGAACTGACCTTGTGATTTATCCTTCTCTGCATTTATATATTCCCTTCCATACTGTATTTTCCATTTCATGCAGCTGATGAATTGGGATATTACCCACAAAAGCTCATACAATACATAAATGTGTTAGTCTTTAAAAGTGACACAGGACTCCTTATTTGTTTTGCTGAACTAGACTAACATGGCCACCCCTCTGCAACTTGGCTAGTAGTATTCTTTCAGGGCTCTTGCCCATGTCAGGCTTGTAATGTCTGTCTGACCCCAAAGAAGACATATGCTTGCCCCTACCTGGATTGGGCTCCCCACACCCTGAAATTCACTGTCAGTCCCTAGGAGCCTCTCATCCTGAGCAAACTTTGTCCCTTCCCTGCATGTATGGGCTTCACCTTGTTAAGTTCCCATGCATCAGAAGATGCATTCTCTGCAGGTGTACCCAACTGACATTTGCCCACATGCTCATTAACCTTTCTATGAGGGTGATGGGGAATGGGGGGGGGGCATATTGTATCACACACCTGAAGAACTGCACTACCATCTTGACTGCCCACACTTACATTCTCTTCAGCCCCCAGCTCTTGTTGGTATTCAAATGCTCCTCCTCTCCCTAGCACTGAGATGGGGAATTTGAGCAGATCAACAGGGAGATGGAGGACATCTGGGAGAGGAGAGCTCCTGTTAAGACAGGGTGGTGCTGAGGCTCCTCCTCCTGCTTCAGAACACATTTGGAGGTCTGCCCTCCCATTGGCCAGTCAGGCAAGGATGGAGAAGCCCTTCCCTCCCACCCATATCAGTTTAAAGCCAACATAGACCAGTGGCCATCTTGCTCCCTCCTTCTCCATAGGGGGGAATGTTGGTTTGCATTCAGGGTGTTATGGATCTGCCTATTAGACTGTTTTGGGGACCAGGAAAGAATTATTTCCTTTTGGGCCACACTAAGCCAAGGTCAGAAGGTTTTTGTTTTCCTCACACATTGTAGAGGAACCACGCAGGCTGTAAGGACAGGAATTTATTGCTAGGAAGAATAGAGAACTGTTCAGTCTGTTGCACTATATGGCTAGTATTCATTGTAGAAGTAAGGTTAAAAGGGTCAGTTCCCAGCAATAAATGAGCCCTGGATTATGGCTTGGGACCCCATTGACCATGACAAAAGACAATGTCTTCACATCACAAGATCCCCATTGCTATCCTCAGTGACCTCACTGAGGCAGCATGCAAGGAGATTTAGAAGTTGAATCCTAGGCATTAGTCTGAGGTGAATCAACCCCAAGTTATTGGTTATATGGCATGAGCCCTTTAAACACCACACTACATTCAATTAAATATATAAGAGAGTATGGATAGATAGCGTCCCTCTCCATTTTTAGCGCTAGTCTTCATTAAAATTGCCACTACCAGATCAACCTTTCTGTTCAACTGATCAGGTCTGTGAAGATCCGTTCGGTTGATTGGGAAGCCGATCTATTAAGACTACCCCACCAACTGGAATAGCACTGAGTCAAAGGAAGGCCCCTCTCGGAGTAGGCACAATGGAGGTGCCAGGCATACGGCAGTCAAACTGAGATACACAAGTTGTAACTTGTGCATATCTGTTTGACTGCTGCTAAAACCAGTGGGCAGTGTAGACCTACCCCAAGTTAAAGACACTTAAATCACCTGGGTCCATCTTTTATTCAGCCCCTTGTCTTGGTAGTATGTCTATAATGCAATAAAAAAACCTGTGGGATTGAGTCTCAGAGCATGGGTCAGTTGACTTAAGCTTGCCAGAATAAAAATAATGTAGATATTCAGTCTCATGTTGGAAACTGGACTCTGAGACCCTTCTCCTCCAAAGGTTCGCAGAGTCTGGGCTCCAGTCCAAGCATCCACAGTACGTTACAGCCCGAACTGCGTGTACCTGAACCAGCTGATTCAGGACGGCCAAAGTTGTGCCAAAAGTCTCCTACTGCAATGGTTGAGACCAATGGTTCTCAATTACTGTGTCACCACACAGTGATAAGTATGGTGCAGAAAGCTAGGGAGATATCTGGATTTGGCCTGGGGTGGGTGGGTTAGTATGTCCTGTAGGGTCACGATATGCTACCGAGCGTGTCGCAACCCCCAAAAGGTTGAGAACCACTGGTGTAGACCACCCACTAAGCCAACCGTGTAAATGATAAAATGGTGTACGGAAGACCATAACAAAATGGAGTTCTCCAATGTGATGTCCTACCTTGAAAGCAATAGCTTTCACCTTCCTCTGTCGCATTAGGAATGGCTCACTTGCTGGTGGATTCTCTGTATCTTAAAGTCTTTAAATCATGATTTGAGGACTTTAATAACTCAGTCATAGGTTAGGGGCTGATTGCAGGAGTGGGTGGGTGAGGGTTTTGTGGCCTGCAGGTCAGACTAGATGATCATACTGGTCTCTTCTGACCTTGAGTCTATACGAGATCTCTCTCTCGCTCTCGCACACGCACACGCGACCACTGGTTAGCCTCTTCCTTTTCTCTGGTGGATGGATTTCCGCCATTTTTCAGTGCAAACGGTTTAAGTAATAGATATTAATTTCAGCTTTATTTCAGTTTATTTCTTGAACCAATTCAGGCAGCATAGCCATCTTCATTGTAATCAGCCATTCTGCTATTTTATTGGTTGGGTTTCAGGCTAAAGTAGGGAAAGTATCATTCTTGTTTGCAAAATGCAGTAAAATAAAGCCTTGACAGCTACAGGTACAACTGAACTTCAGTTTTTTGCCACTCAAACAGCACAACTCTAGCTATAACAACAACTTTACCTTCGAGATGAGACTGACTCAAGTGTGTGTATTTGCTATTTCCCTGCTGCAGTAGATAATGAGAATTCTAGAACACTTGGCACTCATATGACACTTTACATCTTCAGAGTGCTGCAGAACATTAATCCACGCAATATACATGAAATGTATAATCCATACATTTATAGATTGGCAAAAAGAAGTTAAGTGACTCTTTCCAGGACAAACACTGAGTTAATGTAAGAGCTTGGAATAGAACTCAAGATTCCATCTCCAAGAACCATAATCAGGCTACTAAGTCAACTGGAATGTTTTTGCATTGATATAATTAACCAATGAACAAAGCACATAGAAATTATAGCAGTTGTCAGGGGAGAATAGGAATCATACCTTAAGTATTAAAAAGTCTTTAAAATATCAAATTATTACGTTTAACAGTTTCTGTTTTGCTTCAAGATTGTTTATTTTTAGCTGCTGCACATGACATGCCTCAGTAATAGTTGTAAAATGACTTTCCATATTATTCCTTATATTCTGTAAAGAATGGTCTCATTTGTCATACCTTCTCTTCTCTTTCAAATGATGGAAAGATATCACATTAAAAGTTCATGTCTTTCTTCTATACTTGATTTCTAGTCTCCATTTTTCATTGCAGTGAAAAAGAACTAAGTAAAAGATCCCCCTCTTGTGGTCTTCTGTGTAAACTGGTTTAACTAAATTCCAAAGGGGTAGCCATGTTAGTCAATTGCACAAAAAGAAACAGTCCTATGGCACTTTTAAAGACTAACAGATTGATTTATTTATAAATCTGTTAGTCTTTAAAAGTGCCACAGGACTCTCTTTGGTTTAACTAAGTTTGTGAGTGCAGCAGAAAATCCTGCTGCATGTTCTTTAGAAAGATTTTCCTGTATTTTCTGTGTTCAAATATTAACAGAAATTGCAAATCACATAAAATATTCATAACTACTTTTTAGAAACTATCCTAAAAAGTTCAGCTTCATTTTACTTTCTATAAACAGTCTACCTTGTGTACATGAGCTATGAACATTTAAAAACCACAATGTTGTCTCCACCAAAACTAAAATGGCGAGAGGAAGCACCAATAAGGCTATGGAGATGAATAAAACCAAATGCTGAGATGTGAAGACTGACCAATTTAGATGAACCCACACAAATTTCAGTTCTAAAAATTTCACTATAGTTTGAGCAATGCACGTAGTCATCTCCATCTTGCATACTAGCTATGAAAACACTCTCCAGACTTACCATGCAACGAGATTAACAAAGCCCCACACAAATCGAAAAAGAAATGTTGTGTCTTTATTGGAATGGTGTTAGACCTTAAATACACCAATTTTGATAGTCGGATTATTTGGCTTAATAAGAAATGACACTACGGAACTGCAAGACTGGTCCAACAGTTTTGTCTTTACTTCGTTTTCTTTAAGCAAGAACAGAATGAAAATGCACCGAGTAATCAGAAAGCACTAGCAGGCATCGGTTAATCCAAGATACTTGCAAACTTGGAACCGAGGATTTAGATTGGTCATAATTTGTAATGACTAGAGTGTCACATGAGTAAGTTTCATGTGGCCATTATATATATATTTTTTAATTTACCATTAAGTTGGTCACTGGTATTTTTCCCTCAACTATTACAGTTTCCCAAATTGATATCTTTTCCTTCAAAGTATAAAAAAGTATGAAATATAAACAAGCTCTTGCACGTCAGAGTACAATTGAAGCATTAGAGAGCCAACTATCTATACACCATCAAATCCCATCAAATCCTGGATAATTCATTAATATACAAAATATCAGGGCACAAAGAGAACTAAAACTTCTTTGTTTTGTTACGCACAGGTTCAAATAGTCAATCTAAAGAAAAACACCTTTAATTATTTTGGCTTTCCACTATATCCGGATATGGAGACATTTATTCCTGTTTAATTGTGTTTGGTCTTTTTCTTATTGTCAAGTCATGTTTGTTATTTTTAATACCCGCCATCCAGACAAACATATAATCAGAAAGCTCCTCCTTTTCCCCACTTCCCTAGCCCTGACCCCTCTGAGGTCAGCTTTAAGACATGACTCCAAACACTGGGTTGTGACGACAGATGCTAGGACCAATCTCTTCGTAATCTTTTTTGGTGTGGCATACTTGGTAGAACTCAGGCTGGAAAAGAGGAAACAAAAATTCAGACACTGTGCTTGCTACTTGCAGTTTAACTATATGTAAATCTCCATAACAACTGGGAAGACAGCGAGATACATTGATTTGGGAAACTCCGTATTTAGTTTTGAATTAATGCTAAACATACCGATACAAGAGACCTCATTCTACCAGAAAGCCAAATACAGTATTCAGAATAACGTATTTTAAACAGAATCCTGTGGCACTTTTTTTGCAATAGGCTAACACGGCTACCCCTTTGGTATTTTAAACAAATACATTTCATGACATTTGGCAATCATTTACTCCTTTAACTCTTTGAAGTCTTCATTAGACTCAAAGGAGTTTATATTTGCTTCTTGAGAGGTACTACTAATTCCCCAATTACATCAGTAGGAGTTATGAATGTGAATCAAGGACAGAATAAGACTCTGAAGTATACCTAGAGAGTGAATGAACCACGTTAAATTTTATAACCAACTTACTGTGGAAGCCAGCATTGATCCTCCAAACCAAACTGCGTATCTTTGCATATGATGTGTAATGACTTGTACATCAATAGGTTTGGGCTGCAAGGACAACAAAAGGAATACCTTAAAACATGCAATTATTAGTAATGCTACATAATCTTTACAGATCTAAGTTTAGTGCTCATGGTTAAGTAATTTCTTAAATACAGCACTATGCTATGTTTACATAACCACTATTCTCCCCAAATAAAAACTATTTTAAAGTTTTTTAAATTTCATGTGAATATTCCAAACAGAAATTTCCTAGCTAAGACCTGAGCCATCACTTTGTAATCTACAACCGTAACTTTTCCTCTTCTAAATTAGACCACCAACAAAGAAGTGTCTTCCTGTTCAGATCCACACAAAACATACAAATTATAACTCGAAACTCTGGAGTGGTTAGAAATGGATGTTTCCTCACTGGCTTGGTGTATTGGTGTTATGGGAAATCGTCAAACACACTAAGTTTTATAATTATGGATATATTTGAGTGTGTTGTACTGGATGATGGATGAATGAAGTTGATTGAAATGTGGACGTAGTTTTACCATTTTGAAAGGTTATTGAAAATAATCTAACTGAGTTTTTGCTATCAGGGGAATAAGCATGTGTGTAACTTAAAATTTCAGAAGTAGGTCCTGAAGAGGAGTTCTGTACAAGTTCAAAAGCTTGTCTCTTTCTTCAACAGAATCTGAGCCAATAAAAGATACTATCTCACCCACCCTGTCTCTCTAATATCCCGGGCCCAACATAGGTACAACACTAAAACATTATTAGAATATGTGAGAGATGCTAAGTGTTTGTAAAGACAGTAATTTAGGTACAGTAACCCAAAGAAATATAAAACCCACAGAAACAGAAGAGGAGGCATTTTAATCCTGCCTTAAAAGGAAACCACAAGACAACTTTAAGGAGTCACTCTTGATTCCTTTAGCAAATAGGCAGTATACACAAAGTTATGTACATATCCAACAATGCTGCATTTAGATTTAAGGCCCCATTTGTGAAAAAACACAGGAAATTCATTTTACCTCAGATTTTCCCAGATGTTCGTTTTGTTATTTAAAAAAACCCAACCCAACAAAAAGACCGCCCACAACGAGGTCAAGATCAGCATCTCATCAATACAATGGAGTGTCCACTCCCCAGTAACAGGAGTAAGCCCCATTCTCTATGGGAGAGGGAGGGTCTGTCCACACTTCAATTAAAAACTTGGGGCTGACCTGTGCCAGCTGACTCAAGCTTGTGGGGATCCGATTAATGTGCTATAATTGCAGTGTAGACCTTTGGGCTCAGGCTGGTGCTTGGGCTCTAGGACCTTGTGAGATGGGAAAGTCCCAGAGCTCGGGTTGCAGCCTGAGTCCTAATGTCGACACTTTAATTAAACAGCCTCTTAGCCTGAGCCTCATGAGCACAAGTCAGCTGGCATAGGCCAGCCAGCCATGGGTGTTTAATTGCAGTGTACACATACAGTGAGATTTCTATACCTCATGACATCAGCAAGGGATAGATAGCCCACCTATGAAGCATAGCTCTCTCTAACACAAGTATTGTGTGTAGAGACTATTCTCAGGAGTCCATTAGTCTTTGTTAAAATAATCTAGAAGATCTTTATATAAAGAAGAGTCACCTTTAGTTCAAAATGACAAAGTGTTACGGCAGTAGTTTCTTGTTACTTAAGACCTAGAATTTGCAGTGAACAAAGCACAATAAAGAGAGATATACGTGAGTCTTGCACATTAATGTATTGGTTAAGGAAACAAACCTTCAGTCTGCCACCACTCAGTTCCTCACTGAGTTTCAGTCGGGCATCAACAGTTCTTTTCAAGTCTCTTTGTAAACGGCGACCAAAGTCCCTAAACATGGTTGAACCTCCGGAGAGGACAATATTCTATAATGAACAAACATATACATTAGAAATAGGTCATTAAGTAATTTTAAGAATCTCTAAAGTTAGTCCACAGTCCAGGACACAAGATGTTCATTTTGTTATTTTAAAAAAAACCCTCCAAACTCTTCCCCCCACCCACAATGAGGTTAAGGTCAGCATCTCATCAGTATGATGGAATGCCCTCTTCGCAGTAACAGGAGTACGGCCCATCCCCTATTCGAAAGGGAGGGTCTGTCCACACTTCCATTAAATATTTGCTGCTGACCTGACCAATAGAACAAGAGTGAAGACAGATTCCAATTATTATAAACATACTGAGGGGGCCTCCTGTTTATATGGGCTCAGACCTAAATTTCTGACTGATCACTGATTTCAGGTACATCCATTTTTGGGTACTTTTTTGGAGACATTACTGGGGTGTGATTTTCAGAAGGGGGATACTTGGCACTTATGAATGTCAGATGTCTTTAGGGTGTCAGTGAGGATATCTAAAACTGAGGCATCCAGAATTACTAGTCACATCTGAAAGTTCGCTACTGAGTATTTATTCAGCCCCAGGCATGGGTATTCAACTTATAGTCACCAATTTGACAGGAGATTTTTAAGTTATTACACAGAATGTTTTAAATTATTCACATTTTAAAATGTTAGTTGAAGTACCACACAAATTGAATTGGACTGTTACACTGAAGGTACATGGTTTAAGAAAAAATTCCCTTTGATCCCTACCACCATCTTTTTCTTTCCCTCATTTTTTTTTCTTCCCATTTTACCCCTTTTCCTCTCTTTTAAATGGTTTTACAGTCCTGAAACATTAAAATAGATCAATTTCAAATTGCAATTCTGGTTAAAATTAAGCTGTTTATGAAAATTTCTTCACTGAGAGTGGTCTTCTGCATGTTAGATTCATTGAGTGTGCACTTTGCTTTTAATCAAAAAATATCACCAAGTTTTATAGTAACTTTCAGTATAAAAAGAGAATAGCTAATAAAGGATATGTACATTGCAACTCTATGATACAAAACTATTTTAAAATAACTTCACTGTTACTGACCTTATACAAAGGACGTCTAACGTCGATAGGACAATTCTGAATAACTTCATCTACTACCTCTGAGATGGGTTGTGTGAAGTCAGGATTAGCAAACTAAAATCAGAAGGGATATAAAACCAATACTAATTAAGTAGCTAATACCACAATTTTAAATCCAACATATTTTAAAAATCTTTTAGTTTCAATTTGAAGACTAAGACTAAGAGTGCAATTTGAAACATCAGTAATTCTTTTCTGACTTTTAGAAGCAAACCCCTTCCTTCTTCTTGGCCCACTAAATGTATGAAAGTTACCCAGGGGACTCCAGGAAAGTGAGAAAAGTAAGAACTCAAACTTGAGAGAGAAGAAAGCTGATTAGTAATAGGGAGCCAGAGTACTTGAGAGAAACATGCAATAGAAAGACAGAAATAAGAAAATTCAAGATTAATCACAAACAACCCAAGCAATGTTAGTACATGCAAGAGTAATAGGAAAGATATTCTGAGGATTTTCCCCTCCTCCTCTTCTCCCGCACATTCTCAAATGAGAAACAGTCACATTAAATGCTGCAGTTTATACTAAACAGAATGGAAGGAGGGGAGGACAAGCCATCCTATTGCACTACATGTGTAACGACTGACTAATATTGGAAACAAAAGCATAAGGAGTATTTATTTTAATGGCCATTTAGTAAAAGGCTAGAAAGAACAGAAAGAAGTGATTAGATTTTATGTTTTGTTGCTATTTTGCCAATTATTTTCTTGTACTGCTTTTTTAACCTCTTTTTAACTGTTTTTTAACTGTTGTTCTATAGCAATTCAAAGACCACCTACTCTTCTCAGATGCTCAGTACTGAAACACGCATTTTGACTCAAAATAGGGACTGGCCATGACAACAGAATAGAAGAATGAACTGAGGAAGAAATAGATAGAGTTATTCCTACCTACTTTTTTTTCAAAAGGGACCATGAAAACAGGGCTAGTAGCACAGAATTAAAAGTGGGAGGGAGAATTTTTAATTTAATGAAAATTGACATTTTAAATGACTGGATAGAACCAGGCATGATGGATAAGAAGAAATTAAATTTTAAAAGATAATTGCTTAGCAAGAAGAAAGAGGAACAATAACCTATATTAGCATTCCAATTCCTAAAAATGTTCTAGGGTTGCACTGTGTTTGACTGGTCAAGCACCTCCATTCGTATATTTAAAAGTTATCCTAGTATCAAGAAGTAAAAATCACTTGCTTCTTACAATAGAGTCCTGTGGCACTTTACAATAGAGTCCTGTGGCACTTTTAAAGACTAACAGATTTATTTATCGCATGGAATTACTTATCTATTTTAAAATGTAAATTGATAGGCATATTTTCAAAAACTTTCAAATACATTTAAAATTAAAGTCTGTACACTAAAATCTAAACTGCTATATTACAGATTGAATTTTAAAAAAATCTGAAGACCATTATAATTCACACAATTTACCTCAGGATGAAAGAAGATCTCCGGCCCCAGGAATCTCTCATAGCCAACATCAATGGTGAATTCTTTCTTTGAGATTGCATTGATTCCAGTATACTGTTTAATCCATTTTGTACCATCTGTGTCATACTTGTTAAATTCTTTTACTAAATCAGGGCAGACATAACTAAAGCGCTCCTGAAAATTAAATGTAGACATCTGTAGAAATCTTCCCCAACACAGTAGAAAATAATGGTATGAACTTAAAAAAATATGGGGCAATTTTAACCCAATTAAACAGAGTAGAAATAAAGCTCTTTTAAAAAACAAAAACAAGTTTTAGGCTCCTGAAAAGATTTTGAAACTGGGAGGTAACTATATAGTAGAGTACAGTAAATGGTTTAACTAAAATTATGTACAATTAGATAAATCTTGCTTCTACAAATCATTTCTATGTATCATTGGGTGCAAGTAGCATGCTTTGATGGGCTAAACTGGTTTTGATTCCATTCTTCCTCAAATTCTCTGGTAACCAACAGTGAGTATTGAAGTGTATAATATACTTAATAGATGAACATCCTTCAGTGGATCAGTAATAACAGATTTGTAGTGCAGAAAAGTAGGCAGCTACCTATGCAAAAGAAATCATAAGGACATAAGAATGACCACACTGGATCAGTATCCTGTTTTCCAACAGTGGTCAATGGTTCCGAGGGAGTGAACAGAACAGAGCAATTATCGATTGATCCATTCCCTGTAGCCCAGTCCCACCTTTTGGCAGTCAGAAGTTTAGGGGCAGTCAGAGCATTGGGTTGTGTCCCTGATCATCTTGGCTAATAGCCATAATGGACCTATCCTCCATGAACTTATCTAATTCTTTTTTTGAACCCAGATGTAGTTTTGGCCTTCACAACATGTTCCATGACTGACGTTGCATTGTGTGAATCAAAGAAGTAGAAATTACTACTTTTTCATTTTACAGATTCCACCAGGAGAGTTTTCAGTTAAGTATTACAATAGTTATGTCTGAGAGAGAAAAGAAAGTTATGTCTCAGGGATGGTAATAAAAAAATTTCACTTAGAAGGAAAAAAAATAACTAACAGAGACCAACTTTGGTATCTTCATATCATGTTATATTTTAGGAATTTAAAGATCAACATTTATATTCTCGTTTAGAAAAAGAAAATAATTAAGGGAGTCATTTTAATATGATTTTTAAAGTAAATTCATACTGTGGTATAACTTTACCTTCACTGCTTTAGCTGTTTCCAAGGATTGCTCAGGAGGAATTCCTACTTCTCGCTCTCTTAGCAGCTGCTGAATGAAGTATGTTATATCTCGTCCTGCAATTGGAATATGTTTGATACAGCTTCCAATCACATAGCCTTCAGCCTGGAAATAAAATTAATATGGAGAAGGAGAAAGTAATGTCTTCCATCAATTTCAGAAAAACAATTATTTAAAGTGTATAGAGTTAGATTCTGAAAATGCTTATTTACACCCTTGCAGAACTGGGCCCATCATTACTACAATTCAGATTTATCAGAGTTACATTTACACACACACACACACACACTCTCTCTCTCTCTCTCTCTCTTATAATCATGTACCCTTGATGGAGTCTTGAGGACATTTCCTTTATTCATAACTCTTTAGGCTCCATTTCTGAGGCCCTGTATTGTAGTTACCATTCTTACATGGACCAGAAAGGTTCATGTCGTCAGCACTTAAAGTAACAATAATCAACACTCCTTACTCACTATTTGCTCCTTACATGAGATAAAGTGAATGCCACTGAAGGCACACGCTCACCCACTACCATTCAGTATCACTCAATAGTTGTAGGCACTTAGGTATGTAAAAATTTACAGTCTACACAGGCGAAAGATGAGTCTTGAAAGTTGAGAGGAGACATAACAGTCCAGCAAAGTGATCAAAATGGCTTTTAGCTCATCATATTGATCCACAATTTTTATCATTTTTCACTCCCTATACCTACCTATCATAGAGAATGAAGGGGGAGGCTGGTGTTTAATTCTATCATTAAGTGATAGGATATTTATTTGTGTTCATGGCGATTCACTTGTAAATCGCTTGTGTTTTAACGGAAAATTAGACTCCAACTTTTAAAAGGAAGATCAAACCAGATAATTATTCTACCACCATCTGAAATATACTCTTTGCACAGCACATGCAGTACTCTTTACATTATTTAAGGGATTATTTGAAATGTCTAAACTATTCCAAATTTGTCCATCTTCTCTGAAATTATAAAACATTTTGCAAGTAGCAACTGATTTAGTGGATGTATGTTTTGGAATAGTAGGAAATGCTGACCCACTTAGTTTTAATGGTGTTATAAATCAGACTGCACAAAATTTAAGAATCAGCATTTAATAGTTGGAAACATACAGTCATACTATACAATCATATCCAAGTGAAAGTTATGGAAAAATTTGATAGCTAAAATTTAACACAGAACACGTGTCAAAAATATTTTATATACACATTCATATTTAAACTGTGTATTTTTAACTAAAAGTAATCAAAATGAATATTCATATGTATGTCTGCCCCACTGTGGAGATTATATTTTGGTCTGCTTACATTTTTAGTACTTTAGGTATTGTATTACATCACAGCAGGGATGGGCATTTGACTGGTCCAAAAAAATTGGTAAACTGACTGGTCAAATAATGTAAAAAAAACCTGTCAAATATTTTAAAGCACTAATTTATTAGAGCAGTAACCAAAAAAAGTAAGTCTTTACAGCAGGGATTCAAACCCCTCAAGGTTTTGAAAGTTATAATGGGGGAGTCGCAAGCTGTGAGCCCATGTGCTGGGAGTGCAGCTTTCAGTCACATGCATGGCTGACAGACAGTCCTTTAGAGCTGCGTGGCTGGAGAGCAGCAGCTGCTGGCCAGGTGCTCTGAAGACAGCAGCAGTGCAGAAGTAAGGGTGGCATGGCATGGAGGAGGTGGTAAAGTATGGGGTGGGGAGGTTGTCATTTTGGGTGGGGAGGGGGAGTCATCACAACCTGAAATATTTTCTAAAGGGGTCCCAGGAAAAAATATTTGAAAACCCCTGCTTTATGGTCTCCAATAGATATAAGTAGCTCTCTTTATAAAGCTAAACCTAACAAACAAAAAACAAAACAAAAAAAGATATTTAACTGAGTTATTTCAACTCAGAAAAATGGAGAACAATTAAATTAAGTTCTAAAAAGAGAAAATTATGTAATTATTCCCTTTTAGCAAAGTAAGGCTAACACTTAAAAGTGGCACTATTGAAGACTGAACAGTTAGAAGAGAGTACGTAAACAGAAATAAATAAAACTATATAAGAAAGTCATTTTTAAATGCATTTATGCTAGGTGCAGTAGACTAACTCTTTAAGATGCTCAATTACAGCGTATCCTCTCTATCTTGGGGAAGAATTTTAATAATTGTGAACCCTCCACTCTCCACTCCAATCCTTTCTGAGCAAGTTTCTGTATGTTGATCTAGAATGTTGAGACTAAGTTTCTTGGGGGGGGGAAGGACTGTATTTTAGTTTGCTTAACGTGCTTAGTAAAAACTAATGTACATTGATGGCCTTGTATACAAATAAAGATATTGATACATATATGCAATGTTTGTCCCAAAAGATTCCTGCCAATCAATATGCTCGACTTCCAATTAATTTACCTTTTTCCTAACAGGCATTAACATGTAGTAAAAGTGAGTCATTAAGACGTTTAAGATGGCACCATGATGGCAACTAAAAAGGCAGGCCAAAGCTCATGCGATAAATAAATCTTAGTCTTTAAAAGTGCCACAGGACTCTGTTGTTTTTAAGTTCCAAAGGGGTAGCCGTGTTAGTCTATTGCAGAAAAACAACAGAGTCCTGTGGCACTTTTAAAGACTAAGATTTATTTATCGCATGAGCTTTCGTGGGAGAAAATCTGACAAAGTGGGATTTTCTCCTACGAAAGCTCATGCAATAAGTGAATCTGTTAGTCTTTAAAAGTGCCACAGGACTCTGTTGTTTGTCTACATAAGGGCACTTTTGCTGGAATATCTGACAACTATCAAAGAGATGGTTAGTTGATCAGTCAATTGACTGGCTGGCCAAGCCTAAATCATCACTGGTATTTGCTTCAGTTTGCTAAATATTGAAAAATGCTGGAAATAGGGGCAGATATATTTACAAAGGAGTTTCTTAACTGTCCATATGATACAAAAAAATTGGAGACTAAATAGGGTCTTCAAGACGATTCTGTGAAACACCAGATACCTATTTTCTTCTCAAAGAAACAGCTATGCAAAGAGATGTACTTCGTCATCTGGAGAACACCTTCATATACTCCAGTCATAAAACTTTCAGTGTGCAGTTTTGTAAATTGCACTGCATGCCTAGAGCAAAACCATAATACTTTGACATTTAATAAAACAGCAACTATTATCCACTAATTACTTAGAAAACAAAAATTCTATTTTTAAGATCCTGTATATGGTAAACTCTGTTAACCAACTTTATTATTTGCGACATGTAGGAATTTGCCTACCTGTATAATCTTTGCTGTATGATAGTACACTAGAATTGTAATTTCTCTCAGTTTGGATAACAAAGTCCTGACCTTACTGTGAGTTATCTGATATACATGAGTACAATTAATTATAATTTACAAATGAGAAAATCGATTCAGGTTAAGGGCCAAAGTCTGTGACCTGCTGAGGGCACTGAACTAATACTTTAATGAAGAAATGAGAATGCTATGCAGTTCTCAGCATCTTAGCAGAAAGCCATTGGTGACTTTCTTAGGGACACTCAGAGTCCTGATAACTCTTTGTCATGTTTTAACTACAACAGAGTCTACACATCCCATATCAATGTTCATTTCAGAAAGGTTACAATGCACAATGATGCAGCATTACACTATGTGGCTTTGAAATATACTTACCACAGGAATGACATGAGTAACACCATCTCCACTGTCTATAACTGTGCCGGTCAATGTCCGTTCTCCTACCTGTCTCGATGTCCAAGATGCAGCTAAGGCAAGGACAGCCTTGCAAAAAAGAAAACAGAATCTGAACTTTTAGTTTTACACTGATGTATGAAGCCTACACTGAGTTGTACAGCCTCTACATGTTTTATAACCTTAGAATGAAAATACAAAAAAGCCAAAACAAGAAAAATCTATTTGAAGAGAACTGAACCAAAATAACCAATGCTCAATATTAGAATATTTCACTTTTCTCTTACAGCACAATGAAAACTTAACATAGAAACAAAGAATTAAACTTGCAAAATATTTTTTAGAGGAAAGTTAAATTCAGTATAAAACTGAGAAAAAAGTATAACTTTGTAACAAGTACACTTGCTTTTGACACAAATTCCCACGTCCTGAAAAAGGAACTGAAGACATTACATTCTAAGCAAAAATACTAGGAATGTTAGCGTTTATTGGCATTTAGTTAGGTTTCCTTTTAGAGGGCAAATACATTAATAAACTAAGGACTAGATCAGTGACTTTCAACCTCTTTTTTGTTTGAGGACCCCTACAAAAATTCAAAAGGAGGTAAAGACTAGACCCCTTTGGCAATCTTAAGCATACTCTGTGGACCCCTAAGGTTCCTTGGATCATAGGATGAAAACAACTGGGCTAGACCCTCAACTGGTGTAAACTGTCTAATGCTCTCCATGAAGCTACCAGCTGAACACATACGTCCTAAGCATCGATTCATGCTCAAACCTCCATTGAAGTAATTTACACAAGCCAGGATCACCAGATTGTATTTCTACTGTCTGAAATGTTGAAAGAAATGATCTTCAAACTGTTAGGAAACAAAATACATCATCCTCTGTATTCCTCACACAGTGAAGATTTGGTTTTTTTTAAAAATGTTCAAATTGGACAACAGGACACTACTGGCAGAACCAACTATATGATGCTAAGAGCCACTTGGAGAAGTCTACGAAGTTATACAAGCGAACCTCTGACCCAAATACTAAATCTCCAAAACCATCTTAAACACTAGAATTATATAAAGTTTTCTTATTAGGTTTAAGTATTATTTTATTTAAAATTCAGAAAAAATCATCCTTAGTCCCCCCATCCCCTCCATTTAACAGCTGCATTCTCACCTGAACGGCAATGTACAGCCCTGGGACGTTGAAGGATTCAAACATTATCTCAGCAGTATATTCCCTATTTTCTGGAGTATTTAGTGGAGGTTCAGTCTGTGTAACAGAAGTAATTTTTAAAAATCAATTCAAATCAAATGTGTGTGTATTTATTCAAATTTTTAAAACATACCCAGAAAAGGTTCCAAATTATGAGCTTAATAATTTACCAGAGTGTACAAATTGCAGGAGTTCACACTGTGCTTTAAAAAATAAACCGTTTTTAACAAAAGCTGTTTAACAATTAAACTGTTTAATTTAGTAAACGTGTCAATACCCATGATGGCAAGTAGACTAATGCAAACTGCATCATAGGGATACCACACTTGATGTGTCAATGCAGGAACAGAAGTGACATGAAACTCAATTCTAGCTATAATTTACCAAGATATATTTGGTGCCCTCTTGTCTTAGGCAGTTACGTCACTACAACATTGTATCCATCAACAGAATTCAGTACTATCATAAAAAAAAAAGACTAGTATATTCCAACTATTTTAATATTCCCAGTTACAAAACAAAAACAAACCAACCAACCGCCTCAGTCATTCATCTAATAAAACACACAAGTTATATTCTATTTTCTTCTCAAAGGCAATGTCAGAAAAAGAAAACCTACATGCTTCCATCTGAATGAATTATATTAAAGAGACCGGGATGGAATAAATAAAAAGTGCTTCTAGAGTAAACTCAGACTTAACACAAACTAGAGTTTTGTTCATTTTCTGAAAGTATGCATTCCAAATGCTATATGGGTGCAGAATATTTGAAGAAAAAAAAACACACAATACTTCTTACTAGTTGCTTTGGTGTAGGATAGATGCTACTGTTCTAGCAAATGGGGAATGTGGACCTCAACCTGAAACCCTCATTAAAGTTTCACTGAATTCAATTAGACTTCCAATGTAGTTGGTCAGCAGATGCCAAGAGATGCAGATTCAAGTCCTATATTCATGAAACAAACTATGGTTCTCATACTTAAAAAGGGGGGGGGAGGGTTATTTTTTTAAATATGCAAGTAGGGAATTTTTCAAAAAAGGTGATTAACTGGAATAAATGAATAAATTTAGGCTGAAAGTTAGAAGAATCTTTCCAACCATCAGAGGAATGAAATTCTGGAACTGCCTCCCAAAAGAAGTAGTGGGGACAATTACTTAGCTAATTTTAAAATGGATCTTGATACATTCAAATACAGGATTATACAACCGAGGGGCCTGCGATAGTAAGGGACTGAATTTAATGATCCAGAAAGTTCTTTCCAGCCCTATGTTTTTAACTTCTATAGGTGTACTTAGAAAGTTTAAAAAAAAAAACAAAAAAAAAAACCTGAAATTGCTGGCAACTTGACAAGTTAATCATACCCAATTTGTGTTGCAAATTCAGTGCTCAAAGTTTAAAAAAAAAAGAAGAAGAAGAAGAAGCTTTAAGCAGCAATTGTGAGGAATGAAGAAGGCTCAGACCTTGCTCCAAATCCAAATCAAGAAAGTCTGGAACTAATCCTACTCAATAGATTTACACTCCATGTTTTCAGTCTCTGTAAAAAGTGAGGCAATTGAAATGACACTTTCTAAAAACTGCATCCAAATGATATAGTCAGTTTTCTTTTAATATAACTGCTATTAACACACAGCGCACAGACTGCTACTGCATCACTGGAGAAATACTTACCTAAAATGTAGTTTCCATGACACCACTTCAACGGAAAGCTGTTGCAGAGAAAGTTTGAGGCAACAGAAATAAAGGAAGAATGGGAGTTTGTAGTTCAGACACGCCTTTGTTTTTAAAGCTGATAAAAATACAGAAGGAACTTACAGAGAAGCAGTCCTATTAGCCTGGCTTCAGCCAATGCACATGATCTTTAACTTCCCACATAGACAGCTGTGCTTAAAGGTTTATTTACAAAAAAGGTTCTTTGTATAATCACCACAAAATTCTGACTGTCCTTTCAAAAACAGGAGATAAATTTACACTCACCAAAAGAAAGTAATGATCTTCTGGTTCCGCTCTTAGATATTTAAAGATAACTTGCTCCATAAACCTCTCCATCAAGTCCCAGTCTTCAACTATACCATGGCGGATAGGCCACTGTTAAAACAGACGCATCAGTATATATTTGGAAAGCTAAAATAAAAAGTCTGTTTGTAACTGCAGGGAAAAAAAATCACGGAAACTGGAGACAAACTACACAGTAAGAACTTTGTGCTGCAATTTCTTCCTACCCCAGTAAAATCAATAATTTGAAATTCTGATGTTTTTATAAACTCTCATGTAAGTTGGAAAATAGTAAACAACAGTGCTTCACTTTCTAGCATTACTTCAAACAGAAAAGAAATTAATGCACTTCTCCCCAAAGGTAGACAAAACTTCTTGAAAGTTACCAGAACTGGTTGAACATTAAATCTCATTTGAATGCCATTTGTTTTTAAAAGAACTTGTATAAAATGGGAAAAATAAAGAGTTCCGTACAGCTAAGTATCAATCAGAAACCATTTACCACACATTAGATTTTTTAAAAATATTACATTTATAGAAAAACCTCTTCTTTAAATACCTTCGTTGCGTAAGTTGGTTTTTCTATTGCTTCGTCCCCAATAAAGAAGTCTAAATCATCCACACCTTTCATAACCCTTCTTTGTGCTTGATCAACAACTTTTGCCGATTCCTTGATTGCAATACCTTAAATAAACAGATTTACAATGTCATTGTATGTTATCTATCCTGAAACTTCTGTCATACTTCAAAGCCTTGCATTCTGAAAAGATCAAAACTTTACCACCTTGAAATAATTTGCGCTGAAGCTAGGAATGGCAAGTACGAGTCTACAGAGAACACTTTCAAATGAGATTTTAAGTCTACCCACAATGAAACACTATTAGGATTGAATAATACAAGAGGCATGAAAACAAAATTTGAACACCTTGCAATGCTAAGCATACAATGCAGAAGAACACATTATCTTGTGCAGTAACTGAAGTTCTTTGAGGTACCTGTCCCCACCATGGCTGCTCTACTTCAAGAGTGCATGCACCTCTCAAACCCTTGATTGAAGATTTTCAGTTAGCATCCATTCAGCCCGCACACGCACCATATGCCTCCTTGTGCCAGGCAGCAAGGCTACAGAGAGGTGTGTGGGCGAGCTGCCCTCAGCTCCTTCTCCGCTTACACAAATAGAGAATCAGTCCCAAAGCAGTAGCTGAAGCCATAACGGCCAAAGCTGATGGTGCAAAATATTATACACAATCTTAATGCTTTAAATTTATTAGAAATATAGAAAACTGAGGCACTCTCAAGGTGGGCATACCAGGGCTCAGTCTCAGGCTGAGGCAACTGAGAGGGAACTGAAGTGGTTCACACCACACACCCCTAGATAGCCTTGGTAGCCATCATGAGGCAGCACAGGATGAATGCACAGATGGACAAAACTCTGGCTGGGATAATTTAGGGGGAGTGGTCCTGCTTTTTAGCAGGGGATTGGACTAGATGACCTTGTGAGGTCCCTTCCAACCCTATTATTCTCTGATTCTATGGGACACCACTAACTGAAAATCTCCGATCAAGGGCTCCAGATGTGGATGTGCACTTAAGGTGGAGCACCCAGGGGGTAAAGAAGAAGTAGTTAATATTTTAGCACAGTCAATAAGCTGGCTGTTCATCCCACCCCGTGAGCGCTTGCTTCAGCTGGCAATGGACTACTTTACTTTAACATTCAACTAACAATTGCTCAGCAGTCAGAAGGGCAGAAAATTTTTTTTAAAAAATCTGCTCAACATGCACTCACTTTCAAAAAAAGCCGACAAGATAGTAAGATGTTTAAAGAATTGGAAAGAAGATAATATTTGCAATGCTATGCTATTATATAAATGGACGTTTCATGCTGAGTGAAACCTAAGTTTATAGTTCTGGACAACATCATGAAGAGATAACTGACATAGAAGGGATTAAAAAAAGCAATTAAAGTTGGGGAAGGAAGGAGAGATTTCCACAAAGAGACAGATAGAAATATTAAGATTCCTTTAGCTTTTAGAGATGAATAAGAGAGGACATGAGGTAGATTTCAGAAGTATTCATTATTTTGCAAAGATAAATCAAGTACTCTTATTTACCATCTGTCATAACTAAAGAATGAAAGTTAGGAAGATACTTCACCTCATTGGCATCCTCTTTACCTATTAAAGAGCTTTTGTACTCTGAAAAAGAGGTACTGGCCAATACCAAAAACAAGGATACTTGACAGATGGATCACTGGTTTCATCCAGTATGAGTATGATGCACTTGACTCCTTCCCCCAATCTTTTACATCCGGATCTGCACTTGTAGGATTAGCTTAGCGGTTAGTGTGTTTCTGGTAAATTTTTCAACACTGTGCACCACCTTTAAAATTAAACCCTCTCCTTATTTCAAGTAATGTACAATCTCAGATGTCACAAACTTTAATATGCAAGTAAAAGGTGTTCAATCATGGTCATTATCTAGACTTATGGAGGATGCTAAAGAATGTGTGAAAAATCTTAATCCAACCACTCGGAGAAAGTTACTTTTGCTAATGAACATAGAACCTTAACCAAGCACTTGCTCATCATAAAAATCCTAAAGATTTACTACTGAATCCTATTCTGCTCCTCACAGTAGTGAAAGACGACAAGACAAATATCTGGTCGAAAACTGAACACCTAGCAACATTAGTTGTGCAGGGATGTCAAACATGCGAGCCAAACGTGGCCCACGAACCTCTTCCATCTGGCCCATGACTGTGCTCCACAGGATCACACTCTCTCCCTAACAGAGAGAGGGAGAGAAAATGGTCTCTCATACCCAGCAGTCCGCAGTGCTGCAAGAGCGTCAGGTCTCACGACATTGCAGAGTGCTGGGTATGCGAGACTGCACGCTGCAATACCACATTCTCTCCCTAACAGTGAGAGAGAGAGGTCTCGCAGAGCGCAGTCTTGCATACTCACTGCTCCGTGATGCCACAAGAGTGCCCAAGTATTTTGACTTATGGTATGTACAGCCCACTTGAAGTACCTTTAAGTCAAATCTGGCCTGCCATAGCAAATGCATTTGACACCCCTACTGCACAGAAAGCATTTTCTCACCAAGAATAGAGTGAAATAACTAGCGTTTAAAGTCCAAAGGAAAAAAACAAATAGCAAAGATGGGGGAAAAGAAACTAAAAATATAGGTGCTTTTAAAAGAGCCTCACTTATTTCAGTATGATTTTATGTGTAAGTACTGCTGCTCCACAGTTTCAAATTTATCGAATGAGGATTACCAAAGCTAATGTACCCCATTTCGGGTGGTGGATTAGTTCAAACTCATGGAAATGAGTACAATCATCTAATTTGGCCTAAAAGACAGATGAAGAAATATTTAATTTAATCAAATGGTAGTGTTGCAGGCTATGATCCTTTCATTGGCAGCACCATTTGGACAGACTGTAGCAATTTCTGCAGTACATTACAGATGGCAGTTGCTTTGACCGCATTTTATGCACAAATGAGTGAACTTACGGCATGAGTATTTAAATCCATTTATTTCCTCAAAGATTAATATATACATGGGCCACTATCCTCTTTTCTTTCTTAAAGGCTTCTGTGCTACATAATTTCCCTGCTTTCTCTCAGGTTATTCGTAATCCAATACTTAACGTCTAAAGCAGACCATTATGATCATGTTAGACTTACTAGCAAAGACGATGAGATGTGGTAAGAATAAATAGAAGAAACTAATTTGAATATCCAGGAGAGTACAAATACAATTTATGTAAGTAGATTTTTATATCCATAGTTGAAATTAAAAAAATCCAGCATTAATATTCTAATGCAAAAAGAATGGCAAGCGGATTAGTCATTTTATTCAGTAACCAATTCTATAAATTCAACATTAGCTCCTTAATACTGTTCTCAGTGTCTTCTCAAGAAATAATGATTTCCACAACATATTTTAAATTAACATTTTAAGTAAATTTAGTGGTTAGCAGTTACCAGTTTTTGCTGACAACTTAACATAGAAAATACAAGTTTAAGAGAAAAACCAAAATTAAGGATAGTATACTGGAGACACAGAGAGACAGAGAGAGAGAGAGAAAAAAGATCAGGGAAGGGGGAGATGGACAGTTCTGAATTAAAAACCCACATACAACCCCCCCCCCCCCCCAAAAAAGCAAACAAACAAAAAGATTCTATAGTACTGAAGCAAAAATAGGAGAAACAATAAGAAATATTAAATGCATCAACCTTAGGCTATGTCTACACTAGCACTTTGGTGTGGAAAACTTTTGTTGAATGTGGTGGAAAAAACAACCCACCCAACTGACAAAGTTTTACTGACTGAAGTACCAGTGTGGACGGAGAGTGTTATGTAGGCAGGAGACACTCTCCTGCCAATACAACTACCACCGCTCATTGGGGGTGATTTAATTATCCCAATGGGAAAGCTCTTTTCTGTCAGCATACAGCAGCTACATCGAAGACCTTACAAAGGTGCAGCTAGGTCTCTAGTGTATCCATAACCATAGCCCTAGTCCACACTTTCCACCGTTTTCAGCAGCAGTCAACGGGAGATACGCAAGGTGTGTAAAATACTTTGCTTATGTCCTGCTGACTTCTTAAATCCTCCCTACGCACTTCAGTAAGCCAACCGGAAGTGGCATTCACTTTGCCACCATCAATATAGACTTGCCCTTAGTTTCTCAAAAAGTATTTTACTGCCAGAAAACAAAGAGCGCTCCACCTATCCATAGGATTTACTTTATGACAACAATTTTGAAGCACAACAGCTTCTTATTCTGTTCCCATTTGATACTCATTCAGTGAAATTTATTTGTACTGATTAGCTTTCTCTACCAAGAATTCATACTTGATTCATTTGGCTCAGCGGTCAAATAATATAGTGCCAAATCACCCAGAAGGTTAAAAGGATTGTTAAAAGGAAATTAGTTGAATTCTACTCCAGTTTGGCACCAAGTAGCAGGAACCCTTTATAAAAGGGATGGAATAAAGATGCAATTTTTACATGAAAAAAGAAAGTTAAAAGTCCATTTCTACAAGTACGTTCTGTAAACTTCAGTTGAGAAACTGTCAACAGAAACACTGAAAATGTCGGGGGAAAATACATCACGTCAAAGGAAGTGATATGAAAACATACCCAAAATGTTTTCTCCTGTTATACATGGTCACAACTTGAAAAATGCACGTGGTCTCTTAACTACTGAGAACTAAGCCCACCAAAAAGGGGGGAAACATACCTGTGCTACTTTAACTTAGATTAGAACCAGCCCCCTTCATCAGCCTTTCAACCTCAAAGGCTTTTTAAAACAAAAAAACAAAAAAACCCCCAAGCTTACCTTCCGCATAAACTGATAATACATGGTCAGAAAAATGAATTACTGGCCATAGACAAATGCTTACATTTCACTTCTTACCCCTGTGCATGGTAAGTCTACCATCCTTTGTTACCTTCCTCATTTTAAAAATAAATAGATCATTATCTTTAGTGCATGTGTAAACAAATGCTTACATGAAGGAATGATGAACTGTGGTTCTGTATTGCCGGCATATCCCAGTTTTGTATACCTGCAAAACAAAAGACAAATAGGTTATGATACTAATATTCCTAGCAATATTGAGTCTAGGATTCTATGTTATGATTAATGCTACAGAAATATTGGTTAAATACATTTAAATGTAGTCATAAAGGGACAAACTCAGACTTCCAATGCAGTTACATCAAGCCTGAAATTGACAATGTTCTTCTAACATATCATCTTACTGTTTAAAGCACAACTGTAATCTTATTGGTATACTTGAAAGAAAAATGTCCTCATGAAAACAGAAATATTACAAAGGCACAGAAGTGTGCATGAAAGGATTGTGTAATATTAAACCCCACCCTCCATGAACATCAAAAGAAACCACAATTTCTTAACATTTCATTTCTCCCCTTTTTTGTGTGTGTGTAAACTTGCTAATATCATGAAAACCCACTTCTTATTCTGGTGAGATGTAACCAACACCACACATCCTGGAGTGTCAAATTACATTTACAGATGTTGAATGGAATCAGTGTTTCACATCAAATTACTTTAAGTTTGCTATTCTCTGCCCAACTTTCACCAGCTCCATAAGAATCTTTTTTATGGAATAAGAAAACAAGCTTCTAAGGGTCCTAGCTATGGGGGGAAATGGGGGAAGACACTGCATCCCCTCCTCCCCCTCCCTCCACTTGCCTACAAGTCTCACTCTTGTTGACCTATTCTTAACCAAGAGTCAATAGTGATTATGTAACCAAAGGTGCTCGAGTATCTTATAATAGGCGGAAGTCATTTCCTAAAGGCAGCTAATGATGGGGAACAATATAGAAATCCAGAATCACATATGGAATATGCCAATTTTAAAATATTTTTACATTACGCAGCTGGGGAAAAATTATGGGTCCATGCTTTCCAGATCTGTGTGGTGTTTTTTGGATATTGAAGTTATTCAGTGTACTTACATCATTTATGTTATTGCAATGCAGTGAACTGCAGAGATTCATCAAAAGGCATGTAAATACAATCTCATTCTACTTGAGTTTGCCAAACTGAAATAAACATTGCAGCTTAAAAACATGGCAAGTGATTTGTTATCACTGAAGCAGCTAATCAGGAGATATTCTTACTTTTGAGGAATTGGCCCGAACAATAACCTCATTATAAAATTAAGACATAGCCATACGACTGATGAACCATTTAGACCAGAAAACCAAGTATACACTGTACCTAAACTTTGCAGACTATGTACCTATTTGTCAATCTTTTAAAATGGGTATATCCAAGTTTTCTCAACCATACAGGCATCTGTATAGAGTTGACATTTCAAATACAGGCACAGAAAATCTTTTAAGACATAATGGAAAACCACAAATTTTAAAAGAGTATGTAACTCTGCATTAATTAAGATTTAAGCAGTCTTGCAAAACAGACAGGAACACGTTTGTTTTACAAGCCAGACGCAGGAGTGCTGCTCCATTACTTTTTGTTCATGCTAATGACTCAGAAACTGCCATTCTGTTCATCTAATCACTAACCTATTCCTATCTTCAATATACATTGGTTGAAGCCAAACAGAAACACTATGTCCACAATTTAAAAAGATTAACTTTTCCCTTGATGAGAGAACTATTAGTACAGAATTCCAATTAACACTGGAAGTTGGCTTTGTGAAACTAGAGTTAGAAATACTACAAAGGGAGGGCAAAACATGAGCTATGGAATACTGTGACAGTTAAGAACTGTTTAGAGAACTTAGTTTTCCTTGCATTGGAAAAAAGTAATTTTTCTATAAAATACAAAGAGTCAAAACAACACTGATTTGACTGTCATTCAAGAAGAGCATGTTACAACTTAATACCGCGGATAATGCTGGAAATAAATGAAGCTCTTTTGCTGACACAGTCAGCTTGGTGACATGCTATTCTGAAGTCTACTTGAAATTGTGGACTCATTCTCAGGAAAAATATTTATCTTTAATAAACTTGTTTTAAAAATTCTATAATGCTGTCCAATTATTAAAATAGTTAAAGACCAGGTGGTATGAGTGTTCCACGACGATCAGAAATTATCAGTTTTGTTTAAACTACTACTTGTACACAATTACAGTTAAGTTTGTTTGCACTTCCATTTTAAACTTTTTCAGAAGTTTACTGTTTTACAACAGAAGTTAACTGGAATACCATTAGAAGATAGTTACAATTTATAGATTAATCTTCAGCTGTGCATCAAGGACAATGCCACATTTGGTCCTTAGTCCTTCAAGTGACCAGTGTTTATATCTACACAGGTAAGAAAAAAGTCCACCTCTGGCTCATAGGGCTGTGCAATTGTCAGATTGCGGTGTACACTTCTGAGCCCAGAACCCCACAAGTGGGTTTTTCTTTTCTGTGAAGACATACCCATCATCATCTTTGGACATAGGTGAGCCTCACTTCTCCAAACACCAAACTTTCTGTTATAAGGTACGTGTGGTCTCCCAACATGTATGGATTAATGTATGCACATTAAAAGATCTTCAAGTTGTGTTTGTTTGATTTTATTTCTTCAAACACAAATTTAATTACAGTACAAATCTGAACTAAAGCTGTGCTATTTATTTCCATATTTTGTTGAGAGTCCTCATTTGTTCTCTAATCACTCCTTCTCTACTGTACTGAAAAAGTAACTACTTTTTTTTTACTAGGATCGTACAGTATTGAAGAAGTTACTGCTTTACATACATTTAAATTGACTGTGTTCAGCCTCATGGATATATCTACAAATGTGTTAAATTATTTTACGGATGTCCTCAAACAGATGGCATGGTACTTCTCTGAGCATGGACATATCTCATTAGAACAATTATAGTGTCCTATCTGTAGTTAACTGTATCCTTATATTCATATAGGTTCCAAAACTATTTTTAGGTTTCCCCCCATAACTAACTCAGCCTCATTTCTTTCCTCATACTAGAATTTCTCATCTTCCAATGAGTCTTTTACATTCTTGTAAATTTCTGAGCAATCTGATCTCTCTTTATAAACGCAGGTTTCAACTTAAAGTTTAATTCCAGTTAAATGTTTAATATTAAGTGTATGCTCATATTTTCTACATTACTACAACTTCACATCAAGATATTAATGTCATAAGTAAAGACCTGTTACCAAGACTCTATCATTTCTCTCTTCCTCAATTATTTTAATGCCTCTTTCCACAATTCCCTTCACTCTAGCCTTATGTTCTCTTCTCTCCCTAACCAAAAAACCAAGAGCAATAGAGAAGCATTCATTATCATGACCACACCTATGGTTGTACCACTGGCATTTTCTGGACTGAAACTGTTACTGCTATCAGAGCAACTCAGGAGTAATAAAAGTATCCCAAATTGTTGTAGTGCTCAAATAGGTTGAAAAACTCACTGTTTTACAAGAGCATAATGTATTTTTAACTGAGTCTTGAACTCAACACAATTTTAATGCAGTCGTATTTACTTACATCCAATCTAAACTTTAAAGAGAAAATACGCCTATAAAAATAATAATATTGCCATTCAAAGGAGCAAATTTCATATGCTGGAAAGAACACTATTCTAAGAACTGTTTAATAAAATATGTTTTAAATGTATGAATAGTACAACTGTATTGGTCTGTCAGTTCTGGAGGTCCATTCAAGTCATATAAGAGAACTTCTCTCTTCCTAGACTACATTTATTACCATCAGAGTCCTCACTCCATCTGGCATGACCGGAAAAACCTATTCTCAAGACATGTCCAGGTCCAAGTTAGCATGGGCATTGTTGATTGAACAATAAGCAGCACTAGAAAAGTAATGTAACGAAGTATGCACATTACCTGTCTCACTATGGCTGGATAAACTTACCTGCTGAAAGAATAACTCAGGTCAGTCAAAAAAGGGATCTTAGTTATACATGTGATTAGAAAAGATGATGAACGCTTTAAGGTAAATTGCTAGTATTTTTTAAGAACTGAAAATTGTAGGGTTACATGGTAATGCCCAAACCAACAAGCATAACAGCCATAGTCAGCAGTAAGTTTTCTGTTAAGTTTATAAATTACTTCTGTGGAGCATGTCTATTTTACCCTTGCTTTAAGTGCTTCTTCAGTACTTAACCCTATAATTAAGTTCATTTTATTTAAGAATACTTTGTTGCTCATTTTTAACTTCTCCCATCAAAGTTGATAGGTTTTGGAGTTTTATAATGCACTTTGCTCTTAAAAGCTTTCACCATTAAAAGAGATAAAAATCAATTAAATGGGCAGCTACAGCAAACACTAATCGAGGTTGAATATTAACTTATTTACAGTGTAGGCACAGGTTGTCGGTATATTTCAGCAGGAATTAAGAGCCATAATGGATTTTTTCCCTCAGTCATTAACTCCTTTAATAATGTTTTCTATGTTTTGTATCTCTGTATAACAACATTTCCAACTTGGCTCTCAGTTAGGTGTTGCTCATGAAAGGCCTTATTTTGCTCCCATACTACTCTACTGGCAAAAAAACTTCTATTCAGGTCAACTGGAGTAAGATTATACTCTTAGGGACTGACACTTATAGGTGCAGAGAGACCTTCAGCTCTCATTAGCATCAAAGGGATGGAAGACACTCATTTTAGATTGTTACAGAACATTTAAAGGCAAGTATCTCATGCATTGCATTTTCAGATTGATCAGCAATTGCTTTTTAGTTGCAGTTTGAAATCTGTCACAAGCCTGCTTATATTAGGCACTCGCACTGAATGTCTCATTAGGAAGTGTGGCATGTCTAAAAGCTAAAAAATCTAACAGAAGAGGCAGTGTTTCTGCTCTGAGTAGTCTCAGGCTCAAGGTTCCTGGGATCTAGACCTGCCTCCTATTTATGCTGATACCGGAGAAAGAAAACGGAATTTCAAGCCTAGATACGAGGAAGAGTCTTAACAGTCAAACACACACAGAGCCCTGAATTTGTCAATCAAGTCTGATTCTAAGTTTTCAAAAATGACATGTCTGCAGGGCTAGCATCTGCCTTTCATTTTACCTGAGTGAACAGGGGGCCAAAGTTGCTCCTGCAATTGCAATATACTAACAAGTCTGCTGATAACATGCAAGCCAGGTCACTTTTCAATAAAAGGAAAAAATGGAATTCTGCTTAATGTAACAAACAGACTCAGACAAGAGAACCTTTTACTATTTCCATTTCTGTCACAGAATCCCTCTACAGCCTCAGACAACTCTGTGCCTAGTCCTCCATTTGTAAAAAAGGAAAGTACCTCATTAAAGTGAGGCGATTAATGTTTGTAAAAAACTCTCAGATCCTTGGAAGAAGTACTAAATAGTTGTATTACTGGGTATAGTGTCACTAACTTCTGGAAAACATACTCTCTGCCTTGGAAACCTAAAGCTTTGTCAAGTTGCAACATCTAATATTGGGGGGGGGGAGAAGAGAGTTAAATTTTTTAAATCAAACTCAGCAGATTCTAAGAAAAATAAAAACTAGATTGTTGCAGGTAGAAACGTGCTGTTTAATGATTTTTGTGGTGTAGGAAACAGTCCAGTACACGCACAAACATGCACGCACAGAAGACGGAAAGAAAAATATAGCTTTGTGAAAGATGTATTTTCAATAAAAAGGCTGTGTTCCAAGTGTATAGATCAGCATATCTAAAGATATACACAGTTTATTCAGCAAAAATGCAGCCTCCTGACTCCTGAAAACGAAAATAAGGGATTTGGGTTTTTTTAATTGTTAGAATAAAATCATTCAACTTTGGTTTCTGAGAGCATGTCTACAGTTAACAACTGCTACAGCAGCACAGATAGAGAATGGCAGCTGGGTTGCTGTAGCATGGTAGCATAGATGATTCAAAAAATCAATGGAAGGAATTTTCCATTTACTGACTTAATCCGCATCTCCAAAAGGCAATAGGTAGGTCTATGGAAAAATTCTTCTGGCAACCTATCCACATCTACTCTGGGATTAGGCTGTCCTCAGAGGTGTCGACCAGGCCTGAATACTAGTATAGCATATTATCAGCTTTACTACCCTTGTAGTCCCTCAGTGAGGATTCACCTTTAACAAACCAGAGAGACTAGACTTCCACATGCCCACAGGGTAACATGGAGGGGTGAAAAATTGAGACATCAGAGGGGAGGAGCTAGACATGAGGAAGAAAAAAGTGAAAGAATATGGAAAAAATTAATAATGAATACAAGTCTTTGGATCTGAAAAAAAACATTAACTTAGTAATATAATTAATAAACATTTAACAACAGCACCTTCTAGCTTTGTGTAACTTTTATTCAAGTTTACCAAAATCTACTCATCCAACAAAAATTTTAAAATTGGAAGATTTTGCTCACTAAAAAGATGACACTTTAAGCAAACTGGATTTTACAAAACTAAATTAATTTCCATGGTGCTGCTCATGCAAACCAAGATATCTGACTAATGTATGATTCACTAAAGTATGAGTGACACCCTGTCTTCAATCCTATTTGCAGCAGTGATTAAGTCCCATTCTCCATTACCGAAAGGATCCAAATATAAGAAATATCACAGAAAGGATTACTAGCAGCATCGTTATTTACAGATTACACCCTAAAGTTCTTTCTCTAAAATTGAAAATCCTTATTAGATTTGGAGACCTTTCTCTGTCAGGACTGACTTACAGAGTTCAAGGAAGGTGGGCACTTGGGGGGAAGGGAAGCGAACTCAGATTTTTCCAAACAGAAATCTGTACTGCTAACAACATATTATATTGCTCCAATCAAGTTAAATTCCTATATAACAGTCTTGCCCCTATATCACATTGTTCTAAAATAGCATAGTACCTAAATCCACATAAATATATGTCAAATACAATACAGAGGGAGATCACCTTGTATGAGCTAAACTAAAGAACACTACTATGAACCGTTTTCAAGTTTCTAGAAGAGAGAAAGACTCATGATCTTCTTTGGTCAAGTTGTCATTAAGATAATCTCCAAATTCAGCTACGTAGGACAATAAGAACATTTAATACTACTTTCCCCCCTTCGTTAGAAAGGAGAAAAAACTAATGAGATTGTTCCTATGAAAAACCAGGTGAACAAAGTAATATCTTTCAGTGGACCAACTTATGTTGGTGAGCTACATAAGCTTTTGAGCTTATACAGAGCTCCTCTTCAGGTCTAGGAAAGTAACTCAAAGTAGTACTGATAATACAAGATTTGAATTGTTGGCATAATAATAATTGTTTAGCATAATTAGTTAACACATTTCAAGGGACCATTTAAGATGAAACTGCCCATTAACATACTCTAGTCATAGACAGAGAAGAGGCTGGCTGTCAGTGAGTTATAGCATCTCTGTTCATGCCATGCTATCCATGGTTTTTAGGATCTAACAAAATTATGAATCTAAATTTGTTAGTCTTTAAAAGTGCCATAGGACTCCTTGTTTGTTTGGCTAATCTCCCGGGGGAGTCTGTTGAAAGCATTGTGCAAGTTTCCTTTGAGAATGAGGACTGAAAAGTCAGATATAGAGTGATTGCTTTGTGAAAAGTGTTCCACCACAGGTGATAAAGGTGTTTTTCATCTTTTCTCATTTTGCTGTGTAATTAATTTGAGAGCACAGTGACCAGTTTCACCCACAAAGCTGCTACAGGGACATCTGGTGCACCGGATGAAGTACACTGCATATTGTGATAAGCATGTATCAGACCCCTGGATCTTGAAAGGTGTGTTGAGGGCTAAGAGCTGTTGATTATTGGCACAATGGAGATATATCTGCACGTTTTATACCTGTTGTTCTAGCACAGTCTGAGGCTGCTTTGCATAAAATTGTCCTGGTTTGTGGGGAGCTTGTTTCTGATGGTGGGCTTAGAGATGATGACCTTGAAAGGCGGGCTCTCTCACCAACAGAAGTTGGTCCAACAAAAGATATTACCTCCCCCACCTTGTCTCTAGTATTCTGGGACCAGATTGGCTACAATAATACTGCATACAACAATTGTTCTTGGAAAGCAATCAATCTTAGTTTACTTTAAACTGCTCTCATTACCCAAATTCAGTAGGGAGCTATTACTTATAAAATAATAATTCACCAATAACTACTCCTGCACATGATCATCTAAATCTGTCCAGAAAAGTGGAGTAAAAATGTTCTTAGCATACTATATGGAAACATTAAGCAAAGCCATAGGGCGTATATACTAATATGAGCAGACTGCAGATCAAATATTTGACCTTCTTAGGTATTATCAGAAATAAATTTTTCTGCCAATGCAAACTTCATTCCAAAGTATTACCCAATTTCGAACTATAATTGATAGTAAATGAAAGTCAGCACCCTCATTTTAGTTTATGGACTATTGAACAATAAACTTAAAATCATTAAAAACAATGATTCAACAAGATATTGTTATATGCAATGATGAATGTGGAGTGCTTAATAATAATTATTGATCTGTTTCTCCAAATGGTGTGGGGTTTCTTTTTAAATTATTATTACTATTATAGGATTTCTGATATGAATGGAATGTCAGGAACAACATAGAATTTCAGCACCTTGCCCTCTTAATCACAAAACCTGTAACTTTAAACCATTAAGGCTGAATGGGTCTAACTAGCAAACAATGAAGCAAGCATCACAGCAGCATTCTCTCAGATGGCCTGGCTAGTGAAGTGGAAAAAAGAGTGAGGCAAAAGGAAGACTTCACACCTAGAATCTGTAACAAGCCACTGAGCAAATGGTAACTGGGCTCAGGCACACTGCAATAAAACACTCATGGCTGGCCCATGTCAGCTGAGTCAGGCTTGCGGGGCTAAAAAATTGCAGTGTAGATGTTCAGATCCCAGTCTCCAACCTAAGCCCAAATGTCTACGCTGCAATTTTTAGCCCTGCAAGACTGATTCAGCTGACATAGGCCAGCCACAGGAGTTTTTTTGCAGCAGAGATTCACAGGGAGGATAGTCTCCATTGTAGTTAGCCCAAGCTAGTCTAGTGGGTGGCACGTCTGCACTTCAAAACCCTACCTGTGCCATACCTCCATCCAGTGGTGCTATACTAACTAGTCCGTATAATTAGATGGATTTCTGATGAGCTATCCCTTAGACTAGTTGTTAATGATGCAAGCAACTAGACCAGGGGTCAGCAACCCGCGGCTCCGGAGCCGCATGCGGCTCTTCAGCCTCCCAGTTGTGGCTCCTTTCGGCCTTGTTCCCTCTAAGCGCAGACTGCTGCTGCGGCCAGGCTGGGGAGATTCAAATCTCCCGCCCTGAGCATGCTCAGACAGAGCGTGCTCAGGGTGGGAGCGGCCTGGCCCAGAAGCAGCTCTGCCGGCCGTCCCTGCAGCTCCGAGCCTCCGGCCAGGTAAGGGGGCTGGGAAGGGGCCGGAGGGAGGCCTGGAGAGGGGTGGAGGGGACAAGGAGAGTGGCTGGGTTAGAGGCCTGGAGAGGGGTGGAGGGTCTCAGGTGCCGGGGTCTGCTCTGCCCTGCCGGGGCGGCCAAAGGCCTCGGCTTCTTTATTTCTTTCCTTTCCCTTCTTTGCCTTCCTTTCCCTTCCCTGCCTTCCTTTCCCTTCCCTGCCTTCCTCTTCCTTTCCTTCCTTTCTTTTTTTTCTTTTTCTCTTCGTCTTCCTTCCTTCCTTCCTGCTCTTTCTTTCTTTGCTTCCTTCCTTTCTTTCTCTTACTTTTTTCTTTTTCTCCTCCTTCCTTCTTTTTTCTCTCTCTCCCTTCTTTTTTAAAAAGCTTTTTAAAAATTAATTTTAAATAAAAACCTTTCTAAAAATTAAATTTCAATTCAAAATTCATTCCAATTCAATTAATTAAACAAATAATAGTTTATAAGCTGTGTTATGTTTTGCGGCTCCAGACTTCTTTTCTTTAGTGGAAGAGGGGGCAAAATGGCTCTTTTCATAGTAAAGGTTGCTGACCCCTGAACTAGACCACTCTTTGAATTCATTTGCAGGGGTGCTCTCGCACCTAGCATTGTGCTGCCATCTGTGGAAGTGACATGAAAACAATATTTTATGTATACAACTTCCAAGTGGAGTTACTTATTATTAATGGCTAATTCTAAATTAATTAATTCATTTGGCAGTAAGAATTTTTAGTGTTAATGTCATTAAGAATTTCAGTTTGCACACCAAATGATTTGCAGCATACCTGACCAACTTATTTCTCTCTCAGCTTCTTTCCAGTCCACTAAATATAAAAATATCATTTTTAGGTACATTTCTCCAAATTATGGATGTTCTTAATATCACACCAACAGAAAACCAGAGTCAGCTTCTAGGCCACTGTCAGCACAAGAAGAGAATTCATTAGATGGTATTTCTGTAAATGCTGTGTAAGCACAGCAGAAATGGAGAAGGCAAAATGTGGGGTTAAAATGTGGAGGGAACATAGGTGATTTCCAGTGTAGAATGAGGAAGGCAGACAAAGTACAGCCCCAGCAGAACTGTAGGATAGGACTGCATGACTAGCAAGACTAACAGCATATGATCTTAATCAGCCTACACCTGCATTCTCACTGCAAAACAGATAGGCTGCCAGCCTGGGTTAAAGCGAAAACTGAGCTCAAGTCAGGGCTTGTCTACACTTGCACTAATGCCAGCAAAACTTGTCACTCGGGGGGTATGGAAAAAAACCACCTCGCTGAGCAACGTAAGTTTAGCCCACATATGCACAAGGGTAGACAAGCCCTGACTTGAGCTCAGGATGCAAAACTTTGGCCTGGTCTACACCCGCAGTGAAATTTGGTGACAGTTGATGGGTGCTATGCAAGCTACACAGAGTAGCTCGTGTAACACCAGTCAACTTCCTAACTTCCTTCAGTGCAGCATCTCCACCGTGCTGGCCAGTGGGAAATGTGTTCCCATTGACACAGTGCTATGATGTGGTTTCATTAAGTTGATTTCTGGATCGACTTAGTGGGTCTTAAATGACTGTTAAGTCAATCCAGAAAGATTGATCTGATTGCGGCAAATTTGATGTGTCCTTTGCTGTAAACCTGTGACCAAAGAGTCATCTATCCTCCAAGCACTTAGCCTGATGCTGCTGATGTTTCCCAGATCTCACAGTGGCCAATATGACCAGCATTTCTCAAACAGTGAGGTCGTAAGTAAAAGTCAACAGCAGAAACAGAAGTGTATTTTTTAGCTTTGCTGTTCTTCTCTCTCCCCTGGTATTTGTGTCAGCTAGGAAATGGGATCTGAAAACAGCAGCAATAACCAATCCAGTCCATCTCAACTAACTTTTTCAGCAAACAAGGCAGTTTTCTAAGACCGCCAAACAAGGGGGCGCCTTCTAAAAACTGTCTCCAACTAGAGTGAAAGGTATCAAAGGATGCTGTTAAAATGAAAACCTTATATAACACTTCATTCTTCAAATGCTGTCACTATTTTCCCATCTTGTCTGCGTTTTTATTAAACAATTTCAATAACGTGTTTGCCATGGGCCGAAGCAGGCTGGAGGTCTCTGCATAACAAACCCCGAGCCTTGTTTAAAAAAGTTTAATGTTGGGCAGTCTCAAGGTCATGTTAATTTAACTCTTTGGGCCCATATATTCCATCTAAATAAATACAATACAGCACTAGATCTAGCACTTCAGGGATGGATTACGAGAGACCAGAAAGGAGACAGGTCATGAGCCCTGTGACTGTAGCATATGCAAATAGGACATCTTCAAAGGGGTAACATTAAATTAAATGAAACAGAGTAACCTCAATTTTAAAGTTTTCTTCAACGCTTAACTCTTCTTAGCAATCACGAGGTTTTATCTTGATACTGCCAATTGTTCATAAGTGAGAGAATAAGTGAATAAATTAAAGTTGCATATTTTAGATGAAGCGGGGGAGGCAAAGGAACAGAGAATAAAACTGAAACAATGCCTCAATATGAAACACTGAACAGTGAATAATACTGTGTAAATTGCTGCCTCCTACACATGGATTGTCTTCATTATTGCATTCTGCAGACTGTGCTCTCTCTGCCCTTTAAGTGATGTCTCTGATACAGAGGTTCTCAATCTCCACCTTCCATTTTTTACAGTCACAAGTAAAACTTCCACTCTCCTTTGGATACTATCCATCTAGCAACATTTACAATGTAGGTGGACTCACTTCCTCTTCGTGGTTTTCCTGCAATCTTGTCTGATAGTATGGGTATGGGAATTGAGTCATTTTGCAATCAGCAAACAATGAGTCTACAAAGTTTTGCTGTGTTGTTTTTTTTAAACCTAGGGTCTCTAACAATTATGCTCTTTGAAAAGTCACCACTCTCATCACCCCATCATTTGCCATTTTGGTGACCCAGCTAATTTTAAATGTCCTTCCATAAGACCACAACTATGCTCTTTTAACTTTTGACTACACAGAAGTCATTGGTTCTGACTGAATACATTTTAGGAAGGTTGCATCCTAATACTATTTATTTTCATTGCAGCTTCTGTCTGAGAGAGGAAACTATTTACCATTCCACCAGAAGATGGGAATTGAAGAGAAATAGTAAAAATGAAGAAAAAAAAGTGCTATTCAATTACATCACACGAAGGCAGACAAGTAAATATTGATAAATTTTATAAATGCTAGCATACAAATATTAGAAGTTTAAGTACTAAGATGGGTGAACTTGAGTGCCTGGTATTAAATGAGGGTATTAATGTAGCAAGGCATTACAGAGACTTAATAGAGTGATGATAATAAATGAAACATGATAATATCAGGGAAATAAAATATATAGGAATGACGGAGTAGTTTGTTCTGGTGGGGAAGTGGCTTACATGTGAAAGCGAGCATAGTAAAAATCTCAAACGGTATCATAGAATCTCAATGGATAGTAATTCCATGCTTACGTAATAAGGGTATAGCAATAGGAATTCACTGCCAAACAACTTACCATGATGGTGACAATCGTCAGGTATTGGCTGTATGTTGTTTCCTCTGTGGGCTGTGCTGGCTCTGACCAGGTATCCAGTACAGCAGATTCCGATCCGACTGCCCAGTAAATCCACACAGACCCAGATTCAGTAGCAAAGGCATCCAGCCAAGATTACTGCCGACAAAGCACCGTGCTATCTCCCTGGTTGGATGTCTACAGTTACGCTAGCCCACTTATGGTCAGGACAATGGACTAGCTCTGTGAACAGCAGGACTTTGTTTCCTACTTGGCTGGACAAAGACACTCCCTTTGAGGCCCTCCTTCTTAGATTAATACAAACTTGTTGTATATTGCCTCTCTGACATAATTAGATGCCACTTATTACCTTGTACATGTTAGTTCGATAAAAATCATCTCTATAAATCACATACTGTCACCCTGACCTTATCTTAAAGAAGGGTCAGCATATCCTTGTTGTTTTTGGGAAGCGTACTTGCACCATACATGATTTTGAGGTGTTCTGGTTTCACCTTTCTGGAGTGTGTTTGCATGTGTGTTCTGTGCTAGTACTTTTTAGGAATGTGTGTATTTTTGCAATAACAGCTCTGTTCTTACCAGAGTCTGTGAACTTGCAAGCAGCATCATAGCCTGACTTCTGCTAACTTTGCTTTATAACAGCAGAGCCCGACTACTGCTTTAGCTCAGGCCTGTTATATCGGATCTCTTACCTTCTACTACAGCAGTGACTGTGAAATGCTCAGGGAGAAAACAAAGAAGTCAATACTAATGAGGGATTTCAACTACCCCCATACCAGCTGGGTACATTTTGCCTCAGAACAAGATGCAGAAATAAAATTCCTGCACATGGTTGCTTCTTGGAGCAGCTAGTCCTGGAATCCAAAAGAGGAGAGGCAAGTCTTGATTTATTCCTAAATTGACCAGATGACTTGGTCCAAGAGGTGAATACAGCTGAACCATTCAGTAACAGCAACCATAATATAATTAATTTAACACCCTTATAAGTGGGAAAAACACAAAGAAACAGCACAGTAGCATTTAACACCAAAAAGGGGAACTGCAAAAAGAGGAAGCTAGTTAAAGAGAAGTTAACAGGAACGGTCAAGAGTGAAATGCCTGCAAGTTTCATGGAAACATTTTAAAAACACCAAAATAGAGGCTCAAACTAAATGCATCCTCCAAAAAGTAAGAGGACCATAAACATGTCACTACAGCTAAACCACAGAGTAAAGGAGGCAGTTAGAGGCAAAAGGCATCCTTTAAAAATCAGAAGTCAAATCCTACTGAGGAAAATAAGATAAGAGGATAAACTTTGACAAGTCAAATACAAAAGCATAATTAGACATGCAAAAAAAAAATCTGAAGATCAACTAGCAAAAGACACTAACTGCAGATTTATTTATTAGTATATCAGAAGCAAAAAAGCCTACCGAACAATTAGTGGAACCACTGGATGTTAACGAGATGATAAATGAGCACTCAGGGAAGTCAAGGCCATTGCAGAGATGCTGAATAAGTTCTTTGTATTGTCCTTAGTGCACAGGATGTGGAGGGAGATTTCCACACTTGAACCATTCTTTTTAGGTAACAAATCTGAGGAACTGTTTGTTTCAGACAGACGTCAGCAGAGGTGGTTTTGGACCAAACTGATAAATTAAACAGTAATAAGTCAGAAGGACCAGATGGTATTCATCTGGGACTTCTGAAGGAGCTCAAATGTGAAATTACAGAAGTACTAACTGGGGTACATAACCTATCATTTAAATCAGTCTATACCAGATGATTGCCAGATAGCTATTGTGACGCTGACTTTTGAAAAAGGCTGTAGAGGCAATCCAATTACTAGTCAGAAACCTATTGTCAGTACCAGGCAAATTGGTTGAAACTATAGTTAAGAGCAGAGTTACCAGACACACAGTTGTACAAACTATACTGGGGAAGAGCCTTGTTTAGGCTTTTGTAAAGGAAAATCATGCTTCATCAATCTACTAAAATTCTTTGAGGGTTTCAAAAAGCACGCAGACAAAAGCGATCCAATTGATATAGCATACTTGGACTTTCAGAAAGTATTTGACAAGACCCCCCTCACCAAAGGCATTTAGCAAAGTATGCAGTTATAGGATAAAAGGGAGGGTCATCTTATGGATCAGTAACCGATTAAAAAATAGGAAACAAAGAGTAGGAATAAACTGCCAGTTTTCACCAAGGAGAGAGGTAAATAGCAGGATTGCCTCAAGATTTTGTACTGGAACCAGTGATGTTCAACATATTCATAAACAATCTGGAAAAAGAGGTAAAAACTGAGGTGGCAAAATTTGCCTATGACATAAAACTGAAGATCACAAAGGGGTCTCACAAAACTGGGTGACTGGGCAACAAAATGACAGGTGAAATTCCATGTTAATAAATGCAAAGTAACACACATTAGAAAATGTAAATCCCAACTATACATACAAAATGATGGGGGTAAAGTTAGCTGCTACAACTCAAGAATGATCCTGCAATCATCTGAAAACATCTGCTCCACGGTAACAGTAAAAAACCTAACAATGTCTGGAACAATTAGTAAAGGGATAGATAAGACATAAAATATCACAATGCTACTATATAAAGAGATGGTATGCCAAGATCTTGAATACTGTGTGCAATTCTGGTTATATTAGAATTAAAATTATTAATTAAAAAGTTATATTAGAATTGGGAAAAAATACAGAAAAGGGCAACAAAAGTGATTAGGGCTATGGAACAGCTCCCATACAAGAAGAGATTAAAAAGATTGGGATTGTTCAGTTTAGACCAAAGATGACTAAGGGGGATATGAAAGAGGTCTATAAAATGATGAATGGTATGGAAAAAGAGACTAAGGACAGCATTATTTATTTCTTCCCATAACATAAGAACCAGGGGTCACCTAATGAAATGAACAGGCAGCAGGTTTAAAACGTGAGGAAGTACAGAACAGTCAACCTCTGGAATTTGCTACCTGCTGATGATATGAAAACCGAAACTACAACTGGGTTCAAAAAAGAATTAGCTAAGCTCATGGAGAATAGGTTCCTCAATAGCTATTAGCCAAGATGGTCAGGGATACAACCTCAAACTGGTGTCCCCAAATCTCTGACGATCAGAAGTTGAGACGAGATGACAGGATGGGTCATTCAATAATTGTTCTGTTTTGTTTATTCACTGTAAAGCAGTTGGCACTGACCACTGTCAGAAGACAAGATACTGTGCTAAATGAACCACTGGTCTGACCCAATATGGTCCTTTTTATGTTCTTAACTTGAGCATCAAGGTATAGGTGTTGTCTACTTTGTGCATTACTGTTTACCTAGAATACTTTTGCCTTTCTAATGTTGATCTTCCTCATTTCTTGCCAGCACTGTTCACAACAGTATGCATGTTCTCAAGTTCCTCCCTTGTCAAAGAGATAGGAAACCAGGTCACTGGCATATCTTATGCTGTTGATGTATATATGTCATTGACATCTATGCCCTGTCTAGTGTCTTCTCAGCTTTCGTTCATTTTATCTTCTACATATAATATTAAAGAGTCATGGAGGTAGTCTGTAAGCTTGGGATAACACCTTTCTTGATGCTGCAATATTCAGATATTTCTTAGTTCATATGGATTGCTGCTTTCAATACAGGTGTTTTGTGTCCACACGTTTAAAAAATAAATTATGGGTCTGGAGTCATTATTACCATTACCCCCACTATTTAAGATTGCTTTTCAAACATCACTTTTTCCATAATATCTAGAATAAAATTTACTATTTTATATTTTTCTCTATATACAATTTTTAAAAAATGAGCTAAATGTAATTTCAAGTACAATTCCACTTACCGCCCCTTTCAAATTGTACCCTATTTGCATGAGTCTCCCTTTCTGCCATTTGGCACACCCACATAAACAAGATAATTACCACTAGCAGAAGAAATTGTGAAACTGATTATTCATAAAGTTCTGTCAAACACAAAACGGAGAGAAAAAATTTCCTTTAATCTTTTGTTAATGAAAGCTTAAGTGTTTCATAAAATGGTAGGTACAAATTTTTTTAAAACGTTATGATGTCTTTAACAACTGGTTACAAAATGGATAAAACAAATAAGGACATTCAAGTCAACTGATTCCCTTGTTACTCTACATTGTTATTTTTTCCACACAGCAAATATGCAAACTATTATATGATGCACAATTTATTAGTGAACAATATCTACTGAGCACTTTAGAGTCTTTCATCATTAGCTGCAGAATCACTACACCCTGAATGAAAAAGAGCCTGCCACATTCATTTGAGAACTGAGACAATTATCCACAGACAAATTACATCTGGTCCACATGGATTAATGCTGCTTCTTGTTCAAGTAAACTATCAGTAGCAGCTTTTACAACACTAAAGAGCACAGTAATATATATGCTTATATACTGTTGCATTTGTTTCAATATTCATGATGTCAATGACCAGCAGGATTTGATGGATTAAGTCATCCAAAAAATGGCCCAAAACTAATTCTCTCCAGAAAGGAGACCTTGGAAAATCCACAGTCCAATAAATCTTTTATCTACCCCAGAAGACTTTGCACTAATTTTTCATCAATGGTGCCTTAGTGGTATTCTGTTTAGTTTTTCATGATGCTGTACAAAGCAGTTGCTTAACCAGGACGACATTGGTAACAGTGGACAAAGATTAGTGCATCACAGAAATTCTTCAGAGTATTACTGCTAAAAAATGAGAACATATTTAGTCTTTACATATGTCTGTTGAAGTGACCAAAAGAACTGTGGACAAAGCTGTGGGACTGTTGAGGATTAATTTCAATCTTTTACCTTGTTGCTGTATTTGAGTCGACACGGTGGAACTCGACAGTTGAAAATACAAAAGTTTATTTTCATTCTTTTTAATAGACAATTTCAAAAAATTGCAAATCCTCTCCTGTAGGACAGATTTTGAGCTACAGCTGGAGCAGATAAAGGTTGGTCAGCAAGTAGTAAAGCCTCTGAAATCTCTGCAATACTGGAATCATTGGGAAATTGCACAGGAAGAAAAAAGTTAATTAGCCTAATGTCTTTTTTCAAATGCCACTGAGAATTGGACATTCAGTGACAAGTCCATGCAAGAACTGAGACCAGTGAACTAAAATTGACAATTTACTGACAAGAAAACTTTCAATGAGTTTTTTCAATCCAGGGCCTAATAAATGAACTTGTGTACTAATGAAGTTTTAATTTTTAGATAGTATGGTGGGGGGCTGGTCTTTAGCTTAAGAATGTTGTTGGGTTTTTTTGTTTGCAACTACTTTAATCATAAAAGTTGGGTTTTAAATAATTTTAAATTAACAGGACTGAATTATTACTCGTCAAAAATGGAACATAACATGGACTTACTATTTCAATTGGAAGGAAAAATACACAGTTTGAATTCATCTAGTCTGTGAGGCTACAGACTAGAAAAAGAGAGATGGCAGTTTACAGCTGTATCCAAACACAGCAGATGTTATGGGCACTGCACTAGTGGGCCAGGCGACTATTGCAACACTGGATATTTGAGAGAATGTTGTACAGATGCTAGTCAATGGATGTAGACGTTTTTTCTTTTTTAAAAAAGTTCCCCTAAAGAGAGACTATTTTAAGTTCACTTGAATGAATATTTTCATTGTAATAATATATACCAGTCTTAAGCCATTAATATTAAATAAGATGATGATGAAAAGTGAAAGGAAAAGACTTCTAAAATGCTAATTTACATTTCAAAGCATTATTGTTTTTCTTGAATTTAATAAAAAGAATTGTGATTTATCCAATGCTTTTTTGTTTTTTAAAAAAAGTGCCGTACTCAATCAGGGATCTGGGGTTGCTGGCAGCGACAGCAGAAGCCAGGGCCACATTGCTGTGGGGGAAAAAAAAATGTCAGTACTCAGTAGCACTGAGTACCATCACAAACGCAAAAAAGTTCTGGATTTATCCAATACTATTTTTGTGTGTCTTTCGTGAATCTGAGTAAACCTGAACAAAATGAAACAGGCTATAAACACAAAACAAATTGAAAATTCAGAAATTTCTTAACTACTCTAAGGCATTAGCTATATGAGGAAGTTCACCAAAATATTTCCATTCATTTTACCAACTGAACCACTCTTAAAATCATTAGAAGCTACAGTGCAGACAACCCTGCCCTGGCTGGATCCATTTTATCACAATTTCAATTAACTTACCTTTTAGTATTTTTAACTAAAATGGCAATTAAAAAAAAAAATGGCACAGGCCACTAGAGCCTTGTCTACACTGCAGCTCCCTATGGCTTTAAACACAGTTCAGCAGAACCTATGGGATTTTTTTTTTGGTCAAATTTCCCCAGTGTAAACATATATAATGAGTCTGTTGCTACCAAATTATGTTCGGTGGCCTTCCTTTGGTAGCTAGCTTATGAATAGTTACTATTAAGGCTGCTTGCATCCAAAACACCATGCTAAACCTGCCCATGATCAAACAGTGTCTTGACCACAACCGTGGAACTCTAAGATATCAGAAGAGGGAGAGAGTTTCAAGACTGGAGTCTCTGGAAGATGAGTTATGGCACTATGAATTCCACACAAATAAAAATCGAGCCCACAGTATCCGAACAGTTTCTGTACAAAATTAGGACACCACAATGATTTGTTTGGGGGTTTTCTCTCCTCTATTTGACACTGGTGTTGGGTTGGTGGTACAGCACTCTTCCAAAAGACAAAACAAGACTTGATCTTTAACACAGAATTGTTTGGAATTGTCAGAGTGATTCATTGTTTGACCTTTTCTTCTGGTTGAATATATCATATTTAGTAGCATTATATATGTCTAAAATTTGTTACCTGAATATCACAAGTGGGTGGAAGACTACAGTTCTGTAGATAACCCTTTGCAGGTGGCCAGAGGGAAGATTTTCTTGGGGAATACGACACTAAATCAGTGTTTGCAATACTTAAGTTGTCAGTAAATTAAAACATCAAATATGCCAGTCAGTCATGGTTGATAAAATACATTTCCTACTGGGAACAAACAGACTGTTGTCTTTGAGTCAGCACAGACAGGTTTAATGTGTAGTACTACTTATAGCTTGGTGTGGCAGTACTTACAGCAGAGTGAAATTAACATTCTGGTCAGTTTCACTGCTGTCATTCAGGACCCTCCAAGTAGGAATAAAAATGTCAAGAGTCATGTCAACTTCATGGTGCATAAGAAAAACTAGAGCAGCAGGAGACATACATTGGAGTTATTCAGGGGTGATGACAACACAGAAATGCAGGCTAGAAGGGAGGTCGAGTAGCTGTTCCTTTTGAAACAACCAGGAAGCTCTGGAGTTGGAAAAGTACTTTCTAGCAGCAAGGGGACAGAGCTTCAAATTAAGATATCTAGTAGTTTGAAGCAGATGTGTGTGTGTATATACAAATGACACCTATCCAATTCCTTGTGTGCCTCTGACAATTTTTTTTTTTAGACACAATAAAATAAAACCTGTCGTTTTCCCCGTATCAACTCAAAAAAAGAAACAACATAAAAGACAAATTAGTTCTCAACAGTCCCACAGCCAGCCCTCACCATTTTTTCAAGACACAGGTACAAAAATAAGGCACTGCAACACAGCCTACTAGCTAATAAACATGGGCCTTTATGAATGTGGGAAGGAAGCGAGTACCGAAGAACGAGGACCCCAACGAAGAATGTTCTCTCTTCTCTAATAGTACAGGGGCTTCAATTCAGGTGTCTCACCAAGTATAACACAGCAGTATGTCACAGGGAGAGAGGTGGCTTATTTAGGCTTTTCTATATCAAAACGAATATCTTAAAAATCAATCCAGAAATCTATGGACAGTCCATGAGGTTATTGAAAATAGGTTATGCTCTTGAAAGACAAAGCTTAATGGGTGAACTGTCAAATTCTGCACCAAGTGAAGTTTCTGAATAGATACTGAAGTTCAAAAAATGGAGGCTCCATTCGAGCAGGGACAAAGGGGATAAATGCCATGGTGGAAATCCCAGAACATTGCCATTTACTCACATTTGGGCATGACATGGATTGGGCTGGGCTTCTGACCAGAAACCCCAACCCATCAACGACCTATCTTTTGTTTACTCTTTTGGCTGGTAGATTAAGGGTAGCATCTGGGAGATTTCTCAAGCAAAGACTGAATACTACTGTCATGTTAATGAAAGGTTGTTTTATTATTATTATTATTATTATTATTATTGGTAACTATTAATGAATAGTTTAAAAACTATAACACTAAAACTTAGAACACCACATCTTAAGGTCCCATGGGATACAGCTTGAAGTCCATTTGTGTCAATGAAAATACTAACATTAATGTGCAATCATAAAATGGCACTAAAGGCACAATTTACCTAGAATATAAATACAAATTACTCAATCTCCCCAATATATTATTTAGCCATCTGTGAAATATACTATATAAAGAACATAGTATCTATAAATATGATATCAAAGCCAAATACAAGCACTTGTATATTACCATGCCACCCAGATAAAACTTGTAATTCTGAATCCATTTGCTTTCTATTTGTGAAAATTCCTTTTAAGTCATTATTTTGAAAAAGATGAAAATGAAGAGACATCTTTGATTTGAATGGAGTTCTCAAAAATAAGAAATGGCATATGGCTTTGAATTTTATGTTTGTATTACAAACGTAGTTTGTGTTGGCATTGACAGAATGCTCCCTTTCTCCTACCGCATCCTTTGGGACCTTTACATTCATTTTTGATGTGTCCTAACAGTATGCCTCTGTATTTCACACACAGAAAACAGAGCTGGACATATACTGTATAGCTAACTGGTCATTACTTACAAATTCATTCACCTAATTTACTTGTTTTAAAGGAAAAAATAAAATGAATTTTATACTATAGCTAATACATGCAAAAATGTGTCCAACTAAAGGAGAAAACAAAATGCCCCAATATATTCAAAGCGATTTTAGTACACAGGTATGTATAAAATTTCCTATCAAGAAAAAATACAATATAGCACTACACTAACAAAATCAACAACTCATACCTGCATGCTAGAATAGGTGAACAGTTTTCACACATGCATCACACGAAGCCACAGAGAAAGGATTTAAAATATATTAAGTTCTTAAATCAACTACCTATGGGTCTGCTGGGCCAATAAAAGCAGCAAAGTCTGAAGTCCAGTCTGCCAGTTGAAGAAAACCCTGCTACTGGCCACACACACAAGACCATCTTTCAACGACTTCTGCTTTCATGACAGTATACTAAGGAAAATTAAGACACTTTTCCCACATCAAGCATGACTTGCTAAAAATTTTACCGAATCTTTTGGGGAAGTACAGAAACATAGCTGTGCTGCAGATATTCCGCAAAGTGAATAAAAATATCCAAATAGGCAGTAGCATATATATTTGAATTGGTTCAATAGCTTAACATATTAAGGAAGCAACCAAGAGATATTTGCCTATCAAGAATGGACTTGCATTAAAATACCAGCTTACATAGTGATGTTGCTACATGCTTCTACTTCAGGATAGTGTCTAAATAGAAGCAGTTCTCTTCTGAAAAAATATCCTACTGAATTGCAGACAAAAACATTCTATTAAATATTGTTTTAATAAAAGCTAGTCTCATGTATTTATAATTTTTTTTAAAATAAACACACAGGATCTTAAGTCTGGTAATAAATATACCAGGACAGTGATATTTCTGAAATGTCTTGCAGACGCTGAGTAAGAAGATGATAAATCTAAGGCAAGTCATGACAAAATAACTGATGCAAATAAGTATACAATAGTCTCTGAAATAAATAATCAGAGATATTGCATCACCCAATGAATTAAAACTTGATTCAATCCAGTGAAAGCATGCCCTGTCTCATACTCCTCACAGCTAATAAGTTAGTCCATAACACATACCTTATTCTATACATTATCTTACTCTTTATTTGAAGTTCTAAGCACCATGTAATGACACAAGAGGGGGAAATGTTTGTTCCTCATAAGAAAGGCATCAGAATGAAATGAGACACTTCCCAAATCTGACCAACTCTAGATCAGAATCAAACAAAATGGAGAACCCAGGTACAGATGAGATAGAAAACCAGAATGGTGCTCCAGCATAAAGAAGGGTAAGAAACTGATTCATTCACATTTTCAATTTGAAGCCATCTTTTGATTATTGAATTACTTATTTCTTGGGGGAAAAAAATCCATAAATATAGACAAGATGTCAGGTGTAAACACACAAAATTCTAGTGGTACTTGCTTTATCTGGTAACTTACATAAAGATACCTGAAGCAGGAACACACTCCAAGGCCTGCATTCAAGCTTGGAATGTTTTAAAAAGTCGGGGAATGAAAAAATTAATGAAATAAGTAGCCTTAGCATGGCATTTATATGTTCTGGTGATTCTGCATTTGCTTTCCAATTTTTTTCTTTAATTTTGATAAGAAAAGAAACTGCTCATATACTAAGTAAATGGTGTCCAACAACTGACCCACAGACCCATCTAACTATGCAATCTGCAAGACAGATCAGATTCACAAGCTTTCATACATTAAGTTAGTTTCTATCCCTTGTGGTTCGGAGATGCGGGGTAGGTGCATGTATGGAAAGCCTCCAAACATGACCTGAATGCAACTGAGGTAGGTAGCACCGCCTTTCTGAACAGACAGCATGCCACTGTCCCATCCATCTCAGTATACTGATGAACTGTTGTTAATAGGCCTATGAGTTAAAACCATAGTTCCCAATTGCGTTTCTTGCACTTTCCACTAAATCATCTGGGTACTGCTAATATTGCACTAGATAGACCACTGGTTCTGTGGTTCCTAAAATATAAATTTTCAACTAATTAGATGGCCATCTGTGCACCTCATCTGCACATTTACCATATTATCTGTGTGGTGTGTGCAAGTCAGGAATTAGTATGTGCAAATGCCAAAAAAATATAACAAAAGCTGAAAAGTGCCTTGCAAAGTTTTTCCCCAATGAGAAATGTTAATGCAACAGTAGCCTCAACTAAATGTTCAGTTATTATTTTCAGAGCCATATTGTTCCTTGATCTTTGTACAAACTTTCCAATGTTAGCACAGCATCATCTGTGCTACAGATCAAAGGTAGCCTTTAGTTTTGTAGGATTGGCTCAAGGGCAACATAAAAAAATGATTTGGCCTATTTTTTAGAATACTTACTTTTCTTCAACTGGAAGTTTAAATGAGAGCAACAGATCTGAAAAAGCAACTGTGATGGCAGCAGAAACAGAAATAGAGAAACGTAAATTCCATTATTTTGGATGGATTGTGATGTGTATTTCAATGAGGTGTTTTTGTAAGTTGTCCCAACAGCTGCTCCAGCTGAATATTTTAATATCGCAAAGTGGGCTAGGATTCACTAGATTCCTCTAACAGTCCATGCAGATACTAAGTATGCATCTCAAAAGCCATTTTCAATCTTATACATTTTTAATTTAAATTTTCAACTCCACCTCCAAATGTAGCGGAGAGCCTATTCACATGTGAAGAACAGAGGCTCCTCCTCTCTCCCCCAAGACATCAAAGTTACTGGCAAATAAAAAGTCCTTAAAAACCTGAAACTGTATTTTTTTCCCTTCTCTTTTAATCAGTGACTGAAGAAATTTTGCTCATGCTTTCCTGCACAAAAAAAATTACTTTTAAACATGGAAAATTTAGCCCCCAAAGAGAATTTTTAAGAAGATCAATGCATATGAAAACTGGGGTTATAATGAAAGTACCATTGCAATCTTAACTATTAAAATAGCTACAATAATTCATTACATTATTCTAAATAATCAAGATGATAGCTTAGTGGATATAAATAAAAACTGGTGGAAGTTTCATAATCAGAATGTTGGTACAAGATCCTCTTCAAACTGATTATTATAGTGAGGCCTACAAACCCCAAAGTAACAAATACAAAAAAAAAAAAAAAAAACCCATCAAGAACAGTACATGCCTTTGCTGAGTAACCACATTACTGTAATCCTTGTTCTATACATTAACTTATTCTTTATTTGAATTAAGACCCTATTAATGAAAAGGAATCCAGAATGGAAATGGAAATCCACTGCAGGTGGAGCTTTTAAGGTTTTCAGGGAGCTAACCATGTATTCACCTGTAATAGCGGTTTACGGAAACACTTCAAGATAAAAAATAATGAAGATGACAGAATTCCCTACTTTAAATACACTCTTCCCCATTAGTGCACCATCATTTTACACACACACACACACACACACACACACACACACACACACACACACA
>ML685777.1:14496545-14514423 GCA_007922175.1 Pelusios castaneus
CACACACACACACACACACACACACACACACACACACACACACACACCTTATAAAAATAAACATTTAATGAGGTTCTCTTAGTTAGATGATCATACTGGTCCCTTCTGACCTTAAAGTCTATGAGTTCAAACTGGCTCTTTTAAATTAAAAGGGATTAGGGGGTTCACATTACCATTCTAAAAGACCAGGGCTCCCCAAAAGTTTAATATGCATATTATAGATACCCACATCTACCCTGAGTTTGCAATAAGCCAAATAGATTTCAAAAATAAGTGAAGCTTAGATATCACAGTCATTTAAGCACATTCACTTTCCCCAAAAGAGAGAGAAGAGCTAGAACTACAGAAAAATCTTGACAGTTTCTACAGTCAAGCTTTCTGGAATATTTAAACATAAATAATTCCATCTTTAAAATCAACCAGTAATCAGTAGCTCCAGGAAGCAGGAAAAACCCTTCAGTTTCCTCACTCGACTATCATCAAGGATACACTGTAATCCTTCTAGGTTCAAACTCAGTCTTTTACAGTTACCTAGAAGCCCCTGCACACTGAAATCTGGGAAGAACAGCAAAGACAGGCAACAACTGAAAGGGATAATGAATCTCAGTTGCCCTCTGTATACCTGCATTTTACATTAGCTATCACTGATACTTTCTCTCTATTCGTCATCTGGTAGTTGCTAACTACAAAGTCGTTTCTAAAAAAGATTTGGTTCAGGTTTGACACTGAAAACTGCCTTATAAGGTATAAAAGCCTGAAAGCAGGAAGAGGCTTTGACTTTTCTAAGGAAGTTCCGCTGCGCTTGCTCACTAGAAGAGGAGGAGGAGGAGGGATTCCCCCCCATAGAGAAGTAAGACTGAATAAATGACTTAATCCGCAGACACATTTTTAAAAAAAACACCCTGGCCTTCAGCAACCTCCCCTGTGAGCGCAAAATAAGTAACATAAACCCAGTGCCATGACTGAAGACTAGAAATGATCTTTTTAGCATCTTGCTCGCCTCATCTGGGCTCTGCAGCAGAGCAGGGTCCACCCTAAGCTCAGCACCCTGGGAAGCCTGCTTCCTGCAGGGCACGAGATTTGCAGGGGAGACTCCAGCTCGGGTGGGGAACGCCCCTGAAAGAAGGGGTGAGGGGGGATGTCTAGGGAGGCCAGAGGAATGAATGAGGCTGCAAAGCAAACCCAGGGGGCGAGGAGAGGGAGAAGGCGGAGCGCGGGGTGGGACGCTGTTCCCAGCCAGCAATAAATGGGGGGTGCCATGGGGAGAGGCTCACTCCCCCAAAGGGGGGCTCCACTGGGGGCGGGGCAAAGCCGCACACGGAGCTCGCTGGGGGCGACCCCTTCCAAAAGCCCCCCCGCTGACACCCCCGCCCCATGCGGTGGGGGGAGAGGAGCCGCCCGCGCCGGGCACGAGCTGTCAGCAGCCGCCGCCCATTCATCGCCGCCCCCGCGCTCACCCCGTGCCGCAGTCCACCACGCAGGCCGGCAGCCGCCCCGCCATCCTCCTCGCTACCGCTGGCGCCGGCCGGGGACCCCGCTGGACTCTGCCTCGCGCCTGGCGCCGCGACGGGGGAGCGAAGAGAACGCGGCCACTTCCGCAACCCAGCCAGCCCCTCCTCCCCCGCGCGCGGCGGGCCCAAGATGGCCGGCTCCTTCGTCCCGCCCAACGCAGCACGGCGAGGTGGGCGGGCGCCGCACACGAAGCCTTCAGTGACGTCCGATTTCTCCCGTCCTCGCCTATGCGAGCGCGAGTGAAGTCACGCGGGCGGGCTCCCCTCGGTTTTTTTTTTTTAAGAGCCTGGAATTCACTCTTTCCCAAATTCCAAAGGGGTAGCCGTGTTAGTCTATTGTAGAAAGACAACAGAGTCTTGTGGCACTTTTAAAGACTAACAGATTTATTAATCGCATGAGTGCCACAAGACTCTGTTGTCACTCTTTCCCAAGGTCCTTTTGAAGGAGGATGGATGGGGGATTAAAAAAAGAGAAGTCCTTGTTTATTCGAATAACTGGTCATGAAAAAGAGCCTGTTCATTCAAATAAAACAAACAAGGAGACTGGGGACAAGTTCCAGAGGGGGGAGCCATGTTAGTCTGTGTGCGGCAAAAACAAGATTTGCACCTTTAAGGCTAACCCATTTCTTTGGGCATAAGCTTTCGTGGGCTCCAACCCACTTCCTCAAATGCATTTTCCCCATCTTCCAGCGTCTGACGCAGTGGGATTTTCTCCCACGAAAGCTCATGCGATGAATAAATGTGTTAGTCTTTAAAAGTGGCACAGGACTCCTTGTTTGTTTTGCTGGACTAGACGAAAATGGAATTTCATTCAAATAACTGCTCATAAAAAAGAGATTTGCCAGTTATTTGAATGGACAGGCAGAAAGAATTATTCAGCTCCTGCTATTCGGGAAAAGACATGGGGACAAATGATTGTATGGTGGGAGGAAGAGTATTAAAAATTAAACCACAATCAACAAAGTTCCTGCAGCTTGACCCTGTTGAAACACTGGGATTGTGGAGGAGAGTTGCAGGCACCACCAAACTCAAGTCGCTGTAATTAGGATCTTTTCAAATGGTGCGATGAGGCCAAGTACTCATTTTTCATGTAAATATGCATTAAGCATCGAAAGCAGAAGTGAATACTGCTTGCTTCTGTTTTTGAGGAGTCCAACTCCACAAGCAGACAGATCTAATTGTCTCCCAGCAGCCCATGTTATGACTCACATACATTTTGTGGTAGCCTACATGCAATTTTTCCATAGGTAAAAAAGCAAGAAGCCATTCTTGCAATAAAAAATAAGACTAAGTGGAATTATAATCATAAAATGACCAACTTTTAAAAAATGGCAGTGTCATTTTATTAATTATTTGATAGCACTAAGAAATATGCCAGATGCTTCACATTAGACACAGAAAAACACATTCCCTCTCCTTCCCCCCACAAAAAAAGCTTACAATTTAATGTATCAATGTCAGTTATTATGGCAGCTTTGCCACAAGCCCTGTATTTCATCCTCATCATGGTAAATCCATTAAATCAAGCACCATCTTGATCAATCTCTGGTAAAGGTGGTCTAGTTGTACATTCAATTTATTTCCATCACTGGCAATTTTGTCAGACTACCAAAGCTTTTGACACTCCATGATTGCAACCAATGTAGCTGCATTCCTTGGTACACATGCTTTGAAATTCATTGGTCTGGCATTCTTACAATATGTCCCTACCAAGAAAACTGCTAAAACCAAACCTGTGCTGATGGAGGTGATTGCTGGATTTGGTTTGAGGTTTTGAGGCCTGCATTTTGCAGGAAGTCAAACTAGATCAGGGGTCGGCAACCTTTGCCAACCCCTGTGCCGGCCCCTCCCCCTCAACCCTCAGCTGGTGCCAATGGCACACTCGTGGAAAGAAGCCACCTGGAGTGGCTCCTCCCAGCAGCGTGCCTGGGGACCTCTATCCCCAGGCACAGCATGGAAAAAAGTTGCCTGGAGTGACTCCGTTTGGCAGCGGCACACCACAGGGAATAGCCACTCTGGGCGGCTTCTTTACATGGTAAGCCTGGGATATGGACATGGCAGGGACCTCCGCACTGCAGCCGCCCCTGAAAGAAGCCACTTGGAGTGTCTTTTGGGGGCAGGAGTGGCAATTTCTGTGGCACCACAGAGGATGCCGAGTGCCGCTCTGAATGGGCTTGTGTGCCACTTTTGGCACGCGTGCCGGCGGTTCCCTACCCCTGGACTAGATGATCGTACTGGTCCCTTCTGACCTTAAAGTCTAATCCTTTCCCACCATTTGATATGGAGCAGCTGATGAAGATGACAAGAATCAAAAACATTGATCTGGTGTTCTTCAGCCCTCCTCATTGCCCACATCTCATTTTTTGTACAATAGAATTGGTGTAACTGTGGTTCTATAGATTGACAGCTTCATAGCAAGCTTAATGTTATGATGTCTCCACAGAGTCTGCTGAACCCAGAGCTGGATTAATGCAGGAGCTATAGAAGCTGCAGCCCTGGGCCTGAAGGGTGCGTCTACACTTGTAAATTAAGCCGACTTACGCTTGCTTCAGTCGACTTAATTTAACCTGCGTCTACACTACAGTTTTCTTAAGTTGACTTAAGTAGCTTGCTTAAGTCGACTTAAGGAAAATAAAGTCGACTTAATGAAAATTAAGTCGACTTTATTAAACCTCCTTTAAATTCGATTTAGTGCTTAAATCGACTTCCTAGAGTCGACTTAAGCCAGTGTAGACGTGGGGTAGCCCTAAGTCGACTTAGGGCTACCCCAGGACTACACCAATGCCCTCCCTGCTGGGGGGGGCACAGGGAGAGCCTGGCATGCCCCCCCCACAGGGCAGGGCAGAGCCCTGCCCACCCTGCCCCTATGCCCTGCCAGGGTCCCTGTCCCCCTTTGCCCCATTGTACCTATGGACCCCCATTGCCCCATTGTACCCGCCACCCCCATGGACATGCCCTAGGTCCCCCTAAGCCCCTAGAAGTCGACCTAGGCGTCCAGTGTGGATGCTCTAGGTCGACTTTATAAGTTCCCCTTTAAGTCAACTTTAATTTTAAGTGTAGACTCACTAAGTTGACATAAAATTACAAGTGTAGACAAAGCCGAAGAGAGGCCCTGGACTGCAGCCCCTAAAACTCCTGCTTATCAGGCCCTGGCCTTCCAGCACAACACTTCAATCATGCGGTATTAGCAAGATCCAAACACTGAACCTTCAGTGTTGCGACACAAGTTTCGCCCAGTTGACCAACAGAACTAATTACACAAGCTGCTAGCAAGAGAAAGCTGTTATCTCAGTAAAGGGAGGGAGTGTTGGGTCCTAAGGGTACTTGAAAGGTCTCCTGCCCTATGTGGTATCCTTTCAAAGGCAGATGAGCAGCTGGAGGCATATGCTTAGTTCTGGGGGTAGTCAAGGGCAGCTTAGACCAGCATATTTTCTCTCTTCCCTACCTTGGGTTTTGGAGACACCTAGGCCCATGTGGTGAGGAATGGTTACTAGGTCCAGTTATGGGGAGAATTTGGGGGTTCTTGTCTCATGCAATGCCTCTTGAAAGTATGGTTCAGTGGGACCATGTGCAGTGGCTTTGGCTTAGGGCTGGGGAACTTAGTTCAAGTGTCTTCCCTACCCGCATTGCAACAGCTCTTTTGGTAATTCCCACATGTTCTCAGTACAGTGTCTATTGCATCTGCTTCTTTAGCAACATTGTGAGTTTGGCTTTAGAACATTTGTCTACTGCCAACATTTCTCTGGAGAAGGCAAGTAAAGGGAAGAAAAACTTGAGGTGTTTAATAGTTAATATCTAAGAAAAAAACAGAACGGAATTTCACAGGACAAAGAAAAGGCATTTCTATATCTAAAGGGCTATCCGCTTTCTATCTGCATTCTACTTCAAACAACAGAGGTATGAAAGCTTCTCAAAGAAAAGGTTGCAAGGGTCCTTTCTAACAGAAAGTATTGCAATTTAAATATATGAGTCACTAACTGATCCCCGTGTGTGTGTGCGTGTGTGTGTGTGTAGCCCCACTTACTTATAAAATAGGCTAAATTATTGTATATATAGAACAGAGTTTGGTTCTGTTAAAAATGTATGTTTAAGTTACATTAAAACATTTTTAGATTGCAAAGTCATGCACCTGAAAGTTAAGAACTACCAGCCTTAGAGTTGTCCATGCACCCTTAATTCTGCCTCCTTGTGCATGTATACTGTGATATAGTCTTAATTACATTATCACATACACTTTTTCCATAGAAACCCTGCCTCATTCAGTGCCCAGCTGGATGCACGTGTAGCAGAATTAAGGTTGTATATGCAACCCTAATAATCTAGCCTACTTTATATATAAATATATATATAAAACAGGGATAGATTGTGATTCAATAGTTTAACACTGTTGTTGCACAGCTCCTGCAGAAACCGAAGAAGGAAATTGTGATTCAAGGAGCAAACATTATTCCTTCCAGTATTTACTTGATCACATTTGGTCACAGGGACTTTTGTCCAGGAAAAGCAGTGTGAGCATGATAACTGACTAATAGCTCTGTAGCATACAATATCCAAACATAATGTATTTGATTAATGTACATAAGACACATTAGAACTACAGATGAAAGGAAGAAGAAATAATCAAAAAGCTGCTATAAGAGTATATATTGATTATTTCTTGTCAATAGTAGTGCTATGTACTAGTAAATGTTAAATCAAACCCACAAGCAATTACTTTAATGCAGTCTATGGGAAAAATCCAGTATTTTTCTTCGGTCAATCCAAGCATTCTCTGTTGGTTGACAGCACAAAGGCTGCGTCTACACTGGTAAATTAAGTCGACTTAAGCTTGCTTAAGTCGACTTAATTTACCCTGCGTCTACACTACAGTTTCCTTAAGTCGACTTAAGCAGCTTGCTTAAGTCGACTTAAGGAAAATAAAGTCGATTTAATGAAAATTAAGTCGACTTTATTAAACCTAGATTTAAGTAGATTTAAGGCTTAATTCGACTTTTTAAAGTTGAATTAAGCCAGTGTAGCCCTGGGGTAGCCCTAAGTCGACTACGGGGGGAGCCTGGCATGCCCCCCAAAGGGCAGGGCATGTGGGCAGGGTGTGACACTGTCTGGTTTTAGGGAAGCATTTATGATATTATTTTCAATGGATATCTCATAAATGCTATAATCCATAGGAACTTTTTCATGTTTGGTATCAATAGAAAGGTAGTAATTTGCTGGGAATGATTATATAATTTATGTCTAGGAATTCTATTTTGATTAGAAATTAGGAATTCAGTGTTCTATCTATACTTTAACTTGTGTGATTTTATGGGAACGCCCCAGACAGGATGTCACCAACCATTGTCTCCTTAATGTTTAGGAATTTTTCAGGTAGAATGGTCCCAGGGAGTAACCTGATGAGCCATTAAGGATATAAGGAATACAAGCATTGTGTTTTTAGACTTAGTTAAAGTCGACTTAAAAGTGCAAATATAGACATAGCTAAAGACAATTTAAAAAAATAGTGTAGCTTATGTGGAAAATAATAGAAATCTAGCAACTAATTCCATTGCAGTCCTTTGCTATCAGTTTATGTACTGTTTCTCCGATCAGTCTGTATTATGACATTGCAAAACAGCAGTGATATTGAATTTTTTGTTTTACTAAATTGTAACTGGATTTACATGCAAAAAGCCAAAAGCACTGATTTTATCTTTACATTGAGATGTCTTTGTGTTAACAGAGTGTGTAACTTGTGACATTTTCCTCAATATATTGTGTTATAGTGTAGGTTCCTCTTTTTGGAATACAATGCAAACTAATGGTTGGAGTCCTGTAGCTCTCGCTCAGCCAAAACCTCCATTAAAGTCAATGAAAGTTTTGCTAGGGAAAGGGCTGCAGAATTAGACCCTTCAGCTGTGAGTTCTCATAGTTTATTTAATCACTTCCATAGGGCTTGCTTCTTCAACGTTTTGAGAACTCTGGCCTCAATCCAACAAAGAATATAAGAATGTATGCACCTTTTAAGCAACTTTAAGTCCCATATGACTGTATAGTAATAGCACGATTTGTGTGTTCAGTGCCAAAATCCAGATGGATCAAGCTGGATTTAGTTGCTGGATATGTATTTTTATGGAACTGTTGAACCTTGATACAGTGGGATCTACCCTATTTAGGTGGACAGGAAGAAGGTACATATCTACTAACTTTAGATAGTAAAAATGGATGGCATACATATGAAAATTATCCAGATTCAGAAGGATATTGTGTCAAATTAGAGATTTTGCAGCTTCTGTGTACCAGGATGTGTTCCAGACAAGATTTTTTTAAATGTAACAGTAGAAGGAACACTTATTTCTGTTTTGATGGTACAATTACTGGGATTCAGCCCAGAATTTTGCAGGATCCAGATGCCACGTCCAAACTTTTACAGTGCTGATTCCATTACTAAACTGGATGGTATGTTTTTCAGCATCTCACACATGCCCCTTTCACTTGGGAAGACAAAAAGAGTGACTATGTGTATCTAAATACAGATTCAGGCCAAAAGAGGAAAATGGAGAGAAAGATGCAATGAAGGGAGAAAAGAAAGGAATTACCTTGTGTTGCAAGGTAACACTGCTGGATGGCGAGGAAGGACACTGCAGAGACACATGAATGGTTTGGGGTTTTTGTTTGTTTGTTTGTTTGTTTTTCGAGGACTTATGTGTACCTCTTATGTTCCAACAGTTAGGATGCTGGCTCAGGATTTAAGAGACCCAGGTTCAACTCACTGCTCTGCCATAGACTTCCTGTGTGATGCTGGGCAAGTCACTTATTCTCTCTCTTTACCTCAGCTTCCCATCAGGAAAATGGGAATAATAGTACTTCACGACTGTATTAGGTGTTGTGAGGATAAACACATTTAAGATTATTTGATACACAGATATTGTGGTGATAGGAGCCATCTAAGTACCATAGACAGATTTTGAGGTCTACTTCAAACAGATTCAGAATTTGTCCCCTTCATAATAAAAAATAAAGCAATGACTACACTCATTTCTGCTAATTTTTTTTTTATTATCTGTGTATCTATACATGGAATTTTTTAGATGCCTACCATTTTGGTACCTAATCACACTTAATAGTTTGTTTTGGTTTTAGAAACCATAGTTGTTTAATTCCAGCAAAAGTACATAATTTTGTATGTACTACTCACAGATGAACCTTGGTGCGAGGAGATGTTCCCAAAAGAAGACTACATTTCCTGCTAAACCACAGCTTTGCTGATTGTATTATTCCCCTGCAATCTCAGTGATTTGCAGTAGGAGAGTCCTGGGAAAGTGTGACCTCTCTGTGTGCCTGAGATCTCCAGACAAAAGGTGCAGTAGTGTCACTGAAATGAAAGAAACAATGGAAATAAATTAAAATGCAGTCCTAAAGCCTGGAATATTTCATAACACCATCAAAGCAGAAATATGTTCATTGTGTTAGAGAACCTAACTGTTGCACCTTTCTTTTCATTATTAGTTTAAAAGAATAGATATATACACACAGTGCCATGTGCGTTTTGTCTTCTGAAACAAATTGTGATAAAGCTGATTGAGTGTTTCTTCTAAAATACATAAAATTAAAATTGCTTAGGGTGTCCATGCATACATTGGAAAGCTGATTGAGTGTTTCTTCTAAAAAACTTAAAATTAAAATTGCTTAGAGTGTGCATACATTGGACAGCTGGGAAGGCATGTGATCAAATTTTGCTAAAATTCATATTTTTAAAAAAGGGAGTGTAATTTTAATATACTTATTGCTGTAGTTGCTTGCCTTTAGTGACTGTGATTGGATACTTTAGAAATCCCCCCTTAGCTTTCTGATCATACCCACTCTGAGCTAAAATTTCAAAGGAGCCTCAGAAGTATGTAGGTTTCTGACTCCAATCAAATTCAATGGAAGTTAAGCACATAAATATTTTTAAGAATCTGGGCCAGACTTCTTCTATGATGCTAGTAAAGTCACTTAAACAAAACTTTTCACAGGTGATCACTAATTGATTTTCTGGATGCCTGACTTGATATACTGAGGTCTGATTTTCAGGAGTACTGAGTGTTCACAGCTGTAAATAAAGTAAACCGAAGATGTGCTTTAAACATATAAACACCTAGCGCTAAGTCCTCTGAAAAGTCAGGCCCTATACCCCTCAGACTGGGCACCCAAAATACTTTTGACTTTAATCTTTCTGCTCCTGAGTTCCCCTAATCTTACAGGGATACTGTGAAAATGAATACATTAATACTTATGAAGCACTCAGATACTATAGTGAGGAGCATCACAGAAAAACCCACAAAGGAAACTAATAATTCTGTCTTCAGAGCAGGGTTTGAACAGTGTTCAATAAATAAGGCACTGGGCCATACATTGACCAATCAGGAGAAAACAAAATATTGAATCACTGTTACTTAAGTGAGTACTGTCCACCCTGCACACTGAACGAGGCAGGGGTCTGTCTGTGGAAACCATATGTGATCATGTAATTAGAGACTGTATCATAATGCACATGTGCACAGGAGAACAAATTAAGATTGCACAGGTAACCTTAACTCTGGCATTGCCTAACTTTTGACTTTGTAGCCTTAGTAATGTTTAATATAATATATTTAATATGTGTATAATTACATATAATTGGTGAATTCTGAATATAGGAACCTAACTGCTTCTAGTCTACGAGTTGTATGTTACTCCATATATTACTCAAGCGATAATTTCTCTTGGATATACAATAAAGTCTCACTTCTTGATTTGTCCTGATGACACAATAATTTTCTTTTTTTTTATTTTACACTGCCTAGTCTGTGAGTAAAGACACTTTACTAGCAAACCTTATTAGGTAATTAGGCAATCTGTAATATCATGAAAAAGCATAAATAAATAAAAACGTAGCAACTACAGTTAGAGTGTCCAGCCAGCCAACATAATAACATTAGCAGCTAAAGGGGGGTGAGAAAGGGCACAAAACATTGTCAGAAAAGCTGGCAGAAAAGAATCTAGAATGTTGAACTTTATCATTACTATTGTACCTAAAATTGTATACCAAAAACAAATAGATGATCACTTATCTGCAGCCTGTAATTTCAAATGTGAGTGCTTCCTCATATGGCAAGAACCTAAGAAATACTATTGAAGGTTTATGTTACAAATTGCTACATATTCTACATGCAAGACAGACAGATGTATAATCATGAGTTTTTGGAGAAGTCTATAAAAGTCACCAACCTTAAATAGGGAAGGGGCGAAGAAGAAGTAGAAAGTGAAAACTTATGCTACATTTTATCATATAAACTGGGGAAAAAACTACATGTGAAGAGAATTTTATTTTCACTTTATTCCTCATGCAATCTTTTCTCCAGTAAATTTCATAGAATATTTAAATAGAAAAGTTTTAATTACACTATACTCAGGATTCACATGTGTGTTTGTTGACACTGCATGCCAGTATATCACTTTTGCAGGTGAGAGATAGGGTAGTCCGGTGACAGAGAAGTCTCGCCAATTGGGATGTCCCAAAATGGCTGCCAGTTACTGTCCTACCTAGCTCTACAATTTTGCTGGAGCTATTAAAGATTAATGCTGACATATATAATATTATATATAATAAATCCTTGCTAGAGACATGGAAATAAGAACATATAAGAACATAAGAATGCCCATGGATGCATCAGACCAACAGTCCATCTAGACCAACATAGAAGTGTTTGTGTTTGTTCCTTTGTTTCTCATGTTTATATAGGCCTTTCTTATACAGGATTTTAAAGCTATCCGGAAACATCTGTACCTAGGCCACCTGAGAAAAGAAAGGAAGATACATTATTTGAAGGGCTAGATTCTGATTCACTTTGAGTAATACCTTACTTGCAAGTAATCTCAATGGGTATGTCTACACTTGCACCTTAAGTCAACTTAACAACACTTAAGTCGACCTATAGAACGCTGCGCCCACACTGGGCGCTTCCTTAAGTCGACTTAATAACTACACCTCTGAAGATCGACTTAACACCTAAGTTGACCTTGTTAGGTTGACTTAAAGCCGGTGTGGATGGGGAATAGCCCTAAGTTGACCTACTTGGAGTTGGGCTGGAGAGAAGGGGAGAGCCGGGGTGGGGAGATGGACTGGGGTGAAGGGGAAAGCTGCTGCTGGGGAGAAGGGGAGACCCACGGCTGGGGTGAAGAGGAGCCATGGGTGGGGGATCAAGCTGGGGAGAAGGAACATGGCAGGGATCGGGGGCAGGGGAGAAGGAAGAGACGCAGCAGGGATCGGGGGCTGGGGAGAAGGAAGAGACGCAGCAGGAATCAGGGGCTGGGGAGAAGGAAGAGACGTGGTGGGGATTGGGGGGCTGGGGAGAAGAGACACGGCGGGGATCGGGGGCTGGGGAGAAGGAAGAGACACAGGGGGATCAAGGGCTGGGGAGAAGGAAGAGACATGGCGGGGATCGGGGGCTCGGGAGAAGGAAGAGACACAGGGGGATTGGGGGCTGGAGAGAAGGAAGAGACATGGCGGGGATAGGGAGCTGGGGAGAAGAAAGTGACATGGTGGGGATCAGGGGCTGGGGAGAAGAGACATGGAGGGGATCGGGGGCTTGGGAGAAGGAAGAGACACAGGGGGATTGGGGGCTGGAGAGAAGGAAGAGACATGGCGGGGATTGGAAGCTGGGGAGAAGACCAGGGGGCACAGGGGCTGGGGAGAAGGAAGAGACGTGGGGATCGTGCTGTGCAAGGTGTGCGGGTGTGTGGCTGCCCCTGCACCGCTACGCACCCGCAGCTTAGAGGGAATATAGCTCTAAGCCCCCACAATACTCCTCCGTAAACCTAGCACCTGCCAGTGTGGACGCAGGCAGTCAACTGGAGTGCTTAGTGTGGACACTCTAAGTTGACTTAACAAGGTCGACTTTTAACCTAAAGTCGACCTTATTAAGTCAACTTAACAGAGCCTGTAGTGTAGACATTGCCAATGAAATCACTGGGACTACTCAAAGAGTAATATGCTTTTCAACATTAATAAGGCTATAAAAGTCAGGCCACCAGGTAGACTTCAGAAAATATAAAGTCGTACTGTCTATCCTTAGTCCTGCAATTTAAAAACCCTATTCTGGAAATAGCCCCATTCAGTTATATGGGGCTAGTTGCAAAGTAAGGCATTAAGTATGAATAAAAGGATCGAAAGGGGACTCATATCTTGGGCCACATTGTCTCAAAAGAGTGAGTGATTACTCATTAGCTATAATTAAACTATTCAGGTGAGTAAATTTGCACCAGTGTGGACAATGGATTTACAGTCTGGACAACAGAATATAGGTAGCCCCATCTCATGCTCATTCCCACAAGCTGTGGTTTTTATAGCTTGGTAAATTCTGGATTCAAAGCACTGTGAGTGTCTGGTTTTTCATTCATTTGTAGTTTTGCTCGGTTAAGCATTTAAAGTTCTTTTTATTATCATCATTATTTACATACCCAAAAGAATTGAATGACAGCAATTTCACTACACTCTGTCTTAGAAAATCCATTACCAATTAGGATACCTGTTTATCTTCTATATTATAAAGCAAGAGAGTACTGAGACTCAGATAAGTGACAAAAAAAACTGGGTTGTGTTTTCTTAATTGTGTTCCATGACATACAACAGAGCATAAAAAATTCTGGATCCTAGTTTCAGTTTCTACAGTTAGTATGAAGACAGCTCATTTTATTTACTAATCCCCATGCTTTCAACCTCAGAGAAATCTACATAGCCAAAACTTTTTGCATTTTCTGATTCCTGTATGTAACTTCTTTTTTGTTGAAAAACAAATAGTGCCTGCATTTCATGCTAATAAGCACTAGTTTTATTTTTAAAAAATCACATTTTGAGCAATGATGTGTCTTACCACTTTGCAGGGTAGAGCAAAACAGCTAACCAGTACCCAATTTAACAGAAATCAGAACCTGGGAACTCAGGAAAGTACACCAGATCACCAGAAGATTTTTTTTCCCATTAGGGTTGACAATTCAGTAATTGTTTTTAGCACATATTTAAGTGCTTTATTGAACAGGAATGGAATTTTTCACATGCTTATGTGCTTTGCTGTACTGTGGCCTATCTAACCTTCAGCGCAGAACATGCTGACCACTTCTCCTTCCTGCTTCCACTCAGGGAAAAAGTTAGTTCATCAAAACTTAATCTTAGACGGTAGCACTGTCAGTAAACTCCTTCCCCTGTCTTTTCTCCCTTCTTGTCCTTTAAAGATCTGACCCAAAGCTTATTGAAGACAATGGGGATATTTCTCTAAACAGATGAAATCAGAGGGCAAATATGAGGCCTACATACAGGGGTACAGTCACAAGATATGGCTTCACTGTACATTTAACCTGGGCTCTTACTCAGGTTTTAGCCAAAATCCTTCTACTATCCCCCCAGAAAACCGTGATTCCGGGTTGCTTTAGCTTACCTCGCTGCAGGTATAAGTCCAACTTGGTCTGCAAACTGACCATTTTGCATCCTTTGCCTTTCAGACATTTTCCCCCAAAGTACAGAAAAGTTCTTCTACAACTGACAGAGAAAGAATCTTGGAGTTTATCAAAAAGAACTGTGGGATATGTACCAGACATTTATGAACAAGTGCAGAAACAGTGAGGACACAGTAAGGCCGGAGGCTTTGCTGTGGAGATATTCACACCTGAGCTAGGCTAATCTGGGTCCTCACTCAGGCTGGGCTGCCGGCTATCTGTGCAGTGAAGATATATCCTAATGGCCTGATCAACTGCAGAAGTCTCATAAATAGAACCTAATGGAATAAAACCCATCTTTTTTTTTTATTATTAAGACGAAATTTTTGTCATTCCAGTTTCTAAAACTCACTGTTCATAGAGATATTTCCATTTATACGAGGATTATAGTGTTGTGATGCAGAAATACTTTTACTGTGGCTGGATATGCAGTACTGTTTTTGTTTATATCTCTAAACAGGCAAATGTTATTCGCAGTTAAATACAAAGTACATAAAAATACGGCACAGAAAATACTTTCAACGTACATGGAAAGAAGGCAATTTCACTACCACAAAGAATGATATTCCCCACTCTTTAATTCATACTCAGCTAAAACTGAAATAATTTTATGAAGAAGAAATGAGGCATTCGAACAAATTTTATTGCAGATTAGGCATAAGATCATGTGAGATTTTATGATGAGAAACAAGTAAGTTCACCACCAGCTAAAAATGCAATCGAAGTCCTGTGATGTCTTAAGTTTAAAAAAAATACAATAAACCTTTTAAAAAATATTTATAGGCTTCATACCACATTGACCCATTTTTTCCAAATCCCTTAAGAACCACAGCTTAAGTGTCTCCTCCTGTGAAGGGAAAAGTTTGGCATTACAACTGGAAAACTGTCGTTTTCTATTCTTTGCATGCTTCACAGACAGAATTTTTTAAAACAAAACATTCACAGGTTTGTTTTGCCTCCGCTGCTGTACTGGAATGCAAATTGCATACTCTTGTGAACACCTGACAAAGGAACTCACATATGGGGAAGGACAGATATTGTCTTCACTGATGCCTGCCTTGGGCTTTCTGCCATGAGAAAGTCAGCTTTTTATGGTTGTGGCTCTGTAAGGTGCCCACTCAGAGAATGTGGAAATACAATTAGCATATCTACAGATGACTGGCCATGTCCCCTCACCTGCCAGTTCCACTCACTCTAAGCACTGTATTTGCTAGCTGCACGGCACCTAGCAGAGTAGGAGCTGTGGTTATCTTATGCCATGGCAACCCACCTTCCCCTACAGATGGAGTTTCCACCCCTAGAGGCTTTAAAGCAAAGTTACCACACTGCAGTTTACAATCTGGCCCCTATTCTTGTCCCCTAGAATGTAGCAGCTTGATTTTGATATAGTTAGAATATTCATCCCATCTTTTCACAAATATTATCTGTAATAAATTCCAAATTATCTGTAGTATGAAATAATAAAGTTCTCATTAGGCATCCCTAGTAACTGGTAATTTGCTAGTGATTAGATAAGGTGACTGTGAATCCCAATTCTTAAACTCTATTCCTGGCTTTGCTACTTACTGATTGATCTTGGGCAGTCCACATATGCTTTCTAAGTCTCAATTTATCTTTCTGTAAAAAAATGTAGGGGTGTGTGTAAAACTGGTAAAAAATGTTTTATTAAAGTAGATACCCATTTTTGTTAGTTTTCTCAATTTCACCATTCACAAGTTCTCCCCAAAACACCACTTCTGGAGCCCAATTTTTTTCCAAATTGTCTTTGGAGATTCACTTCTAAGTCACACTGGATGTATCTACATTTACAAATTAAGTCGACTTAAGGAGGCTTAAATCAACCTAATTTACTCCGCGTCTACACTTGGCTTTCCTTAATTTGACTTAAACTGCTCCTTAAGTCAAATTAAGGAAAAATGAGTTCAAATTAATTCGAACTAGCGCTTAAGTCGACTTTATTAAGTCAACTTAAGCCAGTGGAGACGCGGAGTAGTGCCTAGTTGGACCTTTTTAAGTTGACTTAAAACGTTAAGTCGACTTAATAAGGCCAAAAAGGGGTCACGTCTACACTTGGAAAGTTAAGTGAATTTTTGTTAAGTCAACTTAATCAGGTCTGCTTTAAGTTGACATAAAGTCGACCTTATTAAGTCAACTTCATAAAGTCGACCTAATTTTTCAAGTGTAGACATAGCCACTGTGCTTTCAAAATTTTTAGCAGTCAAAATGTCCTCTGAAAACACCATGCCAGTCCTTTTTGGTCATTTAAGTTTGAAGGAAGAAGACAGTGGGGATGGAGCAACACAATCATTCAGCCACACATTTTAACATGCACCCGAATTATAATTACTGACGGTGTAATTGAGCGCATAATTTGTTGCATTGATGAGTATTATTTAGATTGTAAACTCTTTGGTCAGAGACTCTCTTACTATGTGTGTGTGTGTATACAGCACTTACTATAACTGGGCTCTATCATGTTTGGCACCTGTAAGTACTACTGTAATACAAATTAATAAGTACAGCAATTTTATCTGAGTAAGAAGTGAAGGATCAAGTGAATAAAATGAGTTTTATTGATTGAAACATTCTTAAAATGTTATTTCTTTTTCCTTTCTACAAAGTGGTTTTATTTTGTATATAGAAAATAATTCAAGATGCACAATAACATTAATCCGGGAGTTAATTTAAAGTGTATATAATTTTAAGCATTAAACTGTAGGAAAGACAGAATAGCTTATCTATTTCAATAGCTTGTAAGTGTGGATGATCCTGATATCCACTTTAACCGGCATGCAATATGTATGAAATATAAATTAACTTTTTGAAAAATTAATTGTCAGTAACTATTCCTCCCACACATATGCAAAATTTGCAATGATTTCCTAGATTTTACACTTGCCTTGGTCTTCCCACTCAATTTGATACAGCTGAATTTATTAATAAATTACATTTATATTTTACTAGGTTTTTAAAAAATTAATCGTGTACAAGGCCATAAAAATCCCACAAAATAATTCCTACACCAAATTTGTTAAAACCACATCAAATCTTGATTTAAAAATTGTCAGTGTTGAAGAATCCACCTCAGCCTGTTGTAAGTTGTTCCAATGTATAATTACTATGTTAAAAATGTACATCTTTTTTTATCTGACTGTGTCTAGTTTCTACTTCCTGCCGTTGGATCATGGTATACCTTTCTCTTCTTGATTGAAGAACCTATTATTCAATATGTGTTCCCATGGTTAGGGTTAGAAATTGTAGTAAAGTCACACTGTAACCTTCTCTTTGTTAGACTACATAGATTGCACTCCTTGAGTTCATCACTGTAAAGCACATTTTCTAATCCTTCGATCATTCTGGTAGCCTTTCCGGAAACATGTAGTCTAAGCCGTTCAGCTACGATGCACCAGACACAGGAGAGGGGAGCTCTGATAAGTGATGGAGAAGCTGATGCTGCTTCTTTATGGGAGCCATGTGGTACCTCTGGTTATTTAAAAGACGGTTAGGAGTAGGTGGAAATGTGCAGGAGTACCTATGCTTGCATGTGCCTTCCCATTCCCTATTGCATTTAAGCTGCACTCATAAGCAGCGCGTTGATACATGCAGCGATGTCCTGCACGTCCTCCACTGAGAGTTCAAGGGCTGCATCTACACTGGTAAATTAAGTCGACTTAAGCTTGCTTAAGTCGACTTAATTTACCCTGCGTCTACACTACAGTTTGTAGTCAGGCGGCCAGCCCTCCCTGGCTGGGGCCTGACTCGTCCCTCCGTCCCTGGAAGGAAAACCAAACTGTCTCTGGCCCCTCGGGCGGGGCAGGCAGGCAAACAAACTGTCCTTGGCCCCTTAGGCGGGGCAGGCAGGGAAATAAACTGTCTCT
>ML685777.1:14514779-14558440 GCA_007922175.1 Pelusios castaneus
GGGCACAGGGGTAGCCTGGCATGCCCCCCCACCTGGCAGGGCAGAGCCCTTCCCACCCTGCCCCTATGCCCTGCCAGGGTCCCTGACCCCCTTTGCCCCATTGTACCTTGGTACAATGAGGCAAAGGCTGAGCCCCCTGGCATTGGGCAAGGGGTGCCCCCCTTACCTCCGTGGACCTGCCCTAGGTCCCCCTAGCCCCACAAAGTCGACCTAGAGCATCCAGTGTGGACGCTCTAGGTCGAATTTGTAAGATCCCCCCAAAGTCAACTTAAAATTTAAGTGTGGACACACTAAGTCGACTTAAATTCACAAATGTAGACATAGCCAAGGAAACTTTCCTGGACATACTCCCCAGATTCCTCAGGAGAACAATTATATTTCTTCCCCTATAGAAGGACACTCTCCCATACCAATTGGAAATCATGGTCCCAGGGACCAAAGCGGAACACAGCCCTGCAGCATAGGGACCGGGTCTAGACCCGCTTGCGCAGAGGATATGCTTTCTATTGTCCCTGTGGACTCTTAGGAGTAAGATATCAGCTTCTTTGGCCACTTCCTGGGAAGAAAGTGGGCACAGATTTAGATTTCTGGCAGCAATGAACATTCATTGCTGTCCCAAGCAAACCACCCCTGCCTGGGGCCATGAAAGAGAACAGTGATCTTGGCCCCCCATATGGAACTCACCATTTCCAGGCTCAGCAGGGAGCTGCCCTCTGATCAGGAGGACGGTGAGAATAAGGTGGTTTCCCCAGTGTTACATGTATACCGTGAAGGCACTAACAATAATTCCTTTATTCACTATATTATATATTGCTCTTTCACAGAAATGACATTTGGAGGCAGAGGCCCCACGCCTGCTGACCGCCTTTGGCAGATAAGGAATCGGCCTCACAGAAGCAAGGAGGACATGTTTCAAGAACTCCTCCAGTCCACAGAAGCATGCAGAAGAAAAAAAAAGGGCACAGACAGAAGCAATGGCTGAGAACAGAAGGAATACAGAGAAGAGTGCAAAGAAAACTATAGAAAGAATCAGGACCATAAGGAGCGTCTTCTCACTCTAATGGAAAAGCAGACTGAACTGCTAAAGACTATGGCTGTAATGATCTTGAGGGTTCATTAACGACCACAGTATTGAATGAGTGAGGAATTAGCACTCCAAACCCAGATGGTGCAGGCTCACTACCCCCTGCAGCCTTAGCAGCAGCCCTTTTTCCCTAGCTCTCCAGATATCCCAGCAAACATTCCTATGAAGGCCACAGACCCACCTGGTACAATGTAACATCCACCACTTCACATAGCTACTTGAATGACCCATCTGTAATACCAAGCAATGCCCCACACGCTCTCCCCTCTGCATGCTCAGTTTCATTTTACCACTGTTTGTTGTTTCACAATAAAAAAAGCTCAGTCAAACATGTAATCACTGTTTATTCATGTATGCACCAGCCATGTCCCCCTGCAGCTGCAGTCCTCTGCAGGTGTTCATCAGAACATTGCCAAAAGCATGCTTATATAGTTCAGTTATGGGTGTTCATTGTAAGAAATGTTCTCTGAGTGCATTCCTTATGTGAATGGCTCCCCATTGTGTCCCCCTAATAATCCTAGCATCTGGCTGCTCATATGCACATGGAAGGCAATCTGCCTCAGTGACCCACCCAGGGGGAAACTTCTTGCCCGTAGCTTCACAGAGACTATTGAGGATACCACAGGCGGCTATAACCACAGGAATATTGTCCTCATTTAAGTCCAGCCTCCCATAAAGGCAATGCCAGCAGGCTTTCAAATGGCTGAAGGCACATTCCACAGTCATTCTGCACCTACTCAGCCTATTATTGAACTGCTCCTTGCTGGTATCCAGATTGCCTGCATAAGGCTTCAAGAGCCACAGCATCAGTGGGTAGGCTGGGTCTCCCAGGATCACTATAGGCATTTCTACATCTTCTATCTTAACTTTTTCATCCGGGAAGAAAGTCCCTGCTTGTAACTTCCAGTACAGCCCTCTGTTCCTGAAGAGGTACCTTTCCCGACCAACCAGCATTGATATCTGTGAAACGGCCCAGGTGATCCATGAGTGCCTGTAGTACCATAGAGAAGTAGCCCTTTCTATTCATGTACTCAGTTGCGAGATGCTCTGGGGCCAGAATTAAGATATGTGTACCATCTTTTCCCCCGCCACAGCTCGGGAACCCCATGGCTGCAAATCCGTACACTATGCCACGCATATTTCCCAGAGTCACAACCCTTCGCAGTACAATGTGACTGATGGCCCTGCACGCTTGCGATAATGGAAACCCAACAGAGGACTTGCTGACTCTAAACTGATTAGCGATCGACTGCTAGCAGTCTGGAGTCGCCAGCTTCCACACAGCGATGGCAACACGCTTCCCAGAAGGAAAGCAGCTCTCATTCGAATGTCCTTGAGCCACAGGGCAGGGGCCAGCTCTTCACACAGTTTCATAAAAGTGGCTTTGCACATTCGGAAATTGTGTAACCACTGCTCATCATTCCAGACCTGCATAACGATGTGGTCCCACCGCTCGGTGTTTGTCTCCCGGGTCCAAAAGCAGCAGTGCAGTGTGTGCAGATGCTCCGTGAATGAAAACAGCAATGCAGTGCTGTTTGTCTGCGTGTCACTCAGCAGGTCCATCTCGTCGGATTCCTGCTCTCATTTGGAGCTAATGACGTACTGCGCGACCGGCCACAATGTGTTCAGAATATTGGAAGCGACACTGGAGGGTAGTGCAGGATCCATTTTTGGAAATTAGGATTTATGGACGTGCAGGAACTTTCAAACACGGTGCGAGTTGTCAATAACAACAGCGAATGACAGCAAGGAAATGTGCTGCCCCCGGGACATTGCAATATGCTCCCAAGGTGCTCTGTGCTCCTCGCCTTCATCCCAGAATTCCTAGCATGACAAGTGGAACAGTGGGATAGCTGCCCACAAGGCACTACTCTCACAGGTGACAATATAGACTCCAATGTGGATCTCCTTTGCGATAAAAGGAGTGCTGTGTGAACGTGCGCAAGCACTGTACTTATAGCACTTTTACCACTAAAACTTATTTCGCAAAACCTTTGTAGTATAGACATAGCCTAAAGGAGCAGCAATGGCTATAGTGGTGGGAAAGTGTTGCCTGTCAACATAGCACCGTCCACACAAGCACTTATACTGGCAAAACTTATGTCTCTGAGGGATCTTGGTTTTTTATACTCCTGGGCATGAGAAGTTTGGCCAATGTAAGTGCTAGCATAGACAATGCCTCAATCTTAAGCACTATCCCTGATAAGTGTTTTCAGCAAGTTTGCAAAATAAATTGTTTTATGGTATCAGAAATACTGACTCAGTAAATGTCTTAAAGGCCAAACTTTTATTTATTTAAATGTATAAAGCACCTGTCTTATCAATCCAGTAAAGTTATACTGCTGAACCTTAGTTTTCAGCTAAGATTGTAAAGTCTTCCATTCCTTTTATCATAAATCATAGACTGTATGCTCTTCAGGGTAAGGACTGAGTTTTAGTATATGTTTGTATAGCATCTAAAATAATGGGGCTACAGCAACATAAAATTAAATAATAATAAGGAAAGGGAGAGATGGAAAAAATTATTAGGTCATCTAATCTATCTCCCATGTATTGCAAGGAAGTATGTAACAGCATATGAATTGAAGTTGTACTGTATCTCAATTTTAGACTTTGGATTACAGTGTTAATTACTTTTACATTTATATAATTATTTGTCAAGGTACTCCACCACAAAAGCAATGAACCATACCAGTGAGAGTCTGAAACGACAAAATATCCAAAGAAATGGACAAGTTTTAACAATAAAAATACAGGTCTTCCACATATTGGGCAGTAAATAAAATTTCTGACATCAAATGGCAAATTATCAGTATAGTTTGTAGTGGAGACCCTGGTATAGCTAGTCTTTGTAAAATAAATTATCATTCACAATAAAGCCCTTTTGTCTACAGTAGACATTTTTTCTTATGCTTTCTCACCATTGTCATCATGTGTTCAATTTACCTGGCATTAGCAACTAATTATGATGAGTGCACAGCATGACTCGGAGCGCAGGCCTTTTCTGAGCTGACAGATAAGCTGACAGGGGTGCGTCTACACTGGTGCCTTAGGTTGACCTAAGGGCGCTTAAGTTGACCTACAGAACTCTCCATCCACACTGGGCACTTATTAAGTCAACTTAAGCACTTCCTTAAGTCGACTTAACACCACCTCTGAAGGTCAATTTAAGGCTTAGGTTGACCTTATTAAGTTGACTTAAAGCCAGTGTAGATGGGTATGTCTACACTTCAGGGTCTGTTAAGTCGACTTAACAAGGTTGACTTCAGTCGACGTTAAGTGTAGATGCTCTGTTAAGTCGACTTAACAGAGTCAACTTTAAGTGTAGACATAGCCATGATGACTTAAATGCATTTGATCAGACATACCACTGCTGTGGTAACAATGGTGGAGAAGTTTAAGGAAAAGAGCCTAGTACAGACAGCCAAAATCTCTCTCAATGCAATACAAAAAGGGATGCCTGTTGCCCCTTTTAAAGACCAATAAATGTATTTATCACATAAGTGGGCACAATCCCACTTTATCAGATGCTGAAATGAACTAGTGTTTCAGTGCAGTCATCTTCACAAGAAAATGATCGTGCAGCAAGGTAAACTGCATGGGTGGATCTTATTGAAGGTGGAAGAAGGCTATGCCTTCCCTGATTGGCTGTGGTGCCCCACCTCTTTCCCTGCTCTCCGTGCTGGGAAGACAAAAGTATTTATGCTCCGTGCAGTTTGCCTCACCCGCCCAGGAACTTACCTACGTGGAGCATATAAAGCTCAGCATGCCAAGCCCTCAGGCAGCCTGAGACTGACACCAGTCTTCTAACTTATCTTCTCCAATCTCAGTTTCAATTTCACTTCACTCTTTGATTCTCACTGCCTGGCTGGGCTTGGGCAGTGCTACAGTCTGGATCAGTTCCCAGCCTGCTCACCCCTAATCAGAGTGGATTGGCTCTTGCTAGTGCCAGACCGTTTTTTCCTCTCCTCTCTACTCCCCTCCCTGCCACTGTCATGTGCTTCCTTCCCCCTTACTGTCCCCACACCCCAGCCTGTTCAGTAATCAATTAAGAGTCCCTTCAAAGACACTCATTTGTTTTCCAAATACGGGAAATGATAAGTACAATGTAAGGGAAAAAGCAGCATGGCTTGATATTGAAAGCAGAGCAAAGAATGTGAAGATTTGAGGGTTTATAACAGTCCCCTCTCACAGACTTGCATTGTGGCATTGGGGCATCAGTCATTTAAGGCTTGATCTCAAGGGGTGTCTTTCTATTGATTTTAAAAGGCAGTGGATATAGGGGACTTAATCAGCCTATGCCTCAGTTTCTTCATCCAAAAGGAGGGATAATACTTGCCTGTCTCAGAGGAGTATTGTGTAGCTTAATTCATTGTTTTTGCTTAGGTGCCTTGAGGTCATCAGGTGGAAAGTGCTTTAGAAGTGCTAAATGTTTCCACAATTAACCTTTCATTCATACATTCCTCCTGGATCACAGAGATTTTATGGGACTACTCCTCTCACTGATGCTGGAGCAAATTGCCAGAACAGAAGTGTGTTCAGGGGGGTAAAGAGGGGACACTAGGGCACACTCCCATCATCACTTTTCAAAATGGGAAGCGAGACAGCTAGACAAGATGCCAGCAGGACAGCTTTGTGCTCTATGTACTGAGTTGGCATTTCCTTCCCTCTCTTCCAAGCAACTGCAGGGCTGGCCTATGGATCACTGTGTGTGGGGTAGGGGCAGGCACTACTATGATGTCCAGTCCTCAGGGCCAGTGCCATCTATGCATGGCCAGGCAGCTGAGCAGTAAATGGTCGGAAGGATGGATTCCCCTCCACTTGGCCCTTCAGCGCATTCCCACACAGTAAGCAGCAGCCTGGCAGCAATTAGGGGCACCTGGGGGCAGTGAATATTCTCCCCTAGTTTTTTTACTTGTTCAAGTGGTGTTGGGCTCTTAGCTCAGTGGGGAGAGTGGTGGGGCCTCAGGGGAAGTGTGTGTGGAGAGGAGGGGCACTGAGCAGGAAGGGGACACTGCATATGTGCCAAGTGGGGCTGTGGCAGAGGGAAGTGAGAGAAAGGGGAAGTGGTTTTTGAGTCTGCCTGGTGCAACATAACATTGACATCCATTTTTCAGACCAGTGTGGGGTGGTGGTTTCTTGGGCAGAGCAGTATTTGGGAGAGCTTTGGGTGACAGGTTTTTTGGGAATCATATGGTAGCTAGAGTGTGGGCAAAGGCAGCAGTTTGGGGAAGAGCATGTAAGGTAAGAGCACCAGCATGGCTTGATCTTGAAAGCAGAGCAAGGAATGTGAAGATCTGGGCTTTTATTAATGCCCATCCCCACCCCCTTGGGCACAGACTTCCAGTGTGATATTGGACCACCACCAGTCATTTAAGGCTTGAGCTGAAGGGGAGTTTCCTTTGATTTTTAAAAAGACGGTAGATACAGGAAACATAATCAGCATGTTCCTCAGTTTCTCCATCAAATAACTAGGATTAATACTTGCCTGCCTCAGATTGTGTAACTTAATTCATTGCTTTGGTTAGGTGCTCTGAGGTCAGATGGAAAATGCTTTAGAAGTGCTAAGTGTTTTTACAATTAACCTTTCATTCTGCACGGAGTCCTCCTGGATCACAGGAGACTGGGATTTTATAGGACTCTTCCCACTGTCACTGATGCCTGAGCAGCTTGCCAGAACAGGGTTGGAGATGTAGGCCAGCAGGGACTCATCAGGCCTGCACCCATCACTTTTCAAAATCAGAAGCAGGCGGAGCGGTAGATGAACAAGATGCCACCCGCCATCTACCACCCTTATTCTCTCCAGTAGTGGGTACTGCATTCCCTGTCTTCCAAACCACTGCAGCAGGCCCAGGACTGGATCACTCAGTGTGTGACAGGCATGCAGGAACCACTATGCTTTCCTCAGTGCCAGCTTACCAAGGTCAGAGGCAGCTCAGCAATGAACAGCCAGGAGAAATGGCTCCCCCTCCACCTAGCCCAAAGCCCTTGGGAGTGTTTCCATGAGGTAAGTAGCAGGCTGGTGGTGGCAATTAGGAGTAGGAATGGGGAGGCTGGTTGGGATTGATGAGAGAGCAGGGTTTGGGGGAATGCTCAGTGCTGTGAAGATGCCTGGGGTCTGCCAGTAGCAGTACGGTGGGCCGAACAAGAATGTGAGATAGGGGAGGGGAGAAGAGAGATGGTGCAGCAACACAGAAGCCAGAGCAGCACCACAGCAGGAAGGATTTTGTCTGCGCATTTGGCTCAGGACAGAGGTTACCAAATCACCCACCCAGTCTTCCTGCTGGGCTATGGAGCTTCTCCTCCAGCTCCCCTCCTCTCATGTGGTTGTCTGCTCCTCTCATTCCTCCTGCCCAGACTTCCTATGTCTCTCCCAAGCTTCCTGATGCGGAGGTCTGTTTAATGAGCAGGTTAGACAAGCACCTATCAGGCATGAGTTAAGAGGGTACTTGGTCCTGCCATGAGTGCAGGGGACTGGACTCAATGACCTCTCATCATCCTTTCCAGTTTCTATGTACCCTGCCCCCAAAACTTGGGTCTATCGGTTCAGTCACTGCCGCAGTCAGCCAGGAAAGGAAAAAAAAGCTGAATGAGTGAGCCACCCTACAGCAGCCCCTCCTCCAATCCCACACTGACCCAGTTCCTGCCTTTGCAGAGGCACCTAGACTGCCTCTCATGCTGGAAAGGATGTGGAGGAAGTGGGACAGAGACCTATGCAGCCATTGTGGTGAGGACTAGGAGAAGAGGGCTGGGGCTGGGGCCAGGGAGTTTCTCTTCCCCTTGGGAAAGTCACCAATTACCTATGGCAAATTGTAAACATCCCCCAAGCAGGCAGCTGAATTAAAAGGACTGGGATTTAGGTGGCACGGGACATTTTCAGTTGCAGAAGTGCCTTTCTGCTCTTGTCAAAGAGATCTTTTTCCTACAGGTCCCAGGGGACTGGCCATGAATTACAGCGCCTTCTTTTTTGGTGGACTTCAAGCCCCGCCCACCTGTGCCATATTGCAACACAGACGCAAAATTAAACCTCCCCCACTGCCGTAATTTACAAGCCCTGCTCCTTACATGACCCGACCCAACCCCTCCCCCACAGCGCCTTCCGGTCGGCTCCGCGCTCAGCCCCCCCGCCCCGCTCTGCCGCGCCCCTCCCACCCCGTCCTTCGCGCGCCCCGAGCCACGCCCAGCCCACTCGCCACCGCCCGAGCCCGGCAGGGAGGCAGCAGGGCGGCAAGTGGCTCTCCGAGCACATCGATAGCGGCCCGGCGCGGCTGGCCGGTGGGGGGCGCCGGCCCTTTCGCTCGCTGGCTCTGGGATGGATTGTGCGCAGGCCTGCTCGCGACACTCGAAGCAGCGCCGCCATCTTAGAGGGAGAGGAGCGGGGGCGGGCCAGCAGCCCCCATCCCGCACACAGGTACCCTCGGCGTGGGCGGTAGCGGGAGCCGACGGTCCGTGTCGTGGGCCCGGCTAAAGCTCGCCCGCAGCCGGGGTGTCCGAGGGAAGAGGCCAGCCTCGCCCCCCCGCCCGTGAGAGAGAGAGCGGGAGTGAGCGGGGGCGGGGCCAGGGATCCCCAGCTTGTGTGGGGAGCTCGTCTTCCCGACCGGCCTGGGTGTGGGGGGCCCTGGGGGGCAGGGTCAGCTTCCCCCCACCCACTTTTCTGAGGGGGGTTGTCTCCGCTTCCCGTCCCAGAGGGGCGTGTAGGGAGGGAGGCGCCTGTGGGTGGAGGGGGAGGGGCGAGTGGTTCCCGTCTCCCCTCCCCCCATCCTGGGAGTGGGTGTGTGTGAGGGGGAGGAGGGGAGTTTTCTTCTCCCGCCCCACTCCCAGCGCGTGTGTGTCACGTGTGGGGAAGGGGATCTGTCTTCTCTGCCCCCATCCCCGGAGGTGGGTATGTCCTCTCACCTGACCCGTAGAGTTGGGAGGGAGGGAGGCTGCCCCTAACCCATCCATTTTGGCGTAGAGGGAGGGGAGTTGTCTGCTGTCTTTCACTCTCCCCAGAGCAGGAAGGGGATGGTGGGCGGGGGGGAGGGTGAAGACTTGTCCTCCTCTCCCCTCATCTCCAGTGTGTATGGAGAAGACTTGTCCTCTTCTGGCTCTCCCCTTTGTCCCCAACCCTAGAGTGGGTGTGTGAAGGGGAAAGGAAAGGAACAAACCCACTCGGACTCTGGAAGCTGTTGTGCCTTTTCCCCAAATGAGTTTGGCTTCCACATGAGGGTGAAGAGTATTTCTGGAGACGGTGCTGGGTTTGTTTGAACTGTTTTCGGTAGCTGTCTACCCTACTGCAACCTGTGACTTCTTTAGGTCTCTTATTAAGCGGGCTTGGATGGGCCACCTCTGAGAATGGTTAAGCAGGGGTTGACATGTTTCAGATCAGGTTCTCAAATGGGTACCAGCAGAAATTGTTTGGTACTCAGCTATTGGACAGATATCCACAAACCCATTTTTGTGTTTTCTGTCCCGGATGTGGATGGAAATAAATAAATTCTACCACCTCAACAAAAAGTACAGCTGGAGTAACTTGTTCTCATCAATTTTGCTGCTTTACTAAATTAGTGAAATTGACAAGGGGTTGTGAATTTCATAGCTGCACTACAGAAGTGAAATTGACAAGGGGGATACTTTGGTCTGGGAAACTAGCAAGCAGCCCTAGACTACAGCTGCCTGAGACTTGGTGGTAGCAGCTGCAGTCCTTCCAGGTCAGCTACTCTGGGGCTTGCCAGGTTGGGGCAGCAGCAAGGCTGCAGCCTGGGGTTTTGGGAGCAGGGCAGGTGGCTGCAGCCCCGTGGGAGCAAGCCCCAACCAGCAGCAGCTGGGTTTGGCAGGTCCAGGTGGCAGTGGGGCTTGGGGATAGGGTAGTCCCCCTATGGTAGTAGGAATGTCCCCCCCCCCCCCGGGGCTGTTGACTGCAGCCACCTGCACTCTGCTGCCTCCCCAGACACCAGCAAACCTGGGACAGCAGCAGCCTCACTGCTTCCTGTGGTCCCAGCATCCCAGCCAACTCCAGCCTTAAGCCCCTGCCAGGTAGCAGTATGGGGTTTGCTGGGTCCATGCCCACCTGCCCTTGTAAGCCCTGCTGCTGTTGGTCAGGGCATGTGGGCATCCTGCAGGGCCACCTGCCCTGCTGCCTCCTGGGACAGGGTCTATTCTGGGAGGAGTGTGGCTCCAGCCCAGTCCTGCACGGAGCCAGGTGAGGGGAGTATGGCAGTAGCCTGGTCCCGGCACAGGGGCATTGCAGCATACGAAAAAGATTTGGGGCAGAAACCACTTTCCCCCAGCCTTGCCTGGCTTCTGAACCCCTGCTGCTATTTCCCCCAACTTGCCTGGCTTCAGAACACCCTGCCCAAGGCCTTCTCCCAGCTTCCCCACCATGTGAAAGCAAGGCAAAGAGGGCTGCTGCATGCTGCTGAAAGCCCAGGCCAGGCTCCTGATTCCAGCACACCCCTGAACATTGCCTAGACTGGGCATCTGACACCCCCTTTTGCATCACCCAGGAATGGATGCCACAGCAACCCCCAAACACTTCTGCCCCCACTGCATTTCCAGGTTACTTAGATGCCCCAGAGACCCTATGATATACTCCCCCATTCCTACACTCCACACATCTTCCCCTGATAAATGCCAGTTGTCCAGACTGTCTATGTATACTTCTGCTGATGTGGACCACCCCATGAGCCCCCATGGATACCCTAGAAACATCCCCCCACAACAGCTCACTTCAGTCAGGTCCAGCCTCCATGCCGCAGACCCCACCAGCTACCTCTACTTCCCTCTAATTACTGTAGGCCCCCCCCCAGATGAAACCCATCACTCCCAGTTACCCCCTCCCCCACAGACCCCTATGTAAGATATAGCATCTGACAAAGTGGGATTTTCTCAGAAAAGCTCATGCAATAAATAAATGTTAGTCTTTTAAACTGTTACCAGATCCCTTGTTTGTTTTTCAGTACATCTGTGTATTTTCACAAATTTCCAGGTAGCAATGACTTGCAAAAAACACTTTACCTTTTCTGCCAGTTATTTTTAAGTATCTACCCATCCAGGTCTTAACCCCCCCCGCCCAAACACCAAAGATTTCCCTAAAGACAGCAGGGCTAAGCTGAAGCCTGATCAATTGTAGGATTTGCCTACAAGAGAAAAAATATTTAGTAGGGTGAAAAAACCCCAACCCCTCTTAATGGCTTTTTTTCCCTCTCTCTCGTGGAATTTACAGCAGTGGATTTAGGGACTGGAGCTGGAGACAGTCAGAACTCGGAGGCTGCCTTGGGGATTGCTCTGCTTCCTCCTCTCCCTGTCAGAGTCTCCTCCCCACCGTCTTGTCAGCCAGCTTGGTTCAGAACGCAGTCCCCCACCACTCACTCACTGCCCAGAACAGTGCCTGGGGGCAAGGCAGTATCAGATGGAGCTGTGGAGGAGGGGAGCTGCTGCTCCTCCTTGCTGCTGTCCAAGTCCCACAGACCATTTTAGGGACTATTTTTTAAAATACAGTTTTAAGGACAGCAGCAAAAATGCTTCTGTTTTTACTGACTGTCCTTGTGGTTGGCAAACCTGATCCCCTGGCTCTGTTTCCCTCCCTCCCTCCCTCTCTCCCCAGCAGCTTCTCCATGGGCTTCCCTCCACCCCAGCCGCCCTAGCAGCCCCTTGCTGACTCCATATTCCCTACCCTCCCGACTCACTCTTGGAGACAAAGGGGGGCCCAACCAACAGCTGCTGGAAGCTGCTCCCTGGCCAGGAGACCAGGAAGCCTTTTACATTTCCTGCTGGCAGCATGCAGGGGACTTAAAACATCCCGCTCCCAGTGTGTGAGCACTCACTGAGCAGAGCAGCCACCTTGCGTTTAACACAGGCAGGGAGGCTGCTGCTGCTGCTGCAGCAGCTCAGAGCATTGGGTGAAATATTCGGGGCATGTCCCTGAATGGAGCTGGAGTGGGGGGGGATGACACTGCAGCTGGGAGTGCCCCAGGGTGTCTTACCTAGCCAGTGCTGTCCTGCAAGTATGCATCTGGTTGTTTGTGGCCACTTTGAAGTATGCATTTTAAATGCTGGGTCATGCATGCGTATTTGTGTACCACTTACGTTAATCCTTGAATGTGCTACTGGTGATTCAGTAATTGATATTCTTCCTTAGGAGTGTATTAAATGCATGGCACAGCATGGTATTAGGGAACACTGTTGCTCAGATGAGGTACTGAAGTCTTGAGCAGTTATTAAAAGATTCCCTAGTACTTTTCACAAGTGTGGGTGAGAACATCTGATGTATGAGACAAATTCCATTTGGGAAATTGTTCTTCCTAACTAAAACTTGTGTTAATTTTATTGTATACGTCATATCCAAATTATTGTTTAGTGGTATCAATTTTCTGTTCTGTCACAAACGTATCTGCCCTTGAGTTGTGGGTGAAGTTAAATGTATGTAAGTTTCGCCTATCAATTACAGATAGTACAGTTTTAGGATTCTTTCAGATATATATTTCAGTTATTCCAGTAATTATCAGTTGATGCTGTCTTTAACTATATAATATGCCATTTTTGTTCATACTTGCAAATTACATTATAGCTGAAAATTTGTTTCTGAAATTTGTCTGAGAATATCAATTTTTACTAAACTATTCTTCTTATTCTTTAGATACTTGGAGCCAGCTCTACTGTTGTTTATATACAGAACATCTTGGTGTCATGGCGGTAGTGTTTTCAAGTGAGTATTGCCTGTTGTTGGACTCCAGGTGTCTTATAACATAAAATAATTAAGCTTATTTTAACTAATTAAAAATGAATTAAATTTTTGTTTGGTTTTTTTTTTCATTTTTATTTGGTGTCGTGGTCTAGTGGCAATACTCAGCACCAACATGAGAGACTTGGGTTTGATTGCTTGTGTTCTGCTTCATGATATGAGGATATTTGCAGAGGAATCTACTCTTTTTATGGAGTTTTCCTTGACTAAGGACTATAGGATTAGGCCTACTGATTGCAATATCACTCGGAGACTGTCCTGCCTATCTGATTTAAAGATTGCCATTGTTTTACTTTGAAGGGAGTGTCTTCCTCTCTCCCCCACCCCTATTGCTATTCCTCTCTAGCATGGTGATGGTCAGCTGTCATTGAAGTAAATTTTTCTGATAATAGTTAGGACCACCAAGAAAAACCAGTTTCTTTCTAAAATTACTTATCACCAAAAGGCAAAGATTTGTGTTGCCTTTGACTTTGTGCCAACAATTGAAAAACTATGAGAACATAACTGCTAGTCAATATAAAGGCTGATTATTTCTGTGTAACCTCCCTGTTGGTGTCTGTCCTGGCTTTCTATTAGGTATTTCCAGAATTGTAGGAATGATGGTAAAATGATTAGTCAATCCACTTGTATTCATTGTCTGATTATAGCTAAACATAATTTCTGTGACTTCATTTGACCATATGATCCACATAGTAGATGAGGGACCAGTAAGAATTCACTGGGGCCAATATATTTGAAGAATGGCACTTTCTCTTTTTATGTGAATAGTCACTAATCAAGTAATAGGTAGATTTTTAAGTTATCATGTTGGCCCACATTGTGCCATGGGTGCAAATCTGTGAAAAGACCCCCAAAAATTCAATCTGTTGCAACTGAGCTATTGTCCAGACGCCTTTGGCATGGACTAGATTTTACAGAGAAAACCTGTAGTATATACACTGATTTAACAATTCATGTGTTCATAAAGAGGTTTCCCTTATGGTCAGCAAGTTATTTTGATTACTTCATATTCTCTCTTCACTGTTAAATTTTATTATAAATTGAGAATGGTAGAGAAGCATGTGGTATTAATGAGGTCTAGCTGTCACAGATAGTGGGATTTCTTGCAAATTAAATGACACTTATGGGATTACTCATTCTTACAACTCTTCTAAATACACTTTTGGCATATATATCTGAGTAAAAACAGTGATCTACCCTTTGTGAATTGTCATAAGACCATTCCAGCCCATTATTCCAAATGTAGATAGCCATGTGAACATGCATTTGAGATCGTTTTCAATGTCAAGGACATTTATAGAGACAAGATGGGTGAGGTAATATCTTTATTGGACCATTTTTGCTTGAAAACTTCTCTCTCTCACCAACAGAAGCTGATCCAATAAAAGGAAAATACTTCACCCCCTTGTCTCTCTAATGTCCTGGGACTGATGCAGCTATAACAACACTACATATGATAAAGGATGTGGAAGAATGTGCCGGAGGGAAGGGGATGGGGGCACAGTAGGGCTTAACGTGGGGAGAGGAAAGAGCACTACCCAGCCCCACTTTGCCCATAGCTTTGCTGCAGCCTCAGCCCCCAGCTCCTGGCCACTCTCCAGGGCCTTGGCCATGCTCCTTATCATGGTCGAGCCCCTACCCTGGCTGTACTCCTGTTCCTGGCCTCTACTCCAGCTCCTGGGGGTTGGAGACTATCAAGCAAAAAAGTTTGGAGACCAATGCAATAACGGTATGTATGACTGGGGATATAAAAAGTTTATACAGAATATCGTAACCTAAAATTAAGGGATCTAGGGTAACTCAGTGGGGCAACAAAAGACAAAACTGAGTTGGGATTTCTGCTCTTTGCAAGGTCTTAGAAAGGGGCGTTTTAAAATTTTCATTCCTTTTTTGGCTTTCTGCAGAAGGCCTGCATGTAAGCGGCTGAAAAAAATGGTTCCATGAGATGACAATCTCAGCCCTAATATGGCCTAAATGGTAAGGAAAACTATTTTGTGTCGAGGCTACTATCACACTCTGTTGAAAAGAGTTTATTAACAAAGGTGATTCAGAAGCATATTTAACAGTTGCTGTTAAGATGATCTATAAGGAATTCTGATTTTTGTTCCTATTTCAGAGAAAAGTATTAACAGGATCCAGTGCCTGGAAGTTGAAGCTAGACACATTCAGGCTGGAAATAAGGTGTAAATTTTTAACAGTGAGAATAATTAACTAGTGGAACAATTTACCCAGGGTCATGATGGATTCTCCATCACTGGGAATTTTAAAATACACTTGTGAAGTTTATCCTGAATATACATGCTCTTCCACATTGTGTTTGAATCCGAAACATTTTTAAGTAAGGCGTTTCAGTTGTATGTAAGAATTAATGTCGTCTTCATTCATTCATGCAATTGCATATCCTTCTCTTGCATAGTTTAAATATTACTATTAAGATCCAGCAGTATGCTCAACCCTTTACAAGACACTGATGTCAGAACAGTCTCTGCACCAAAGAGTTTACAGTATGTAGGACCCATCAGACAAACCCCACTGGGAGAGCCAGAGGAAGGAGCCAGTGTAATTTAACTTTCTGAGAAAACTGTTTTCATTTGTGGCTTATTAGGAAGGTCTTAAATAAGAGAAAGATTGTGCCTCCACATCTGAGACTATTCTTTCACCTTTATGCTCTATATTACTGATGATTTTCAAACCTTAAAATATGGACTGAATTGTTAAGATTGTTTATATTTGCATGTATAACCTTTAGGATTTGGGGGTTATGATATTGCAATACAATTTATTATTTTCTGTTTCAGAAAATGTATTACTGAATTAATATATATATATTAATTAATTAATTATTAATTATAATTAATTATTAATTAATTATTAATTAATATATATATATATATATACACACACACACTACACAGTATTTCAAACTTTTTTTCTGTTTTAGGAGGCAGCCTTCATCTTGACAATGGCAGCTTGAAGTCTATTAAAGAGCAAGCATTTATTTTGTTTTTAAAAATTACTGTGCAGGTATGTAAAATATAAATCTCAGCAATTATTTTTTTCTTCATTCTTCTTTATGCCAGCATGTTGCTCTCAGTGTGTATATGTTGCATATTTTCACTTTCTTTGGACAAATATTCATGATTAAAATCTTTTATATTGTGAAAAATGAAATAGTACAACATTTTAAGATATCCACATTCCTTACTTTCATGTCACAAATTTAGCATTCCATATTAAATTTTACAAGCTTTAATAATGCTTTAATACTTAATGCTATAAGATGTCTTATATCTAAGCTTTAGAGAAAAGTCATGGGTTTGATATTCAGGATCAGATCAGAGACCTTGTCTTGAGTTCAAACTGAGATTTCACAATCATATTTTCTTTTTAAGACACCCTCCCCCCCACCCCCTTGTTATGGCATGAAACACAGAAGACAAGAAATTGGCCATATAGCGGAAGTGGAGATGTTAAATACAGACACTGCAGGGAAATGCACAGGAAAGCTGAAAAGAGAAACATTTCTTTTCCTAATTTCTTAGCGTTATAGTGGTCTTGGCTGTTACTTTTAATAAGTTTTGAAAAAGCCCTTCAGACATAAGTGGTTTTTTTTAGTTGGTATAACTTAAAATGACTAGCCATGCGTAAAAAGCATTATGGTTTGCACTAAAATTGATCCCTTAAATACAAACCGATAAAGAGAACTTCTGGTCTCTGAAATCTTATTAGCGTGACCTCCCATCCTCTGTTATCTCAAACAGATTCCAGACGCAGAAGAATTGGGGTGGGTCTAATGCAGAAGGGTAGGGCATGATGTCAAGATATTATTGAATCATTTGTACTAGCTATGTGCTTTGCAGCAGCAGTGAGCTCTGGAATGTCACTAGGGAGTGCAATAGCTGAGAGAGATCAGTGATTCCACCATTTGGTGGATTTACTAGCTATTGCTATAACTGGCAAAGCAGGCATACCAGAACCGTAGGCTACTGTAGCTTACAGTCTGCACTAGAATCTGGAGAGCCACCCTTTCACCACTGCACAGCATGAGTGTGGGAGAGAAGTTCTTCCCTCGAGATTCCTGGAACTCCTCCACACACAAGTCCTGTTTGTCCCGTACATTGTGCAAAGGGTTTGGCTATTAGAATATTATTTAAGATGATCTTCCTAGCCCAGTTTTTTCAACATGATTTCCCCCTCTTTGAATTCCTCAATTCTTTTCTCCTTCACCATCATATTAAATAAAAGTTTCTGTCCCTCACCAAATTCTTTGGAAATGAGTCAGCACCTTCTTACTCACTTTTTCTCTCTTCCATGTCAATCCCTCACTTTTGTCAATCATTCTAGTCTTCATCTTTTAGTCTGCTTCCATCACAAACAGCTTCATGCTTTTCCCAATCATTCTTTTTGTAGAGGAGATCTAGCATGAGCTACCAAGGAAGTTCAATGCATATCTCTTGGATCCTTTTGAAGGTCCACTATTTACAGGGAAATTGCCACACAATCAGGGGTTGACATAATTTTTCAGATCAGGTTCTCCGATGAGTACCAGCAGAAATTGTTTGGTACTCGACTATCAGACATCACATTTACACCCCTTCACACCTCACGCCGGCCCTACCCCCTACCTGCCCTGGGGAGGGGGGTCTTTACCTGCAGCAAGGCATGAGGTGGGGGGGGATACAAATCTCCCCCACCCCCGCACTTCCCCTCCCCTGCAGTTACCCAGTGTGCGGCAGCTGCTGTTCCCCTGCTGCAGCCCGGCTCCACCTGGGACAGGACAGCCTCATCACCACCCCTACCCCCTGCCTAGGCATCACTCAGCATCTCTCTTACAGTGGCTCTGGGCTGGATATTAAATACCTTCCTCGGCCTCGAACATGGACAGGCCTCAAGATTTACTCTAGGGGCGTCGCTGGCACTGAGCATGGGGCACGAGCCCAGAGTGTCCAAGCTAGTGCCCTGAGTCCTGAGCCAACAACACAGGAGCAAAGAGGTGCGCTGGCTCCTTTAAATCTCCTGTTCTGCAGCATGTCACTGAGGCACGTGGTGCAGAGCAGGAGAAGAGGAGGGAAAGTTAAATCCCTCCGATTAGGCAGGTGGCGGGGGTCAGCGGCTGCCCTGGGTCAGGGCCCACAGTGGCTGGCCCCAACCCAGGACGGGAGGACACTGGTCATGGCATCTGGCCCCGGCCAGGGACCAGCAGGGCCAAAGGCAGGAGCTGGCTTAGGACCTGGGGCAGGTGGCGGCATCAGCAAAGGCCAGGGTCCAGATCCAGCCTGGGAGCGAGGAGCTGGCAGCGGAGGCTGGATCCAGCCCAGGGCCAGAGGCAGCAGGGGTCAGATCCTGCCTGGGGCTGGTGGTGGGAGCAGGTGCTGGTGGCCAGATCTAGCCTGGGAGCCGGGCCACCGGCAGCAGTGGCCGGAAGTAGAGGGGTGTGGTGTCTGGCAGGGGGCAGTGTGGGTAAGCTGGAGCTCTGCAGGATATGGTGGGGGAAGTTTTCAGTATGCTTTTTGAAAGGTTAGGTGCTCATGAGTACCTGAGTACCACTTCTGTTAATCCCTGCACATACCGTATATGCTCGCGTATAAGCCGAGATTTTTATACTCCAAAGTATACCTGAAAAGCTAGGTTCAGCTTATCCACGGATCACAGGCATATTTTAGAGCAAAGTGTGGCCGATAATAATTACTATCCTCTGCCCCCCCGCTCCCCTCCGTCGTGGCCTTTCCCCGCTCCTCTCAGGCCCCGATCTGGCCCATGAGCTCCTGCCGCAGAAGACTCGGGCGAAATGCCCTGTCCTGTTGCAGCCAGGCAGGGGAGTTTCAAATCTCCCGCCCTGAGCATGCTCTGTCTCAGACAGAGCAGGTTCAGGGCGGGAGCAGCCGGCTGGCCACAGAATGGCTCCCAGTCTGGCTACCCCTCCACCTCCGGGCCTCTGGCCAGGTAAGGGGGGCCAGAAGAGTGGGGAAGGAGTCATGGGGTGCCAAGGAGTAGGGAAAGGGCGGGGGCGGAGGGGAGAGCAGAGGAACAGGGAAAGGCTGTGAGTGGGGGCCGAGAGGAGCGGGGAAATTTTGAACCTCGGCTTATGTGCGGGTGTGCATTTTTTCTGGTTTTTAGGGTTTAAAAGTGAGGGTCGGTTTATACATGGATAGGCTATACGTGAGCATATATGGTAATAATTGCTATGTGTATAGCCAGCAGGAAGTTCTGATGTTCATCTTAATTAATTTGTCTGTAATCAAGAAAAATATAACTGTCTGAGTGTGCCCATATCTGACCTATTTAAAAGTATGTTGTTCATATGTCATTTTGTTTCCTTATTTCTGCTTATTTGTTACACCTACATTTTGCATCTTAATTAGATTTTAAGATCTTTGAGGTGGGGAGGTGTGTGTGGTAGATCTAAAGGTTTAAATCCTGCTGACGGACAATGTGGGTGTCAATATAATGCCATATGACTGGATTTTTCATTTTTTTAGTTAGCTTTTAAAAATCTTAGGCTATTTATACACATAATCTGTATTAAAAGGTTATTATTAAGGTTGCAGAGTCTATACTCATAAGGTAGAAAATGCCAGAAGGAACATTGTCTGTGAGCAGTAATTCATGCCATTTTGCATGCATATTACAGTAGTCTCCTATTATATGATCACATACTAAAATATGTGATATAACTGTCTGCAGAGTAAACTAATTATATAATTCCACTTAGATTCTTGCATAGTGTCAATGCACAAAGTTATACCAGCATAATTTTAGTGTTTGGTTATAATTCTGATGAATTCCCCAGTGTAGATAAGTCCCTAGAGATGCTCAGGAGGCAGAAATGGCAAGATTTGGGCATGGTTTGGGGCTATCGAGCATAAGAGAGGGATTAGTCAAAGATGGAAAATAAGGAATTTAGTGACTTCCAAATTCCTTGTATAGGTTTAAATGTCAGTATTAAACTAAAAAAAAGTGCCTTTCTGCTGCGTGACAAGCAACTCCTGCCTTGGTTTCCCTTTTCTTCTGGCAGTCCCAATAACTTCATGCAAGCTTTCTAAGTATTAATTGCCGTTTGCAAAGTTAATTTATTATAAATAGTCCCATAACCATAAACAAGAATTCCTCAGCACAGTCCAGTCCATACATCTATTCTTGCAAGTCCCAACAGTCATTCAACACCAATACAACTCTGGCATCTCGTATCGTCTCTGGCTGTCCAGTACAACTTTGTGTGTCAGCTCATCACACAACATCCCAGCCTTTCTAGCTTCCATCTTTTTGCCCTGATTCATTTTCAAGTTTGGTTCTAGCCTTTGCCCAGAAGCATCAATGGTGTCACCCTTCCATCACTTCCCAGCCTTCATCCTTCCTTGACTCTCTGGCTTAGAGAGCCAGCAGACATCTCCCTTGGCTAGTGTCAACCTTCAGCCTTTTCTGATTATGGCTCTTTGGCCTGAGGAAGTTTTGTGAGTGACCACCCAATTGCCTTCCTGCCTTTTGCTTTCACCAGCCTTATCTGACTCCATTACATTGCTTGGGAATTCCCTCTAATCCCCTTTTCAAGGGTATCCCCTCCCTGATTCAGCTTAGCTCTTCTCCAAAGAGCTCTTTCTGGACTTTGGATTCTGAACTCTTGTCTTTGGCTGTCTCTCCTTTAATATTCCCAAGGGCAGCCTTGCTTTCCACATGACACCAAACTAGGGCACAGCTGGTCTGAAACTGGAGAGGGGCCAGCTGTCCTGTTAAACTATTTCTTTCAGCAAAGTAGATTGTCTTGGTTTATTCCAGAATCAGGATTTGCTATGAAAAAGTTAATGAATTAGTAGTTTAATTCATTAAGGAATCCTTGCAAGTATAGCTTTTTATTCTAATAAACAGGAGTTCTAGGTATTCTATTATGAAATGTCTTCAACAAATGTATTCCTAAAGTATGTCTATAAAATAGAAGTGCTAGTAGAAGCATGAAGCGGCCAAATTAAGATCTCTTACTAAGGTCCAATGGCAAGCATTTTAACTTCTTTCTGGCAGTTAGAGTCTCAGTTATGACACTTTTAACCTTCTGTCCAGAATCTAAAGAAAAGAATTTTGTCATCTGAAATGTATACCTTTTTAAAACCATAAAACTTAGGGTCTTGCTGAATTTCTACTGATAGGCAGTGTTAGTGCAACATAGAACTATTGATTTAGCCATATAATAAACTTCAGTCCCCTTCTGCTCACCTTGGTGAATGTACAAATGTGTGTGTCTTGCTGGTATGGTCAAGATAAGACTTTGTTTGGAATAAGACTAATGGAGCTTGTGATTTCAAAGGCAGCTGTAGCAGTGTTTAGAAAAAAAGAGTTGCGTTTACTCTCCTTGCCTTTTAAAAGACCTTTATGGTACTCTTCAACTTCAATATTTATTGTATATAGAAAATCTGTTAAAAAATGTTTCAAGGGCTTGACTGTGAAAGCTAAAGATGGAATTTCCAGTGACAGCCTGGCGGCTCCCTGTATAGTATTTACTCTGTCTCCATGTGTGTCCGTCTGGTGCACTAAATGAGGCTGGGGAACTGCGGGGAAAAAACAGTACATAATCATGGAATTGAAAATGTTCTCATGATGCATACATCCAGAACAGCAGAAACAAATTTGTATGGGCACTTGTATATCCAGCATTTCCTGACTTGATTTTGCAGTGTAAATAACATTTTTAATATCCTTATTTGATTATCATGCTCCTGTCTGTGCAAATGACCAGATATTGTTATAGTTTTAAACATTTAAACCCTTTTGTACTCTTCTGCTATTCTAGTAATTTGCTCATCTTTTCCTTACCCTTAAGGCCTGATAAAGTAGATCTTGCTAGTACTAACTTAGGCAGGGACTTTTAACATATTGTGGAGGCCCTCTGTGTTGAAATCTAAACTTGTTTGTCTTGAAATGTCTTGTAGGTATGTTTGCATTTCTTCTGTTGATTTTTTGGTATTGTTTTAAGTACATCTGCATGTAAGTCTTTTAAGATACTGAAAGCTAGCATACAGTAAAACAAACCAGGAGTCCTGTGGCATTTTTAAAGACTTAATGAGCTTTTGTGGGATAAATCCCACTTTGTCAGATGCTTGAAAATGGAAAATTTACAGTATGGGAGGGAAAAATAAATGCAGTGAAATGTAAATCACAGGATCAGGTCAGACTATTTCAGCAAATCAAACAAGTTGTTTCGATTGGCACAATGTGGAACAATATATAAGAAAGTGGGGTGATTGAGAGAGGTGAAAGTCACTGTTTGTAATGAGAAAGACAGCCCATATCTCTATTCAAACCCAAGTTAGTAGTGTCAATTTTGGATATGAATTCTAACTCTGTAGTTTCTCTTTGAAGCTTTAGAATCATAGAATAATAGGGTTGGAAGGGACCTCGCGAGGTCATCTAGTCCAAGCCCCTGCTAAAAAGCAGGACCACTCCCACTAAATCACCCCAGCCAGGGTTTTGTCTAACCGGGCCTTAAAAATCTCCAAAGATGGAGATTCTACCACCTCCCTAGGTAGCACATTCCAGTGCTTCACCACCCTCCTAGTGAGAAAGTTTTTCCTAATATCCAACCTTGACCTCTCCAGCTGTAATTTGAAACCATTGCTCCTTGTTCTGTCCTCTGTTACCACCGAGAACAGCCTAGCTCCCTCCTCTTTGGAGCACCCCTTCAAGTAGTTGAAGGTTGCTATCAAATCCCCCCTCAGTCTTCTCTTCTTTAGACTAAATAAGCCTAGTTCCTTCAGTCTCTCCTCATAAGTCATGTGCCCCAGCCGCCTAATCATTTTTGTTGCCCTCCGCTGGACTCTTTCTAATTTGTCCACATCCTTTCTGTAGTGGGGAGCCCAAAACTGGACACAGTATTCCACATGCGGCCTGACCAGTGTCGAATAGAGGGGAATTATCACATCTCTCGATCTGCTGGCAATACTCCTACTGATGCAGCCTAATATGCCATTGGCTTTTTTGGCAACAAGGGCACACTGTTGGCTCATATTCATCTTCCCGTCCACCATAACCCCCAGATCCTTTTCTGCCGCGCTGCTACTTAGCCGATGGGTCCCCAGCCTGTAGCAGTGCATGGGATTTTTTCGTCCTAAGTGCAGGACTTTGCACTTGTCTTTGTTGAACCTCATGAGATTTCTTTCGGCCCAGTGTTCCAATTTGTCCAAGTCTCCCTGGATCCTGTCCCTGCCCTTCAGAGTCTACCATTCCCCCAACTTGGTGTCATCCGCGAACTTACTAAGCACGCAGTCTATTTCATCATCAAGATCATTAATGAAGATGTTGAATAGAACTGGCCCCAGGACTGACCCTGGGGCACTCAACTCGTTACCGGTTGCCAACCAGACATCGAGCCATTGATTCCTACCCGCTGAGCCCATTGATCTAGCCAGTTTTCTATCCACCTTACGGTCCACTCGTCCAACCCATACTTCCTTATCTTGCCGATGAGAATGCTGTGGTAAACCATATCAAAAGCCTTGCTAAAGTCAAAGTATACCATGTCAACGGCTGTTCCCGCATCCACAGATCCAGTCATCTCATCATAGAAGGAAATCAGCTTGGTCAGGCACGATTTGCCCTTGGTGAATCCATGTTGACTGCTTCTGTTCACTCTTTTCCTCCAAGTGTTTCAGGATGGATTGTTTGAGGACCTGCTCCATGATTTTCCCAGGGATTGAGGTGAGGCTGACCGGTCTGTAGTTCCCCGGATCCTCCTTTTTCCCTTTCTTAAAGATAGGTACTATATTTGCCTTATTCCAATCCTCCGGGACCTCCCCTGTTCGCCACAAGTTCTCAAAGATAATGGCCAGCGGCCCTGCAGTCACTTCCGCCAACTCCCTCAGCACCCTCGGATTCAGTTCATCCGGCCCCATGGACTTGTGCACATCCAATTTCTTTAAGTGTTCCCTAATCTGACTTTCCATCACCGAGGGCCGCTCTTTTCTCCATTCCGCGTTACCCTGTGTAGTAGCCTGGGAGCTGGCCCTCCCTATGAAGACTGAAGTAAAAAAAGCATTGAGTACTTCAGCCTTTTCCACATCATCCACCACGAGGATGCCTGCCCCATTCAGTAAGGGACCTACACCACCCCTGATCCTTTTCTTGTTGCGGATATACTTATAGAACCCCTTTCTGTTATCCTTCACATCTCTTGCTAGCTGCAACTCCAATTGTCCTTTGGCCTTTCTGATTTTATCCCTGCAGTCCTGAGCAATTATCTTTATACGCCTTCCTTGACATCTGTCCAAGCTTCCATTTCTTGTAAGCTTTCCTTTTATGTTTCAGCTCCCCGCAGAGTTTCCTGCTAAGCCACACTGGTCGCCGTCCACATTTGCTGTTCTTTCTGCACATCGGAATGTTATCTTCCTGTGATTTTAACAGGGTTTCTTTAAAATACAGCCAGCTGTCTTGGACACCTTTCCCTTCAGATCAGCCTCCCAAGGGATCCTGCCCATCAGCTGCCTAAGGGAGCCAAAATCTGCTTTTCTGAAGTCCAGGGTGTGTGTTCTGCTTCTTTCCTTCCTTCCATTGATCAGGATCCTGAACTCTACCATCTCATGGTCGCTGCTGCCCAGGTTGCCATTTACTTCCCCGATCAATTCTTTTCTGTTTGTGAGCAATAGGTCTAGAGGTGCAAGGCCCCTGGTTGGTTCCTCCAGCATTTGTACTAGGAAGTTGTCCTCAATATTCTCCAAAAACTTCCTGGATTGCCTGTGCACTGCTGTATTACCTTCCCAGCAGATGTCAGGATAATTGAAGTCCCCCATAAGATTTAAAGTTGACCTGTTTAAGTACTGTAACAGACATGTTTTTCACGGTCTGACGGGGAGATTGAAGTGTTCCCCATTGGGTTTTAAACGTTGTCATTTCTGCTGTCAGATTTGTGTCCATTTATTTTATTGCACAGGGACCGTCCAGTTTGTCCAATGTATAAGGTCAGGGACAATGTATAAGGCCTAGGGGCATTGTTGGCCAAACTAGACTAACATGGCTACCTCTTTGGAGCTAGTGTACAGTGTTTGTTTTGAGAGCTAAGTACTCAGTACTTATTCTGTATGAATAACAAACTGTTTTTGTTCTGGGGGAAAGAAATTCATTTTCAGGTCAACCCAAAACTGAATTTTTTGCTGAATTGATAAATTGGAAAAATACGTTTTTGGTCAGTTGAAACATTTTGTTTTGATTTGGGTCATTTTTAACTTTTTGTCTTATTAAAAGCAAAGGAAAATTAAAAACAAAGAGCCTAGGTACACAAACCATGGAAGTGGTGGTACTCCCTTATAGCCTGCTTGTTAGGACAGTAATCTGGCATGTGGGAGATTTATGTTCAACTCCTTGTTCCAGGACAGCAACTGTAACCTGCTTCTCCCAATAGCACATTACACAGACTTAATGTCTGTTAAATGCTACTGATGACTTTTTCTTACTTTCCTTTATATTTAGTCTCTGTCTATAATCTGTATTTTTGTTCTGTATTGATGTTTAATAGGTTACAAATGGTGTGGGTTTTTATCATGAACCGAATGAGCTCCCAGATCAGTTCCTCCACACAGCGTAAGCGAATGGCTCTTGGAATTGTCATTCTTCTCCTTGTTGATGTGATATGGGTTGCCTCCTCAGAACTCACTGCAGTAAGCATTGTTTCATGCATCTTAAAATCATTCTATTTTTAAAAAGGAGGGAGAATAATATTACGTAGACGTTTTTGAAGCACTGATCACATTTACACACTAGAATTTACTTGACATTTTCATAATCTTAAAAATGGTGGTAAAAGTCCATGATCCAGGTAGTTAAAAGTACCGTATGGTATGTGAACTGAGATTTAGCAGCCAATACAATGTAAGCTTTGCTGTTTAATCTAGACATTCAGTATCTTGAACCAAACATATTTTTATTTTTTTAGTTAGGGAGTCAAACCCTTTCATAACGGATATTAGTTTTTTTTAAAAAAAGTCAAGTTTTGGGTCAAGGAGCAAGTAATCTAGTTGTATCCTTAAAAATTAGGCTGTAGAGTAAACCTGTCATTCTAGCCTTACATTTCAGATTATATGAAACTACTGCAAATAGCCTGTTAGGGAAAATTGTTATGGCCATACTGGTTCTTATATTGAAAAATCAGCAATTGTGCTATTGATAACCTAAAAAGTATGCTAAGTAGTTATAGATCACTAACTATTCCTTAACTGTAGTTTTTAAACAATACCACTTCATTCAGACATAAATTATAACCATATGACATATCTCCTTCTGAACTTCCTTAGAAATATTATATATTTTTCAGTATCAGTCTTGAAAGTGTTCCTTGCTAGAACATTTCCTCTGAAAGTACTTCCAGAGATGCATTGCATTGGTCGTTTTCTATGAGCAGCTAGGTACACCTCTGCTTTATTTCTGTTTTATTTCAGAAGTCTTACACTCTTGCTTTTTCCCCATTAGTATGCTGGCATTGTTAACGCCTTAAATAAAAATGATGTTTTATTCACCAATTTCAAATTTATTAAGTTTAGATTTTATATCACTAATTGTTTTATGTTTGATTCTGTAATACATTGATAAATTGATTTCTTAGGGTCTAATATTTTACAAATCAGTGCCTTAATGGGATTGTTATGCTTTCCTGTGATGTGTTGGAGATGAATCATTGGGCTGGGACAGTCTTCTGTTTTGGTCATATGTTCCAATATCTGTGTGTGTCTTGACTTCAAGAAGACCCCGTTGGGCTGATTTGTACTTGAAAAACACTGATTAATTGAGAAGTCACATGACAAACAAGTATTTTTGAAGATTGTAACAATTTATTTTCATTCCACAGTATGTTTTAGATACGTATCGGAAACCATTTTTCAGTACATTTGCAAAAACATCCATGTTTGTTCTATACCTCTTGGGATTTATTGTTTGGAAACCATGGAGACAACAGTGCACTCGTGGGTTTCGTGGAAGGCCTGCAGCTTTTGTAAGTGTTTTTTTTTAAATTTAATAACTTAAATATTGTTACTCCTGCAAATATATAAACAATAATTCAAAATTTTACCAGAGGAAATTGAAGGTTAGTCCATACTTAACAAGAGCATTGCTATTGTGATATTGGCAATGCCCCCAATGGAGATGCACATTATGCTTGCAAAAATTTCTTTAACCTGTATAGTTAAGCCACTTTCCTGAACAAAATTAGTTTTACTGGCAAAAATAGTTTTGACATTATAAGTTGCATCTACATGAGTGTTTTGCTGTCATAGCTGTGTCAGTTGGAGGTGTGATTTTTGTTTTGTTTTTGTTTTCTTTTTTTCTGCTAGTGTAGGCCTTACAATAAACTTCAGGATTTAAGTGAATCAAATACTCATTTCATTAAAATACCATTACAAACTGATCGGACAGAAATGGTAATTGCAGTAGTAACCTAGTGGAATTAACTGTACTTTGTACATTTGTACAATTGAATCTACACTTGGAATTAGTATGCTTAACATTATGATTTATCACTTTTTATATCCAGTTTCTTCAGAATAATTCTAAATAGCATGTTTAGAGAGAAGACAATCAGACTTTTTTATAGATTATGTTCAAGAAGGTGGTGAAATGTGTTTTCCTTTTCTGTCACCTACTACTATATGTGTAGGGTTTTCTCTCGTTAAACATATTAGTAAACAAGGATCCCTCTCAAATTATAATGGGATATTCTATTTTCAAATTTGGTGTTTGATATGTGTCTGAAGACTCTAAATTCTCATGAGAGGTCTGGAACTTACATGATGTAAGGAACATCAGGAACAGTCACCGTGGATTCACCAAGGACAAGTCAGGTCTGACCAATTTGATTGTCTTTGGTGAGATTACTGGCTCTGTGGATGTGGCAAAAGTGGTGGACATGATACACCTTGACTTTAGCAAAGCTTTTGTTATGGTCTCCCACAATATTCTTGCCAGCAAGTTAAAGTGTATAGGTTGAATGAATGGACTATAAGATGGATAGAAAGTGGTTAGATCATTAGGCTCAATGAGTAGTGAGCTCAATGTCTAGTTGGCAGCTAGTAACAAGCGGAGTGCCTCAGGGGTTGGTGTGGGGCCTGGTTTTGTTCAATATCTTCATTAATAAGCTGAAGGCTGAGTTGGCTTGCACCCTCATCAAGATTGCAGATGATGACACTAGAATGGTGGGAGGGGTAGATAGCCTGGAAGGCAGGGATAGGATACGTTGATACAGAGTGACATAGATAAATTAAAAGATTGGGGGAAAAGAAATCTGATGAGGTTCAACAAGGACAAGTGCATAGTCTTGCACTTAGGATAGAAGAATGCCATGCATTGCTTACAGACTGGGGACTGACTGGCTAGGCAGCGGTTCTACAGGTAAGGACCTGTGGGTTACAGTGGACAGGAAGCTGGATATGAGTCAACTGTGTGCCCTTATTGCCAAAAAAGGCTAGCGGCATATCAAGCCTCGTTAGTAGGAGCATTGCCAGCAGATCAAGGGAAGTGATTATTCCCTTTTTTTTTGACACTGGCGAGGCCTCATGTGGAGTACTCTGTCCAGTTTTGGCCCCCCGCTATAGAACTGATGTGGATAAACTGGAAAGAGTCCAGTGGAAGATAATGAAAATGATTAGGGGTGAAATGCATGACTTATGAGGAGAGGCTGAGGAAACTAGGCTTGTTTACAGAAGAGAACAATAAGGGGGGATTTGATAGCAGCCTTTAACTACCTGAAAGGGGGTTCCAGTGAGGATGGAGCTAGGCTGTGCTTAGTGGTAGTAGATGACAGAACAAGGAGCAATCATTTCAAGTTGCAGTGGGGAAGGTTTAGCTTGGATATTAGGAAATACTTTTTCACTGGGAGACTGGTGAAGTACTAGAATGGGTTAATTAGTGAGGTGGTGGAATCTCCATCATTAGAAGTTTTTAAGGGGCAGCTAGACCAAGCCCTGCCTAGGATGATTTAGTTGGGATTGGTCTTGCTTTGACCAGTGGGTTGGAGTAAATGACCTCCTGAGGTCCCTTCCAACCCTAATCGTCTATGGCTCTTCTATGAGAGATATAAAGCAACTTCAAGGAAAATTTCAGAAGACTAGAAAAGTGCTATTCCTGTGCAAGTATTCAAAAAATGCATGTGGAATCACCTGGGTAACCATATGTCCGTTAACCAGACGCCACTCCCAAGGAAAACAAAAGTGATATAGGATTTAATTGAGAAAGAATTAACAGATATAATTAGTGCTAGTCATTATGGTTTTATAGAAAATAGGTTTTGTCAAACATGACTTGATTCTTTGAGATTACAGATGGGGTTAAAAACGGTAACGGCATAGATGTAATGTACTTAATTTTTGTAAGGTGTGTACCTTAATATTGTTCAAAATTCTGGTTAAAAATGTGCGTTGTATTCTAGGAAGAAAGCATACATGAAAAAGAATAAGAACTGTCTAATCTCTCAAAAAGTAGTTGTCAGTGGAGAATCATCTTGATTGGGGTACTTCTAGTGGTGTGCTGCAAGATTTAATATTAGGCGACATTCAACATTATTTTTAGTGATTTGGAAATAAATATAAAATCACTAGTGATAAAATTTTTAGATGAGACAAAGATTGATGGAGTAGTAGGGAATAAGGAAGACAAGGCGGTTATTCCAACTGATCTGAATAGGTTGGTAATGTTACCCTGAGCTTCTGGGTCAGCAGGTCAGATTCCCTTTCCTTAAGAGCTCACTGCCTGCAATTCAAATTCCCCCTTCTTGGGAACTTATTGAATCGACCCATCAGATTCCCTCCCCTTAGGGCTTACTGAATAAAGGTCAGGTAGTTTTTCCTCAGTTTCCCCACTCCTGGAGGCTCCCTGAGGACAACTGTTAGTTCCTCTTCCTGTGAGAGCTCACTGACTTAGGCCTGGTCTACACCATGGGGCTAAGTTGATGGGAGATGCACAGTCTGCGTGCCGCAGAATGCATTTCTCCCGTTGACTTAGTTACTTTGACTTACCACGCTGTCTTCACTCATCTGCGTCGACCGACAGTGCTCTCCCGTCGATGCAGCGTTACTCTACTCAGAGGGGTGGAGTTACTGCATTGATGGAAGAGCACTTCCAGGATCAATTGAGCAGGTTTACACCAGGAGCATCGCTGCCCCAAAGCAACATTCGGGGCACAGGCTGGCTCGCCAACGCCTATGGTCTACACTGGCCGCTCAATCGATCCCGCTGCATTGATCTGTGGAGATCGATGCAGAATTTTCAGTGTAGACCTGGCCTTAGCGTTACAAGGTTTAGATAGCAGTTAATGGTTTTAGAGAAACAGCATGGCACATCTGTCCGATTTAGAGACTACAGTTTATTGCCCTATTGTACAACTGCTAAGTGTGAATGTGATAAATGAATACGGCAGTAAAGCAGTAGCTCACCAACCAATGTTATAGTCTCCAGGTGAATCTTGGTGGCCAGTGAAGGTTCCTCTCTATATGGGCCTTCTACTCTGCACCTTCCATCAGTACAAGATGAGGTCAATCTTTGGACTTCAGGAAGCACTCACTCCACAATCAGACCATCTCATATTTATAGAATCTCGTCACTGACACTTGGCAGCAACACCATATTTCCTTATTCCAAGAGGGTTGTCAGAAAAGGGAGTGGGGAGACAGCATACCCTGACCACATCCTGCACATTTGCTGAGTTAATATTCAACAACTCTTGGAAATTTCACCCACATTCTGTTACTATGGCACCTATCATGTTCAGGCATCTGGCATGTTCTGCGGTTAAGGTTCAGAGACAGTTCTACTATATTTTCAGACATCTCAAAGGGTCATGCCATGGCTCATGCCTGTTTTCCGCTTTCTGCTCAATTGCTGGCAAAAGTTGCTAAATGCCCCCTTATAGTAACCTGAGCCCATTTAAAAAAATGTATTTCAATACAGACAGATGCAAAGTTATACACTTAAGAACAAGGAACACAGACTGTGTCCTTGGAAGCAGTGATTCTGAAAAGGATTTAGGTGGTATAATGGATAAGCAACTAAACATGTGCTTTATAAACAATTCACATTAGATCTTTTTGCCAAACCCATGGTTTTAGGAAAGGGGAAGTGACATTACCTCTGTATAGAACATTGGTGAGTCTTAAACAGGAATCCTGCATACCATTCTGGTGTCAACATTTAATGTATTGAAAAACTAGAGTGTGTTTAGAAAAGAGGCACAAAAGTGAAATGAGAGTGGGAGAAAGTGCCATCTGTGAAAAAGATTTAAAAATCTCAATCTACTTAGTTTATCAAAAAGAAGATTGAGATGTGATTCAACTACAGTGTCTAAGTACTTTCTAGGGGAGAACATACTGGGTATGAAAGGGCTCTTCAGTCTAGTGGAGAAGGGCATAACAAGACTTAATGGATGAAGCCAGATAAATTCATTTTTAATAATGATGGTGATTGACTACCGGAGGAAATTACCAAGGGATGTGGTGGGTTGTCTATCTCTGGATGTTTAAATCACTACTGGATGCCTTTCTGGAAAATATGTTTTAGTCAAGCAGGAGTTAGTGAGCTATGTGCATCTGTCACTGATCTTTGCTATGTAGGACATCTGACCAGATGATCTAATGGTCCTTTCTGGCCTTATACTCTGTGATTTAAGTAAAAGTAGTGCATAAATCCCTCTCAGATGTTGTAATTTTGAAGAGAAGGATTTTGTATTTCTAGCTTGAGTTCTTTTGTCTTTTTCCTTATAGGTGCATAGCAGGACCAAAGAACCACTTAAAAACAATAATTTTTGTTCATTAGATACATGATACATTCCATTTCTCTGGGGAATGTAATGTCTTTTGGGTCTATTTATGGTTAAAAAAATCGATGGGTAACATTTAAAAGTGTTGAGATCTTTTCCTTTCTGGTGCTTTTTAGAAATGTGCTCTGTATACTGTAACTATTTAATCTATTTTTCATTATTCATTTTAGTAATATCTAGATAGGATCTTGGGAATTATATCACTCTTGAAAATATGGTAGACTTGGTACTGCAAAATGAAGAATGATCTGGGTAGCTTAAAGAGCCATTGATGGTAACATATTTTCAAAGCACAGTGTAGAGATAGGACTGTGGCCTCATTCCCAACTTAATGCAAATTTTTCTTAAGAGGGGAACTGAGCAGTTCTATGTAAATATCTTGTTACTAATAGCTGTACTATTAGATATTTGACTGTTTTAAACAATGCTTTATGCCTCAACCAGCTTAATATATTTATATTATTTATGTTAAGCTCAATAATTCCTTCAGCATTTCTGTTAATAAACAGTTATATTTAAATTGTGTTAAGCCCATGGGGAATTGCTTTCATAGAGCTTATTGCAGAACAAGACCTAATTTTGCTGTTGCTGATCTTCTCTGTTAGCTTGTAAAATATAAATAAACTTTATTTTTTCCTTTCAGTATTTTGTGACAAAACTAGTGTAAAAAAATTTTACTTATAATTTTATATTAAAATTTTACAATGACTCATTAGAATTTTAAATGTAAAATCTCTAATTAGTTTGCAGATGCTGAAGGTTATTTTGCTGCTTGTACAACAGATAACACTGTGAACAGTTCTTTGGTAAGTCCCTTAATTTTTTTTTTTGTATGGTCATGACACCATTATATTTGTCAGTTATTTCCCTTCTATTTTCAAGATTGTAAAGTTAAATTTGCCGGGATTCATTGAATAAGATTTGTTAAATTCATCCTTTTAATCAAAAACGCTGAAAAGGATTTAGTTAAAATGGCAAGAATGTGTGATGCACAGAATAGTGCTATTCATAGTGGAAGAGGTGGAATCTTTGTAACATAAAACATTGAGTGGAACTATGAAAGAAATGTCAGTATGTTGTATAAGTAGAGTCCTGCAGATCCGCTGGTATCTGCATCAGATCTGCAGGTAGGTGTGGATACTGGCAGTCCCATTGTTGCGGATTGGCTGCGGCTGCAGGTTCTATTTTTATGATCAATCCCTGCAGCTGCTGCTACGATCTGCATCGTCAGCAGTACACAGGGGAACAAGGAAGCGCTCCAGCCAATCCCAGTTGAGCTCTGATTGGTGGTCTGCCAGCCAGAGTCTCAGTCACAACAGGCTGGGGCTTGGAGAGACACCACTCACTGTCAGTCAGTTAGCAAGCTGGCCTTTGATTGGCTTATTCCCTATACCTTCCCTGCCCACTTCTTAATTTTCTTGTTTGCGGTTTGTATGCCATGCTGTCAATCAGAAATTTCTTTGGTGGCCAAGGAAGTCTGATTGACAGCACAGCATGCAAATCATAAACATGAAAAGGAAAAAATGGGTGGGAACCATGTGATGAATGAGCCAATCAAATGCTAAAATGCTTGACTGTGAGCCAAAGCTCAGTTGCGGATGCGGTTCCGGATCCACATAAAACATGGCATGCGGATCAGATAAAGACTGACATTGGGCGGGTGCGGTGCAGTTCTGGATCCTCGTTTTTTTTATCTGCACATGGCTCTACATATAAGTGAAAAGTTCCAAAAGGATAGCCGTGTTCGTCCAATTCAGCAAAACAGACAGAGAGTCCTGTGGCACTTTTAAAGTGAGATTTAAATCCCAGAAAAGCTCATACAATAAATAAATGTGTTAGTCTTTAAAAGTGCCATAGGACTCCTTGTTTGTTTAAGTGAAACAGTCCCAGATTTAGCTCAATTTTTGCAAAACAAAATATGGAGAGCCAATGATAAAATCCAACCATTCTTCAAATCCAAGGCTATAGAATAGTGATTCAGCTAGAGTTGAACACATTAACGTGTCATGATGCCACCTTACGCTTGACAGAGAATGGACTATCATCTTTCCAAATAAACTCCGGTTTTGGCTGATCAAATATTGGTGTTAAGCAGAAGCCAGGTTTACAATGTATGTGATCTTGTCAGTCTTTATTTTTAAATCTCATAGGTCCAGCATTTGGACTAGCTTAATACATTAACTTGGTAGGAGATTTTTTTTAAAAGAAGGTTTATTTATGGATTTGAAATATACTCTAGGATATGTGTCAAATCTGTGTAGTAGAAAGTGAAATAATTTAGTGGTGGTAATGAAGAGACGTGTTAGATGCGGCTTAATAATTCTGATTGTCTTGCTATTTTATAGAATTCATTTTTCCATTAGTATTTCATTTTCAGGTATCTTAAGTTAACAGTATTGCTTACAGTTTAAATGTTCTGCTTTAAATGCATATACTGCTTGTCCTGCATTTCAGAGTGAACCTTTGTATGTTCCTGTAAAATTTCATGACTTACCAAATGAAAAGAGTGGCAGCGCTAACAGTGATACTGAGAAAAGTGAGTAAAGACGTCAGAATTTCCAAATGCTTTTTTGATACAGAGAATATTTTTGTGTCTGTATAGCCCTTGTCATGCCTACAGAGCTAGCTGCACCGCTGTCCTGTTCCTGGTTTCAGTAAGCAAATCCCCTTAAGTGTCAGCCCTCATGATTTTGCCTTTCCTGGGGTGGAATTTTGTGACATTTTTCCCACTTTCAGACTTGGTTTGGTCTTAGTAGTTAGGTTGAGAGCTGTGTTGATCAGGGTTAAAAATGTTTTAATGAGTAACTGCATTTGTGAGCTACTACAGTATAGTACTACTACTATAGAAAAATCTGAGACACTGTTGTAGTTAATATTGTTTATTAAAAATCATTTAAATAAAAGCATAAGCAATTCACCCTGATTTGTATATAACGTTTACCTGTCTGACGTAACTATTAGATTCTTTGGTCCATTCTCATAGTTCCAAACCTGAAAAGTCCTCCAGATTCCTGCTGAAACTTTGAGGATCCGTTTAATGTTCCTGCTATATCACAAACATCCTTTTCTTACAGTTTAGCATAACTTCATGGGATACTTTTTACTGATGATAAAGCCCTCTTGTCTAAGGAGCAAGACACCAGAGTGAAATCCTGGCCCAGGATGAAGTCATTGACTTCAGAGGGGCAAGGGCTTAATCACAGAACTAGAAAAGGGAAGTTCAAATCATTAGCACTCTGTCACTGAGATAAGTCTTTTGTTGTTAATGTAATCATTACTTGTGTTGTGGAATCTTATCAGTTTAAAATGGTAGAGGCAACATTGTAAGATCAAAAATGTAACTTTAATTTTCCTATCTGTGGAAATTCATGCAACTTAACATATGTTAATTTCTTTTTAAAAAATTTTAGAACGTGAATTGTTGCACATTTTTAAACATAAAATGTGCATACGAAGTAGACGGAAAAATGAAGTTTCCAAGGAGTTACTATAAACAGACCATAATAATTATTTAAAACAAGTTATGAGGTCCTTTTCCGTTAGTACCCCATGACAGTGATTCTCAACCACTGTGTCGGGACACAAAAGTGTGTCGCCAAGAACCAGGAGCTGTGTCTCAGAAAACTGGCAGCTCAGCTTGGAGCCAGCTTGGGGCTCCAGCCACCCGCCACTCTCTGCTGCCTGCAACAGCCTGCTGCTGCTGCACAACCCAGGCAGTAGCCAGGTCCAGATGAGTAAAGGGACTTAAAGGCTGCAACCAGAGATCCTGGGCTTGGAGTGGGGCGCACCACCAGCCCCACAAAAATAAACCCGGCTCCATCAAGCCAGACCACCAGGGCACCAGCCTGCACTAGCTTGACTCTGCCCCCACCCAGGTCCTGGAGTGCTGCATTCACCAGACCGCTGCAGCCTCCCAAGCGGTCCCAGCCCAAGCGCCAGCGCCACTGGCAGATTGTAGTATGTCACGCAGAGGAACATCATCTGTCAGGTGTGTCACGAAAGAAAAAAGGTTGCGAACCACTGCCCTATGAAGTAATAAAAATACTATTTTGGTAAAAAAGAACGAAAGCAAATCTCTTGTTGGAGGGGAAAGCTTTTTGTCATGATTTGTGAACTGCTGTAATCAATGGGATCAAACATGAATGATCACATGTCACTTCATTTTTTTCCTTAAGCTCCCAAAAAGCCTCGAGTCAGATTCAGTAATATTATGGAGATTCGACAGCTCCCATCAAGTCATGCATTGGAAGCAAAGTTGTCTCGCATGTCCTATCCAAAGGAGCAGGATTCAATATTAAAAACTGTAGGGAAACTCACTGCAACTCAAGTAGCAAAAATCAGCTTTTTCTTTTGCTTTGTGGTATGTCCTTTGTTCTTTAAGAAAATTGTGTATAGCAACAAATATAAAACCGTTTTATATAGTAATGGAAATGTACTTGTAATTAACGTGAAAGTGTGGTCTATTTTTTATCAGAGTTTTTCTCATTTTATAAATATGCTAGCTACAGTGTAACCTCTCTTATCTGCACTTCCCCAAAATGCAATTCTAAACAGCACAGTGGGTTTTCAGGGTTTCACTTAATTGTAGCACAGGTTCCGGCGTTGGCAAGGCCATTGTAAATCACATGATACTCTCCACACATCAGAATGAGTGTGGTAAATCACGTACCCTCTTGCACTGGCAGAAATCCAAGATTACTTAAAACACCAGCAGCTGTTCCTTCCTTGTACAGAGTAGTGGGGCCAAGCTCTGTCTGTACCCACAATTTTGTGGATGTAGCATGTAGAACTACCTTTCAATTTGGGGTTGGAGAAACAAAAGTGCCTATAAATGCAGCTGTTGCCCAGCTGTCTTTCTATGGCACTCATAAAAGCTGCCACCACGTTGTCTGTGGCATCTTGTGGCATCGTGCCCAGCCTATGCAGTGATGTGAAGAAGTTGGCCTGTGGTGCAGAGGATCTCCTCAACTCTACCCCATGAGAATAGGGAGGACTGCAAAAATATCCTTATTTTCATCAGCAGGCTGGTCCTTTTTAAAGCAGCAATTCTCAATGTCATGGAAGCACAGATGAGAACACATTTCCTAAGAGACAACAATGAAGAGGAGGGCAACAGAGCAGTGGTGGCCCTTCTTGCAGTGGCTCCCACTGTACTGCTAGAGAAGTTTTAGGTAAAATATAGTAAAGAGCAAGCTACATGTAGCTCTTTGGCCAGCAGAGGTAGGGATATAGCAGCTCTGTAGGTGGCTTTGACTGGTGTACTGACAAGAGGAGAGTGATCTGACAAATGTAATGTCTTGAGATGGATAGATAGGAGAGGATGTCTACAAAATTTAAAGGCAAACCTGTTGCATGTTTTATGTATAGGAAGGAGGTGAAAAAGTAACTACCTTTTTAAAGATTGATTTTCAATTTATGCATATGTATTTAAAAACTGTCTGGAATAATTTCAAAAGGGGTAGCCGTGTTAGTCTAGGTCAGCCACATAAACAAGGAGTCCTGTGGCACTTTTAAAAACTAACACATTAGTTATCACATGAGTTTTCGTGGGTGAAAATCCCACTTCAAAGCGTCAGATGAAGTGGGATTTTCTCCCACAAAAGCTCATGCAATAAATACATTTGTTAGTCTTTAAAAGTGCCACAGGACTCAGTGTTTGGTTGTTTTTTTTCCAAACTGAGTGTTGATTTTTGGTTATTACTGACTTGCAAGTGCCATTTTCACTGATTATCTTCAGTTCATAATTTTTCTGAAGTCTGTCATAATTACGTTCTTCTCGCAGACGCATCTGAAACAGTTCATGTTGCCTATTTTCACCACTGCTGCTTAATGCCTCTGCCTTTTCTTAATAAAAATTAGAAATTGATATTATTTATAAGGAAAAAGGACTTGCATGGTAAACCTTGTTCTGATTGGTTTTTGTGGTAAATATAGAAAAATCTAAAAACGCAGGATTTAACGCATAGGAAAAATAGATTGTTTAAATACTTTTTGTGATTGTCCATTTTTTAAAAACTATTTTCTTTGTTCTGCAGTGGTTTTTGGCAAACTTCTCGTATCAAGAAGCACTCTCAGATGCACAAGTTGCTATAGTTAATATCCTGTCTTCAACCTCTGGTAAGATATAAAATGTGCATTGTAAGAGCTACTGAAATTAGCTGTTTATAAATTCTCTTTTTGTTATGCCAGCACTATTTCATTAAATTGACTATTATGTATATCTTTGAGAAGCATGAAGCTTAAAAAATCAAACGTGATAGCTTAGAAGCATTCCCTGTGTTGCAAATTATTTTACTGTCTTTATGTCTCACCACTTTGCTACTTGCATTCTTTTTTGTCTATATCGTTCTGTATATACTTTACCTTTTTATAATAAGGACGCTTTGGGGGCTGTAGTAGTTGGAGGGAACCCTGAAGTTTTAGGTGGCTGTTACATAAGAAATTGAGCTACTTTTCTAGAACACACAGTCGTATCTGAGACAGATATACTGAATATGCTTGACTATGAGAGGGGTGTTTTAAAATTTCAGATTTTAACACCATTTTGAGTTTGCAACATGCAAACTTTAGCAGTGGAAAATTTGCAGGTGTAGTAATGTTTAGATCCACTCAATTCCACTGTTCTGGAGGGGTGGGATAACATACCAAGCTACATTGTTTTTAGGAAGTGGTTACTCCTCCACTGAAGTGCCTTAGTTTAAAAGTATATGAGGTCTTCTTCATCTCTGATAATACTATTGGCCGCAAGCCCCCAATCACTGTCCCTAAAATGGTCATCAAGTTCTCTAAATAGGTTTTTTTTTACCTGTTCAGTGAAACTGTCTCAATTTTATCATAGCATGACAGACACTAATTGCTCCACTTAGTTTTGCTTTAACATGTGGTTTGACTTAGTCTTTCAAAGCTGGTATTTACATTTATTACAATTCAAAAAATTGGTCTGACGAAGTGGGATTTTCTCCCACAAAAGCTCATGCGATAAATAAATCTGTTAGTCTTTAAAAGTGTCACAGGACTCTGTTTTTCTGCAATAGACTAACACAGCTACCCCTTTGGAACAAAAAATTCTGGACTGCTTTACTTACTGCGGTTTAAAAAGTGTAATTCTAAAACACACAATTGCACTGCTTTGACACCGGCTGATTTTTGTTGTTTGGGGGGGGGGGGGGGGGGGGGGGGGGGGTTTTGGTTTTGGTTTGTTAATATGACTTAACTGAATTTTATTGGTCTGGGTCATAGATTTTCAGTTTCAATTTCGACACTATAAACATTTTAACAATACAAGAAAATTAAGGCGAAACTGATAGACTGGTTCTATCAAAAAGATTCAGATTAGAAGTATGGAAACCAACCTGAAGTGACTGACTAGCATTTAAAATAAATCGAGATAGCCATAGTAGTTTATTGAACAGGTTAGTAATCAAGTTTGAAAAGATGTTATACCTTTTATTGTCTCTTGCAGGACTTTTTACCTTAATCCTAGCTGCACTGTTTCCAAGCAACAGTGGAGACCGGTTTACCCTTTCCAAGCTCTTAGCTGTTGTTTTAAGGTAAGAATCTGAACTCTTAATCTCTAATCTCCTGCTCCTACCCTGTCCCTAACAAAATTGGTATTTTTTTTTAACCGTTTGAGATAGTTGAGTTGATTGGTGAAGATTGTTACTATTTCAAGATTAGTAGATCTTGGCAAGTTTTAAGAAAAATAAAACCTAGAAGAAAGAGTTCTTGCTAAAATTACAAGTATTGTAACCAGAAGCCTCCTCCCTCTAAATATAAACCTTTCTTTAATTGAATTTCCTATATGCTTGCTACTGAAGACTCAACATTATAAGTAATTGAGGATTAGGTTTAAGACATTTCTGCAATCTTGTGGTGTTACAGGTCTGCTCTGGAATGACTTGTTTCGTTACTTTCATTTGAACCCATTCTTGGGTCAGACGGCTTTGGGGTGCGGAATTGGGGAACTAATTTGAAGTTCAGCTAATTTTGACTTTTTAATATTTGTGTCTGAAAGTAACTTCTAAATATTTAGATAAATTAGGAAAAACAATGCTATGAGATATGGATAATCTGGTTAGTTTCACAATTTTGTTCTACTTTCAGTCAGAGATTTAGATCTGCTTTCCATGGTTTTTTTATTTTGTTTTTGTCTTCTCCGCTATCTGTGAGTAAGGTTCTGATCAAGTATGTATTGTATATAGGACAGTAGTGATACACTTCAGATTTCTTTGTTTTATTAGTCAGTTAAAGTGAATCTACTACTCAGCTATAATGGACAGGATGTCTTTAAGCAATTAAATTTTATCAATCATTTAACCTAATTTAAGATAGGATTTGGTTGTAAAATTATTATTAGATTATAAATACTAACACATTTTTCTTGTGTTAGTTAATTTTAGATTTTGTTTTAATGCAGCTGGAAAGTATTAGATGTTTAATGACACTTTTTCATGTTGGCCTTGTTCTTTCAAAGACCGGATCTGTAATTCAGTGAAGTCTGTGGAAAGAGTCACTTTGATTTAACTGAGATTTGGAGTAGATCTTAAAATACGGGTTCACCAAAAGCTGGATTCAGTCTAATTACAAATAACTAAAGTCTGTTAGCTGTTCATTGCTGTGTGAGTGAGGTGAGTGAGTGAATGAGTGAGATTTTTTAAAAAATCCATGTTATGCCTAATAGTTGGTGATGTTTTTTCCTAGCATTGGCGGTGTAGTACTTGTTAATCTTTCTGGGTCTGAGAAATCTACTGGAAGAGGTACAATAGGTATATTAATTTTTAAAAAATTTTATATTGTAAATCAAAATACCAAGATAAATGTAACTTTTTAAACACTATTCAAAACTGCAGGGTGGGAGAAGGAAATACAGTATAAATTTATCATGTATTAGACTCTGGAAGATTGTCTTAACTGATTACTGAAAGGGTCTTGTTTCGAAGAATGTTTTTATTAATTACCTTTTCAATATGTGCATATAGAGGATCACATCTTCATAAGTCTCATTCATTTCATTTAGTAATGGATTCTATAGTAAACTATTACAATTAGAAAATTGCCCAATACAGAGATTCATGTATGATAGTCTGATACATAACGCTCTGCCTAACCCATTTGTCTTAAAACAATATTTTTGATCTTTTCCAGGTTCATTGTGGTCTCTTGTTGGAGCAGTGCTGTATGCTGTCTATATAGTTATGATAAAAAGAAAAGTAGACAGAGAAGATAAGCTTGATATACCAATGTTCTTTGGTAAGAATAGCAATATAGTAATATAGCAATGGCTATATTGAAAACAAATCTTTCATTCACAGAATGACTAAATCCTTTGGTCTTCAGACACTAATCTTGTAAACATTTAAATGTGCATTCTTAGTGCCTGATCCTCAGGAGTGTTGATCGTTAGCAGCAGCTCTCACTGTAGTCAGTGGGATCCTTGGTGCTTGACACATCTCAGGCCTAGTCTACACTTAAAAAACAGCGTCGATCGATTGAGCAGGCACTCTAGACCCGCTCAGTTGACCCCAGAAGCGCTCTCCAGTTGATGTAATTACTTTACCCCCTCAAGTTGAGTAAGGCTGCATTGACCGGAGAGCACTGTAAATTGACGGTGACAAGTGAAGACGCTGCGGTAAGTAGAATCCACTAAGTCGACGGGAGATAAGTCTTCTGCGGAACACAGAAAGTATCTCCTGCCGACTCAGCGCTGTAGTGTAGACCTGGCCTCAGTATAAAGCCGTCAGTGATAAAGTTAGCTTATGTTGCTAATTCCTGTCATGTATTTTTATGTGGAATAACACTGGCTTGTTATATTTAAATCTTCATTGTAATGCAGGATTTGTACTGAGCATTTCAGATTAGTAACTCCATTTAGCAATGCTGTAATTTCTGAAGTCCAAATTATAACCGGAAACCATACGTGGTGCTGTAGAGCCTTACTAAATTGCAAAAATGTAGTGTTCTGTACTTGGCCCTGAACAAGGACTTAATAGTAAAGGGCTATTGTGTTTTAGCATATTAGTAATATTTCAAATGTAGTAATATATCATGAAATATAAATAAAAACTAAAGTGCAGTGATGAAATAAAGAACCATTGTACATTATCCTTACATTTGTGTTCAATTACTTGCTGATTCACACATCAGTAATTTTCAGTGAGTTTCCCCATCTTTGTGCCAAGTGAAGATCTAAGAAACTATTTGCAAAATTATAAGTTAGTAACCTGAAGAAGTGTCTACAAAAAGTTGAAACATGAATGAAGTGCTTAGGATGCATACAAAATTTGCCCTACATGCAAAATTAGGTGCAGGCACAAAATGAGTTACACCTAATACAAGGGCCATAAGAGGCAACAGAAGCCTTTCTAAATACATTAGGAGCAAGAGAGAGAGAATTTTTGTATGTCTTCTACTTAGAGAGGAGGGAGAGTTAGTAACTAATGACATCAACAAGGCTGACGTGTATAGTGCCTGTTTTGCTCAGTTTTCACTTAAATGGTTAATTGTGACCAGATACTCAACACAATATTAACAAAAAGCAGCAAGGAGTGCAAGACAAAATAGGGAAAGAACCGGGTTAAAGAATATTTAAAAGTTGGCAGGGTCTAATGAAATTCATCCTAGGGCCGGGGTTGGCAACCTTTACTGGCCCCTGTGCCAGGCCCATCCCCCCAAAACCCTTAGCAGGTGCCGGGGGCGGGACGCTCCTTTTCCCTGCTGACCCCACCCTGCAGCTGGGGAGTGGGGACAGGAGCTATGAGCTTTTTCTCCCTGTCAACCCTGCCCCTGAGCTTGGGGGCAGGGCCAGCAGGGGGAGCAATCATGTTGCTGCAGGATTCCCGCTCTGTATAGGGGGTTGCCGACCCCTGTCCTAGGGTAGTAAGGAACTAAGTAAAGCAATCTTGGAATTATTAGTGATTATCTCTGAGAACTCATGAAAGATGGGTGAAGTCGCAGAGTACTGTAGAAGGGCAAACATAATACCTAGGTTTAAAAAGAGAGCAGAGCAGTCTTAGGAGTTTACAGACCAGTTAGTGTAACTTTGATACCTAGAAAGATCCTGGATCAAATTATTATTATTATTATTATTATTATTATTAGTTTGTAAACACATAGATTAGAGATAGTCAATAGCAGGACTGTGGACCAAATCCAGACTGCCAGTGCTTTTGAGCAGATGCCCAAATCAGTTTATTTACTTTTTATCATTGTGTTTTTTTACTGTTATTTTCTCTGGAATCTGGACCTCGACTATACTTTGACCAGGAAATTTGGACCTTAACGAGAAATAGACTACAACTGACCTACAGGATAAAAGGGTTATAAGGAATAGCCAGGATGAATGTGTCAAGAATAAATCATCCCAAACCAACCTGCCTTCCTTCTTTGCAGTGTTACTGGCATAGTGCATAAAGGGAGGCAGTAGATGTGATATATCTCAGGTTTTGCTAAGACTTTTGAAACAGTTCCACATGACTTTCTCATTAGCAAACAAGGGAAAGCAGTCTAGATGAAATTACTATAAGGTGGTCTGCAGCTGGTTGAAAGACTGTACTCAGAGTAATTATCAGAGGTTTGCCGTCACACTGGGAGGATGTATTTAATGGGGTCTTTCCAGGATCAGTCCTGGGTCTGGTTCTATTTAATATGTTCATTCATGACTTGGATAATGGGGGAAGTATGCTTATAACATTTGTGGATGACACTACTCGGGGAGAGGTTGTAAGCACTTTGAAGGCCAGGATTAGAATTCAAAACTACCTTGACAGATGAAATTCAATAAACACAGGTGCAAGATGCTTCACTTTGGAAGGAAAAAAATTCAGTTGCACAACTATGAAATGAGGAATAGTTGGCTAAGTGATGGTTCTGCTGCAGAGGATCTAGAGTTTATAGTGGATCACAAATTGGATGATTCAATATAGTGAAGTTGTGAAAAAAGGTTGTTATTCTCTAGGGAAGTGGTCTTCAACCTTTTTTGGATCAGCACCCAGTTTTTCAATATTTTCACATTTGCAGTAAGTTTACCGCCCACCTACATAAATTGTTACTTTTTATAAATTGCCACTGTCCTTAAATTAATT
>ML685777.1:14558840-14614530 GCA_007922175.1 Pelusios castaneus
TGACCTGATGCTATGTCTTACACTCCCCTGCATTTAATTTCCTCCCACTCTGTAACTTTCCTATCTTCAAAGCGTCTGACGAAGTGGGATTTTCTCCCACGAAAGCTCATGCGATAAATAAATCTGTTAGCCTTTAAAAGTGCCACAGGACTCTGTTGTCTTTCTACAATAGACTAACACGGCTACCCCTTTGGAACTTAAATTAATTGTTACATTGTCGTACTGTTAATCGTTAATTATAATTTTCAATTTATTTAAATTTTAAACTCAGATATTTTAAATAGGATATCAAACAAATTTCATTCAAACAAAATGTATTAAGTATTTATTCATTATTCATACAAACTTTTTATAAATTACAGCCGGATGAGCATGGCCATTATCGCCTTCCTTCATTTTTGTTGCACCCCCCAAAAATCACAAAACGCCCACTAGTGGGCGGTATCGCCCAGATTGAAGACCACTGCTCTAGGGTGTATTAACAGGAGCATTGTATGTAAGACATGGGAGACAGTTATCCTACTCTGCTTAACACTTGTGAGGCCTCAGCTGAATTACTGGGTACCACACTGTACGAAAGATGTGGTTAAATTGGAGAGAACCCAGAGGAGAGGGGGAGAGAAAAAAAAAGAAAGGTGTAGAAAATCTGACCTTTGAGGAAAGGTTTAAAAATTGGTCATGTTCAGGCTACTTGTGGCCCAATCAGCAAGGAGCAGGAGCTCATGTGACATCCTCAAAGCCATACAGGTAATTTATAGATACATATACATATAATTTATGTGGATGCAGCCCACATATCACACAGAACTGCATGTAGAGCCCACAATGTGAAATAGGTTGAGAACCACTGCAACAGATAAAGGATTTGCAGATTCTCGTCAAGTAGACTGTATATTGGTAGTATCTTTTATACCATCACCTTTTTCATTGGCAATCATATTAGCATCCCTGTGGTAACTCTTGCAGTTGATTTAATCAAAAAGTTCAGAAATTATTGAATATAACTTTAGCTGTCCCGTTAGTCATTTTAATAGATGGAAACAAGTAAAACCATCACCATGTGGTCAGCTAGTTTTTCAGACCCATGAGCAAGTTTATCATGACCATCAGGATCTCATGCATAAAACTTTGAAAACTTCAGTAGTAGCCATTGACCTGGAATTAAATTCGCAATCTGTTCTTTCCAAGGCTTGATCTGTTGATTTTCTTTTCATGTGTAGGCACTGACAACCTGTTTTCTCTGTTTTCTTGTTACGACTCTTGTGGAACTGTCTCATGCACACCTGTTTCTAATGGAAAGTTACATTCAGGCAGGAGCTTTTACTGCCCAGCACCACTTTCAAAAAGTCCATAATGGACCTATGTATTAGTTTAAAAAAAATCATTTTATGCCTTGTTTCTAGACCAGCTGTCATATTTTGACTCTGTGCTGGAATAGAAAATATCTCCCATTTAGCCATTCAAAAAGAGAATGTGGTTTTGACAGCCTGGACTCCCCATACACGAGATCATCCCTGTTGCTGCTGTAAATTCTTTTTTGTTGGAGTCTTTAAAATGGAAGACGGCTTTACTTGGGGGAAGCCAAGTATCCACTATGAACTTAAGGAACCACTAAAAGCGTGGCATATTATAAATATTTGAATTAAAGTATTGCTTACCATTTTTGGTTAACGATTCCTGTATTCCTTTTCCCACGTATAGAAATAACCTATTAAGGTCGTTTTTCTGAAGCTCTTGCCGCACATTTGCACTGTAAGGGACACAAAGTAAGGAGAAAAGAAAGTATATAAAGAATTATGGTGAAACTAAAAGAAAATTAGCATTAATTTGTTTTTTATGTTCAGGTTTTGTAGGCCTCTTTAATCTGCTGCTGCTATGGCCAGGTTTCTTCCTACTTCATTATACTGGATTCGAGGCCTTTGAATTTCCCAGTAAAGTGGTATTGATGTGCATTGTCATTAATGGCCTTATTGGAACAGTTCTGTCAGAGTTCCTCTGGCTATGGTATGTACTGTTTACTTTATATAAATTGTGCTGAGGGCTGCTGAGGTATCTGAATGATTAGGCTGTGGGGGCTTCTTGTTTTTGTTTTCCAGTGATCTATAAAACAAGTCGGAGATAGAGGAAGTCATGTGAGACATCAAAACATACTGTTTAAAGGCAATTAACCGGATAATTGCAAAGAGAAATGTTTTGAGATTATACAAGGAAACTAGCATACATATTGTCTAGGACTGAGAAGAATAAATCCAGTAGTTCAATAATTTTATAATCAGCAAATACAGAAATTTTATGAGGAAAGATGAAAAACTTGAGGATCTGAAATTGTAGTGTTCTTGTGCTGATTTCTGCTGGAACAATACACTATAAAAAAAACAAGGTGAATATTAGTTGTCTTGGGTTATCTGAGTTTACATTATAACTATTGTTTAAATTCCAAGCTATTGCAATATACTTACTGCTAATGCAAGAATCATATCTAGTGGTCACTGTCCCTTAGTGGGTCACAGTTTAGGAATACCAGGTTCAGGACAAACTGATCAGAAATGGGGCTGACACACTTCAGATTAGTACTTCAAAAAAATACACTAATCCAGCAACAAACTTCTGCCTCACCACACACTGATTCACAAGAAGTCAAAAAAGCAGTCTCTTTAGATATTGTTGTTTCAGCACTCAGGCACTACACTTAATGATGAGTGGCTATTTAAAACCAATTTCAGCGAACAAAGGTCCTTCTAATCCCAAGAAATCAATTAATCAAACAACTAGGCCAATATATAACTCAGTCTTATCCAGTAATCATGCTGCTGCCAGTCATAATATCTAAAGATTTCTTATTAGAGAAAAAGAAATAAATGAGTTAAAATGGTCAAAGAATCATACACATACAATTATTGCAAAGTTCTTGTCAGGTTTTAACTGTGGTGAAATAAACTACTGGTTTGCAAAGTTGCTGGAATTACTCAAACATCTTGAGAGTCATCAGTACATGTTGAAAGCTTCCTTCTTAGAAGTCCAGTCCAGAGAAATGAAGCAGGAGGTGAAGACAAGATAGAGATGGTGAATAGTGCACCTGCCATATATATCTTCTGCCATATATACGGATGCCTTCAGTCTTAGTTTTTGGAAAATTACAAGTCCAAAATGGAGTCTCAGGTCTTATGAGCAAGTCACGTGTCCTTGCATGCTTTGTTGAGTCATAAGAGCAGCCACTGTCCATGCTTTGGCTGAAACAGTCACAAGAAGACCTATCAGGTGGGGATAGGGTTCTTTTATGTCTCTTCTGAGAGCTGAGTGTCCTCTTTAACTTGCATATCCTTTTACAATAGGTTGTGTAGCTTCAGTGTAGATTTTACGTTGCAGGTGTTACTCAGGAATGTGGCATATATGCAGGATGTCAGTACATAGCCAATATCATAACTTCAGATATAAAATCTGTTTCAAATACAAAACAAATGCCACCCAACCTTTTGCAAACAAATGCATTCATGATGCTTAAAATGCCTCGTACAAGAAGTCTGACCAATCTGAATTACTTCTGTACTTATTTTGTCCCTTTTAGTGTGTTGGTTTTAAGGTCATCTGTTCTAAAAAACTTGGGGTTTTTTATATTAATTTTTTTTATCCAAAAGACTTTTCCAACTGCTTGTTCAACCTGTTTGAGTTTAATAGATGTTAACAAAAATCAAAGTTTTGTGATGTGAATAAAAATCACATCCTTTTCCATTAACTGGGTTTTATGTGCATTGCTTCTGCAATGTCACTCCTACTAATTCTGCAATTATCCATATAATTACACAGGAAAGACAAGAACTGAATTTTTAAAAATAAAAATATTAGTATTCTTAAATTTAAGGTGTTGTTTAAAGTTGATAATTAGTATTGGTCAGGGGACATGGGTGCTCTTTTCTGTGGAAACCTTCAATAGGTTAGCAAAAAAAATGAAAACTGAATATCTTCAGCTAACAGAAAATTTGGATTTGGTAATGTCACTACGGACCATTATAAGAGATATACTGTGTCTGGTAATCCAATCCCTAGGAGAATGGAGCAGTGAGGCATCTGGATCACGTCTCCCTGGAGGCAATGTGGTGGAATTTCTGAATAAAACCTTTGCCATTTTCAACCAGAAACTTTATTGTTTTGGGGTTTGTTTGGTTGTGAGGATTTTAGTTTTGGTCTTTTGGGGGGAGGGGGAGGGATGGGCAGGGGGAGAGGAAAGGGAGGCAAGAGAGGTTCCTTATGTTATTTTACAAAAGGTCAGCCTTTGGAAAGTTGTTGGGTGTTCTGCAAAGGAATTTTGAAAATAAACCTTATGGCTTTAAACTTAAAACAAACTTTAACTAATAGTTAACTTTGATTACATCTCCTCTGCTCTTTAAAGCATTTAATTGTCTTAAGTTTTAAATAAGAATTTTATATTTTTTTAGGGGCTGCTTTCTTACCTCATCACTGATAGGCACACTTGCCCTAAGCCTTACAATACCTCTGTCCATAATAGCTGACATGTGCCTGAAGAAGGTAATGTACGCTTGCTTACTGATAAGATTTGAGCATTATTAACAGGCCTGAGTAGGTGTCTTTTTAATTCAATGGTAGTATTAAATCTGAATGAACACAATGTACAATATTTTTCCTTTTAATGTTAATTTTCAAGACTGAATTGTCAGTTCTCCTTCCTGTATATATCCTAATTTTGTTTGTTACAGCATACTTTATTTACCTTGTTGAAGTACAACTTGGATGAAAAGTAACTTAAATCATCAAATTCTCTCACTTCAATTCTCTTACCTGATCCAGTCATTTAACTAAACCTGTATAAGAGCATGTAACAGCATCAATCCTTACATAGCAAGTTAATGGTGTAAAATCCTTTCTGTGGCCTCTGTGTCTTTGAGAATATTCAATTTGTGATGTGGGCTAATGTCAGCAGAAAATGGGGAATTTAAAGCTTTATCCTAGAATATATAATATGGCAGCATTAAATTTGTAAATGAAGATTTCCCAATTATAAAAATAAACCTTATTTCCATGGACCTGCTGCTGTTAGGAGATTTACACTGCTGGTGCTTCTGCTCCGTCCCAGTAGTTCTCCTCAGCTCATAGATTGTGGCAGTAGTATGGAGATATCACAGGTAGAACAGTCCTGGACGAGAGCTTCACAAAACTCTAGGTCCAAGTTCAAAAGTCTCAAAGATAACTTGAGGGAGTGTTTCTTCTGGCCTCCATGAGAGTGCTTTCCCTCCTTCAGTTCACCATAAAGATCTTCTTTGGCAGTCTCTCATCTAACATTCAGTGGCATGGGCTGTCCATCTCATCTGTGATTTCATCAACAGAGTATGGATGGTTGGAATACCTGCCCATGTGAGAACCTCAGTGTCTGGAACCTTGTCTTGCCATCTTATCCTCATCTGTTTCCTCCGACAGCCCTGTGAAAGTGATTGATTCAGCTTCATAACATGGTGTCTGTAAACCATCCGGGTTTTGCATGCATACATCAAAGTTAGCAATAGGATGGCGTTGTACACCTTCAGTTCTGTTTACTGATTAATGCCTCTAAGCTCCCACACATTTTCACGTGGTCTGCTAAAGGCCACACTTGCTTTGGCAATTCTGGTGTTGGTTTCAACATCGTGACCTGCACTTGACAGTGTACTACTGAGGTAGATGAACTTGTCCACTGCCTGGAGGATTTGGCTATTCACTGTGGTAATAGGCTCTACATAAGGCGACCTTGGTGTGGCCTGGTACATCACTTCTGTCTTCTGGATGTTCATTGTGGGACCAAAATTGTCACAAGCTGAAGAAAAATAGTCTGCTGCATGTCAGACTCAGATTTGGCATTCAAGTAACAGTCATCAGAAAACAGAAGATCACACACTATCACTTCGTATACCTTCGCCTTTGCCTATAGTCTTCTCAGATTGAAAAGTTTGCCACCAGTCTGGTATCTGATGCCAACCCTGGAGTCACAGTCAAAAAAGATGTCTGTAAGCAGAAAACATCATAGTGAAGAGGAATGGAGCCAACACACAGCCCTACTTGATTCCGTTGGTGACTGAACATTGTTCAGATGACTCATTGTGATCCATTATGCGAGTGAGCATGCCATCATGGAATTGTCAAACCATCGAGATGAATTTCTTCTGGTTTATTACTTTGACTTTACTTTTATTCTTCTTTTAATTGACTCAAAGCTCTCTTCATCTTACAGATTTGTGTTTCTGTTTGCTAACATCATGGGCTCTTAAAGCTTTGTTGCTGTTTCTAATGTTGGAATAAATAATTATTCTGTTTTGCTGGAAATTCTAACTTTGGCAACTGAGATCGCTTGATCTGTTTCTACAATACCTGTTGTGCTCTTCAGTACCTGTTTAACTCGTTGGGAGTTTTCAAAATTTGTACAAGTACTGCTTGTTGGGGAAAGAGAGAGCATACATTTGTGCATAAGTGATGTACATCATAATTCTGTAAATTAGTGTATATAGTTTGACCACTATGTGGCTCTTTTACAGTTAAAGTGTGTCTCACAGAGCCTCTTCACCTACAAGACTGTGGGTGGAGAGTTTAGAGTTTCTGCCCTGAACAGTGTGGTGGGGTTTAGAGCAGGGATGGGCAAACTGCGGCCTGGGAAAGCCTTTCATCCAGCCCTCCAGCTGGGCCTGGCTGGAGTCCAGTGGCCTTTCCCACTGCACCCTCCTTTGCCCTGGCACTCTCCCACCATGTGGGCTCAGCAGTCCCCTGGCAGGAGCGCGGTGGCCACTTCCCCCTCTCAGCCCCACCCTTTATCCCCATCCATCTCCCCACCACATGCAGCAGTACAGCACAGTAGCTTATTAAATTGATTTTTACATTTCTTTTGAGATTCTTTTACTTGCTTTTAGGGGATCTGTCTCCATTCTGACACTTAAATGTGTGGGGGGAATAAAGCTGGTCACAAATTTATCACTGAGAAAATGTCAATTCTGATGAATAATTCTCATTTCTTTTTTTCTGTGTGGATTTTTTGACTTAGTGTCCCTTTGGTTTTTTTATAAGCTGAAAATTTGTGTTCCTTTTTTTGGACAATCGGGGTTTCCTCCCATTATCTCACTTTTTCCCATTACTGGAAAAAAGGAGTGGGTATGTGTGGATGGAGGGTGAGTCAACTGTGTTTGAACTGTTTTCCAACTCTTTCCAATTGAAAAACCAAATGGAACTGTGATGAAAAGATGTCTTAGCCTGCTGAGGCTTTAGGTCCCATTCCCTCCCGATGCTGCTACAGCCATTGCTCTGTGTGAGGAGCTGACTCTCAGGTTTGCTTGTTCTAAGCTCTTTGGCATTGAAGGCCAAAGTGTAAAAAGTCTGGAAGATGTTCCCCTTCCCAAGAGCTGCATGTCATATGATTTATATAACTTCAGTTAGTGGCATAGAGAAGAATCTCCTGCTCAACAAATGTGGGCGATTCTTAAGAGGGCAATGTTAAACTCATCGTGGTCATACAGCCAAACAAAAGCCCTGATTTAGAAAAGAAGCATTTACATTTGTTGCTAAGACCATGCCCATCTGAAATTTGTGCAACCTTTTGAATATCACCCTGCTTTTACCATGTCTTCAAAATAACTACGTTATCTCTATAGTCTTGAAAAAGCAAACCATTCAAATGCACAAGGATAATAATGTGTTCCTCACAATGTCTGGATACATTCCTTGCATGATAAAACTTGAAAATGTAGTTTATGTCAGTGATATGTACCCCTGACCAGTGTTCCCATGAGGCAGCATGTGTCTCAAATGATGCTGCTCACAGCTTCCTTTGCTCAGGGGTTGGACTAAACTGATAACTAAGGGCTCCCCAGTTGTTGGGGATGGACATAATAGCAGAACCAATAGGGGCTTGAGCAGCTGCCATGATACACATGAAATGAGCAAGGAACGGGAGTAGCTACCCCATACAAGAGAGATGCAAATGCTTTCTTCTCTGTCTGAAGTAAACTGTCCCTACCCTTTCTGAATTTCAATAGTTCCTCTCATTCCCCTTGGAGAGCACCCACTTTTCTTCCCCTCTTATCCCTGATCTCCTGCTCTGCTCCTCTCTACCCTTGGTTCACCTCGCTCCTCATCCTCTGCCCCACTTCCTCTGGCTCACCACATCTTTATGCAGAGTTCCACCCCCACATATCTTCTTCCTGCTGCCTCTGACACTCTCACCACTTCTACCTTAACACATCCATTTCCCTGATCCCACACAGAGCACTCCAGTAGAGCACGCACTCCAACACTACCTCCTGAAGCATTACAGTGGGGAGGGCAAGTGCTAGCAAAGTCAATTCATTTAAGGTAGATGAGGCTCATTCACACTAGTTGATTAGAAGATGAGAATGTGTGAACAGGGACAACCACTTTTTGTAATGTGCTAACCATTCCAAGTCCCTGTTCAGACCCAATCTGATTGTGTCAAGTTTGCAAATCAGTTCCAGCTCTGCAGTTTCACACTGAAGTCTGTTTTTTGTTCAAGTATGACAACTTTCAAGTCTGCTATTGAGTGTCCAGGAAGATTATAGTGTTCTCCTACTGGATTATGGACATGTTGCCATTTTTGATTTCCGATTTGTGTCCATTTATTCTTTTGCATAAGGACAGTGCAGTTTGGCCAATGTACGTGGCAGAGGGGCATTGCTGGCACATGATGGCATATATATATATTGTTCAAAAAGGACAGGCAGGGAAGAAGGGGGGGAGGAGTAGCGCTATATGTAAACGAGCTGTATGACTGCTTGGAGCTCCACTGTGAAAGTGGAAAAAAGCCAGTTGAAAGTCTGTGGGTTAAGTTTAGAGGAGAATGCAACAAGGGGGACGTCGTGGTGGGTGTCTGCTACAGACCGCCAGACCAGAAGGAGGAGGTGGATGAGGTGTTCTATGGACAACTAACAGAAGTTTCCAGATCGCAGGCCCTGGTTCTGACGGGTGACTTCAATTATCCTGACATCTGCTGGGAAGGTAATACAGCAGTGCACAGGCAATCCAGGAAATTTTTAGAGAATATTGAGGACAACTTCCTAGTACAAATGCTAGAGGAACCAACTAGGGGCCTTGCACCTCTAGACCTATTGCTCACAAACAGAGAAGAATTGATTGGGGAAGTAGAAGTAAATGGCAACCTGAGCAGCAGCGACCATGAGTTGGTAGAGTTCAGGATCCTGATCAATGGAAGGAAGGAAAGAAACAGAACACACACCCTGGACTTCAGAAAAGCAGATTTTGGCTCCCTTAGGGAGCTGATGGGCAGGATCCCTTGGGAGGCTGATCTGAAGGGGAAAGGTGTCCAAGACAGCTGGCTGTATTTTAAAGAAACCCTGTTAAAGGCACAGGAAGATAACATTCCGGTGTGCAGAAAGAACAGCAAATGTGGAAGGTGCCCAGCGTGGCTTAGCAGAGAGCTCTGCAGTGAGCTGAAACATAAAAGGGAAGCTTACAAGAAATGGAAGCTTGGACAGATGACAAGGGAGGCGTATAAGATATTGCTCGGGACTACAGGGATAAAATTAGAAAGGTCAAAGGACAATTGGAGTTGCAGCTAGCAAGAGATGTGAAGGATAACAGAAAGGGGTTCTACAAGTATGTCAGCAACAAGAAAAGGATCCGGGGTGATGTAGGTCCCTTACTGAATGGGGCAGGCACCCTCGTGGTGGATGATGCGGAAAGGCTAAAGTACTCAATGCTTTTTTTACTTCAGTCTTCACAGGGAAGGCCAGCTCCCAGGCTACTGCACGGGGTAACACGGAATGGAGAGAAGAGCGGCCCTCGGTGATGGAAAGTCAGGTTAGGGAACACTTAATGAAATTGGATGTGCACAAGTCCATGGGGCCGGATGAACTGCATCTGAGGGTGCTGAGGGAGTTGGCTAAAGTGATTGCAGAGCCACTGGCCATTATCTTTGAGAACTTGTGGCAAACGGGGAGGTCCCGGAGGATTAGAAAAAGGCAAATATAGTATCTATCTTCAAGAAAGGGAAAAAGGAGGATCCGGGGAACTACAGACCCGTCAGCCTCACCTCAATCCCTGGGAAAACCATGGAGCAGGTCCTCAAACAATCCATCCTGAAACACTTGGAGGAAAATAGAGTGATCAGGAGCAGTCAGCATGGATTCACCAAGGGCAAATCGTGCCTGACCAACCTGATTTCCTTCTATGATGAGATGACTGGATTTGTGGATTCGGGAAGTGCCGTTGACATGGTATACCTCGACTTTAGCAAGGCTTTTGATACAGAGTCCCACAACATTCTTGTCAGCAAGTTAAGGAAGTATGGGTTGGATGAGTGGACCGTAAGGTGGATAGAAAACTGGCTAGATCGACGGGCTCAGCGGGTAGGAATCAATGGCTCAATGTCTAGTTGGCAACCGGTAACGAGTGGAGTGCCCCAGGGGTTGGTCCTGGTTCTATTCAACATCTTCATTAATGATCTTGGTGATGGGATAGACTGCATGCTTAGTAAGTTCGTGGATGACACTAAGCTGGGGGGAATGGTAGATACTCTGGAGGGCAGGGACAGGATTCAGGGAGACTTGGACAAATTGGAACACTGGGCCGAAAGAAACCTCATGAGGTTCAACAAAGACAAGTGCAAAGTCCTGCACTTAGGGCGGAAAAATCCCATGCACTGCTACAGGCTGGGGACCGATTGGCTAAGTAGCAGCACTGTAGAAAAGGACCTGGGGCTTATGGTGGACGGGAAGATGAATATGAGCCAACATTGTGCCCTTGTTGCCAAAAAGGCCAATGGCATACTAGGCTGCATCAGTAGGAGTATTGCCAGCAGATCGAGGGATGTGATAATTCCCCTCTATTCGGCACTGGTCAGGCCGCATCTGGAATACTGTGTCCAATTTTGGGCTCCCCACTACAGAAAGGATGTGAACAAATTAGAAAGATTCCAGCGGAGGGCAACAAAAATGATTAGAGGGCTGGGACACATGACTTATGAGGAGAGACTGAAGGAACTAGGCTTATTTAGTCTATAGAATAGAAGACTGAGGGGAGATTTGATAGCAACCTTCAACTACTTGAAGGGTTGCTCCAAAGAGGAGGGAGCTAGGCTGTTTTCGATGGTAACAGAGGACAGAACAAGGAGCAATGGTTTCAAACTACAGCTGGGGAGGTCAAGGTTGGATATTAGGAAAATCTTTCTCACTAGGAGGGTGGTGAAGCATTGGAATGGTGGTAGAATCTCCATCTTTGGAGATTTTTAAGGCCCGGTTAGACAAAACCCTGGCTGGGGTGATTTAGTTGGAGTGGTCCTGCTTTTTAGCAGGGGGTTGGACTAGATGACCTCGTGAGGTCCCTTCCATCCCTATTATTCTATAATTCTATGATATTAGTACAGGAGTCGGCAACCTTTGCCATGCTGGCCCTGCCCACCGCATCCTGAGCAGGTGCGAGGGGCGGGGCCACGGACAGGGACTCCTACTCCCCGCTAACCTTACCCCAGGGGTTGCCAACCCCTGCATTAGTAGATGTGCAGGTGAATGAGCTCCTGATCGTGTGGATGATCTGACTGGGACCTATGATGGTATCACTGGAGTCATGAGTGGGCAGAGTTGGCAACAGGGTTTGTTGTAGGGATTGGTTCCTGGGTTAGTGTTCCTATTGTTGGTGTTTGATTGATGGTATTTGCTTCATGTTGGGGTGCTGTCTGTAAGCAAGGATTGGCCTGCCTCCGAAGGCGTGAGAGAGTGTAGGATCATCTTCCAGGATAGGTTGTAGATCCTTGATGATATGTTGGAGGGATTTTAGCTTTGGACTGTTGGTGATGGCCAGTGCTGTTCCGTTGTTTTCTTTCTTAGGTCTGTCTTGTAGCAGGTGACTCCTGTATACCTGTCTGGCTCTTTGGATCTGATTTTTCACTTCTCCAGGTGGGTACTGTAGTTTTAGGACTGTTTGGTAGAGATCCTTAGGTGTTTGTCTCTGTCTGAGGGATCGAAGCAGATCTGGTCATATCTTAAGGCTTGGCTGTAGACGATGGATCATGTAATGTATCCAGGGTGGAAGCTGGAGTCATGTAGTTACGTATTGCGGTCAGTTGGTTTTCATTATAGAGTAATGTTAATGTGTCCATCCCTTATTCATACTGTAGTGTCCAAGAAGTGGGTTTCTTGTGTGGACTGGTCCAGTTTGAGGTTGATGGTGGAGTGGGAATTTGTTGACATCCTAGTGGAATTTCTCAATTGACTTTTTCTTGTAGGTCCAGATGATGAAAATGTCATCAGTGTAACCTAGGTAAAGGAGAGGTACTTGGAGATGAGATTTGAGGAAGTGATGTTCTAGGGCAGCCATAAAAATGTTGGCATATTGTGGGGTCATGCGGGTACCTAGAGCCATGCCACTGACTTGAAATTATAGATCGTCTCCAAATCTGAAGTAGTTGTGGTCAGGACAAAGTCACAACGTTCATCTACCAGGTGTGCTGTGTTATCAGGGAAACTGTTCCTGGTGGCTTGTATCTTTGTGTGGAATGTTGAAGTAGAGGTCTTACACATCCATAGTGGCTCGGATGGTGTTTTCTGGAAAATCACTGATGGATTGTAGTTTTCTCAGGAAGTCACAAGGGTAGCTAGGAGTGCTAGTGGCGTAGGGCCTGAGGAGAGAGTCCACATAGCCTGACAATCCTGCTGTGAGTGTGCCAATGCCCGAGATGATGGGGAATCCAGGATTCTCCAGTTTGTGGATCTTGGGTAGTAGATAGAATACCTCTGGTTGGGACTCTTGGGGTGTGTCCATGTAGACTTGTTCCTGTGCTTCTTCAGGGAGTTTCTTAAGTAGAAGATGTAGTTTCTTTTGGTATTCATCAGTGGGATTAGAGAGTCATGGCTTGTAGAAGGTTGTGTTAGAGAGTTGTCTGGCAGCCTCCTGTTTATAATCTGACCTATTTATGATGACTACAGCACCTCTTTGTTAGCCTCTTTGATTATAATGTCAGTGTTGTTTTTGAGGCTGTGTATAGTTTTGTGTCCTACATGACTGAGGTTATGGAGCAAGTGATGCTGCTTGCCTACAATTTCAGCTTGTGCACATGGGTGGAAATACTCTGTGTAAAAGTCTAGTCTTTTGTTTCGGCCATCAGGAGGAGTCCATGCAGAATTCTTCTTCTTGTAGTGTTGGTAGAAAGATATCTGTGGGTTAGTGTGTTGTTCACTGGTGTGATGGAACTATTCCTTGAGTTGGAGATGGCAAAAGTAGACTTCTAAGTCAGTGCAGAAGTGTATCGGGGGGGAGGGCGGACAGAAAGAGTATCCCCAAGAGAGACTCTTCTCCTGAATTAAGTGTATAGCTGGATAAATTACAATATTGTTGGATGAGTCAAGGGTATCACAGTTGTGGTCCCTTGGGGCACGTTGGGGCTTAGATAGTTTAATGTCATTTTTCCTCTGTAGAGAAGCAAAGTGTGTGTTGTAAGCTAGACCGTCTTGTTTTTGTAAAGGTCAGCCACTTGGAAGTTTGGCTTTTCTTGAGAGTCTCCAGTGTTGAGAGGTCTTTCTTGATCTTCTGTTTGCTGTACTGCATGCTAATCAGATGGTTTCATAGTTTTTTTTAGCGTGTGTGACACACACCATACTCTGTTTAGTATGTCGATCATTATGGATTTTTCACTTTCAGTCCGTTTGGTATGATGTCCGTTTGTTTGCACTTGGAGAGGAAGATGATGTCTGTATCTGTGCGAGTTTTTTTCATGAAGTTGGTAGATTTCCATTTCATATGGCTAAGTTCAGTGCCTTGCATGGTGACAAATTCCAGAGGGGTAGCCCTGTTAGTCTGTGTACAGCAAAAACAACGAGGCTTCTGTGGGACATTAAAGACTAACACATTTCTTCGGGCATAAGCTTTTGTGGGCTTCAACCCACTTTGTCAGATGCATGAGGTGGAAACTACAGTTGAAAGATATATATATATATATATACACAAATGCCAGGATGAAGGAGAAACATTGCAATGGGTAGGACAAGTGCTAGCAAATTCAGTTCAGTTAGGGTAGATGAGCCCATTCAGAACAGTTGATTAGAAGGTGAGAACAGGGACACTATTGAGAGTAATCTTGCCCGAGGACAAAATCATACTTCTCAGTGACGTTTGTTGTTCGCTCAGTAGAAAGAAAAGTTAGAGAAAACGTTGACTGCCACATGTCTCGTTTAGATGCAGGTCTTCCTCTGACTGTGTTTATTACCTTATTTTTATGTAATTATATGACCTTTATCAGTGGTGGTTTCACAAAATACAGTGTATTGTGATAGCTGCTAAGAACTCTGAAGACTGGAAACAGTTTTTATTTTGCAAAGTTTTCTAAAAAAGTTGACTTTTCCCAAAACTTATGTTTTGAGCACTGGGTTCAGTAATGTTTTTATGTGGTGTGAAGTCTGCTGTAGTGACGCATTAGGTGGACCAATATTTTTTGTGGTAGGCTACTTTAAAAAAGCATTTCCTCGTGTGAAAGGCCAGCTTCCACAAGAGAGAAAATGACAAGCGTTAAGATGGCTGAATTCAAACCTGAATAATACTAGTGGTAACAGACATGTGAAGTATGATATATGTTGTAGAAAGTGAAAATGTTTTCAACTTTAATATGCAGCTAACCTCTACAGAAACTGCAGCTAAAGTCTAGGCAAAATAAGCCTCATTGTCTTGCTGTTGAAATATAAGCAATTCATATATAGGACATAAACAAATGTATTGTACCAAGAGTATAAAAGTAAATGAAAAGTTCTTAAGCAAATCAAAGTAAAAAAGGTAACTCTTATGCATAAAAAACAAGAAGAATTTCACTCCAGTGCATGTGGACAGCTATATATATATCTTCTTCTCTGAAGTATAAAAGGATCATGAGCTATTCTTTTTTATTTTTTTATATTCTGAGGCAATTGGTTTAAATTTAGTTGTGGCAATGGTTGAATGAACAGGAATCCTCTTTCATAATTCCCAGAAAACTGGAACAATTTCTTCTTTGAAGTATAAATCCAAATAGAATTTCAGCCCAGGCTTTTAAATAAATAGAATTTATTCTGTATAAATCCAAAATACACAAAACCACTGCAGAATCTGAAATGGAAGAGACGACATTAAAGCAGTGTTCAGTGACAAATTCTAGTCACACTAATGCAATGGCAACACATAGTTTCTTTTAATTTTCTACTTATTTTTATGGCATTCTTCACTATAATCTGAACATTTGTACTGTATCTCTGACCTTTATAATATTAATAAGCCCAAAGTATTTAATAACATCTGATTTCTTGTACTCCCTTTCATCTCATTTGTTTTCTTCTTTTGTTTATTTTAATAAACCTTTTCTACTTCTTTTTTTTCTTTGCCTAGCTGCTGGCAACATGTCTTAATCCTAGTCGTCTGCACATATCCACTCTTTTCCTCCCTAAATTCTCTAGCCGTTTCCATCCTTCAGGCACAACCCCTCAGATCTTTTTCTTGTTCTTCTTTTCCTACCTGTGAATTTCCTGCTGCTTTTATTTCTGACTATTATTTCCTCATCCTCACTGAAAACTGCAACTGCCTCTAGAGTCTATCTCTGACAACTCCTTTTTTTTAGCAATCTTTCCACTTCTTCACCTCCCCCCACACACCGCTGCTGAGAAGGTGGCGATGGTGTAGGTCTCTTCTGTCTCTTGCTTCCTTTTCAACTTCAAATTGCACTTTCTAGTTCATTTTCTCTGCACTTGGCTGTCATCTACCATCCAGGTTTCTGTCTTCCTGTCTTTCTTTGTCTACCTGTCTCTTTCTCACACCTAATTAATACCATCCTGATTTGACCTACGCAGGCTAGGTCTGTCTTTGCTTTTAACTTGTGGCTGAATGAATGCTAAATTCTTCCCTCCCTTACATTTCAGTGTCTTCTACAATTCAGCAGTTCTGGGTAGAACTAACTTAAGGGAGCATTCCCTGTAAAGCTGGGTGCTTCAGGTTGCCTGTGGTTCCAGGAAGACATAAGATTTGCCTCTCTTAAAGACAGAGGTTCTGAGGAACGCCAGATCCCTTTGCTTCCTCCAAAGAGTGTGCTTCTTTGCTTCTTTGAAACACATTAAAACATAAGATATTTGCAAGTCAAATGGTTGCAGCTATTAATACTAGTTCTTATTAAGCATTTTTCATCCATAGATCTCAAAGGAAGCCCGTATCATTATCACTGTTTGTAAAATGGGGAAACTGGGACTGTGTGTGAATTGACTTGTACAAGGTCAACCCGCACCATAGAGGCAGTGCCAGAAATTGAACCCAGGTCCCCTCAGTCCTAGTTACGCTGTCTCCCATGTTATTTTAATGTACCTTTTGCAGCTCATTTAAACATTTGTTTCTTTTGTCTGAAGCTAGTCTGTTAGAAATAAATGAATGTGGCTGCTAATCAATTCTAATAACTGCAAATTCGGATTTCTAAGAATGAGGTGTCCATACTCTGTCATTAAAACCCCAAGATTTATCTTATTGATGTGTAAGACTTTTATTTTTTTCCCACAAGGGGGAGCCTGGTCTATGGTTAATCAGCTTTTTCTAGCTAAAAAGAAGCTTTAAAGGAAGTTGCTCTGCTTTTTACTTTATTTTCCTTTTTAAAAGGAACAGACCCCGTAACTTTTTTGTTTTGATGCTTAATCTGTATAGTAGATATCCCAGATGCCCAGGCTAACTATTACTACCCTAAAAGCAGATAAAATCTTGTTCATCTAAATTATGGCTCACTTTTAAAACAGGTGAGCAAACAACTTAAGAAGTGATATACTCCCCCTCTCCCCCCATCTTTTTAGGAAGAAGACATTCTTGTGGCTGCTGAAATTATTAGCTTCTCCATATGCTTTATTTGGGCTATTATTCAAGTGGCACAGAAAAATCAGAACTTCTTGGCTATGACCACTTACAAGGATTTTCTCTTCTTTTGTTGTTATTTCCCTAATGCACACATTTCTGAATGTCTCTTTAAAAAAGCATTTAGAGGTTTATATTGTCCTGAAATATTTGATTTTTTTCAGCTAAACTGGTGGTCAGAAATTCACATCTAGGCAGAGGCGGCTTTTGGGGTAGGCAAAGCAGGCGCATGCCTAGGGCCCCGAGCTTCAAGGGGCCCCATCGCCTACCCCAAAAGCCATGTCTACCTTGGTCCGCAGCAGGAGGAGAAGCTGGCTCAGGGGGCTGGGGCCATGTGGGGGGAGCTGGGGCTTGGGTGGTGGTGGAGGCAGTGTCAGAGGGGGCCCCATGGGTCTATAGGGGGCCTTGTGGGCCTATAGGGGCCCCCAAAATGGGCCTTTGCCTAGGGCCCCCAATAGCCAAAGGCCACCTCTGCATCTTGGTGGAGTTGGTAGGTGGTTTTGTGCCATTTCACTTGGGTTGTCCATATAGTTTTGTCATGGCTTAAAAACACTTATCTGCTCATCTTGGGTAATTAAACTTCCACGGATTAGTGCCATCAACTTGTACAGGTGGGTGGCGAAACAGAGAGTTTTCATTTTTCAGTACCTGGACGTAATTTTAGAAAGGAGAGGTGCACATCTGTTATCTGGAGGCTGATGTGGAAGATAGAGTCCACAAAACAGGATTTAAGGACAATATCCTAGAACATGTCTCAGCACATATCTAGCCTGGGAGGAGTGTTAGCTTCTCACCTAAATATGGAATCACATCAGCTTTTGGCTAGAAGATGTAGTCCTCTGGATATTCTGTATCTAGAAATGCTTCTAAGGTCCATGAGTGAATGAATAAGGGTGAGAACATTTGAGAAACTAGAAAAGGTAACCATGTTAACAAGAGGAGAAGGGGAAGAAAAGTTTTGGGGAGGAGGTGAAGAACCCAGTGTAAGAAATAAGGAAGAAGGGGAATTAAATAGTAGATAACTGAGGACATGATAAACCAAGATCTCGTATAGAAAAGTGGCAGGAAACGTCTTAAAATGCAAAAATTGTAACATTGCTCCACATTCAAAAGAAGTGAAACCCCACACAATTTACAACTAGTTTTTATTTTTTCCCCAAGTGGAAATGCCTTAAATACATATGCTGATACTATTGTAGCAACAAAGGGGAGCTATTTAATTACAAATGTAGTTGTCTTTACAGTGCTGATGCAAGTTAGGTACTTCTCAATTTATGGTAGTTGTCACAAATGAAAAAAAATCAAATATTAGAAGAAACCACTATTGTGCTTTGTTATATGATGCATAAATGCTATTCATGCTCTAATTCCAGGTGCAGTTTTCCTGGTTATTTTTTGCAGGGGCAATTCCTGTATTTTTTTCATTTTTCATTGCAACTCTCTTATGCCATTATAACAACTGGGATCCAGTGATGGTAGGAATCAGAAGAATTTTTGCCTTTATCTGTAGAAAACATCGAATTCAGAGGTAAGATCATTTATTATAAATTCCTTAACTCTTCATTCTGCCTTCCTTCCTCCTCCTTTTAAGAGTACCTCAGTGACTGACTGATTAGAAAATTAGTAATTTTCTTTATCTTCATTCTTTTTCTACGGAGTCAGTTACTATCCATTGAAGGCAGAGACTAAATTATAAAAATACCTGGTATGTGGTTGTCTGCTTGTTTGGCCAGAGGTCTGAGTCCTGCAAGCTCTTTTCATTGATCAGGTGCAGCAGAAGGATAGGTAGGTGTTCCTTATAAAAAGCTGGGCTGTCAAGAAGAGAAGATTCGCAGAAGCTGAAAGGAGTCCATTGGGGGATGATGTAGATGGGGTGGTGGAAAGGCGTCCTTGGAAAAAGCCCTGGAAGGAAATGGAAGGAGCAAGGAAGAATCCTGTAATGGGTCGTGAAGGAGGACGGAATGAGAGAGACAAAAGGGAAAATTTCCTAGTATTAGTCGCCCATTGTGGATGAAGGAACTGGGTTTTTTGTTTGGTTTTTTTAATTGTTTGGAGAATAAAACTGTGCCTCGAAAAAGACTTAGGGTATAGCAGTGAAGTTTTTAATGAACACTACTCAAGATAATACCCAACACTTACATAGCACTACCATCTTTACTATTCATGTTTTCACGTCACAATATAACCCAGCTTGATTGCTGTTTCAGTAATTACAAAATGAATTTGATATCTCTTTAAGAATGCCAGAAGAAAGTGAGCAGTGTGAAAGCCTCATCCCTATGCATAATGCTTCTCAAGAGGGAGAAAACTGCTGTTCATAGGCAATTAGGTATGTTTAACAGGTAAACTTCAAAGGGTACAGTGAATATGTTCAGTCTCTGTCACAAAACAAGGGACAGATTTTTTTTTTCTTCTTGAGGTTGTTTGCACCTTAGAAAGGCGTGTTACAATTAAGATGATAATTTTTCTGGCAACTGATAAATTTTTCACTTCATTATTTTATTTGAGTTCTTGTACTTCAACATAGTATGCCACCCTCTTCCTGAATTAGAGGGCCTTTTAGTGAACAGAGTTTTCATCATTGAGCATATTTTTCTCCTAAACTAATAGTTTTAACTCTATTTTTAACCTTCTATAGTCCTTATTACATTGTTTGTCCCTAATATGCCCCATAGTTTCAAAAACATAAAACAAGCTAGCTATTTAGTGCAATACCTTCAGTAGCTTTTACCTGTTTCATTAACTCTCATTTGCATGATCTAAAGAAGGAGCTGATGTCCCTTACAGCAATGGAAGTTTACCAGTGCAGGCACAACATCTACTCGCTCACCCTTTATCGTGATTGATACCTGTCTTTGAAGTAAATAAATAAATAAAACTACTTTTCCTGATAAGTGTGTATGTAGAATTTTGCAAAGCTAATACAACTAGAAGGGCAAGATTTAGAAAACTTGGTTGATTTCCCCCCACCCCCCCAATATTCTAATAATGCTTGTTTGGCCTCAAAACAAAAGTATGCCAGCTACACAGTATATTTGCAATCTATTTTTATTATGTTTAATACTATGACTGGAAAATTTATAAAAATGGGAAATATAGGATCAAAATAAATACAATTAATCCATTTTTACATTTTAAATGTAATTGCATAATTTTAATAATGCTGATTTTATTTTTTTCATTTTAAAGATGGAATAATACTCAGCGAAGAGACAATCTCCTGGAAAGTTCATAAGGAATCATATTTCAGTGCCTATTCTATATTTGGAAAAAAAGTTCCAGTTCTTTTGAAACTCTAAACTTTATTTTTCCATTCTTGCCTGTCTTCATCCGTTCTGTGAATGAACAACTTCACTACATGCATATCACTACAACTATAGGAAATCCTATTTCATCTAAACAACCAGCCTGCCTTATAGAACTAAACTTGAAATTATTTGTTATAATCAAGAAAGCAAATGCTGGTCTGGTGATTTATTTTCACATTTTTGTTAAATGCTGGACAATGGTATTTCAAAAATTACTTTAAAATGAATCACGTTACTAAGACTTCAGGTTACCATTTCTTACTGCAGGTTGCCATTTCTTACATGTTTTCAGATGAAAAAGCTAAATATGTAGGTTACCAGTAGTAGGTACGGATTAACTTTCTGTAGTCTACGCTCTGTTTGAATATTGACATATGAAATTATAAAACTATTTTAATTTATTAAATCAGTGCATTTTTGCAGCTTTTGGAGCAGGATGTATGTAAGTTTCTGGACTATTACATAAACTGCTCTATTCTGTTTATAAAGCCTTGTAATAGGAAAGGGTGCTTTGTGTTTAAAAATCTATTATGGCCTAAAAATCTGAAACTTTTAAAGAAGTGTTAGTATAAAAAGGTTAAATATTTTTAAAGGTTGTAATTATCCTAAATTTGGCTGGACAGCCATTTAATGTAAAAGTTGATGATTCAGAATGTCTATTTTTAAAAAAAACTAAATGTGAAATTATTTAATATGTAAAATTGTAAATAATTCCAAGATGCCATTTGCACAGCTGCCTATTTGGGAAAAATTGTCAAGTAGCCTTCAAAATTGTTTAATTACTATCTTGTCTTAACTCAGATCTACCAAGCAATTTTAAAGCTAGAGGTAAAGTTGACTTGGTTTTCCTAATGAAATGATTGTGTAATGGTTAACTTTCACTGTGCCCTGAGTTTTCTTCCGTACTGCAATGCTGATGTTCTGTTTGATGCTGACAGGTAATGGATTAATAAATACGTTCACAAGGACCCTGCAGATAGTAATTGCCCTCTTCAAAAAGTAAAATTTGGTAATTTTTGGTCAATGGGTATTGTTTACTAATTTCTATATCTTTTAGTGAATTATAGTGCTTATAAAGAATACAAATGAGCTTTCAGTCAAGGTGCCCGAAATCCTCCAGATACTTGTATTAGCTCTGCAGATTTTATAGTTTTTTCATGCTGCTCTGCCATTGTGTCTCAACCCCATTCTGGAGGAACTGATGTTTTCTAGGGCTGAAAGGCCACTCAGCCTTTGATCCCTAGACTGCTTTTGCCAACAAGAATACTAGTAATGGAAATGGTGGTGATGATTTGGTGATGTAAAGAAAAAACTAGTCTAATAAGACTGGATTGAAACCGCAGACATGGATACATGTTTAGAAGGTTTAGATTTTACTTTAGTCAACCTAAAATCAATAGATGGAGGGAGAAGTCCATTGTCACTTGAAATGTGTAGAGGATAAGTTAAAACAGGCTATTATTGCATTGCAGGCAAATATTTCTTTTTTCATTTTTATCAAAGATGAATATTTTTCTGACTTTTTTTATCAACAGTTGGTCAGTAAACTAAGTTTAAAAAAATATTTTAACTTATCCGAGGCCAACCCTTTTTCAAAGTAGGACCCTAAAGGCATGACCTGCGGTTGGCATTTTCAAAAGACTTAGAAGCATAGTCCTATTTGAAATCTTTTAGGTACTTTTGAAAATCACATCTTTTGGTCACAAGTCCATAATTAGTTACCTGTCCTTTATACTCCTGTTTTTTGAACACTGGTGAGGGTTCTTGATCTCAGTCAATAGAGGTCAATGAAATAGAAATAAAAATTGGAAAGAAAGACCGGCGATGTACATCAAACTGAATAAAAAAATAACCTGCTACTGAATTGAATGAGATTAAAACAGTCTAACTAGAAGTGAAAGTCTCTGATTGTCGATTACTTCAGCCATCTAGTACCCATGAGTGGACAGGAACTTTAAATGCCTCAGTAGAAATATTTTTATGTCATATCTTAGATAGAACTTTGAATGTTTGGCAAGAGGAGAATTCTCCTGATAAGGTTAAAAGTGGTTTTTAGGAAGCAAGTCAACTCCAGAGAATTTGGGCTGAATCCTTTCTACAGGCTAAGAAAAAACATTAATTAGAACAAAGACTCCTTAGACTCTAAGGTCAGAAAGGGCTGATATGATCATCTAGTCTGACCTCCTGTACAATGCAGGCCACAAAACCTCCCCCACCCCTCCTGTAATAAAACTCTAACCTATGACTGAGTTATTGAAGTCCTCATATCATGATTTAAAGACTTTAAGGTACCGAGAATCCACCATCAAGTGAGCTGTGCCCTGTGCTACAGAGAAAGGCAATGAAATGAAATCCCTTAAATAATGGTTACATTGTCAATTGATGTCTGGCTTCTGTCAAACTTGCCTCGCTAATGCTCAACAACACTAAATCTTGTTCTCTATAGCAGCAAGAAGAGTATGGATTATGGTATCTGCAGAAATAAGCTTGGCCAGGCTAATTTTGCTTTCAGACAGGTGTGATGCTGTTTTCAGGGAGCAAACTAAGGTTCACTTTTGAAATCCATTGCCCATGACCCATACTTGTGGTACTGAGCTGTAATGTATAGCTGTGGGCCCAAATCCATTTTTAACAATACAAAACATGACACAGGTATGGAATCTATCATCAAATCCTTGATTAGTTCATAGTTTTACATAGCAATTTTAAATTGTGGGAGAAATACGTTGTTCTGGAAGAAATGAACATTGGTACATACGAGAAAATTTTTTTCTCTCTATGCCTTCTAAACACATTCAAGTAACTTTATATGTTTAAACAATTCAGATGCTAGGACTTCCTGACTAATTTTTCCTAAAAAATAAATGTTTTGACAAATCAAATTTCTTTAGTATCATAGTACAAAGTGTTAGATACTAGAAGTGACTTTACAATCCTTTTTTGTTAAAGTGTAATCTGGGATGTGGAATGTAAAATACAAAACAAATTATCTCCCTGAAAGGCTTCAGATTTTTAAACAGTTGTGCCCCAGTATTACAGGAGAAATGTATTACAGTATTAATTACTGAAGTTGTATATTATGACATTACATTGTATCTGCATTTAATAAGATATGAGATTTTCTATACCAACTTGCAATTTTTTTAGTACGAGAACATCTTTTATAGATAACTGTCTTTTTTGTTAGAAAACTAATTCATGGAGCTTTCTAGAATGACATTGGTAAAGGCAAAAGAGATTTAGCTTTTGAATCTCAGGTACCTGCGTAATAATGGTGACTTGCTGAATATTCTCTTGTTTTGTTTGTTAGTTTTTTTGTTTTTTGAATGACACACAACTGGAATCAATTTCTTGTTACAGTAATGTGAAGAAGCTATCTCTCCTGGTAGAATTCTCTTTATCAATATGTGCTACCATAACTTGTTTTTTATTGTATCGTTTTAATTGGAGTGTCTTCATTTTGATTTATTTCCTGTAGGAAGTATATACGCTTAAAAATCTTCTCTAACTTTTAAACTAATAATACTTTGAATGTTGTTACCTATTTAAAAAGCAGTGATTTTCCCATATATGCCTACATTATGAAATAAGTAAATATATATAGTGCTGTCCAAAAATTAACTAATTTGTGGCAGCATCCTTATGAGGCAGTTAGTAGCTATCCTCATTTTTACATATAGAGAAATGGATACAGAGAGAGGTTAAGTGATTTTTTGAATGCCACAAAATAAGTTTTCGTACTAGAGAACTGAATGGGAGTAACAAGCAGTCTGCTATACTATACTGTGCAATCCAGTAGAGAGTAAAGAAGGGTTTAGTTTTCCTGACTATGTTCAGCTAGATCTGTTAAATACAGAAAACTACATTAACACTTTTACTGCTAGTGGCTGCTGCAAACTTTAGCCTTACTCCAGAAGAGCACTTAAGCATGTATGTAACCTCAAGCACTTGAGTAATCCCATCAAGTTTAGGTACTTTGCTGGATTGAGCTCTTCAGCAGCATTTTCTTTTGAAATACCAAATGCTAGGTTTAAAACATGGTATTGCATGTGATACATACATATTGCATATGCTGTTAGGTGCATCACATACATCATCACACAGCAGGTGAGAAGATTAAAATAGCAAGAACCTAAAAACTGAGTGTCCTTGCCTTTATGCCTTTATTCTTCCTGTTTAATTATCTTCACTGAGCCTAGAGGCTGCTGTTTACTTTTGTGATTAGTCTTGTTAAACTTGCAATATTACTTCTTATAAAACCCTCTTTGCATTGTTTATAATCATTTTGAAGAATTCTCCTTTCGTACTGAATTTTGCCATTGTTGGTCTCTACCCAGAGTCTTCTGGCTTGGGAAGCTCAATCGAATGAATTGTTGAACGTATTTTAAATTATGGAACTAAGGGGAAGTTTTTAATTCCCGGGTTCTTATGCAGACAAACTTTTCTGTTTTCAGAATTTAACCCAAAGAACACAGGCAAATTCAGTCCAAACCCCTCCATCATTAATGCCAGTATGAAGAAATGAGGCACTCAAAATCAGGAAATAGCAGAAGTTAAAGTTTCTTTGGCAAAACTGTGTTTATGACCTTATTGTGGTTCTGTTACTTTTTATCCAATTTCCAGGGTAAATCCTTACTATATTATCAATTGTATTAAAGTACTACATAACTGAATATATAGTCTGTGCACTTAGATAAGAGTTACTGATTCAGTGAAAACCTTACCTTTTGATATTTCCTGGGGAGGTGTTATGCCTGTTATTTTTTGTTGGGTTTTTTTGGGTTGGTTTTCCCAGCCTCATGTTGCATTAACATTAGTTCTTAGCACTTTATATAATCTCTCATAGCATGATTTCTCAGGGAAATGTGAATGATCTTAAACAGCATATGAGCTGGTTACTTATAGCCAGTGGGAGTGACTTGAAAATGAAGTAGCAGCCCTTTGTAGGTGTCATTTGAACATTGAAGCTTTCATATTTTATTTCCTTTGATTTAACTCCATCATCTCGGTTCTTTGGATTGGTGCCGCAGTTTTATTTTTGGTCATCAGAGGGTGCTCTGCTGCTGCATTTCCACAGCAGAGCTAGGAGCCAGGCTACAATCCCTGGTCGCCATGGTGAACTGGTACCCAGGTTTTGTCGAGCACTGCAGTAGCAGTTTTCTTACTTAGACTCTTCGGTGTCTTTGGCTCCCATTATTATAATGCTGGTCTGTGTCAGTAGGACTTTATCATTTATTTTTGGAAGGATTGTCAGTATCAACATGAAGATGCATGCACTCATGGACTTGAGCCTCAAGTCCCTCTTCACAGGTTTCTCATTACAGCTGCTCTGTTGCTTACAGTCTGTTCAGTATGCAGCCAAACGTTTGCTCACTGGTTTATGCTATTGAGATTGTATTGTGCCTGCACTGTTTTCTTTACATTGGCTGCCTATAGAACATGGCAGGCAGGCTGTCCCTTATAATAGAATGGTCTCTGGAGTGCAGGGATGTTTATACAGTTACCACTCCAGTCCTACAGTTATTTCTCAATTATATAAATATCTATTTTCAGTTGGAGGGAAATTAACCAGTCAGCATAGTCTTAAGTGTACAATGTGCAAATCCTCGTGTTCTCATTGACAGCCCTCAACATTTTACTTCTTTGGCCAACAAACATAGCCACTTCCTTTTCCCATCCCCTCTATTCCTTTATCCTAAGCACTGCTACTCTTTTCATATAACACAGACCCACTGCTTATTGCTTTGGAGAAAGACTTGACATCCTTGCACAATGAGAAATAGTATAAACACATTAAATGAGGTTTAAAAGCTTCCTTTCCTTCAGCCTGAGAAATAGCAGTGCTAATATTAGAAAGGAAAGAATCCAGTACCCCCCAGGAAGTTGCAAAATGGAAGAGGAGGAAGAAAGAAGAGCTTTTAAAATAATGTAAAAACAGCAAATGTATTGGAAAGAGCAAAACCTTGTTGAGAAGCTTGAGGGTTAGGTCTGAAAATTTCATTTGACTAGATGATGTACATGGGAAGTTTAATTTTTTTATCTGGTTGAATTTGAAATGACTAGGATATGAAACAGTGATCTAGTTGCTAGTAAATGCCATGCATATTAAATTTTAAAGTTACAGTAATTGCAAACTGTGGTGCTATCTAGACAGTTGTACTGAAAGTAGCCAGTTTTGGTCATGAGGTGTCTTTGACTTCTAAGTAGAAGTACTGAGTTCATTGGGGAGTTATGATTTTAAAATTCACACCGTATAACACAGTGAGTCTTGGAGTGACACTTTGATACCAGTCACTTTCTATTTGGAGATTTATAAGGTGGTCTTTAAACAAAAATATATTTTGGAAATAAACCAATATTTTGAGGTTGGTTGGCTAAACTTTTAAAACCTTTTAGCATTTAAAAATGAGGCAATGCCATGAAATTATCAACTGTCATGTATAAAGTTAATGCTCATTACGGCGTTAACACTTTGTATTAAATTTCAGTGCTTTTAATCATGAAATAAGTTCAGAAACCAGGATTCTAAGGCAGACAGTCCTGCATAACTATAATGAAACCACTAAATGTAACTGATGAAGATAGTGTGTGCTTGTATAAGGAGCTGAACGCCTTCAGGCTCTCTCTAATAATTCAAAGCACAGCAAGTTCCAGGTATACATCCTGTATGAAATATTTATGTACTGCATATTTTTAACCCATTTTCTTTTGGTGGGACCAGAGCCTCAATTGCTGATCACTGATGCATATTGCATTTGCACATAAATAAATCCTGGTTTCAAAGGATTTTGCATCTTGATCTATTTTTGATAACTAGATGTGTAGGATTTTATCTGATTTCCATTCAATAACAAAAATATGCATGCAGAAAATAAAATGCAGTCATGATTTCTTGAGTGACACAATGATTTTAAAACTAAGGGAACAGTAACTAGTAATCCTGAAATGAAGACGCCAGTCTCCATAGGAACTGAAAAGTACCGTCCCCTACTTTAGCACCAACTTGTGATCTCCATTTTACAGGTATTGATGTGGAGTAACAAAGACTAGAACTTGGTCATTAGTTCATTAGAAGTAAATATTAACTTTAACATGGAATTCCATTGTTTGACACTTGGTTTTCTTGGGTCTTTTGTTCAAGTTAAAAGTATAGCATAGTATTTTTGAATCCATGAGAATTAAAAATAGATTAAATAATGAATTATTTTAGAAACTGTACAGGCCTTAAGAACAGAAAGCATAGGCATATATTAGGAATTTCAGACACTGCTTATATATATATATATATATATTTTAAAAATCAGTACATGTATGATTATTTGAAATATCTATTATAATGAAAATGGGAGAAAATTGTATCAATAGAGCTTTAAATTGGGATTCTTTTTGATCTCCAGTACCAAAACCTTATAAAAGGGCTAATAAAAAGAAAATATAATATAGTATAATAAACTGCTTGTGTAATGCAATCAATTGGTGTGAAATTTTTGTCCTGTATATTTCATATTTATTGTATGTCGGTAAAAAGAAAATAAATGTCTTCTTTTCTTAACAGAAATAAGCATTTGATTGCAATTTGTTTTTAAATCCATGGTTCCCAAACTCTCCATAATCATGGAGATCTGACTAGTTGTGTGACAATAATTCTTCTTTCCCCCTTCCCCACCCCAAGATGGCAAATTACATAAGAATATAAAAATACATTAAATATTTTCATAATAATTTTCCATATAAACAATTGCTACAGGTAACACAGGTTGTTTGATTGTTAACAGGAAAGAAGGTAGATTACACAGTGGTGAATGGGAGAGGGAAAATAAAGTGGGCTGTGATGTGTAACATTTAAGGGTTGTTCCAAGCCTTAAATAAGCTTTTTAATAAGCCCTGCTTCAGTGTTTATTTCTACAAACTGAATCTTGGTGAATGAAATTTACATTGCTGAGCTAGATCCTTCTATGAGAGTTGTGCCTTAGATCAGGCCTGAAATTGACCCATCTTGGTTAACGTTTTATAATAAAAATGACACCATTCTTAATTATATAACAGTCTCGGTTTCAGTATAAATGATTTCCTCAATCTTCATAACACCTTATCCGTAGAACTCAATTTGATCTTTTAAATAGAAATTGACAGTATTTACCAGCAGTTCATTATATGTTTAAATGAGTCTTCTTGGGAGGAATAATGTAGTGGCGCAAAGTTTGGGGGCAAACTATATATGTCTACTTAATGACTTTTCTTCTTTAAAAACAAAGTGAATTTTGATTTTCTTCAAGTCGATCAGGATCCCACATGCATGTAATTGGGTCTCAAGATGGCCTGAAAAATCAGATAGCAGGTAAACTATTACCTTCTAAACATTTTAGTCCGTTTTCTGTTTGTATCCTGAGATGGAATTGCCCCTATACTTTTGTCAATATAATGGTTGGTCAGCAGGGGGAGCTACTGTAGCATGCATCCACTATTCTAGTTTACTGAAAGTCATCTACCTTAGACACAAGATGGGTGAGGTAATATCTTTCATTGGACCAACTACTATGATGCATCCTACATAAGTGACATTAGCAATCCAAAGACCATGACTCATCTGTTTCTGACCCTTCATTTTGGCATAATCAGTGCTCTATGCTGAGCTTCCTCCATGGATTTGAGCTTTGAGGATTAGATTTGAATTATTTCTTAAGTCTTCTGTGAATTGTAGACTTTTACCTAAACACACTAAAGAAACTAATCTTTAAAAATGTTTACTATTTCTAAACTTACAGAAATACTCTGGGCTGAATTCAGCTGTCTGTTCTCCTGTACCCTGGTATACCTGAAATGAATTGGGTTGCAGATTTTATCATCAAGATTAAACTAAACTTGCTGTGCCTTAAATGAGTAAGTATGCATTGCCAAAATTCAGTACTGGAGGCACACATATCAATGCTAATAGTAGAAGCCTGACATCTGCTATTATAAAAGAGAGGGTAGTTGGAACTGGGGGGAGGGGGGATCAAATAATTGTTTTTTATTTCCTGATGAAGTCATAATACCTCAGGCGAGTGGGGAAGGAGGACACCTGGAGAAATTGCAAGGAGGAAGATGCGACAGGAGGAAGACTCGACAGGGCAAAGTAGGGCAATGGGCCCAGTATCTTAGGTGCCTGTACACAAATGCGAGGAGCCTGGGAAACAAGCAGGAAGAATTGGTAGTACTGGCACAGACAAGGAACTATGATATAATTGGAATAACAGAAACATGGTGGGATAACTTGCATGACTGGAGCACTGCCATGGATGGATATAAATTGTTCAGGAAGGACAGGCAGGGAAGAAGGGGGAGGAGTAGCGCTATATGTAAAAGAGCTGTATGACTGCTCGGAGCTCCACTATGAAAGTGGAAATAAGATGGTTGAAAGTCTGTGGGTTAAGTTTAGGGGAGAATGCAACAAGGGGGATGTTGTGGTGGGTGTCTGCTACAGACTGCCAGACCAGAAAGAGTAGGTGGATGAGGCGTTCTATGGACAACTAACAGAAGTTTCCAGGTCATCGCAGGTCCTAGTTCTTATGGGGGACTTCAATTATCCTGACATCTGCTGGGAAGATAATACAGCAGTGCACAGGCAATCCAGGAAGTTTTTGGAGAATATAGAGGACAGCTTCCTAGTACAAATGCTGGAGGAACCAACTAGGGGCCTTGCACCTCTAGACCTATTGCTCACAAACAGAGAAGAATTGATCGGGGAAGTAGAAGTAAATGGCAACCTGGGCAGCAGCGACCATGAGATGGTAGAGTTCAGGATCCTGATCAATGGAAGGAAGGAAAGAAACAGAACACACACCCTGGACTTCAGAAAAGCAGATTTTGGCTCCCTTAGGGAGCTGATGGGCAGGGTCCCATGGGAGGCTGATCTGAAGGGGAAAGGTGTCCAAGACAGCTGGCTGTATTTTAAAGAAACCCTGTTAAAGGCACAGGAAGATAACATTCCGATGTGCAGAAAGAACAGCAAATGTGGACGGCGACCAGCGTGGCTTAGCAGGGAACTCTGCGGGGAGCTGAAACATAAAAGGGAAGCTTACAAGAAATGGAAGTTTGGACAGATGACAAGGGAGGCGTATAAAGATATTGCTCGGGACTGCAGGGATAAAATCAGAAAGGCCAAAGGACAATTGGAGTTGCAGCTAGCAAGAGATGTGAAGGATAACAGAAAGGGGTTCTATAAGTATATCCGCAACAAGAAAAGGATCAGGGGTGGTGTAGGTCCCTTACTGAATGGGGCAGGCATCCTCGTGGAGGATGATGCGGAAAAGGCTCAAGTACTCAGTGCTTTTTTTACTTCAGTCTTCACAGGGAGGGCCAGCTCCCAGGCTACTACACAGGGTAATGCGGAATGGAGAGAAGAGTGGCCCTCGGTGATGGAAAGTCAGGTTAGGAACACTTAATGAAATTGGATGTGCACAAGTCCATGGGGCCGGATGAACTGCATCCGAGGGTGCTGAGGGAGTTGGGGGAAGTGATTGCAGAGCCTCTGGCCATTATCTTTGAGAACTCGTGGCGAACGGGGGTGGTCCCGGAGGACTGGAAAAAGGCAAATATAGTACCTATCTTTAAGAAAGGGAAAATGGAGGATCCGGGGAACTACAGACCGGTCAGCCTCACCTCAATCCCTGGGAAAATCATGGAGCAGGTCCTCAAACAATCCATCCTGAAACACTTGGAGGAAAATAGAGTGATCAGGAACAGTCAGCATGGATTCACCAAGGGCAAATCGTGCCTGACCAACCTGATTTCCTTCTATGATGAGATGACTGGATTTGTGGATGCAGGAAGAGCCGTTGACGTGGTATACCTTGTCTTTAGTAAGGCTTTTGATACGGTTTCCCACAGCATTCTCGTAGGCAAGTTAAGGAAGTATGGGTTGCACAAGTGGACCGTAAGGTGGATCGAAAACTGGTTAGATCAACGGGCTCAGCGGGTAGGAATCAACGGCTCGATGTCTGGTTGGCAACCTGTAATGAGTGGAGTGCCCCAGGGGTTGGTCCTGGGGCCGGTTCTATTCAACATCTTCATTAATGATCTTGATGATGGAATAGACTGTGTGCTTAGTAAGTTTGCGGATGACACCAAGTTGGGGGGAATGGTAGATACTCTGGAGGGCAGGGACAGGATTCAGGGAGACTTGGACAAATTGGAACACTGGGCCGAAAGAAACCTCATGAGGTTCAACAAAGACAAGTGCAAAATCCTGCACTTAGGACGGAAAAATCCCATGCACTGCTACAGGCTGGGGACCGATCGGCTAAGTAGCAGTGCTGTAGAAAAGGACCTGGGGCTTATGGGGGACGGGAAGATGAATATGAGCCAACAGTGTGCCCTTGTTGCCAAAAAGGCCAATGGCATATTAGGCTGCATCAGTAGGAGTATTGCCAGCAGATCGAGGGATGTGATAATTCTCCTCTATTCGACACTGGTCAGGCCGCATCTGGAATACTGTGTCCAGTTTTGGGCTCCCCACTAAAGAAAGGAGGTGGACAAATTAGAAAGAGCCCAGCAGAGGGCAACAAAAATGATTAGGCGGCTGGGGCACATGACTTATGAGGAGAGACTGAAGGAACTAGGCTTATTTAGTCTACAGAAGAGAAGACTGAGGGGAGATTTGATAGCAACCTTCAACTACTTGAAGGGTTGCTCCAAAGAGGAGGGAGCTAGGCTGTTCTCAATGGTAACAGAGGACAGAACAAGGAGCAATGGTTTCAAACTACAGCTGGAGAGGTCAAGGTTGGATATTAGGAAAAGCTTTCTCACTAGGAGGGTGGTGAAGCATTGGAATGGGCTATCTAGGGAGGTGGTAGAATCTCCATCTTTGGAGATTTTTAAGGCCCGGTTAGACAAAACCCTGGCTGGGGTGATTTAGTGGGAGTGGTCCTGCTTTTTAGCAGGGGATTGGACTAGATGACCTCGTGAGGTCCCTTCCAACCCTATTATTCTATGATAAGACCCTATTGTCAGTTGTTTATATCTCTGCCAAAATTAAATGGTTTGGGCTGAAATTTTCCATGCCAGGTGTTTGCTGCTGGAGTCTTAGAGTGAAAACATATATTTTCACACATAGTCTTGAAGGGTAATTTGGCTAAAGACTAAGGCCCTCGTTCTGAAAGTGAGTTTGTGAAGGAGGACCTATGCACTTACATGGAGACAGTCACAGAATCACAACCTTAACTAACTAAAATGCCTTTAAGGTGTCTTCTACTGTTTGGGTACGAGCACCAGAAACCTACATTGACCTATTGTGTGGTTGTTGGTGGCCCAGTGTAAATTCTACAGGCCTAGCATAGCTTCAGTTGCTTGCTTGGCTAGGGTGACTATTAAAATTGTAGAATAAGAGGTAAATTATCTTAAACTGCAATAGACAATTGTGGTGAGAAAGCTGCTTTCTTATCTAAAAACTGCCTTGTAACAGTTTTAAAATACTTTTAAAAGAGTTTATATTAGACTTGGCTTGAATTTTTACCTTTCCACGACAATTTAAATTTGTTGCCAGAGGGGTGGAACTCTTCTTCAAATGATATTCCCACAGGTGCTCATCTCTTGATACGCTTGCGCCCCCTGTGCCTTTGATCAGAGATGTCTCATAAGTGTCTGGCTGGTGCATGTATGTTCCTCGTTGTCTTGCTCCGTGCTATTGTGATGCAGCATTTTGTGGGGAACTATCCTCAGTTCCTTTTCAACTACATCAGCTGGAGACAGAGCCTTAGCAGTTGTCCACACTGAGTTTTATGTTAGCTGTGTCCCCTTAGCTCTTTTAGTGCTTCATTCTAGTTGTTCTTAGTACTAGTTTTAGCAATAGTAGCTTTAAAAAAAAATCAGCATGATTGACCTCAAGCTTTCTTCTTAATACCCTCCCCTCTTGGGCGTTTTACTCTGCTGGAAGAGTATGCCCAATTCTCCTTGGTTCAAACATTGCCTGTTGTGCTAACGGGCAGACAAACACAAAGAGGGATGGACACTTCTGGTGCATCTTTTACCTCGGGGAATCTCACATTTCCAAAAGTGCAACTTATGTCTGGAATTAAATCCGAGAGCCAGAAAAAGGAGGGACATCAAACTTTGACTTCTCATAAAGGAGAGGTTACTGTGCCCAGCCGATGACCCTAGCTCAGGGATGCTCCCCACCCCATACAAATAAGTTTGCTGCCTCCACTGTCTCCAAACTGCACTCTTTAAGGGCATCTGAGAGGGAGATCCAAGATTCCTCTCACAAGACTCCCAAAGACCTCCCATGAGTTCTCCAGGTGAGGGAATCTACCGCAAAGAAGTTGTGGTCTCTGATAACTCCAGCCACTGTGGCATCCACTGCTCTCTGACCTGGTACCCATAAGATTGCTGGTTCTTCAGGTAATAAGGGCCCCATCAAACCTACAGACAGTAAAGTCCCAGATTCCAAGAGTACTGTTGATGAACTAAAGCAGAAAGAAGAGTAATGCCTTTTCTCACTAAGTACTGAAGAAGACCACTAAGAGTCTATCTAGACTCCCTTTGAAGCAGTCAAAATTCTGTCAACTCCCTCAGCCCCTATCAATTTGGTGCAGACTATGGACATGGTACTGACAATATTCTTGGTATAGCAGGAGTTTCCCCAAGACCTTGTTGTGATATGGGTGGATAGCTATATGGAAATATGCGCCCAAGATGACCGGCTCACCGTTCCTCAGCATTGACATACTCCCAGTATCAAGGACTTCCAGATCTCCAGGTGTTCGTCTGATATAGATGGTTTCACCTGATGTTTCTTCCAGTGCTTCACTGCTGCAGAGTGATTTGGAAGAGGAGAATTCTGATTAAGATCTCACCTCAGTCTTCCAAGTGTCTGTAATTCCTGTAAAGATCTTTTCCAGATCTTCATACAGCTTCACATGCCCACGCTGCCTTGCCTGTTAACCTTTGTAGGGTCCAGTAGGGCCTCATTAACTGACACATGCTGGCCACAATTCAGCCTCTGTGCAAGAAAGCAGCTAAGAAATATTGTGTTCCATGTAAGGACTACAATTTTTATACTGTCATTTCTCTCCTAACTCTGATAGTCGATGAGGTTAACGAACATGGGAGATAGCACGAAGCTAATTCCACACCTTATGACAAAGATCTTAAGCGCCGTGCCCCAACTGGTAAAAAAAAATTGTGTCCATTAGCTACTCTACAATTCAGAATTCCAACTAGCAGACATTAATGGCAAAATACAATCATGCAAATTATACCAAGCTAAACACATTTATTGACCATCCACCAGCAGAACACAGAGAGGGAGCCCGGCAGCCATGAATGGAGCAGAGGCACTGGTACCTCTGCCTCACTCACAGCCACCAGCTGCTGGGCGGCCTCGCAGCATCGAAGTTTCCACCACTGTCAGGCACTAAGGTGGGTGGGCCCTGGCCCACCCATGGCTACATCCCTGCTATGGAGAGTCACAGTAGAGAAGGAGCTGAGGACTGTTCGCTTCCTCAGTCCTATAGAACAACAGCACAGAGCCTGGGACTTAGAAACACACATTCACGAGTTGAATGGACATTGCTATGAAATATCTCTGATCAAAGGTGCAGGGGGTACAAGTAATCTTGAGTGGAGCACCCATAAGGATATGTGCACCTCAAAGAACCATAGTAATTGCACAGGATGAGTAACCATTTCATACAGTTTCTGTATTATGATGTGGCCCTGATATATTTTTTCCAACATTTTGGGAAAAGTGTATGATGATGATCTGATCTAACATTGAACCACATTTCAGTGTTTATAAACAATTCGGGTGCTACTGCAATGTCAAATTTATGATTATAGGTCATTTTTCATTACTGCTGGGCAAATAAATGACCAGAAAATAAATCTTTTCTACTACATTCATACTTGCATTAAAGTAATTCTGCTCAAAAGGCCTTATGTGCTTGCAGGGAGAAACCAGCAGTAATTCATCTGGTCATTCCTGTTTTGCTCCTTAAAGGAACTCCTTTTGTATTGTGTGTATCTACCCCTTGTAAGTCGCTCAAATATTAGAATCTCGTCTAGCCATTGGTTGATTCTCTTCCTGTAACACAAAGGCTCTAATAAATAGTAAACCAAATTGTTGTTAACCAATGGGTAATTTAACAGTTGGCATTTCTGGGCTAGACTATTAGGCTGCATCTACACTGGTAAATTAAGTCGACTTAAGCTTTGCTTAAGTCGACTTAATGTGCCCTGTGTCTACACTATACTTTGCTTAAGTCGACTTAAGGAAAATAAAGTCGACTTAAGGAAAATTAAGTCGACTTTATTAAACCACCTTTCTACTCGACCTAAGGCTTAATTCAACTTTTTAAAGTCGAATTAAGCCAGTGTAGCCCTGGAGTAGCCCTAAATCGACTTAGGGCTACCCCAGGACTACACCAATGCCCTCCTTGTTGGAGGGGGGGGCACAGGAGGAGCCTGGCATGCCCCCCAAAGGGCAGGGCATGTGGGCACGGTGTGACACTGTCTGGATTTAAGGAAGCATTTATGATATTATTTTCTATGTATATCTCATAAATGCTATAATCCACAGGAACTATGTCATGTTTGGTATCAATAGAAAGGTAGTAATTTCCTGGGAATGATTATATAGTTTGTCTAGGAATTCTATTTCGATTAGAAGTTAAGAATTTGATGTTATATCCATACTTTAACTTGTGTCATTCTGGACGAATGCCTTAGACGGGAGGGTGTGAACAACCATTGTCTCCTTAATGTTAAGGAATCTGCCAGGTGATATGGTCCCAGGGAGTAAACTGATGAGCCATTAAGGATACAATGGTTGTATTCTTTATGTCCTTAATGGCTCATCAGGATACTCCCTGGGACCATTCTACCTGGAAAATTCCTAAACATTAAGGAGACAATGGTTGTTCACATCCTCCCGTCTAAGGCATTTGTCCAGAATGACACAAGTTAAAGTATGGATATAACATCAAATTCTTAACTTCTAATCGAAATAGAATTTCTAGACATAAACTATATAATAATTCCCAGGAAATTACTACCTTTCTATTGATACCAAACATGACATAGTTCCTATGGATTATAGCATTTATGAGATATCCATAGAAAATAATATCATAAATGCTTCCCTAAATCCAGACAGTATCACACCCAGAGCTCTGCCCTGCCAGGGTCCCTGTCCCCCTTTGCCCCATTGTACACAGGGAGTGCCCCCCCCGGCACCGTGGACCTGCCCAAGGTCCCTCTAGCCCCACAAAGTCAACCTAGAGCATCCAGTGTGGACGCTGTAGGTCGACTTTGTAAGTTCCCCTTTAAGTCGACTTTAATTTTAAGTGTAGACACAGTGTCGACTTAACTAAGTCGACTTAGTTAAAGTCGATTTAAAAGTGCAAGTGTAGACATAGCCATAGTCTGGAAGTGAGTTCTAATCTTGTCTCTAATACCTTTGCATGCCAGTTCTTGGTAGCCTATAGGAATTAAAATGTATTTCCAGTGTCATCTCATGAAAATACTTGTATTTGATGGCAACCTACTGTTACCCCGGTAAACATGTACATATAAAGCAGTGCTCTTTTTGTGTTTAAAAAACCTTGGTGCCAGTACTCATATCTTGATAGCAAATTTGAAAAATGCCTTTCCCACCCCTCTTCTTCCTGCTCCCATCCCTTTTCTTCCAGCAGCATGCTCCTTTCCCCTGCTGACATCCCCCCCTCCAGCTAGGCAGTGGGGCCAGCAAGGGACAGGAGTGGTGCGCTCCTTTCCCCTGTTGATCCTTCCCTTGTCTCCCTCCTCCCCTCCAAAGCTGGGCAGCGGGGCCGTCAAAAAAGGTGCTGGTACTCCATACCCCTGCATACTGTCACCAAAAAACCACTGGTTTAAAGAGACATGGTACTTTAGGTAATAGTTTTTATTGGGCCAACTTCCGTCAGTGAAAAAGACAAGCTTTCAAGATATATATTTAAATACAGATTAAAAGTTTATCACACTCTTAAATGTGTGTAAAGACTAGCAACTGGTTACCCAGACCTGCTTCTTGGAGGCATTTTCTGTTTTCCTCTTGGAATGATGAGGATTCTCATCTTTTCACTCATCTTCACCACCACCTCTGTGAACCACATTTCATCTCTAACACTACCTCATCTGTAGGAGTCAAATAGCCTTGGTTCATAGGTGAAGGGTTCTCGGAAGCTTTCTAATCTTATAAAAATATATAGTAAAGGCAGTATTTATAGAAGACATTCTTGTCAATTTTTTTACTGTATTTTTAATCCAATAATATCAGATTATATGGTTAAAAAAACTTGTGAATTCTTAACATTTCTTTAAAATAACATTTATTGCCTAGGAGTACGTTTTTTTCTTATTAGAAGATTCTACTTAACATAACAAAATCTAGAGCTCTGCTTAAAATTAATTAGAATTTCTTTTTTTTTGTAATCGTATCCAATACATTACAATTTTGCTGTGACATGAAGATGGGTATACCATAAAAACTGGTTAGTTACTTAAATTGGCTATTCTTTGTGGGAAATATGCTGCATCATTTGCTGGGCTTATTTGGCTTAATTACTAGAATTATACTGTTAACGGTGATAAGTAAAAGTCATTATTAATGTGTGTGTTTACACAACGTAAGGGAGCATTGTTTACTTCATGACATGCTAATCTGTATTCTTCCTCCCAGGAACATTCAGCAGTCCAACCCAGAAGTCTTGCTGGAACTCAGATAAAAGTCTAATACTACATTTCTTTTGTTCATTGTCTCTTTCAAACCAAGACCTTCACTCTGGTCTTCTGGACCCGTGTATGGAGCTAGACTTTGTAACTGTGATGGAGATGCTAGTATGTAGGATAATCACACAATGTAGGGCCTGATTTTTTACTTCCCTGAGTAAGGGCTGCAGGGTGAAGCCCTTGATAAGGAACTGTGTTGTCTGCTGCTGTGGGATGATTGATCTAGAACAGAGCAGAGCAAAAAGTGATTTATTGAGGGAAATTAGTGACTGGATCCTCTTCTGGTACATTCATCCCCTCTACAGATTCTTCTTGCTGCATGTGCACCTCCCTACTTCCAATTAACACATCCAAAAGGAATGTACAGTAAAGCCTCTCTATGAACCAAGATGATTTCATCACTGCGCAAAATATCATTTAAATTAGTTTAATACTATTTCATAGAATATTTTAAATTAAAATGTATTTTTTTTTCTAGAATATTCTTTTCAGTTATACTACTTTTCTTTGCCCCGTACTTTAGTGATTGGTGCTGGCAGCCAGTTGCCGGCTTGTCCATTGTTACTCAGAACAGATAAAATCTCCATCTGTTGCTTCTTATTTCTGTATTTGTAAATTTGGCGATATCTAGCCAATAGGAAAGATGCCAATATATCATTCCAAAAAAATGAAAAATTCCTGCCGTCTGCAGGAACCAGCCTGTTAGTGAGACTTAGACAGTTCCTGTTAGTGGAGGAACTAAAGGTACATTACCATTAAAATTAATTTGTCAGTGCTGGAAAGTGTGAAATAAAATGGCTTCCACCTACAGAAAGGGTTGGAATTACCAGCCTTAAAGCACTGACAAAATAATATTTTCCTATATTCCTAGATAGACAGATAGGAAAGAGACATTGTCAGTCATATGCACCATTTTCTATTAAAAAGTGTCAGAGAGGAACACTTACTCCATTTTGAATCAAGTGGCTGGGAAAATATGCTGAAGTGAGGAAGGTTGGACACACAAAGATAGGATAAGAAGGATGAATCCATCAGGTAGCTTGCCCTAACTTCTGTCTTCCTGTCTTGAGTGAGGGAAAGGGAGGGGAATGTGAAGAAAGATGTAAAACCAATTTTCAGAAGCCCCAGCATGAAAGAGAACCTGAGCTATTTAGGGAAAAGGCAGTCCAGGCTCAAGATGGAGCTGGTGTTGCTGCCTGACCTGATATTTTATGATTGTCTTAAAGCCCCAGCGCTGGTTCTATGAGAATCTCGATTTTCATTTAAAAAAAAAAATGCATCCAGCTCCCAAGGTTGAAAGAGAAGCTTGGAAATATGAACTCTAAAGGCTCAGAAGCCAGAAGGCATTCATTATTTTAAAAAGTGATTTTTAAAAAAGTGTCAGCTGTGGCAGGTGTCTCTGCCAGGTAACCCCTAGAGATGATAACTTGATGCTTTGAATATTTTTTTTGTCTTGTGCTCGGGGCCAGATTAAGGTCCTTGTAGTCCCTAGGCATTTCTGTTTCGTAGGTCCTTTGATGGATGCATTTTTATGGGTGTATCGATTTCTATGGGTAGATGGGTGATCAAAATTATTATAACATTGAAGTGAGTCTGCCTCTTTGTGTATACACTGTGCCTATCCTTGCTATCTCTCTCTCTCTCTCTTCAAGAAGAGATCTTTGTTACAGTTTTTATCATACAAATTAAAAAAAAAATCAATTTTTTCATAGGCCCTTTAGTTTTTGTAGGCCCTAAGCACAGTGCCTGCTGTGCCTATTGGCCCTGCTTGTGCTTCGTGGGTGCTATATAAGAATGCCTCGTCTCTTTCTATAAGGTCATTTTGGGGGTTTTTGTGCTCGAGGTGTAAATAATAGTGTTTCAGTTCTGGTTATGTGCTAAGCCCTGTACAAGTTCGCAGATGCATACAGCCCCTTCACCAAACATCTTACAATCCAAAGTACAGCCCCAGATGAGACAGACAACACTAGGCAACCTACAGGAAGGTATTCATTTTGAATCTGTCTCAATTTCTCTTGTCTCCTCATCCAGTTTTGGCATAGAGTGGACAGGGCCGGATGAGAGGGGCCTGGGGCCCCAGCCTCCCACCATGGAAGCCTGCAGGTGGGCTGGCACTTGGAGCCAGAGGCTGCTCTCCATGGTGTTCCTGCCCAGGCCCTGGTCCAGCTGGTCTGCGGGGTTGGCTGGCATATTAGTGCAGCCCTCCAGGTCCCCGGACCCTGAAAGCTGGGCTGGAAGCCACACTGCATGCCAGCTGGCCCCGCTCGCAGAGCACAGAGAACACACATCGGCTCAGGATTGGGGTGGAAGCACCGTGGAGCCCAGTCTCTCACCCAGCCCCCAGCACTGGCAGGGGCCTTCCTAGCACAACCCACCCCCAGCTCCACCAGCGCTGTGCTGGATTGAGTAGGGAGGTGGGAGGTTAGGGGGGCGGATCACACAGAAGTCTTAGGGGCCTGAGCCCCGGGGGCCCCTCCTCTAGGCCTCGGCCTGGGGCTTCAGCCCCCATATCCCCTGCATTGATTCAGCACTGAGAGTGGACAGTTAACTGATTTGGTTGGTGTTTGGGCTTTCAGAAGAAGTGAATCTTTAAGAAGGCTTTTAACAAGGAGATTTTTCTCTTTTCTTGATCTGGCTAGAATGGTGCTACTCTCTTTAAAACTAGAGATCCGCTCTACTAGTCTATTCCAGAGTTGGATAATAAGGGCTGATATTTGGCTGCTTGGAACAGAGAAAAGGACTCTGGGGCCAGAAGTATAGTACAGAGCAAATATTCAAGTATTGCCACTGAAAAGGACACAGAGGTAGAGACTGAAACCTCTTGATGTTGATGTTGCTGATGCCCCTTACCTACACGGTGTCATTGGACTAGTCACTTCTCTTTTGTGTGTCTCAGTTTCTCTAGCTCTACAATGAGGGTAATGATGCCCATATTCCTTTGTAAAGCACTTTCAGCTCCAAAGAGGGAAAAAATACCATAGAAAAACTAATTATTACTACTTATTATTAAAAGGACCACTGTTAATGAAGTATTTGGGACTGTTTTCAGCCTTCACTGCTGTAATTCATGCTGCTTGCTTCCTGGGGTTCTTTCTTCCATCCTACTATTCCTCTTCTCCAATCCCACCTGTATTTCTTGGGCAATCAGCCCAGTTCCTGAAGTTCTTAATGAGTCCCGAGTGGAGATGCCAACAGTAATACATCTTTGCTGTAGCTGCTTTTGCTGTTTGGCTAGGCCATTTAATATTGATATCTCTCTGGTGGCAGCAATGAAGATTAACTACTATTTTTTACTTTTAAAAAGTAAGTCTTCTAGCTGTGTAGAGACAGAGCAACATTGCACCAAATAGCTAAATGACTTTTTATTTTTTTTAATATAACAAATGGCAGTTTATCTTCATTGGTGCCACCAAGAACCATCTCAATATCAAAGGGCCAAGCCAAGCAGCAGAGCTGTGTTAGGGCTGAATATCGAAGTGGTTGGGGAATTGGGCTGTTTGCTCAAAAAACATAGGTGGAGGAGACCAGAAGTAGGAACAGAAAGAGCAATAGCAAAGGAGGAGAGAGTGTAATGATGGGCAGGAGGTGGTCAGAGGTGAAAGTAGTCACAATTAAAGGGTTAATGCATACCCCACTCATCTTCCACCCTGATCTTGCTTCCCAGGGAGACGCAGTAGCAGACCTAGAACTTAGGAAAAGATGAACAAATGTGTACTTCTTTTAAATGTTCAGCAGTCCAATTTAATCTTCAACAGCACGGAGCCTGAGCAGCAGGTTGAGGATGATATTGTAGCTCATGGTCTTGTGTTCAAAGGTGGCTTTATAAGCTGGGCACTCCTGATTTGGGGCTGGATCTGGGGAGGGATTGTCCATGCTCTAATATCATCGTTGGCTATCCCTTGATATGAGGATGATGTCTGCCGGGGGATGTCATTGATGAGACCTAAGATGGCTGAGGACCCCAATTCATGCAGCACAGATTTTTCATGTGACAGATGGTTGATTAGAGAGAGCACAGCTGCTGGCCAGGACGCTCTATACTTTCCTTCGTCCTCTGTCATTTCTCAGCCTCTTCAGCCACGCAAATGGGCTAAGGTTTGATATATGATGTGATGCTAGTACAGTCTATTGTGAACCAGTTCTTCCCAATCCATGGGATCAATGCCTCCCTCCTTATGATATATTTTCAAGGTGTCTGTTAGTGTTTCCTCTGTCCCCCATGGGACTGCTTACCATGACTGAGAAAAAAAGAACTTACTTCAGAAGATGAGCATCAGCCATCTGCATAGAGTGACCAGCCCAGTGAAGCTGATGTTTCATAATCTTCATCTCAATAAAGGTGAAGTTAGTGGCAGAGAACACGCTACCATTAGTGTGACAGGCTTCCCATCTGATACAGAGAATCTTCCTAAGGCAGCGCTCCAGATGCTTATGGTGGTTTCGGTGTGTCATCCATAAAAAGAGTGTGGATGACTACTGCATTATAGACCAGGATCTTAGTCTCCATCCAGAGATGGAGACATGATTTCTGTAAATCTTGGGGGGATGGGGCAGTGGAGGGTGTTTTGTAAGCAGGTTTCTCCTTAAAAGTCAAGTGATATTGGAAGGGTTTTCACCTTCCCCTATGAAGGAATGGATGCTTGGAGAGTAGAGGACTGCTGAAGCATCTCAGCGTGAGTGGCATTAAATGATTCCTGATATGAATAATGGTTTACAAATCTGAGCTGAGGAAGATCCTATTGAGATTGTGTGCAGGTGCACAAATCCCTACTCTTTCCAAGAATGGTACAGACCAATTCGTCATCTGATATAAATAGGAAAGGTTCTGTTGACTGCAGTGGAGCTATGTCAATTTCCATCAGCTGAGAATCTTGCCCTATGGATAATCTTCAGTTCAATACAAATATAGGTAAGTGATTTTCTCTAATGTTGCTATTTTTATTTCCTACTTTCCAACTTCATGTCTTTATAATTTATTGGGTTTTTTTGCTCAGCACATAGAAAGGTGTTTGGACATTCTGCTCAGTATAAAAATTAAACAAATCAGAAAGGAGCATATGGACTGTGGTTTCTGGTGAATCAATGGTTTTTGCATTTAGCTAGCTGCTGTATCTATGAAAAAAATTCATGTTGAAAATTATACCATTTGAATCTCTGTATATTTAAATTAGTGTCTTAACTGTGCTATGTTTTGTATTTTGGAATTGTTCCTTTCATATAAGAAAATAGTTTTGTTTTGTCAACAATTCTTTATCGTTAATAATTTATTAACTCAATTAAACTGCTCCTTGTTCTTAGCAGTATCATAGATGACATACTTGTTATAAATTCTAGGCTGTACCTTAATAAAATGTACCAGGAGACCAGAAGGGCAGATTACATTTCACCTCTATTAGTATCATTGTCAGTTTTTTTCTGTAGGAGCTTTTTCTTAAAAGCCGTCCTTTTGATCCTTTTGCAAAATAAGTGGACATTTGCTGCTCTTTTTGACTTTCCTATCAGCATAACCTCCTTCCAGGAAGATTTACTCAGAATCAGAAACTTCCATTTGAAACAGTGTTTACTCTTAATTAAATGTGCTATCTTAGTCAGGACTATTACTAATGATCCCTTTCTTGATAGTCTACTCTTTAAATTCAATCCAAGGCTGGCAGGATTTCTTTGCCTGTGGTTATTTGAGACAAAGATATATAACTAATTGATCCCCTTGTCTCCAGTCAATGTCTATAAATTTTCTGTCTTACTCAAACACAGCAATATAGGATTTTCTGTTGCTAATAGCCTTTCCCAATATTTAGAGTCTATCTTTATTCAATCAACTCATTTGCTGTTCATCTTAAATGCTGGAAAGATGAAGGCAAAACCTTAAAAGAAATTATGCCCCAGGAATGGAGATGCTGATGAATTGGGTATTAAATTACATTTCACTGCAACTCTTTCATAGTCCATTATTTCAGGTTTAGTGTCTAGGTTTCATCCAGAGGTTATACTCTCAGGTATACCCTATCTGTGGTTTAGTTATTTAAACAGTAATTGGTATCTGCAGTATGCACAAATATTAAAATGTTAGATAACCACACAAAAGCAAGAAGTTTGAATTTAAGGCTGATGTAGCACTTGAATCCAGCTCCATTGTCCTCCTGGATTTTTTTTAATAGAGAGTATGAACCACTCAACACAGGGAGAAGACCAGAGGTTCCCAATCTTTTTGAATGAAAGACCCATTAGTTAATACTGGGTAAAATAAGTACCTACCCCAACAGACATAAACACATATGATAATAATGGCAACACTAAATTACATCATAATAATTAATAAAATTACTCTTGCCTGAGTAAGAAGCTAAATGTACCCTGGAGCAGCCACCTACCACGCACTCAGTGTGGCCTCACCTCTTCCCATCTCTCATGGACTGAGGGTAATGGAGGTGGGCTCTTATGGGTTGGCCAGGGTGCTCCAGACCCCCACCAGCATGAGGCTGCTTCTCTTGGGCCAGGCGCCCGGCTGGTGCATGGCTGGGGGCAGCTGCTTCTCCACTCCAGCCAGAGCGGAGTTTTGGGCTGCTGCTCCACTCTGGCCAGCACAGAGCTCAGGGGGAGCTGCACTCAACTGGTGCGGAATTTAGGAAGCTAAATGACCTCAATATTACTGAAGCTGGTTTCAAATTACAGCTGGGGAGGTCAAGGTTGGACATTAGGAAAAACTTTCTCACTAGGAGGGTGGTGAAGCATTGGAATGGGCTATCTAGGGAGGTGGTAGATTCTCTATCTTTGGAGATCTTTAAGGCTCGGTTAGACAAAAGCCTGGCTGGGATGATTTAGCGGGAGTGGTCCTGCTTTTTAGCAGGGGGTTGGACTAGATGACCTCGTGAGGTCCCTTCCAACCCTATGATTCTATGATTCTATGAAGCCTCATGGATGCCCTGTAATCTTTGGTGCACCCCAAGGGAGTCCCCCCCCCCAAGTTGGGAGTCATTGGCATACGTTATGTTAACACCAATCTGTCATGCTGAAATGCAGCTAGTACATAAACTGTTTATAGAGATCCAGGGGCTTAATGATATACTGGCAAAATAAATATTTTCCTAATGGCATGTGATACTGACCAGTGCTGTAGGATTAAATGGTTTAAGGAACAATATGTGATTCTGCATGTAATAATGGCACTATGTTAAAGATGCTACGGAATGTTCCATTGTTAGAATATGTATACATCTCCCCCCGCCCCACTCCCACCCCACACATATTGTACCCCTTTTAACAGCCATGTTGTCCTATGATCCTGTAATCAGAGCTGTGTATCCCTAACATGCATGGTTACACATTTGCTATCACTTTGACAGTCTAGTGCAATTCCCAATGACTTGCCAAGACATCCGTTTCCCTTGATCTTGGGATTCATAATGACACTTCCCTTTTGATCCGTTATGTGGTCCTCACAGATTCGCTTTGACATTTTATTGCTCTCATCTGGACATTGTAATGTAGGCCCTAATTGAAATTATTTTAACGTTAAGCGTTGTGACAAAACATAAACAGTCATAAAATCCATAGTCCCATTCCAACAAATGGGAACCGGCCTGGTTAGGAAAGCATTATAAAATGAATTGTTCAATTTACTGTGTATCTCTATGATAAGTAAGGAGCTATATTTCAGCCTCGTACTGTGCAGTGAATGGTTTTGTTACTGTGGGGATGTATAGACTGTCCATGACTTGTCAAGAAGCCTGAAGACCTAGCTGTCAATGTGTTCTTCAGCACCTATCCCCAGAATCTCTCTGGCACATCACTTTTTGACCATTGTGCAGTCTGTTTAGTTATTTAGATTTTTATTAGGCCTGGAGCTGCTGAAGAAGCCAGGCACTGCACTCCTAAGGTTTTAAGATTCAGCCTGATCAGACAGAACATTCAGCAACTGAGACTGCCCCATCTCCAAGCCCCGATGTGTTTGAATCTGGGCTTGGTAGTCCAAGCATAGCTATTGAATGAAGCTTCTAGGGTGGTATATAAGGGAAAAGGCAGTCCCTGAGGTAGGCACGCCTGCAATTCGATTGTTTAGGTATTCTCCGTTTACCCTGCCTATCAGGCAGGTGGCACCTTTTAGTTGCCAGATGATTGGATTTTTTTAAAAAAAAGATGATTGCAGGAGGTGGTTTATTTGCTTATTTTGCAATTTATATGTTGGAATGTCAAAATCTAAAAACTTGCAACTGTTGGAGGCGATTTGACTGACTGCTCTTTTGGGGTTGAGCATAGCTTAAGTTGCTTGCTTGACCATTCTGACCTCAGCAGCCTGACATCTTCTGGTTGGCAGAGACAAACAGGAATTCTGAGTAACCTTCCAGGTGTCTCAGTTTGCGCTTGTTACAGCTCAGAGTATGACGAAATACATAACATGTATGCTTGCGGTTGCACATAGATAATGGTGATGGGAATAACAAGCTATCCTTGAACGTCTGGGGGAATATTTTTCCTGTGTCGGGAATATATTTTTTATCATCCCTCCTATTATCAGATTTTTTTTGATGATCCCAATTATTATGGTGAGAATGGAATGTAGTTAAGGGTGAGAACCTGATGTAGGTGATAGAATATATTAAGTGAAAGTTGGGTATAAAAAGTCATTATTCAGACAATCTCTGATTCTCCTGATGGTTGGACTAGAGGATCCACTGACTCTCCGGCAGGGCCTCTGGAGAAAGCCATTCCTGTATAAATGTTTCTGAGTGACTGCTTAGTTCTCCAAGTTTACTGAGGATGATATACTGTAAATAATTTTAGTCTTTGTGTTTAACTAGCATATTTATAGAAAATCTTGCACATTACACCTTACTGATCTGCAAATCAAGCATACTGTTAGGCTTTAATGTTTTTTCTGTCTCTGTAGACTTTTCTCTGTCAGGTCTTGTCTGTTACAGCTTGGATACTTTTCCTGCCAGTAAGGCCTTGTACACACGAGCATTTTATCGCGCATTAAAACTCATTACCGCGCGATAGCAACAACGGCGTTCACACGTGCAACAGGGCTGTTGCGTGTTAACTGCCTTTTTGTAGCGCAATACAAAAACCACCTCGACGAGGGTGGTAACAGCTAACGCGGAACAGCTGTTGCGCTTTTGCGCTCGTGTGTATGCTTACCGCGCATTGTCTGGCCTCCGGAAGTGTCCCAGCATTCCAAAGTGGTCCTCTCTGGTCTTCCCCCCACCCGCTCTGTGGCCGTGGTGAAACTGTCCCCGCCCTGCCCCGAACTTATTCCCGGGATTTTCAAATTTCTAGTCTGTTTCACTTCCTGCTCTCTTCCTCGTGGAGTGTGTTTGGGCTCCGATCATCATTAGCAATGGCGGCCCGCCATGGAAGACGCGCACCCCTTTGGAGCACGGCAGAGGTGCTGGACCTGATCAGCATCTGGGGAGAGTCTGCTGTGCAGGCGCAGCTACGTGGCAGCAGGAGAAATTATGTTATATTTGGCATAATTTCTCGGGCCATGTCGGAGAGAGGGCATGATAGAGACACTGTGCAGTGCAGATCAAAGGTGAAGGAGCTCAGAATAACCTATCACCGAGCGAAGGAGGGAAACCGCCGTTCTGGATCAGCGCCTGCTACATGCAGGTACTATAAGGAAATAGAAGCCATCCTCAGTGGGAGCCCAACAACCACTGTCAAGAGTCCCATGGACACTTCAGCCCCCCCTCATCCGGTGATTGCCAGAGCCGAGCAGCATGAGGACGTTGTTGAGGAGGAGGAGATGGAGGATGACACGGAGGAAAGCGCAACCGCGTGTAGCCAGGAGCTCTTCAGCAGCCCCGCTGAGACTTCCACCCAAGGCTTGAACTGCAGCGTGTTCTCTGAGGCGGCAGAGAGGGGTTCAGGTAAGTTTCTCCTTCGTTCAGCTCTGCTTCTGCTAAAATATCATTGTCTGGGGTGGGGGTGCTTGCGGGTCCCCGCTGTGCACGCTATTTACTCTGCATTCATTAGAAGGGCATCAATACAAGCAGTGATTGTAAAATAATCATCTGCATTTAGGTCAGTAAAGGTTTCCTCGATGTACCTCCAGAGCCTAATACTCAGGTTAGATGGGAGAGCGTTTGTGTCTACGCTCCCAAAGACGGATACTCTGCCTCTCCAGCTGCAAAGCACAGCCCAGGGAACCATGGCAGCACACAGTGCAGCAGCATACGGTCCTGGCTTGCTACCGGCGGCATGTAGGAGATGTATTTGAGATGGCAGGGGCACTCTGAGGAGAAAGATATCTGGTTCCATCTGTGTGCCCTGTGCAGATTCTTAGCCCCCGGTAAGCCGTCTATTAGAACGTACCTTGTCTGCTTCAGCGAAGCGTAGTGTGTTGACCGCCCTGTACCTTCCAGTGGAATGTGCTACTGGAAGGTTACATTGGTTATCTATGCTATGTGTTAACAATGTCTTTATTGTTATTTTTGGATTAGAATTGAGCTTCACAAGGCCGGTGTCTACCCCAGCTGACCGAATGAGAAACATTCGGCGGCGTGCTCGTAGAAACAGGGAGGATATGTTTCACGAGCTGCTGAAAGCAACACAGGAATCCTCAAGGGAGAATAGAGCCTGGAGAGAGGAATCCCAGCAGAGGAGGCAGAAACACAGGGACGAACTGATAAGTGTCATGAAGGAGCAAACAGAACTGCTCAAGAGCATGATTGCTTTGCAATCCCAGGCAACAAATGTCCGGGCTCCACTCCAGATAGTTCAGCCGTGTCTGCCTCCCACTCTCCGCAGTCCCTCAAAGCATTTCTTTGAAGGCCACCCTTCCCCCCGGTACAGGACAACATCCAGTCCCCCCCCCCAGCTACTTTTATGAGACCCGGAGCTACACCAACCTGTAACCCCACCCCCACCTTTTAGGTTTTAATAAAAACAGTAACAAATACTTTGAAGAATGCATTTATTTATACACATTATTGCAATGATGCTAAGGTGCACCTCATGCGTCATGGAACTTAACTAGGGGAGGGCATAATTAAAATGCTCCCTGAGTGCCTCCCTTATGCAGGCAGCCTCTCCTTGTGCCACCCTAATACTCCTAGTGGCTGGGTGCTCGTATGCTTCCTCGAGGCGCTGTGCCTCCATAGCCTACGTAGGGGAAAACTTTTCTCCCCTACTTTCACAAATGTTATGGAGGACACAACACGACGCAATCATGGCAGGGATCTGGTCCTCCGCCAAGTCCAGCCTCCCATACAAACAGCACCAGCGCCCTTTTAAATGGCCGAAGGCACACTCCACAGTCATTCTGCAGCGGCTCAATCGGTAATTGAACCGCTCCTTGCTGCGATCGAGGTTCCCAGTGTAGGGTTTCATGAGCCATGGCATCAGTGGGTATGCTGGGTCTCCGAGGATGACTATGGGCATCTCCACCTCCCCCACTGTTATTTTTTGATCAGGGAAAAAGGTGCCCCCTTGCAGCTTCCGGTACAGACCAGTGTTCCTGAAAATGTGGGCATTATGCACCTTTCCCGACCACCCAGCATTGATGTCCGTGAAACGACCCTTGTGATCCACGAGTGCTTGCAGCACCATGGAGAAGTAGCCCTTCCTGTTTATGTACTCCGTCGCGAGATGGTCTGGAGCCAAAATAGGGATGTGTGTGCCATCTATTGCTCCCCCGCAGTTAGGGAATCCCATGGCAGCAAAGCCATCCACAATCTCTCGAACATTGCCCAATGTCACCGTCCTCCGTAGCAGGATGCGATTGATGGCTTGGCACACTTGTGAGAGGGCTAATCCGATAGTGGTCCTCCCGACTCCAAACTGGTTTGCAACGGACCGATAGCAGTCGGGAGTCGCCATCTTCCATACAGCAATCGCAACATGCTTCTCCACGGTTAGGGCTGACCTCATGTTGGTGTCTTTACATCGCAGGGCAGGGGCCAACTCTGAGCACAGTTCCAAAAAGGTTGATTTCCGCATTCGAAAGTTCTGTACCCACTGCTCGTCATCCCACAGCTGCATAACAATGCGATCCCACCACTCGGTGCTCGTCTCTCACGACCAGAAACGGCGTTGCACCGTGTGCAGGTGATCGTTGAAGGAGCTGAGCAACGCGGTGCTGTTGCTCTGCATGGCATCGATCAGCCGCTGCTCCTCGGTGTCCTCGTCTGACTCGGAACTCATTGCGTACTGAGCAACAAGCCGAGATGTATTCAGAATGCTGAAGGCGACAGTGGAGATCAGAGCAGGATCCATGCTGTCGCTGTTGTGATTGATTGCAAGTGGTGCGGTGCGTCACTGCACTGTTGAAAATAGGCGCGAGTTGCTATTGGAAACGATGGAGACGCTAGGGGAACACAAAGCACCATGGGAAACTGACACTTTACCCATGGCGCTTTGCGTTCCTTTCCTTCATCCCATGATTCATAGCGCCGATTTAGGGGAAACTGGAACGATGGGATAGGTGCCCAGAAGTCATTGCGCTCAACCGCGATAATGCATGTAATTTTGTTGCATTGCAGGGAGCAACGTGTGTACGCATTGTCCCGCAATAAAGGTCACGTGAGTTTTATAGCGCGATTGCCTTGTTGCGCTTTAATCTGATCGTGTGTACATAGCCTAAGTTATGGCATGAAACTCAGGTTAACAGTCATACCAGACCCACCCAAGGACAAGGATGCTGTGAACAATCAGTAAGGCAGTGGCCAGCTGCCTATTGAGAAATTCTGGCCTAGATGGGAACAATACATTTCTGACTAGCTGTAAGGACCCTCCTCTCCATCCCATCCTCCCACCCCACTCTAAATGTAGCCATAGGGCCTTTAATATAATTAAAGTGTCTCTGCATCCATCATTATCACCTCTGTCCTCTCTGGGTGGAACAAGTCTGTACTTGTAAGTAAACAGGTAAAGAATTCCAAGTGGATTATGTAACTGACAAAGAAGCATATATATTTGACCACTGTAACATCACCAATTTGAAGCTGTCCTGTCAGTCTTCCCGGTATCGTGAATAAACCTCTTCAGTATTATCTATGCTGCCTGATTCTTGGGGAAAGAATCTTTCTGGCTTAACAATACCATGTCTCACTGGAATCCACGCTGATCACTAAGCATTCATTTTTAACAGCAACCACTCCGTAAGCTAGAGGGAAAACAGAAGGAAACATAATTGAAAATGCAAAAGCTTTCAACCAGCTCTACTTCTGGATCACTTAGTATGTTGCAGCAGTCCAGCAACAAAGGTGCTGAACCAAGCAGTTGGCCAGTTAGCATCCAAGAGAAAAAGACTAATGGTGAGATCCCGGATCTACTGAAGTCAGAGGCAAATTTTCTATTGACTATAAAGGAGCCAGGATTTCACGCCAATTTTCCTAACAGGGTGGAGATGAAAGAAGGAATTTCTGAGTATCCATGTGTAGGAATGAGTCCATAAGTCTCTGTGGTTACACATTTCCTTGACAACTGAGAAACTTGCAATTGAATGTGATCACAGTTCCTCCGAGGGCTTCCCACTTCCAGCTTACATTACAGTTCCTGAATCCAATTAAACATCATACTCTTAAGAAATTCAAAAGGGGTAGCCGTGTTAGTCTATTGTAGAAAAACAAGAGTCCTGTGGCACTTTTAAAGACTAACAGATTTATTTATCGCATGAGCTTTTGTGGGAGAAAATCCCATTTCGTCAGACGCTTTGAAGATGGGAAAGTTACAGAATGGGAGGAAATTAAATGCAGGGGAGTGTATGACATAGGATCAGGTCAGGCTGTAACAGCAAATCAAAATAGGTGTTAGGATTCAAACACTGGGGAACAGCACATAGAGGAGGGTGAGGTCAAATCACTTGTTGTAATGAGAGAAAAATCCATAGTCCCTATTTAACCCCAAGACAACTGAGTCAAATTTGCATATAAGTTCAAGTTCTGCAGTTTCTCTTTGAAGCTGTGATTTGTTATTCATCTGTTTCAACACAGCTATTAACAAGTCGTCAAGGGAGTGAGCAGGGAGATTGCAGTGTTCCCCTATTGGTTTTGTAGTGTTGCAATTTCTGATGTCAGATTTGTGTCCATTTATTCTTTGGCGCAGAGACTGTCCTGTCTGTCCAATATATAAGGCAGAGGGGCATTTCCGGCACATGATGGCATAAATCACATTGGTGGACGAGCAGGTGAACGAGCCCTTGATGGAGTAGGTGGCTTGATTAGGCCCTGTGATGGTGTCATCAGTGTAGATATGAGGGCAAAGTTGGCAGCGTGGTCTGTTGCAAGGATATGTTCCTGCTTTAGTGTTTCTGTTGTATGATCTGTAGTTGCTGGTAGGTATCCTTTTAAGGTTAGGGGGCTGTCTGAAAGCAAGGAGAGGTCTGTCTCCTAAGGCTTGAGAGAGTGAGGGATCATCTTTTAAAACAGGCTGTAGATCTTTGATGATGTGTTGAAGAGGTCTGGCATGGGGGTTGTAGGTGGTGACCAGTGGCGTTCTGTTGTTGTTTTTCATGGGCTTCTCCTGAAGTTGTTGACTTCTGGGTACCCGTCTGGCTCTGTCAATTTGTTTCTTCACTTCTGCGGGTGGGTACTGTACTTTTAAGAATGCCTGGTAGAGATCCTGAAGGTGTCTGTCTCTGTCTAAAGGGTCAGAGCAAATGCGGTTATATCTTAGGGCTTGACTGTACACAATGGATCGTGTGGTGTGTTGAGGATGAAAGCTCGAGGGATGTAGGTAACTATACCGATCAGTAGGTTTGCGGTATAGGGAGGTCTTTATGTGCCCATCGCTAATTTGCACTGTAGTGTCCAGAAAGTGGATCTCTTGTGTGGAGTGTTCCAGGCTAAGTTTGATTGTGTTGTGGAAATTGTTGAAATCTCTATGGAAATCTTCAAGGGCATCTTTACCATTGGTCCAGATGATGAAGATGTCATCAGTATAGCGTAGGTAAAGTAGAGGTGCTTTGGGATGAGACGTGAGGAAACGTTGTTCTAAATCGGCCATAAAGATGTTGGCATATTGTGGGGCCATGCGGGTACCCATAGCAGTGCCACTGACTTGAAGGTATAAATTATCTTCAAATCTGAAATGGTTGTGGGTGAGTACAAAGTCACAGAGGTCAGCCACAAGTTTAGCTGTGTCATCATCTTGGATAGTTCTTCTAATAGCTTGTAATCCATCCTTGTGGGGAATGTTAGTGTAAAGAGCCTCTACGTCCATAGTGGCCAGATGGTATTTTCTGGAAGACCATCAATGGATTGGATTTTTCTCAGGAAATCTGTCGTATCTCTCAGATAGCTAGGTGTGTTGATAGCATAGGGTCTTAGGAGAGAGTCCACATAGCCAGATAATCCTGCTGTAAGCATGCCAATGCCTGAGATGATGGGGCGTCCGGGGTTTCCTCTTTAATGTATTTTTGGTAGTAGATAGAATATCCCTGGATGGCGTTCTGGCGGTGTGTGTGTCTTGATTTGTTCTTGTGCTGCTTTGGGGAGTTTCTTGTGTAGATGTTGTAGTTCCTTTTGGTATTCCTCAGTGGGGTCAGAGAGGAGTGGTTTGTAGAACGTTCTATTGGACAGCTGTTTATAAGCCTCCTGATCATAATCCGATTTATTCATGATGACGACGGCACCTCCCTTGTCAGCCTCCTTAATAACAATGTCAGAGTTGTTTCTGAGGCTCTGGAGGGCATTATGCTCTGCATGGCTGAGGTTATGGTGTAAGTGATGTTGTTTGTCCACAATTTCAGCCTTTGCCCGGTGGCGGAAACAATCTATATAGAAGTCTAGTCTGTTGTTCCGACCGTCAGGAGGAGTCCACGTTGAATACTTTTTCTTGCAATGTTGGGAGGAAGGTATCTGTAGGTCATTGCGTTCTACATTGGTGGTGGCGAAATACTCCTTGAGTCTGAGACGGCGAAAGTAGTTCTCCAGGTCACTGCAGAATTGTATCTTATGTGTGGGGGTGGTGGGGCAAAAAGAAAGTCCCCAAGACAGCACAGATTCCTCTGCTGGAGTAAGTCTGTAGCATGAAAGATTAACAATGTTGTTGGGTGGGTTAAAGGTGCTGTTGTTATCCCTTGTGGTGTATTGGAGCTTAGACAGTTTATTGTCTTTTTTCTTCTGTAGGGAAGCAAAGTGTGTGTTGTAGATGGATTTTCTCTTTTTTGTGAAGTCCACCCAGAGGGAAGAATGTGCTGGATGATGGTTTTGTAGAAGAGATTCCAGTGTGGAGACTTCATTTCTAATTTTTTTCTGTTTGCTGTACAGGATGCTGATAAGGTGATTTCTTAATTTCTGAGAGAGTTTATGGCACAATCTAACACCTATTTTGATTTGCTGTTACAGCCTGACCTGATCCTATGTTATACACTCCCCTGCATTTAATTTCCTCCCATTCTGTAATTTTCCCATCTTCAAAGCGTCTGACGAAGTGGGATTTTCTCCCATGAAAGCTCATGCGATAAATAAATCTGTTAGTCTTTAAAAGTGCCACAGGACTCTGTTGTCTTAAGAAATTCTGTAACACTTTGAAAAGGGTCTCATATTTAGTTGACCTTCTATAACTATATATTATATGGTTAACCCAGTTTAATGCATAGGTTTGTCTTTTTTATGCTGGTAGTTCTGGCAGTGAATAACAACCCTTATTCTTAACAGTTGCTGTGGATTTCATACAAATCAATGAGCATGCACAGTCCATTATCATACCACATAAGCACAACTTTCCTTATTTATAAGACCTTTACTAAGTGCCATAATTGTTCTTGTAATTATTCAGTCCCCCACCATGTACCATTTAAACAAAAGAATCCCAGAAGAATGGAATTAGAAGCACATTTGCTGAACACGGAGCATAGTAATGTCCTCCTAAGTTATTTTAATGTCAATTCTGGTTTTTCTTTATAACTTAGGCTTTAAACATCAGAACCATGAAAATACAGAAGGAGCACAATTGGAAAATGTACAGGAACCATGGAGATGAAATTATGAATTGGCATTTAATCATGGAAGGGGGATTCTGTAACAGGCCCTTTTCATTTTTTTAAATTGGTGTGAGTCAATGAGCTTTTATGGGAGCAAAATTGCACAGTAGGCTTTAATTGTGCATAATTATTTCACTGCATGGTGCACAGTGCTACATTCAACTGAATTCCATTAAGTATTTGATTGAACTCCAGAAAGAGGTGTACCCGGCAGCGTCTGGAATACGCTTGTTTAATCCGCCGATCCTTCCTTGCTTTAGAGAAAAGAAAACAAATTTAGTAGATTATTTGTTTCCCCATTTCTTCACTCTTCATATGATAAATATTCTTTATGGGCTGCCATGTGTTCCTTCTGAAACTCACTGGAGTTTTGCTTCTGACTTCAACAGGAGCATTTGACCTAAATGGCTCATCCAAGGTCACAGAATGGGCCAGTTGCAGAACTGACTAGACCCTCAATACCTCACTCCCAATATTAGCGAATAGATCAGGGACCTAAACAATCTATCCTCTACTATACATTTCAGCTTAAACTGGCGGAGTGCATCTTTGAGGCTTGGTGACACAATGATTGTTAGGGGGCTTCCACCCTTCTCAGTTGATTGATTTACAAACATTTTCAGCTTGTGTGTATTCTCTTGCTGCCCAATTCATTCCTGATTTGATCGCTTTATCCTGTAGTCAGTCCTGTAGAAACACCCAGCCTCTGATCCAGGACTAGGAGAACTTGACTTCCTCTGCTGTAATTATATAAAGAATGGGCATCATTGGAGCCTTAGCATTTGAAGCCCCCTCTGCCCCCCCAGTGTTCTGGTGTTTGCTTGGTGTGTTCAGTTCTTTCTTTCTTTCTTTCTTTCTTTCTTTCTTTCTTTCTTTCTTTCTTTCTTTC
>ML685777.1:14614540-14660976 GCA_007922175.1 Pelusios castaneus
TTCTTTCTTTCTTTCTTTCTTTCTTTCTTTCTTTCTTTCTTTCTTTCGACAAAGCGTACTGCTGCTCTTTCATGTCTCCAAGAATGGTCTGATTGGTGAAAAGACAGGAAACAGTAATGGAGCCAATGCCAGCTTCCTATTGATCTGTTCAGTATCACAGCTCTCATTTCTCATGAAGCCCAATTACGATGTTTGTGGGATGTGACGCTTCCATAGAATAACAGCTTTGGGTTTGGGATATTTTGAGGGGGAGGGGGGGATGTATTAATTGAGACTGAAATTATTGTAATTACTTTTCCACTACATCCTATAGTCCTCTCACTCTCCCAGAGGTGAAAGTACAGTATAACAAACAATAGCTCTAGCAAAGCTTTTTTCTGTTTGTTTTTATGACCTTGCCATCATTATAATGTAGATGGCAAACCTTACAACCATCCTTCTTCCTCAGCATCTTCCAGCATGTAAGCTTCTGTATGTAGCCTCAAAGCATACACCAAAGGAAAAATGAGTTTTGATTACCCCAGAGGAAGGTTTTTTTTGTGTGTTGTAACCATGCAGCAGCAGGAAGAATAAGCAGAGAAAGGGAGAGACTAAGCCATCTATTTTGTATTGTTCCAAGAGGCTCAGAAAATGGTGGTTGTTAGTCTAGGCAGGATATTTTTATCTCTTCAATCTCTTCACTCGAAGTACAGAACAGCAACTCTCTTATTCAGCGAGAACAGGTGATAATTCTGTGATTACTTTGCAGTTTTTCCCATGAGCATTTGAATTGGCACAAACAATACTCTCAGAGCCCACCCCACTCTGAACTGTTGTATTCTGCTAGCAAGAAAATCACTCTCTATGATCATTTTAGCTCTGCTACTTCTAGCTCTAGGAAGTAACTAGAGGCACAAAGTCCTATCTAAAGCCTCACTTTTGTGGGGGCAAGTCTACACTGCCTGCCATTTTCAGCGGCAGTCAAATGTTGGTACGCAAGTTACTTAAAATAACTTGCATATCTGAATTCGACTGCCCAACGCCCTGTTCATCCATTGCCCTGAGTCGAAGGCAGGTGCCTCTGTTCGACTCAGCACTACCCCAGTTGCCAGGGTGGGATTAATAGATTGGCTTCCCAATTGATTGAGTGGGTCTTCACAGACCCCTCAATCGAACTGGGAAGTTTGAACTGAAGGTGGTGAATTTGCCATGGCTAGTCTTCACTGATGGCAGCAAATCCATTGCCTTCAATTTGAACTTCCCGGTTTGATTGAAGGGTCTGTGAAGACCAGGGTTGGCCCAAGGGTTTTTGGTGCCCTAGGTGAACCATGACTTCAATGCCCCCCCCTCCAATAATGTTATAAGAGAGAACATATTAATACATTTTTTCAAATCACTTTTGTCTGATTTGGCACCCCTTAAAGCCTGATGCCCTAGGCGACCGCCTAGTTCACCTATATGGTTGGGTCGGCCCTGGTGAAGACCTACTCCATCAATCAGGAAGCCGATCTATTAACACTACCCCGGCAACTGTGCTGAGTCGATCCAAGGTTCCCCCCCCCCCTTCGACTCAGCACAATGGACGAGCAGGGCATTAGGCAGTTGAACTCAGATACACAAGTTATTTTAAGAAACTTGAGTATCTCCATTCAACTGCTGCCAAAAACAGCAGGCAGTGTAGACCTGCCCTCTGTCAGGCTTTCAGAGGGTAGTGCAGATAGGAGAATCTGTTGTGGAGGGAGAGGAGAAATAACTGCATTGTAAACTTAAGACAAGAACTGTGAAGGGAAAATTAGACACAATTTTGATGCTCTTCTTGTTGACTGGCATTTGAATGAGAAATTTGGGGCCGATTCTCACTCTCACTAAGGCCGCTTTAAATCACTCGAACAGTGTAAAGAAGCTTATCTACATTCACTTTCTTGCACTTCTAAAGTGGTGTGAAGGAACCGTTCTGTGAGCGAGACAGGTCATTTCAGTGTATGCTGCAGAATTAAATCAATTTATGTATACAAATGTGAAGAATAAATTACTTATTTCTTCTTGCTTTAAGTTTTTAATAGATCACACACAATGAGAAGAGAACACACAAACACGCTAAAACCTCTCCACTGAGTGCCTCACTTCTTTAGAATCTGCACATGTTCCCAGATTATACATCTGCCCCTCAATTTATGTCTGAAATAATGTAAATATTAAATCAAATAGCTGTGTGCCAAATATTTACAGCTGTATGCATGTTTGCTACTTCGGCTGATGCATTTGCAGAAACCAATATGAGGTTGGTTCTCTACTTAGCTTGGTAAGGGAGACCCATTAGAGAGCATAGGCTTCAAGCATAAATAAGGAAGCAAGTGGTTTTTTTTTCCTTTCTTGAGAATTTTAACTTCTCTAGTTAATTTTATTCATTAAGATTGTAGCAGCAATTGTGAAAAGGCTATGTCAGACCCAATCTTAAATTATAATTTGATATTAAGTGGGCTGAATAATCTATATGGCTATGTCTACACTTGTAAATTTAGGTTGACTTAGCATCTCCACACCTAAATTTTAAGTCGACTTAGGGGGGGACCCTACAAAGTCAACCTAAAGCATCCACACTGGATGCCTAGGTCGACTTCTAGGGGCTAGGTGTACCTAGGACTGGTCCACGGTGGCAGGGGGGGCACCCCTTGCCAAGTGCCAGGGGGCTCTGCCTTTGCCCCATTGTACCTGGGTACAATGAGGCAAAGGGGGACAGGGGCCCTGGCAGGGCATAGGGGCAGGGTGGGCAGGGCTCTGCCCTGCCCTGTGGGAGGGCATGCCAGGCATCTCTGTGCCAGCTACCCTGGCAGGGAGGGCAGTGCGGAAGTCCTGAAGAGCCCTAAGTTGACTTAGAGTCATCTTAGGGCTACTCCACGTCTACACTGCCTTAAGTCGACTTTCTTAAGTCAACTTAAGCCAAAAGTTGACTTAAAATTAGGTTTTATAAAGTCGACTTAACTTTTTCTTAAGTCGACTTAAGCAGCTGCTTAAGTCTACTTAAGTAAAGTGTAGTGTAGACGCAGAATAAATTAAGTCGACTTAAGCAAGCTTAAGTCGACTTAATTTACAAGTGTAGACGCAGCCATCGTTAGTAGCAGATATTTAATATTGGCTAATATCCATTCCAGACAGTTCTCTTCACCATTTATTTTTCTTCCTTTTAATGTTTCTTTTAGGCTAGTGATATGGGACTGAGTTGATTTTAATAGAGGTAATGCAGAAATGCTCTCAGGTATGATATATCTTTCATAAAACCATGAGTCACTAGCCAAGTGGGTCATTAATAGGGATATGGCATGTTTCCCCTTGGGAGCTGGGGGGGAGGGGGAGAATATCTACAGTGCAATTTTAAGCCCAGGGTTAGTGGGACTCAAGCCAACAGACCTTGGGTTACAGAACCCAGGGCCTGAGCTTCTACACTGATTGTAAACCCTAGACTGAGAATTTTCTAGCCCAGGCTTGAACCCAGGGCTCTAGCCATCCACACTATAGCATGCAGACCCAAGTCCAAACAGCTATATTTCTAGTACCCACCCAAAATACAACCTCTCTAGCCCTTTGACCATGGTGCACTGTAGGAAAACATGACTGTCCACCCTTTGTTACAGGAAGTTTGAACAGCCTGCAGACACAGCCTGTCAAGCATTCATTTTGTTCTGTATGCTCCCAGCAACCAGAGCCAGCGGAAGAGGTGATTTTTGAAGAACTTCTCTTGCTCACACTTTTACTCCTATGTCAAAAAGTGGGCAGAGCTTCTGAGAGACACCGGTAGAGATTTCAGTGGTGTTTTCTGACCCACCAAAGAGGCCTGAGAGAACTAATGACAGGACCCAGGAGGAGGAGGACACAGATACAGAACTGGCTGATGCTCCTCATAATATTCAGTACCGCTGCTGAGGTGCCCCCCTATGTAGACTGGTGCTTCTGGAGCAGGGCCACAAGCACTGAGATTATATCATCATGCTGACCTGGGATGACCAGCAGTGGGTCCAAAAGTTTTGCATGAAGAAAGCTACATTTCTGGAGTTTTTGTGAGCTGCTTGCCCTCCAATCTCCCATGTAACAAGACATTCATGGAGGTGGCCATCTCAGTTCAGAAGCCAGTTGCTCTCACTGTCTAGAAGCTGGCTACCCTTGACCATTTCAGGTCCACAGCCAACCAGTTTGGTATTGGAAAGGTGATTGTGGCTAAAGAGGAGGTGGAGGTTTCTGAGGCAGTTAGGTGTGGTTTACTCCAAGGAAAGATATTCTTGAAGTAAATGCTGGCTTTGAGAGAATGCAGTTTCCAGAGTGTGCCATGGCCCTTGATGGAACTCACGTGTTCACAACTTGCCCTCCTACAGTAGTGCATGAGTACATAGGTAGTGCAAAGGATACTACCCCATTGCTATGCAGGCCTTTGTGGACCACACAGGGCGATCCATGAATGTCAATATGGGCTGCACTCACTGGAAAAGTTCATGATGTCAGGATTTTTCACCAAGCAGAAGTCTACATTCAAAGACAGGCTGGGACATTTATTCCCACCAAATGCCACTGTCATAAATGGAGTTACTGTCCCCACTGCTATTTTGGTAGAGGAGCCCTTTTATGTTGGCTTATGAAACCACACCCTGATTTCAGAGACACTGGCAAAAGCCAATTAATTACACACTCAGCAGATGTGGAACAATGGAAAGTCCACAGACCTGTTTGGAGTCCAGTGTTACACAATGCTGTCTGCACTATTGTGGCTTGTTGTGGCTTTTCACAAAGTTTGTGACATCAGAGGTGAACCATTTCTCTCTGAATGACACTGAGGGGCTGTTGCATCAATATGCTCAACCAGAAAGTCCATCTACCACAGCTGGATACATGTGGGCAACGTAAGTTTGGGATGTTTTGTGCTCCCATATCATGTACTTGTATGGTCCACCAGAGGAGGGGTAATAGTACGTTTATGAGTGGGCTTATAGGCAGGGGGAACAGCTGATTACTTGGGATGAGGGGATTGCCACACAATGTACTTATATATGACCCGACCTCTTATCCAATGGGAGGAGGAGGTTTGATTTACAATATGGAGTGGCGTAAAGAAGTGATTGATGTAGGTAGCTGTAATGAGTAGTAGTGTTTGCATACAAATTCCCCATTGTCCCTGATCACATGTGTTTACCTTTACTATTTGAAATATAGATTGTACAAGGTGAGACAATGATTATAAATAAACTTTATTGTGTCAAGGAAGTTGATTGCTAACATTTATTAGTAAAGTACAACATGAATGCATTGCCAGATGGACCAGCAGCTATTACCACCCAGAACACCAGTAACAGAACTGTGAAAAAAAAAAAAAGGAAATTAAAAAAAAAACAAAGTTCATGACGAAGTACAAACAGTGAAACCATACGAAAGAGAGAAATACCTTATTGTTACATGTCCCCTGCTCCCTCCATTCTCCTTACCTTTTCTGCCACATTTGCTGCATACTTGGCACTGCAGGAGGGGCATGAAGGAAACCATGTAGGACTGATGGGAGGGGCCAATATGGAGGACTTCATGGGGCAAAGTTGCCTTACTCAGTCGTTCCTAGGCCTGATTGCCTGGGCCACCCAATCATGGAGTTAGGACGCAGTATGGGTGCAGCAGGACCTGGTTCCTCTTGTGGACCTTTAGAGTTAGCAGCTGCTTAAATAGTTCTTTCTGCTAGTCTCTGTCCTCCTTCCTTAATTGCTGTTCCTGGTCCAGGAATAGTGACTCATGAGCTTGCTCCCATACTGAAACCTCAAACTGTGCAGCCAGCCAGAATCTTTCCTCTTGCTTCTCACCAGGTCTTTCTTCTAGTCATAAGTCCATCTTTCTTTGGTACTGGCCCTACCTGTTGGTTTGCTCCAGAACGTCATCCATCCGTTAATCATGGAAACTCTTCCTCTTAATGGTCCATTGGCCCGAGTTTCTGCTCCAGTGTGCACGAGCAGTGGAGACACTGCAATCTGTAGAGGACAATGGGCCTGGAATAGGACAAGATAGTTAGTATCTCTAGTAACTCAGTACAGGAGGACAGAAAAAATCCCTGTGGAATTTCAAGGACAGAAAGTGTTACTTTTCCAAACTGAACTTAAATATGTTGGAAAGATGGATGCGTCAGACCACAGAAGCTCTCTGGAGGACACAGCAGGATTAGTTGCAGCAAAAGAAGTTTGTAGAGACAATGGTAATCTTAAAAAAAATGTCATAGCTCCTTTTTTGTACCCGCGAGAATTTGCATGACAGCTTGGGCTTGAAGGGGCAGTAGCTAACTGTGCTACAAAAAGCTTCCTCTATCATTTCAGGCAATCCACATTTTTGAAGATAATAGTTCTCGTGATGCCTGATTGGCAAAGGGAGGTGTTATTTCAAGCTGCTGGTGAGAAACCTGCTGTGTATGCAACTAAAGTATTCAAATACAGTCACTGAACAGCACATCTATGCATGGAAGGGCTAGTCAGCTACCGTGGGGCCCGGAAAATACATCTATCCCCAAAATGTGACTACCTATCTGTAGTTCCTGCTATGGGGAAGACTTGTAACCATCAGCACCCTAGATTGGGTCAGAATTCATGAGGGAAACAACAGGATGCTGTGTTAGTTTCCATAGACTTAACCTGTTATGATTGTCTCCAAACACCCGGAACACCACTGCATGCCCTCGGGCACATTTCTGGAGACAATTTCAACCCCAGTTATATTTGAGACAAATGATTGTGTCAGCTATGGACTACAAGTAACTGAAATGGGCTAGCTTTGTAAATGGAGGACATTTTCACCTGCTTCCTCTACCCCCAGTTCACTGTTTCCAAGTGGCTTGTTACACACTGACTGGTTACACTGCAGCGTATATAGAGGCATGGCAATGTAAGGGAGGGTGGGTTTTCTTGTTGTTTTTTAAGGAAACAGGAAGGCCCTAGCAAAAAATCAGTGTCTTTCCAGTAAAAATCTGTTTTTCAAGAAACTTCTTTGCTGTCTGCATTTCCTGATTGCCACTTTGAATGTCACACGTTGTGGGGGCAGAGTACTACATCAAGGTGCTAGCCTACAATCGGCCATTAGAGGATACACACTGCTAGACAAGGCTTCTAATGACTTTTGGATTGATTCATAGAATCATAGAATCATTCCTATATTGATAGACATTAAAAAGGATGCAGAAATATACCAGTCTCTGGGGTGCCTTCTGTGCCTTCCATTTCTGCTGCCAGTTCTATAGCGGGCCATTCCTTGGGAGAGGCAGTGCATCAGAAAGTATGTCCCCCTCATGTGCTGCTGCTCTGGCTCCATAGCTGTCTCTTGGACCACTGTCAGCAGCAGTGGCTGCTGCTGGCTTCTGTTAGATCCCATGCTGATCTCTAGTGCCAGTATGGTGCCATTATAGCTCACCAGATCATTGTGCATCATCGTTGGCTCTAACAATGCACTAACCAGCACTCGATCAAACTCCTCATAAAATGGGCACAATGGCAGCGAATTGCCTGTGGTGAGGGTCTGGTCCCTGGTTTTCCCATACTTGGTCTTCAGCTGCTTAATCCGCTCCCTACACTGGTCACCAATCAGGTAAATTTCCAGTGCTGCCAGCTGCTTTACTATCTGCTGGTATGCATGGACATTCCTGATCCTCTAACTAAAATCCACTGTTTTGCTGGCCATGCATCAGAGAGTAGCCAAAATCTAGCTGTGCTTCTGTGACCAGGAAGCACTGTTCTGGTCAGCACTACTTCTGTTGATATCCAATGGAAATGCAAAAGGTGTGTTTGTAGCTCAACCATCAGAAAACCATGGAAGGGTTAAAGAGTTTTGGCAAGTTGCTGGGCTACAAAGGCAGTTGCTTCCATTTTCCTGGAGTCAATTGGTGACGAAGGAAGTTGGCCTGTAGGAACATGAGAAACTTTTGTTGGAATCCCAGGACTCAAGTCTGGGTGGGGTTGAGTCTACATTGCAAATCAAAAGGGCTTGAACCCTGGGTTCCAGCATGACTTAGGCTCAAGCAGTAGAAAGTAACCACACAAACACAAAGTTCTACCTAAAGCCTTGTTTTCTGTGGTGCAGTTGTCAAAATCCAGGGGCTGTTTAATGATCTTTAGAAAATTATTTGGTGGTCTCAACCCTGTTGTTATGGGATGAGTACACATCACCATAATTAGCACCTTATTTACCACTGCAGGAGAGGCCAGATAAGTAGACTGTGAACTACTATGGTTATTGAACTAATATGGCTGGTCTTTACTGCAAAGATAAGTAATGTTACAGTTCAATTGATCCTGCTGGCTTGACCCTTGTCTGCACACAAACTCCCTCACTCAAGTACAATCGTAGCAGTAACACAAGTTGGCAGGCATGATCATAGGCTAAAGCCAGAATGAACTCAAATCATCAGCTGCTAACAACCGTGCTGTAGTGTGGGGAAAGATTGGTAACGTTTGCTTGCCAGTAGGTCTCCAACGTCATCCATAGTTCCCCCTAGGTTGTCTCATCTTGTCCTCTGCTGCTGAACTGGTCTTCTCTTAGTACTTCAGATAGGCCAGTTTGGCATTTGACCCTAATGTTCACGCTCAGCTTCCAAGACCAGCAACAACATTCTCCTACTCTGCTACAGTGCTCTGTCTGGTTCTGTTTGAGAATGGTGACCAGGAAAAGACATCTCAGCATCCTGCCACCTGGCCCAGGGCTGATATCAGAGTTCTGACATGTCTCTGTTGTGAAATCATCAGCCACTATGATTTTGGGACCACGTCTAGGAACGCCAACCTCTATGCTGATCACACCAGAGCAAACTTGAATTATGCAGGTGAGGTATAAAGTAGAGAAGCTTGCACTGCCCTGTCCATTCTGTCTTCAGTTTTCCAGAACCTTCAGTCTTGCTCCTCTACTACTTTTAATAAGCACTGAATTCACATAAGAAAGGAAGAGAAAAAATATTGTTAGTCCCACTAAAGAGAAGTGAAGCTTCCTAGGAATTAGTGAGTGTTGACAGGAGTGAGAGAATGTTCGTTACCATTTTTAATGATATATGGATTTTACTAACTTTTCTGACTACAGAAAAATTCTAGAAGGGAAAAGCCCATTTATATTCAACATATCATTCACCCAATAGTTTCTCTGGCAATGGCGAGAGAACATTGTGGAAGATATTCAATAGTTCATCCTTTTCAGTTCCTTTTCCAAAAGAGTTTATTTATAGGTTGCCAGGTAACCAGAAGTCTTTGACTTTAAATAATTACTTCATCTGGATACAAAATAAAATCTCTCAGGAACTGAAATGGCAGGAGCTATCTAAAATGAACAGCAGTCTTGCCAAATACCCACTGAGTTGACCATCAGTACACTCCCCCACAAAAATGAAAGAAGCAATTTGATAAAATCTTCATTGGCTCTATGAATCCAATTACAGACACACACAGGAAGTATTTTGCTAGAAGATTATTAAATTGAATCTGCATATTCTTACTCAAGGTTTCCCTGCTGCTCAATAAGTAAATCATACTCTTGAGCTACTTCAGGAAAAACAAGTGTACAAAGGAAGCTCTGCAAAAGAAGCCTGTAAAGATGAACTATTGGCAAACTATTATCTGTTGCTGAATCTTCTCTTTCTGGGTTAATAATTGGCTGTGCTGCAGGAACTGTCTCTTTAATATTAAAAGTGAGAAAGTGTCACTAGCCTTTGCTTTTATCGTGCCTGATTCCCTTCTCATTTACACAAGAGTATCCCCAATGAGTTCACTGAAGGTACTGCTGATCAGACTGTTCAAGTCAAATCAGCCTTGGTTCCGAAGCACTAGATTCACAAGGAGACTCAGGTGTCAACTGCCTCTTTAGGTGCTTAACTCTAACATTCAGATGTCAGTGGTAACCCGTTGAGGTACTTAGCACATTACTTATGCCTAAATCCTAGTAGGATCCACAATCTACAAGCATTTTCCTCCACCTGTCGCTTGCCTGCAGGATAAGTGTGCACTCAGACTATGACTACTCTGCTTTAAAGACAATTGAGGAGAGACTGGTAACGATAGAGATGTGCCTCATAAACGCAAATAGCTCAGTGCCTGGCATGCTACCGAGGATGTAGGCAAACCAGGTTCCAATCCCTGGTCTGAATCAGACAGAGGTATTTTTAACAAGTATTTTCTCAGCCAAACAACATAGTACCTAGCACAATGGGGACCTGGTCCACGACACGAACATCTAGGGGCTATGATAATGGAAATAATAAATAAAATGTAATGTTATACGTGTGCTTTCAGATGATGTGGATAAGGAAATAAGGGGAGCGATTCCACAATGAGCCAGTTCAGTGCTTGGCACATCTGATGAAAGGGAGTAGCACAGATGGCTTTGTGCCATCGTTCTGACTTCAAGATTCTGAAGGCTGACTGAGACTGAACTGGCCCATGGTATTTTAGGACAGGCCCAAGGCTGCTTCGACTTACATTGATGGAATGAAGCTTCCACGCAGCTGCTCCACAGCTGAAACTTGCCTCATAATACCATCTAGGATGCAGTGAGGTGGCAGGGTACGCCAGCCTCACACCCGCTGAATCCTCCATGATTACCACTTTCCGTGCATAGTTTTCTGCTACAGTGGTGCAAGCGGGATTTACCAGGGACAAGGATCTGGTTCAAGATTTTCTTTAGTTACTGCTCCTAAGATGATTGCTCAACAGGTCTGGAGACATTGAGGAGGTGGGAAGTTGCCTAATCACAGAATAGGGACCGCATGGGCAGCGTCAGAGCAAGCTTTGAGGTCTATTGGTGTGCCTTTAATCTTTACTCACAGGGACCAATCTAACCTCGGTCTCCCTTTCCATTCAGTTCTTTGCCACTCTTGCTATTTACCAATTAGGGTTCCCATTCGAAAACAGAGCCCTGTCAACTAGGAACTGAGCTGAGACCAGGGCTTTTTTTGTGGTGGTACTCTGCGGTACTGAGTACCGACACCTTTTTCCACAGCGATGTGGCCCCGGCTCCTGCCGCCAGCGCCATGTCCCTGGCTGAGTACTGGCACCTTTTTTTAACCGAAGAAATCACTGGCTGAGACCAATGATTTACTTTAAATAGCCTCTGCAGGAGTCCTCACTTTCAATCAATACTGGACCAAACTCGTGTTTTTACTTCAGACCTTTCCTACCACAATCATAGCTTTAAATGTTCTCTTTATTTGAACAGTATTTGCTGCTATGACTTTTTCAAACCCATTGTCTGCCTCTTCTAGCCAAAGTGTTCAAATACAGCCAGCTTTTGTCACATCTCTTTAGCAGTGTGTAAAAATCAATAACAGCTCAACAAAAGTTTATACCAATGTCCAAAGTTCAAAGTAATCTGAGAGTTTGCAACAACATCTATAGGAAAAGTCTTATCTAAGACTCTGAAATGAAAGGGAACCATAGTACAAAGTATACTGTTTGGAATTCTGCCATACAATATGAAATCCAGTTTTGCTATAACAATGAGAGTCCTGTGCACCTGAAAGAAAACTTTGCTATTGCTTCAAAATTTGCATTAGCATCATTATGAGAGATTCTTATTTGTCCTATGTTGAGCATTTCAGTCCCAACATTTAATCTTGCATTCAAGATTAAAACTGGTACAGAATACACAAGGTCTTGCATACCACCAAGACAATATTAATGTTTATAGGAAAAGGTAGATTGAAAGACAAATAGAAGTGATTCAGTTCTTGGAGGTACTGGCTCTCTACTGGGAATTACCTGCAAAAATATGGTTTAGATGCCCAATTACTGGAGTAATTTATTGTCCTTAATTAGTGATTTTAGAAGAGTGGTGAAGGTAGGGAGCATAGAAGCAGATGAAGAAGCTCCTAGGGGTAGCTAGCTTCATCCATAATTCAAAGAGCGGGGTCAGGACCAAAGCCCAGTGAAGATTACTGAAAGATTCTCATTAATTTCAGTGGATGAAATTTATACTATACACGACTGCCACAGCAATGGAGAAGGAACACAGAATGAAACACTGAGCTATTTGATAGCAATTAATTTTCCAGTCAAACCATGGACCAAATTCTACAGATTTTATTCAAGCATTAGGTCCATTATTAGATGGAAATGGTAAAATTCTTAATAATACAGAAAAGTCAGAAGTGTTTGATAAATACATCTGTTTTGTATTTGGAGAGAAGTAGGATGACATATGCATATTACATGAAGATGATGAAGTACTTTCCATTCCCACTAGCAGTTAAGGAGGATATTAGACTACCTCTACCAGGGATAAATAAGTTTAAATCAGTAATACTGGATAACTTGTACCCAAGATTCCTAAAACTGCAGAGAAGGTCTCGGTCTTGTTAATATTAATTTTCCCATAAATCTTGGCATATTGAGGAATTCCAAAAGACTAAAAGAATGCCACTAATGTGCCAATATTCAAAAAAGGCAAGTGTATTCACACAGGTAACTACCGATTGCTCAGCCTGACATCAGTCCCAGGCAAAATAATGGAAAAGCTAATATGGGATTCAGCTGATAAAGAATAGGAATATAATTGATGGCAGTCAACATGGTTTTATGGAAAATAAGTCTTGTCAAACAAACCTAATTTTGTTCTGCAGTGAGATTAGAAGTGTGGCTGATAAAATAACTACATAGATGTAACATGCTTAATTTTTGTAAGACCGTTGACTTAGTATCATACAACTTTCTAAATAAAAAAACCCTAGTACTGTACAATATCAAGAGAGCTCATGTTAAATGGATTAACTGGCTAACTGACACATCTAAAAAGGCTGTAGTCAATTAGGAATTGTCAAAAGAGGATGTTTCTAGCAGGATTCTGCAGGGAGCAGTCCTTCTCCAACACCATGTGACATTGCCATCAATGGTCTGGATGTAAATATAAAAATCACTGTGGACAAAATCTGTGGATGATGCACATATTGGCAGAGTGAGAGATAATGATGAGTACAGGGCAATCCTTCAGACTGATCGGGATAGCTTGGTAACCTGGGCCCATTCAAACAAAATGAACAGTGAGCGTGATTAAGCAATGGAACAAACGTCCAAAGGAAGTGGTGGAGGCTCCATTTTTTGATGATGTCAAATCAAGATTTCTTTAGATGTAACAGCCCCTTCTAGCCTTCTCTTCTATGAATGAAAAAGCAAAAGTCCCTTTGAAGACAGTGTAAGCATGGCTTGAGTGAGATCTGCAGCATTTGGCCCTGGGTATGTAACAAGATATACATTGTTCTTGTTTTCTGATACAAATCCTGCCCTCAGGTGTTGCTGTATGCATGCATCAAATAATTCTCAAGCTATTTAATCCTTATTAGTGCAGTATTCCACATTGTTATCAAACCACAACATAGAAGAAAAAGGGAGATAATTAGAAAATCCTTTAGGTGGTGATTCTTACAGAATTTAACAGGCAATTACATTCATTCTGCAGAATGTGAAAACAACCCGTGGAATTCTGTGGCAGTGATATAGGTCTCTGGTAAATTCCATAGGTTTAAAATTCTACAAAAGGATTTCAATCTCTCATGCAATGGGTTTTTAATTCCCATGGAAATGTATGTCATTTCTAATCCTGGTGTATTGGTTTCATCCATTTATGTTCCATGGGCGATTCTTGTAGGGACAAGTTTTGAAAATTGTTGAACTATACAGCACTCACTGTGTGCTGGGCTGAATTTCTTTTCTCCTCACCAGTGTGTCACCTGCAACATTAAATCTGTATTAGAGTATAAAATTATAAACACTAAAGATGGAATTGATCCTACAAAAGCTTTTGACTGGAACCAGAGACGAGCAAATTTGTGAGAAGTAGCCCATCAGTAGACAAATTTCAAAAGGTTGGTTTTTTTCCATAGGAAATTACCTTTGAGGGTTTTTAAAAAAAAATGAAGTTTCTTAAGTGGGACAAAGTTATATAACAAAAAGCTTTAGTAGTTAAGGCCCTTGTTGCACTGGAACTCCTTTGAGGTACTGATTGAAGTCCTTGGCAAAGCTCCCTTTGACTTCAGACGGGACAGGTCTCTGTTACTTACAACAGCCTCTGGGAAGGTGATGGTTTGTCAGCACTGGGTCACTTGTGCTTTTATAACTTAGAGCAAAAGGCTGAATTGATTTGGTGACATCAGGCTCATGAACACTGCAGCAACCAAAAGAGAAATGAATCGATGCTGCTTTGCACGCTGCAGCAACAGAGAAAGGCAAAGTCACAACATTGTACTCAGAAATATTTCCATGTGAGAAGCGTGTTACCTCAGTAACAGGAAAGTGAGCAAATAAAACCTTCATAATTTCACTTTCCAAGACTAATTGGTTCCTCCTGCCATATTCTGTCACTGTCCACAATCTTCCATTGGTTTCTCACTGTGGTGGTATGCTCAGTAAGGCACAAAGGCTATGTCTACTCTAGAAACGCTAAGTCGACTCTATTAAGTCTACTTAACAAGGTCAACTTAAGTCGACTTAGAGACTCCACACTTGAAACCGAAGGCGACTGCCAGTGGCCACACTAGCAGTTGCTAAGTCGACTGAGGAGTGGTGCATTGTGGGAAGAGTGCCATGTGGCCACTCCTATAAAACAGGAAGTGAGCTTAGCACTTTCCCCATTGTGCCTGGCAACATGGAACCTGAGGAGGTCATGGACCACACTCCGTTCCTGTGAGTTGCCAGGTGAGTGCTCAGCACCTGCTATGCATTGCCAAGTGCTCTCTTTGCCTGGATCACGCTTCTTTGGGACCCCAACAGCGCGGGGGCAGACAGCAGCACACTCACCGCCATGCTGGCCCTGCGAGCTGCCGCACTGAGGGTGCCCTCCATGCCCCATCACTTCTGGGCATGGGAAACCAGCAGCGACTGGTGGGACTGTGTCGTTCTCACCATCTGAGATGATGAACAGTGGCTGCAGAACTTTCGGATGAGCAAGCAGACCTTCCTTGAGCTGGTCTGTGAGCTCACTCTGGTTCTGTAGCGCATAGACATCCAATTCCGACCCGCCCTGCCTGTGGACAAGCGAGTGGCTATCGGGGTCTGGAAACTGGCAACCCTGGACTCCTATTGCTCCGTAGCCCACCAGTTTGGCATCTGCAAAGCCACCGTGGGGGCCACCCTCCTGCAGGTCAGCAGGGCCATCAACAGAGTCCTGCTAGCCTACCTCGTCACCCTGGGCAACCTGCAGGACGCCCTCGACAGCCCTCATAGGATTCGGCTTCCCAAATTGTGGGGGCATCGTAGATGGGACCCACATCCCCATCCGAGCCCCGGAATACCGCACCAATGACTACGAGAATTGCAAGGGGTACTACTCCATGGACCTACAGGCCCTCATGGACCACCGAGGGATCTTCCAGGACATCTACGTGGGCTGGCCAGGGAAGGTGCACAGCACCCATGTCCTCAGGAACTCTGGCCTGTACTGGCGCATGCAGCTGGGCACCTTCTTCCCCAACCACAATATCACCCTCGGGGACATGCAGGTGCCCATCCTGATCCTGGGGGATGCCATCTAGCCCTTGCTGCCATGGCTTATGAAGTCAAACACAGCCAACGTGAATGCCAGCAGGGAGTTGTTCAACTGCCAGCTTAACAGGTCCTGCCTGGTCGTCAAGTGTGCCTTCGGCCATCTCAAGGGCCATTGGAGGGCCCTCCTGATCCCCCTGCACCTCGCCGAGAGGAACATCCCAGAGGTGATCAGCGCCTGCTGTGTCCTCCATAACTTCTGTGAGCCTGATGCAGAGCCCCAGATCTAGTGGACCCAGTGGCGAGCGGTCATCATCTGTGATGTGCTGAAGGCCCACTTCATCAGCCAGGAGCACTGAGGGTTGGGCCTCCCACCAGGCACCATCCCACCCATGCCTGGGTCCGGGGCTGGTGGGGTGTCCTGCTGCTGGGGGCTGCTCTCCCCCTCCTCCAACACCACATTCTCATCCACTCAGCCCTCCTCCTGGTCATCATCAAGGGAGGGGGGGCTCAGTGCAGTCGATGTTGTGGGTTGGTGGGCTACTGCCCTCCTGCCCCAAGGTAGTACTGGCAGCTGGTGGTGGGGGCTGCCCCCACCTGGCGCCTGTCCTCCTGGGCCTTCTGGTAGCCCTGGTAGAGGTCCTTTATTTTCACCCGCACTTGGTGGGTGTCGTGGGTGTGCCCCTTCTCCACCAGGGCCTGGAAGATGCACTGGGAGTGCACTGCCTTGTTCCCCCAGATCTGCAGGAGGTCCAGGATCTCCTGGTTGCTCCAGGAGGGGGCCCTCCTGTGACGCTGGCTCCCCTCTGCCATGGCTGCTGTGGCAGACCTGGACAGCTCTGCGTAGCAGGGTGGGCAGGGTTTTGTCCTGCCCTGTGGTTGCCCAGGGCAGATTCTTCCTTCCTGGTGCCAGGAACTCTGGGAGGAGGGTCTGGAGGCCACTGAGGTCGACTTAGCTAATTAAGTCAACCTAGGGCGTCCACATCGGATTTAGGTTGACTTAACAAATCGACTTAAGTGTTAAGTCAACCTAAAAGATTGGTAGTTAAGTCGACTTAAGTAACTGCTTAAGTCAACTTAATGAAAGCCGTGTGTCAACGTGGCTTTGTTTAAGTCAATTTAAGACTACTTAAGTTGACTTAATTTGCAAGTGTAGACATAGCCAAAGAGTTTATGTTTAATACTAACATGTTGCATAACACTACCACCACAAACACAGCTCAGTGTTAACTGCAGCCTGTAGCTCCTTGACATCTTGAAACCCCCGTTGCCAGATTGGAGCATGACTGCTGGTCTCTACAGCCATAGCCAAAGACCTACCCAACCTCATTCCTGCCTCCTCTTACATTCCACTTCCCCTTCTACCTCTTTTACTTCGACCAGATTGCATGAGTCACTGCCTACAATTTAGTGTACTATTTCTGCTTCTCCATGTATTACTTTTGCCGACCCAACTTTCCATGTTCCTTCTTAGGATACATAACCTGTCTCTGTTCTCCCTGTTTGACACTCAACACGTTGCTTTGTTTGGATTCAATTGCCAGACTTCGTGTGCTCTTAGGTTTGCTGGGCTTGTGTAGACATTGTGCAATCTTCTGGTTTGGGGTCTGTATACACACACTCATGGTAAAAATCCTTCATCTAGAACCCCTTCGTGAGATAATATACTCCACAGTCCAGCTGCCCAGACCACAAAACTAGTGCCATATCCCCAAGCCTCCCCAGTAGCTACTGCATGCTTCCCAGAGTTCCACCAAAATTGTGCAAAAACAAACAAAGAGCCCTGTGGCACTTTAAAAAACTAACACATTTATTTATTGCATGACCTTCTGTGGGAGAAAATCCCACTTCTCATGCAATAAATAAATTTGTTAGTCTTTAAAAGTGTCACTAGTCTCCTTGGCTATGTCTACACTTACTAAAAATAGTTTGAATTAGTTAGTTCAAACTAACTAATTCAAACTAATTTTAGTTAGTTCGAATAAGCTTAATTCGAACTAGAAAAAGTTAGTTCGAACTAAGCAAGCGCCATTCATGGCATTTGCTTAGTTCAAATTAGTGATCCCCATTCATTTCAATGGCCGGTTAGGTCGAACTAAAATATTAGTTCGAATTAACATGGCCACATTGGCTAATTCGAACTAGTTAGTTCGAATTAACCCCTTAGTTCGAATACCCTATTCGAACTTATTAGTTCGAATTAAGGAAGCCCTTAATTCAAAGTAAAGCCTAGTGTAGCCATGGCTTTAGTTAGTTCGAATTAAGCCTCCTTAATTCGCACTAACTTGCCAGTGTAGACATAGCCCTTGTTTGCTTTGCTGAACTAGACTGACATGGCTACCCCTTTGGAACCAAAGTTGTGGACCTTCTGAATTACAGTTTCTGACTTTGGGTCAGTACTAAAGCAAGTAAAACAGAGACCGTGCAGAGGAATTTCTAAACCAATCACACATTATTCACTGACAAAACATGCAAGATATAGTTCTGTGGAAAATCACAAGCAGCTGCATGTGAAACCTTCTCTTCATTGTTCTCACCTCTCCAATAGCCCTTTGGGTTTTGGTGAATGCTTGCTGGGTCCCAAGTCCCTCCTCTTTTTCTTTTTCTCCTATTTAGTCTTGCTTTCTTGCAAAGACAAGAACTTTTCCTTCTATAAAATTCTGCTCCCCTCTCACAGGTGACCCTTGTGAGTTTCTTCAAGTGGCTTCACCACTGTCAGGTGAGTTATTCCTTGCTCATAGCCCAACTGACATCCAACCTGGACATACTGGTTCCCCTCAGCTGCAGTCAGCTCATAGATTTAGGGTGCTTTCATTTGAATGTAAGTCCATCCCGGTTCATCACTTTTGATTGTTCCTATTGTTAATCCGTTAGTCCATGCAATAATTCCTCCTAATTAACTTTTGGATGTTACAGCTCAAAATGGAGGCTAGAGTGGTGGAGAGAAGGCACAGTACAGTTTAACTATAAAAATGGTGTTCACAAAACACCCTGGAATATGTAGACTGCTATAGATACATAGGTATACACTGCTCCGTCATACGCACCTCTTCCAAAAATATCTGTTATGATTTCTCCCTAACTTTTTAACTTGTCAGTTGAAAAGACAAGATATCAGAGACCACGTTCCAGGCAATAAAACAAGTTACAAATAAAATGTGGTGTTTATAAGATAGGTGCTAAGTCTCACTGCTCAAATGCACAATTTTTCATCTAATTCTCCCTGTGTTTTTAGATGATGTTGACTTTCAAATTATTTATTTACTTATTTATTTATTAGGGTTGCCAACTCTCTTGATTTTCTTGCGAGTGATGGAATTTTGGCTGTACTGGAGTCAGTCTTATGCTGACACGAGAAGCTCACACCTCATGGGAATCTGAGCCCCATCTAGGGGTGGGGGTAATTCTATCTGTTTGCCCCACATATCTACCTCCTGGGGCTAAGCAACTGATCAGAGCTGCTATATGAAGAGCTCTCTCCTGCTTTGTCTCCTCTTAGCAACCTGAAGCCATTCTTACAGGAGAGGAGAGGATGAATCCAGCAGCTCTTACAAGCAATGGGGAGAGCTCCTTTCTCTCCTTTCCTGCAGCAGTTAGCTTGGGAAGTGGGAGAGCAGCTTCAGCTACAGCCTCCCTCCAGGCCTGGGGGTTTGTAAAGTCCACAAAGGATGAGCAGAAGTGAGACTGGAGAGGCTGGGGCTGAGCCTGAACTAATGGAGGTTGGTGGGGAGCAGAACTAATGGGGGGCCAAACTGATGCCAGGACTGAAGGGACAGGATTGATTTGGAGGGTGGAATTCATTGCCGGACAGGGGATGGGCAGATGTGGAGGCAAGAGCTCCTTCCGCAGAGATCAAAACTTACCCAATACATTTGGAAGCCAGCACAACATCAATTCTTTATCTCACACATGTAGGGGATGGGCATGGAGAGATCAAACATCAAAAAGATGGGCAACTCTGCCCCTATATATTTTTAAAACATATAATTATTTTGGGGATCAGATTCATTCTTTTTTATCTCTTATTTATTATTTCTATTATTGTAGCACCTTGGAGCTCCAGTCTTGCACCAGGACCCCATTGTGCTAGGTGCTGTACAAACACAGAATAAAAAAGACAGTCCCTGGCCTAAAGAAATTAGGTGCTTAATGTACTTTGGTATTTATGGAAATCCCATTTACAAGTTACTTGCATCTTTAGGCCATTTGCTCGTGTAAATATCTCCATAAGCTCCAGTGACCTTGTCTTTATAACTGTCTACAGCATACAGTATACTGCTGGGTTGTCGCTATACAAACAATAAATAACAGAGACAGAAACAATTGAGAGAGAGAGAGAGAGAGTCAGCAAAAAGTGAGTGGAGAGAGAACTCGGATAATTTCCACATGAGTCTTGTGCAATTTATCCTACAGAAATTGTAGTGTAGACAGGCTCTGTTAAGTCAACTTAACAAGGTCGACTTAGGTCGACTTTAAGTGTAGACGCTCCATTAAAGTCGACTTGAAGTTGACCTTGTTAAGTCGACGTAACAGAGTCGCCTTAACTTAACAATTGTAGACAGTCTATGGTTATGTACACACGATAAACTTGTCCCGCAATAAGTTATTGCAGGACAAGGAAAGCGTTATAAATATAGCGCTTTTGTGTGTACATACATGCTTCTTCTATCGCAAAGGAGACTTAAGGAGTGGTGGGAGATTTAAAATGCCCCTGTTGTAGCAAGACTTCCAAGTGTGCATCAATGTCCATCGCCATGTGCCTGGAAGCTTTGCTGCAGCTGGGGCACTGAATTTTTCCTTCCCCATCTCCACTCTGCCTCTCCTGACCAGGAGGGGTCGGGGTGGGTCATGAAACACCTGCACTGTGTCTCAGGAGCCCAAAAGGAAAGACAAGTTCCCCAATAATTCGCTGGAAAAGAATCACAGAGTGGCTTAACTTCCTGCAGCACAATGAGTCATGGGTTGTGCTTGCAGAAGTCCTAGAAACATATGTGGGTGAGTAGAACAGTGAGGACATAGATATTAAGGCATGGCTTTGCAATGCGACTGCTAACACCTGGGCTGGGCTAACCTGAGCACTCAGACCTGCGAGCTGATCACCAAGGTTAAGTCTGCAGTGAAGACATACTCTGGAGGGTTTGTCTTTTGGCTAAGATATTAAAATACTATTGTGCTGCTTACATGAAAGGTTGAACTTCCAGTGTTCTGGCCACATTTCAACTCTGATATTTACATTCTTCTACTAGTTTCCCCTGAAGTTTGTTTGAATAGGGTACATTCTAAGGGTGCACCTACACTTGTAAATTAAGTCGCCTTAAGCTTGCTTAAGTCGACTTAATTTACCCTGCATCTACACTACACTTTCCTTAAGTCGATTTAAGCAAGTTGCTCAAGTCGACTTAAGGAAAATAAAGTCGACTTAATTAAACCTCATTTTAATTCGACTTTAGGCTTTGGTTGACTTTTTCAAGTCAACTTAAGCCAGTGTAGACCTTGAGTAGCCCTAAGTCGACTTAGGGCTACTCCAGGACTCCACCACTGTCCTCCCTGCCGGGGAGAGGGGGCACAGGGAAATCCTGGCATGTCCCCCCACAGGACAGGGCAGAGCCCTGCCCACCCTGCCCCTATGCCCTGCCAGGTTCCCTGTCCCCCTTTGCCCCATTGTACCCATGTACAATGGGGCAAAGGCTGAACCCCCTGGCAGTGGGCAAGGGGTGCCCCCCCTCCCACCGTGGACCTGCCCTAGTTCCCCCTAGCCCCTAGAAGTCGAACCTAGGCGTCCAGTGTGGATGCTCTAGGTGGACTTTATAAGTTCCCCCCTAAATCGACTTTAAATATAGGTGTAGACATGCTAAGTCGACTTAGCTAAAGTTGACCTAAATTTACAAGTGTAGACATAGCCTACGTGTGTTGAACTGCTGCATTAAACAGCTGCTGTACTATTATTTCTGCAGCAGACGAAGCAGTCCCTATACATCTTTTACTTATTGCATAGGAGAATTTAATGCCTGAATTAATTAATGTTTCTTAAACCACCTGAAAGGAAAGGTGCTACAAAACTGTAACTCATTTCATTTAAATGGGTGGCAGAGTCCTGTGGGTGTAGAGATCTGCTATTTATTGTAAATGAGAAATAGGTAAGAGAAATGGCCTGTTAAAGTGACACAGCCGGCATGGGTTGCTCTCAAACAGGCTCAAGACCATTTTTCAGCATACCTTTACCAGCCGAGTTTTGAAGTGTATGCAAAATGGTTGTTCACCTACTCAGCTCAGCACACGAGTTCAAGTATTAAAGATGATGAGAGGACAAATATGAGATGAGCGTTAGCAAGGATTTCATTGCTTCCTCTGGCAGGGTTCTGACTTAACACCACAAAATTGTTTCCCTTAAAAAAGACTGGACCCATGCTCGTTTCACTAAAAAACAGACCCAAGGGCAATTGTAAGAATCAGAAGATTTTGGAAACATGGATGAGATGCGTGTAACCATGGATCTTCCGAGGAACTGGAATATTAAACCTGTAGTCCCATAAACATAGTCTGGGGAGATGACAGGGTCCAGCAAGGATGCACATTCACAATGGTTCTATTATGGTTTGTAAGCTAAAGCCATTAACAGGAAAAAATTCAGCAGGCCTGCACTGAGCTATAGACAAAAGAATGAAACTCTATTATAAACTCTGGCCCAAACCAGTATTTTAGATGCCCGAGGCTCAGATAGGGATGTTACAGGCACATTTAACAGATGGATTAAAAGAGATGACAAAAAGCCTTGGCTTGAGAAGGTAGTTTGACATCTATTTGAAAGCCATTAAATAGTTATCTGGACAAACAAGTTCAGAAAACAGACAGTGATAAATGTGTTCTGCACTGGTGTGCCTAAACTTATGTTCCAAGGCTAAAGGTGGTGATTTTCTGTGCTTTTATGCCACTGTCTTAAAGACATACAGTCATACACACGATCTCAGAGCAAACATTCTCTGTATGGCCAGCTCACTGTTCTACGAGATTAGTGGAGGTGGGGATTAGCATTGTTTTTAACTTATAAATATTGCCTTTAGCTAAAGGAAGGATATAAATCAACCTGGTCTCTTGATTTAGGGTTTAAAAAGTCCTCTCTAGTCCCACAGAACTCTGGCCTCACCTGTGTCAACCACCAAACTCAACCCATCATGTTTCCTTTTTAATAAGTCATAGCTGAAATGCCTTTCCTTCCATACATGGCAGCTACTGCAGTCTCTGCAAGATGGGGCAATTCTCTTTTCTCTTTCCAGTGAGGAAACTTAACCCTTTCATTGTAGCCTTTGACTATACCTATACTTAGCTTGCATGCATATATTACTCTATATCTTATTTCATACATGTATATCTTTCTTTATAAATTCAAGAAATCCTGGTTTTATAGTATTATACTTAGCATAAGTGGATAGGTTAGCATAACTTTTATATCAGTAGCTGAAATGCAAGAGACTACAGGCCTCATTGTAAGAAATTATTAGATGAATCGGCATGCAATTGCTTTGCAATAGGATATAGGAGGAGTAATATATCAGACAGAGTTAGTTTTTGTTCCAGATAAAGACAGATAAGCTATTTTGGATCCTAATATATAGGTCAACAGGTGAATAATAACTTTAGTGAGACCTTTGACATCTTTGTAGAACACGGCAAAAACCACAAGATTCATAAATAAGACAAGGGGAAAGGTGATGAGGAATATTCTAGTAGGGAAAATATATCAATTATATGCATGAACCCCTTAACCAATGCCACAGAGGTACCCCAACAATTTCTGGGGTGAGGACCCATATTTGGGTAAGGAAGAATGAGGTAATTTAGTTTATTTTTAGAGGGGTAGAAAGATAGAGCTTGTTAAGGGTGGGAAAAAAGGATTAAAGGCCTTAGGATTTGGAGAGCAATGAAGCTTCCATTCCTCAGCTCTTGATTCATCTTTCTTCACAGACCCATCTGCTCTTTCTTAGCTAGCCTTCATTATTTTCTTAGTTAAGTATATTAGGATTGCTAAACTTTGCACTCCAATTGAGGCCTCAACATTCTTCTCACTCCAGGGGTGTGTAGATATAAGCAGCTGTAAATTGTTTCTGAGAAAACATAGCTTGTTATAGCCTATTCTCAACTGTATAAGATTTCCTGAATGCATTTATGTATACACTGGTTATATCATTGTACATTTACCAGTTAATATTCTTATCAGTTCTATGCTTTATGTTGTTAGCTATAAAGAATTGTTTTAAAATACCTTAAAGAATCTGTGTAACTCTGATTGTTCCCTGGGGAAGTCCATGATAACTTGGTTTTAATCTTGGTTTATCGGTGGTCAAATTCAGATTAGAACTCACATCCTTTAAACCAGCTTGATAAAAATCCATATTGGCTATTCAAAATTCCAGAGTAACTACAGAACTTGTTTACATCATGCATTGATGATGGGAAGGCACATACAACCTCTGACGTGATTCATAACTCAGCCCTCATGTCAGGGACAAATACACTGGGTGTGCCTTGGGCAACATGGTCTATGAAAGAGAAGACTGTATCTAGGACAAGCATATTTAATATTATCCTATGTGGTCAGAGAACAGGATTTGCTTTTTTTAAAAAAAAATACAATTCCAGCCAGATAGGAGCCAGAGTAAACTTTGAGCCAAAGTAAAATGTGAATGTGTTTTGCATCCATAATTGTATTGTTTTAATTGTTATTAAATAATAAGAAATATAACAGTCCAAGCAACTTCTGTGGAAAGGTGAGCTTATACATTTGTAGCTCTTGAGTGTGTAAAGCTACTGATTCTGTTGCTGGCGTGCATGTAGGAGGAGAAAGAAGGGTCTTATAGGTAAGGCAGCTGGCTGGGACTCAGGAGATCTATGCTTAGTACTCAGCTCTTCCACAGACTTCCTATGTGTAAATCTCTTACTGCCCAAACTATAAAATAGGTTGGGAGAACATGTCTGTCTTGTCTATTAGACTAGCTAAGTTGTGGCAGGGGTTGTCTTTTATTATGCAATGTACAGTTTTGAATAAGGCCTTATGATGAAATAATAATAATAACTAATTCAAAAAATTGATATTATACTTTGACCTGATTCTAGCATCCCAGAAATCACTGAATGAATTGAATATATTGTGCATCTAATGTCTAGATTCTTTCCAAAAAGAAAATCATCTAGTAGTCAATGGCAGATTTGTCAGATATGATGGAAAACCTAACCAAAAAGGGTATTTGAAAAGCAAACATACAGTTTTATATTTGGGAGATAGGGGAATCGTAATGATTTATTAAATATCTAGTATATATGATTCACTATAACTTTAAAAAAAGAGAGAGACAATAACATTCAGGAAGACCCTCAGAGGTCAAACACAGAGTTTAGCAGTAAGGAATAAGGTTATTAGATTTAAGAACTCGAAGCCCCCTCTAGTTATTTAGATGACATTTCTAATTAGATTTTTAATGAAAAATAATTACAAAAGCTAATATAAGCTGTTGAAATCAAATTGATTTTTAAAAATGTTTAGAAGCCTTTTGGTCTTTCCCTCATTGTCTTCTCAATTATTTCTTTATTCCCTGTGTACCCTCTGTAGTGTTCAGTGATCACTCAGTGCTTTATGTTCTTGCAAGAGCTCTGTTTTATTTTGTGTCTGGGTCCAGCTGGCTCTGCATAAGAGCAACTTCACAGTGTCCTCCCCAGATTCTCTGTCTGGGAAGCTCAGCCCTTAAATGCACAGGCCTTCCCTTCCAAGCCAAGACTAAACAACAACATCACTTAAAACAAAAATCAAACCATGAATATAACATACAGAAATAGAATATACTCAAGGACCAGTTCTTAGTTATTTTCCAGTCAGCATAAATGCATCTATATGCCTGTTTTGAACCAGGGGGACAATTTTTCCTGTGCCACCAACATGGGCACCTTCCACTTGACTTGGCCTGTACGATTGGCATTTGCAACAAGCCTTAACAAGCTTCCTCAAAGTCATTGTTCATTAGAGGTGAGTATAAACACCATGGGATTTTTCAATCCCTAAACACCTTAACATATCTTTTTTTAATGTATTTTTCTGTAACATACTAGGAAACACCATCTTAGTGCCTTTCATTTAGGACTGAGAACTTCTTTTTATATTGATTATAGGGGAGAATATGCCATCCCAGTGACCCTGTGCCAACACCTTTAATTACTTTCTTCAGAATTTCATCTTGAGCAGTAACTCGAGGAATTACAGTCCAAATATTCTCTGAGACCAGCGAGGTCTCTGGGTTTTTTTGTTGTTTTTTTTAAATCAGATTGACATGTGCAACATCTAGCTCTGGACTTTTCTCCACTGCATGTCAGTTAAATGCTTTTAGACTATGTGTCTACAACCACCAAATCTCTCCCAGCTTTTTATTTAGTTTAGTTAGTAAGTATGAAAAAATAGCTGGGAGAGATTTGGTGGTTCTAGATACCAGGTTCATTTTGGTAATGGCAATAAGTGGTTTATAGTCAGTTTCAGCTCCCACAGGCCTCTCATAAATCAAGACAAGACAAGACATGACACTTTTGATACCCATAGATTAAGATCAAAGCCTCTCCTTGGAAGTAGTACGAACAACGTAGTTCTCTACTTATTGCAATAGTACTTCAGTATCTGGGCCTCTTTAATTTACTACTTCAGTTTCTCAGATTGCTTCTTAAAATTTCCATAACATGTCCATTAGATATCTTTGCACAGCAGCACACTCATGTTGTTGGTTTAGGAAGCTAGACTAGGTACAAATTTCCTTACATAATTCACCATTGCAAGGAATCTTTGTACCATTCTTTATCCGTTGGAGATGAAATGTTGCTAATGTTCTCAAGCTTACTCTGATCTACCTACACTCATTGCAGTTTAACTTCTCTCCCAGCTGTTATTTCCATACACAGAATTTACATATGAAGAAAAGTTGGCCTATCCAGCTCAACTTTTTTACCTCTGCCTTAGGGAACAGTGGAACTTCCCTAGTGGCATGAATAGTGGTGTAGTTTGGCTCTTTCACCTGTACTGTTGTTGAGAGTTTCCCCTGGAAGACGTCCTGAAACTCTTCCTTAACTGATTTGATCTCTACTCCTTCCTATGGGTGCGTCTACACTTACAAATTAAGTCGACTTAAGGAGGCTTAAGTCGACTTAATTTACTCTGCTTCCACACTGGGCTTTCCTTAATTCGACTTAAGCTGCTCCTTAAGTCGAATTAAGGAAAAGTTAGTTTGAATTAATAATACCTCATTTTAATTCAAACTAGCGCTTAAGTTGACTTTATTAAGTCAACGTAAGCCCATGGAGATGCGGAGTAGTGCCTACGTGGACCTTTTTAAGTTGACTTAAAATGTTAAGTCGACTTAATAAGGTCGAAAAGGGGCCACATCTACACTTGAAAAGTTAAGTCCACTTCTGTTAAGTCGACTTAATAAACTCAATAATGGTTACTTTTTTTGCTGGTATGATTACATATTGTATCTTTTCCAATTTATTATTTATATATTCAGTTCACATAATCTTTTAGAGAGGAGAAGCTCATCTCTATAAACCCTGAGTTTTACCTGTGGCTTTTCTTTGAGAGTTACTAATGGCATTTCTGGCAGCACATTGGCTTGTTCACTAGTGTACAATCTAAAAATTAATTAATATCCATTTGCTTTCAGAGTGATAGTCCAATCATTCTCTGTTGCCATGTCATCTATTGCTCCTATGAAGAATTCTTCCGGTGCTGTTGTAGTCCTCTTTCTCCATACTGTGCACACTGTAGGTATGTGCAAAGTGATGTCATCTATTGCAAAGTGATGTCATCTACTGCTTTTCTTTCCTTTTCTTTTCTTATAGGCTGGGCATCATTGTGGTTGTGTGGGTGCCACAACATGTCCAGTTCCATGTGTTATTTTTGCTAGACTCTGATGCTGAGCTCTGCAAACCTTTGTGCTTCACATCTCTTTTCTTATAGTACTTTGGATTTTCAATCATGTGTACTGTGTCAAAGCACTGCCCATCCTCCATAAGTTTTATTTTAGACTGGATGATTTTTACTGGCAAATTATAGATGCTTTCCTAAGGGTTAATTCTGCATCTTCCAGTAATCTTCTTCTAATTTTTTGTTTGTTTTGCTCCAGAATCCAATCATGAACCAGTCTCTTCTCAAGTACTCAGTTAATCCCTCAAAATGGCCACACAGTTTTTCAGCCCCAGATCAGTCACATGATCTACCACAGTTTCACCTTTCTGTGGTACCTTATGATTAAAATATCTTTCACATATCTCATTTTTCAATACACCTCCAATTTCTGTCCCACAGTTCCATCCTCTGCCTGAATTAACTGATAAATACTGGAACACATCAGATGCTTCAGAACCAGTCACTGTCAAAAATAAGGCTCCCTTCTGAATGTCTTCTTTTTATTGGCACCCAGGGCTGGCAGATACAGAATGAAGCACTGTTTGACCTTTCTTCAATCATCTTCTATGTGTCCTGAGAATTTCAGCTCGGTTGGAGCTTTTAACTGCTCAGTTTTTCCACTCAGACCAGAAAAAACAACCCTGAACAATGTAAGTAGAGCTCTATGCAGATAAACATATGTCTGTCCGCATCCCATCCTCATCTGCAGGAATAAACTTTTACCCAATCCCTTTTTAGATTTACTCACATCCACATCCATGCATCAGCTGAGACCCTGTCACCCCACAGCTAATCCGCTGTTGAGCCCTGCCTGTTGCCTATGAGCTGATCAGTCCTGCTCTCACAGCTAACAGCTGATCAGATTGTCTAACAGCTGATCAGCTGTTAAGTCCTCCCAGCAACCTAACAGCTGACCAACTGTTTGCTAAATCCCTGACTGGCAACTGCCCCAAAGATCGCAGACATCCCGACATTTGTGACCATCCAACCGCGAGCCGCAAGAAATGTCTGTGGATACCCACATCTGCGTTCGCAGATGCAGATATGCACAGACATAAAGTGGATATCTGTGGATTTCCAGGGCTCTACACATAAGCTTTGCAGGCATAAGCACTTGTGTGTACAAGAGCATCTCCCACCGACATAGCTACTGCCACTCGCTTAGGTGGTTTTATGATGTTGGCAGGAGAGCGTCTCCTGTTGACATAACACGGCTATACAAGTGCTCTTACCCTGGCATAACTGTGCCGCTGTGTTAAGTGTATACTAGCCCTTAGTTTATTTTGTGTCTGGCTCCAGTTGGCGGTGCATAACAATAGGAGCTTTACAACACCCCACCCAGGGTCTTTCGAATCTTAGCCCTTAAAGGCACAGTCCTCAACACCACACCCTCTTTCCTGCCTGGATAGATCACTAAAGCCTGATTTATGCCTTAAAATGTAAGTCAAAACAGCTATAATCTTCATGGGTATGAAAAAACCACACACTTGAGTGCTGTAGCTAAACCAACCTAATCCTTAGTGTAGATGAAACTAGGTCAACGGAAGCATCTTTCTGTCAAACCAGCTGTCGTTGTTCAAGGAGATGCTGTTCCTACAGTGACTGAAATCCCCTTCCTTCTGTATAGGTGATATCTATGCATGGAGGTTATTCCAGCACAGCTACAGAGTTATAGCTGTTCTGCTACAGTCCTCTTAGTGTAGATGTGGTTTATGACTCTAGTCTTCAGATTAACCGTAGTATCAATTTGTTTACCTTGTGTTTCAGAGGTGCCTTGGGGAAGTCTGGGATTCTTCGTCTACAAACAAATAAGGTCAAGACAAATCAGTGACAATTATACAGGAGGACAAGAGGCCTGCTGTGATGTGGAGAGGAAAAGGGTGAGGCCTTGTACACACGATCACTTTATCGCGCATTAACAATCATTACTGCGCGATACCAATAACAGCGTACACACGTGCAATAGGGCTGTTGCACGTTAACTGCCTTCTTGTAGCGCAATACAAAAACCACCTCGACGAGGGTGGTAGCAGTTAACGTGGAACAGCTGTTGCGCCTTTCCACTCGTGTGTGCGCTTACTGCACAATGATTGGCCTCCGGAACTGTCCCAGCATTCCAAAGTCGTCCTCTCTGGTCTTCCCTCCACCCGCTCTATGGCCATGACGAAACATTCCCCGCCCTGATCAGATTCCCGGGATTTTCGAATTTCTCGTCTGTTTCACTTCCTGTTCTCTTCCTCGTGGAGTGGAGTGCAGCTCCGATCATCCGTAGCAATGGTGGCCCGTTGTGGAAGATGCGCACCCCTTTGGAGCACGGCAGAGGTGCTGGACCTGATCAGCATCTGGGGAGAGTCCGCTGTGCAGGCGCAGCTACGCGGCAGCAGGCGAAATTATGATACATTTGGCATAATTTCTCGGGCCATGTCAGAGAGAGGTTATGATAGAAACACTGTGCAGTGCAGATCAAAGGTGAAGGAGCTAAGAATAACCTATCACCGAGCAAAGGAGGCAAACCGCCATTCGGGATCAGCGCCTGCTACATGCAGGTACTATAAGGAGATCGAAGCCATCCTCAGTGGGGACCCCACAACCACTGCAAAGAGTCCCATGGACACATCGGCGCCCCCTCATCCAGTGAATGCCAGACCCGAGCAGGATGAAGATGTGATCGATGAGGAGGAGGAGATGGAGGATGACCTGGAGGAAAGCGCAACAGCATGTAGCCAGGAGCTCTTCTGCACCCCCGCTGAGATGTCCACCCAAGACATGAATTGCAGCATGTCCTCTGAGGCGGCAGAGGGGGGTTCCGGTAAGTTTCTCTTTCGTGCACCTATGGCTCCTGCTAAAATATCATTGTCCGGGGCGGGGGTGCTTGCTGTCTCTGTCCCCGCTGTGCACGCTGTTTACTCTTCATTCATTAGAAGTGCATCAACACAAGCAGTGATTGTCAAAAAATCATCTGTATTTAAGTCAGTAAAGGTTTCCTCGATGTACCTCCAGAGCCTACTACTCAGGTTAGATGGGAGAGCATTTGTGTCTACGCTCCCAAAGATGGATACTCTGCCTCACCAGCTGCAAAGCACAGCCCTGGGAACCATGGCAGCACACAGTGCACCAGCATACGGTCCTGGCTTGCAACCGGTGGCATGTAGGATATGTATTCTAGCTGGCAGGGGCACTCTGAGGAGAGAGATATCGGGTTCCATCTGTGTGCCCTGTGCAGAATGTTAGCCCCCAGTAAGCTTTCTATTAGGACGTACCTTGTCCGCTTCAGCGAAGCATAGGATGTTGACTGCCCTGCACCTTCCAGTGGAATGTGCTACTGGAAGGTTACATTGGTTATCTAGGCTATGTGTTAACAACAGCTTTATTATTATTTTTTTTTTAGATTCGACCTTCACAAGGCCGGTGTCTACCCCAGCTGACCTCATGAGAAACATTCGGCAGCGTGCTCGAAGAAACAGGGAGGATATGTTTCAGGACCTGCTGAAAACAGCACAGGAATCCGCAAGGGAGAATCAAACCTGGAGAGAGGAATCCCAACAGAGGAGGCAGAAACACAGGGACGAACTGATAAGCGTGATGAAGGAGCAAACAGAACTGCTCAAGAGCATGATTGCTTTGCAGACCCAGGCGATTAATGTACGGGCTCCACTCCATACAGTTTAGCCGTGTCTGCCTCCCACACCCCGTAGTCCTTCAAAGAATTTCTTTGAAGGCCACCCGTCCCCCTGGTACACTGCAACATCCAGTCCCCCCCAGAGCTACTTTTTAGAGACTCGCAGCCACACCCACTTGTAACCCCCCCTTTAGGTTTTAATTAAAACAGTGACAAATAATTTAAAGAGTGCCTTTATTTATACACATTGAAAATCTCATAAGGTGCACCTGATGAGTCCTGGAAGTTAACTAGGGGAGGGCATCATTGAAATGGTCCCTGAGTGCCTCCCTTATGCGAGCAGCTTCTCCTTGGGCCACCCTAATACTCCTAGTGGCTGGCTGTTCGTATGCTTCCTCGAGGTGCTGTGCCTCCATAGCCCACCCCGGGAAAAACTTTTCTCCCCTACTTTCACAAATGTTATGAAGGACACAGCACGACACAATCACAGCAGGGATGTTGTCCTCCGCCAAGTCCAGCCTCCCATACAAACATCACCAGGGCCTTTTTAAACGGCCGAAGGCACACTCCAAAGTCATTCTGCAGCGGCTCAATCTGTAATTGAACCGCTCCTTGCTGCGATCTAGGTTCCCGGTGTACGGCTTCATGAGCCATGGCATCAGTGGGTATGCTGGGTCTCCGAGGATGACTATGGGCATCTCCACATCCCCCACAGTAATTTTTTGATCTGGAAGAAGGTACCCCCTTGCAGCTTCCAGTACAGACCAGTATTCCTGAAAATGCGGGCATCATGCACCTTTCCCGACCACCCAGCATTGTTGTTCATAAAACGCCCCTTATGATACACGAGTGCTTGCAGCACCATGGAGAAGTAGCCCTTTCTGTTGATATACTCGGCCACGAGATGGTCTGGAGCCGAAATAGGGATGTGTGTGCTGTCTATGGCTCCCCCGCAGTTAGGGAATCCCATGGCAGCAAAGCCGTCCACAATCTCACGAACATTGCCCAACGTCACCGTCCTCCGTAGCAGAATGCGATTGATGGCTCGGCAGACTTGTGAGAGGGCTAATCCGACGGTGGACCTCCCGACTCCAAACTGGTTTGCAACCGACCCGTAGCAGTCAGGAGTCGCCATCTTCCAGACAGCAATCGCAACACGCTTCTCCGCGGTTAGGGCTGACCTCATGTTGGTCTTTATGTCGCAGGGCAGGGGCCAACTCTGCACACAGTTCCAGAAAGGTTGCTTTCCGCATTGGAAAGTTCTGTACCCACTGCTCGTCATCCCACAGCTTCATAACAATGCAATCCCACACTCGGTGCTCGTCTCTTGCGACCAGAAACTGCGTTGCACCATTTGCAGATGGTCTGTGAAGGAGCTGAGCAACGCGGTGCTGTTGCTCTGCATGGCATTGATTAGCCCCTGCTCCTCAGCGTCCTCGTCTGACTCGGAGCTCATTGCGTACTGAGCAACCAGCCGAGATGTATTTAGAATGCTGAAGACGACAGTGGAGATCAGAGCAGGATCCATGCTGTCGATGTTGTGATTGCTCGCAAGTAGTGCGTCACTGCACTGTTGAAAATAGGCGTGAGTTGCTATTGGCAACGAGGAAGACACAAGGGGAACACAGTGCACCATGGGAAACTGAGATTTTACCCATGGCGCTTTGCGTTCCTTTCCTTCATCCCATGATTCCAAGCGCAGATTGAGGGAAAACTGAACTGTGGGATAGGTGCCCAGAATTCATTGCGCTACACCGCGATATTGCAAAGAATTCTGTTGCGTTACAAGGAGCGACATGTGTACACGCTCTCCCGCAATAAAGGTCACGTGTTTTTTATAGCGCAATTGCCATTTTGCGCTTTAATCTGATCGTGTGTACATAGCCTGAGGGGAGAAAGAAATATTTCTAACTTCAATAAAGAAAAAGGCTTTCACATCCTCATTTTTCTTTGCTTCTGAGATTTCGTTCCTTTTTCATTTAAGTTACAGAGCTTTTCAGCCAGCAGAAGTGAGATGATGAGGTGATTTCTTTCTTTCTGTGAAGCACCTTGAATATTGGAGCCAATCACACCAGAGTTATTAAAGTAGCCAATTAGAGTGGATTTGCATAGTCACAACATGGCTATTGAGAAAAACTCTACAGAGATATTGCAAATCTAATAGTGGCTGTCAGCCATTCAGAACACAATGATAAGCATAGTGTACGGTAATTGAGAAATAACCATAATTATGCAAATTGGGCACCCAAAACCACTCAGGGTGCATGGAATAACACAGCTGGGGAAACAATGTATTTATGAATCAGTAACTATATGGTTTCCTTGTGCACTGAAAGATGTTAATCTATAAACAATGTATATAAAATGTGATGGCATTTACCAGATGAGTTTGTTCTTCCTAGATCAGTTCCCATTTACAAGTCTTACCAACTATCACACTCGGAGGTCCATCTGAGCTTGTGAACACTTAGCAGGACTGGAGTCTTAACAAGAGAGCAGGCTGGCCATGAAATGGATAGGATGGAAACTGCTCTAACTTTTCACTTCCTATTGGTGGTTCTTCGAGATCAAGGATAGGATGTACTGTCAAGGGAGCATGGGGAAAAGGTTGCACTGTAACTACCTGTGCAGTGCCTATTCTGTGGGAGAGATGACTTTGTTTAAAGGAGCTGTCAGTTAAGCAACTTTAACCAGAACTGAGGTCTGCTCTACGCTACAGAATTAGGTTGATGTAATGCAGCTAATGTCAATCTAGTGTAAGTATCTACACTAAAATGTAGCTCCCACCCCCGTAACTCACCCATTACAACACCCCTCACCAACTTACTAACTCCACCTCTGCACAAGACACAGTGCTTAGGTTGATGTAGGTAGATCGATGCAGTGTTAGTGTGACACAATTTTACCGTGACTAGTTAGACACTGTATTGGCTACATTGATGATTGCTACCTTTCAGAAGCTGTCCCACAATGCCGCGCACTGACAGTTAAATTGGTGCAAGCATTCCAACACAATTTAATTACTGTGGTGGCTGTATGTTGATGTATTTTAAGTTGACTTAATTTTCTATTGTAGACTTGCCCTAAAGTCACACAGGGATTAAAGCTAACCCAAGAAGAACAATCTATATAAGCTTTACCAACGTCTATGGCCCTCCATCACTGGTAGTATCTTATCAAACAAATCCAACATTGCAGGAGTTAATATTAACTGTCCTATGATGAGAGAAAGCCACAGCTATCATGTCAGAGTTGTATCTGCCTTGTATGTACATAAATGTATTTATGAACTTCTTGCATTACCATCATTCACTGACTGATAAAGTGCTGACCAGCAGTGAAAGAAATGCTGTCTTACCTGTGTGAGCTTCCCCACAACTTTGAAGACTGAGAACCAGGATTGGCAACCTCAAGAGATTAAAAATCTCAAGTAAGGCTCTTTAAAAGTCCACAGATTAGCCCCAAATCATGACTTAAAAAAAAAAAATCGTGTGTTTTGACTTTGTAATTCTCCTTGATTTCTCTGCTAAAGCATGTCTTATAATTTCTGATTGAGATAATATAATAATAGAAATAATATAATTTCACACTGACGGTAATAAGGGATGGTGACCATTTTGAATAAGAGAAGGTTCAGGAGTTGACAGCCTTTCATAATGTTTTCATGGGGACACCCCCTCCCCCCCAAAGCATGCAGTTGTGATAAAACTGCAAGAATTGGCAATACTAGTGAACTCTTGGTGACCAAACTCAATGAGTAATTGATGGATCAGCTGGGTGCACCAAAGAATAATTTCTTCTTATACAGGAACTAAGAGACCGTCCTTGGAAATTAATTTTAAAAACATTAAAAGGAAATTTGGACTACAATACAAAATCGACCAGTGGAACTCACTGTCACAAGATATTCATAACAAGGCTAACAGTTAATAAGATTCCCCTAAAAGATTAGACATTCCTATGAATAAGAAGTATGTAATTTGCTGCTATACTATTTGGGGTAAAATTATATGAGAGCTCTCAACCTTCATGATGCAGCCAATCATTAACTATGTGTGATTAGAAAGACTCTTTCCCTGTGTGTATATTATTGCATAATTATCCATGATGGATCTTTCAGAAATTACTGAGAGGATACTGGACTAGACGGACCATTGTTCTCATCTAATATGGCAGTTCCTATGTACCATTTTTTAATGGTCTCATTTTATGGGTACTGATATATTCTCTTTCCATTCCTATTCTCTTTGTGGTACCACATCTCTAATAAAGAGAGTTAATAAACACTGTATATTCCAAAGATAATATTGAAAACTGCAAAATTGCATATGCATTTTATAATTGGTGTGGCAAAGGGGGGAGATCTAATCCTATTGGACCCCCCTTTCTTTCTCTTTCTTCTCTTTGATGGTAAGCAGGAAATTTTAATTAGCTTCATTTCTAAGAGTCAGTCATGCATATGTAATCTTTGTTCACACTTTTATAAAGTAAAGTTAAGTGAAAGAGATTGGGTAATAATCGAAAGCTTGTCTGAGCAGAACAAATTTGAATTATCAAACATAAGGAAAGATGACGGGGGCTATAAGGTTTGAGGTGGTTTCTCTGAAACAGGACTGCATAAATAATCCACAGAAAGAGGTGCTGATTATCCAGTTGTTGGCATCCTTTGTTCATTATGTACTTGGGCTGCCTAGGTGTGGAGATAACCACTGAATGTGAGGAGGCTGCTTAATAATATTTTTCTAACACTCCTCTTTTATCTTGAGATAAAGCATGACCTGAACTTGTCTAGTTAATAAAAAATTACTGTTTGAACCCACTTTTCTTGGATTTAGTATTAGAACAGCTCATCATACAGGACCTCACATGATTACAACTGCTAAGGTATCCTGTCATTTTGGAAGGAGCAACTGGCATTGTAATAGAAAGTTCTCTTAACCCATAATGTCCCCTAAACAAATGTGTCCACAGGAGCCTTTAGTAGCCTGGAGTGAAACTAAAACTAAACAGGGTATTACATTTAGATCCTCTGGGTGAGGCAGGGGAGAGGAAATACAGTCTAATCCCTGCCAGTCATGATTATTGGAAGGATTGAGTATGAATAGGAGGTTGACCTGTATTATTTTTATTATATAGCAGGAAAAAAAAAACCAGACATGTAAAGAGATACAATCTGTTTATGCCCACTGTTTGACTGACATTAAAACATTCTAGAACACCCTTTACTGTCTAAGAAGGTATTTTAAAAACCCACCAGCTCAACACAAGTAATTTATTTATTTCCTTTATATAAAACTATTTGTTCATGGAGGGTTGCAACCAACATATTGGACTAGCTCCTCTGTGAGTGTAAATTAACCTGTTTCCACTGAAGTCAAACAAGTTATACATGAACTGAGGTGTAGGCCCACTTTATTTTGCTCCACTGCACCACAGCTCCCCATGAGGAATGTACTGATTTAAAAGAGAGCAGCAAAGGAGGATAAAGTCATCATAGAGAAAAGGCCTGAATCCTGGTCAAAGGGAAGCTAGTGAATTAGGCTCGCTCTCCCTCTCTCGCTCCCTCTCCAGTCAGTGCTTGCCTTCCACCACCCCACCTTTATTTGTCACCTGGGGCTGGCAGGTTCAGGGTGAAGGCCTTTTACAACAGAGATCTGATTTCAGGAAGAGGAGGCTGCTTGTTTTGAAAGGCTGTTGCATTTTTTCTTCTAATCACCTGACTCCTGATCAGTTGCCATAATCTGTCTCCGCCTCCACCACAGGTTAATGTTAAACCAAAGCAGCTGCACCTCACTCTCAGAGCTTGCAGTAGTGAATGGAAGAAGTCTGAAGCTGCAGTTCATACCCTGCAGTGTTTGAGAAAACAGAACTGATTTCAGCAGAATGGAGAGAAGGAACAATGCAAAGAAGTGTTTAATTCATCATGAGAAAAGGTGAATGCTTGCTGAGAGCTACCCTGTCTCCTTTCCACCACACCAACGCTGGATTATTGACACAGCCTCTGTAACCAATGAACCAGCCTTGATTCAGGTGTGGCTTGTAGATACCCTTTCATTGTAGCCTGCTTGTACCAGCTTGTGAATGTGAAGGGAGGAAAAGGAACCTATTTGCTGCTTTGCTTTAAACTTTGGAGAGAGTTGGGAGGCAGAGTCTTTCCTCTGAATTTGGGTTATGGCTCAGGAAAGCGGCCAGTCAAATTGCTCTCAGGTGATTGATCACAGTCATGTCCAAGAGTTTGAGATGGCATGGTGGATCAAGATTACTCTTGCTCTCATCTATGCCTTTGTTTTTGTGGCGGGGATCCTGGGTAACAGCATCACCATCCAGACCACCAAAGTGCTGCAGAGGAAAGGCTATCTACAGAAAGCAGTCACAGACCATATGGTGAGTCTGGCCTGTTCGGACCTGCTAGTCATCCTTCTGGGGATGCCTATGGAATTCTTCAGCGTTATCTGGAGCCCTTTCTCCACCCCTAATGGCGATGTGGCCTGCAAGCTGTATTGCTTCCTCTTTGAAGCCTGCAGCTATGCTACCATACTGCATGTAGCCACCCTCAGCTTTGAGAGATACATTGCCATCTGTCACCCTTTCAAGTTTAAGGCCATCTCTGGACCCCATAAGGTGAAGATACTTATTGCCTTTGTCTGGATTATCTCCGTCCTGGTGGCCCTACCCCTGCTCTTTGCAATGGGCACTGAATACCCCCTAAAAGTTGTCCAGGGTCACCAAGGGGTAACAGCCTGCATCACACCTACTTCAAGACATCACTGGGCTGACCTGCTGCACAATGTCACTATATGCACAAATCTTTCTTCCAAGTGGACCGTCTTCCAATCCAGCATCTTCACCGCTTTCATGGTGTACATTGTGGTGCTGATATCTGTGGCTTTCATGTGCCGCAGCATGATGAAAACCTTGATGATCCTCAAGGAAGGGACTGTGGCAGTGAAAGGGGCAGGAGTTGACCAGGGACAGTATTTAAGAAAAAATGAGAGCATGGAGGGCAAGAGCTCCAGAAAGCACACCATCATCTTCCTAGGTAAGAGCATGTTTTATTTGTAGGGGTTGGGAAGAAACATAGAGGTATACCCTTCACCCTGCCAAGGCCCAAATGGGCATCGCAATGCGTGGCATAGGTCTGAAATGAGGGAGGCCCCAAATTTAAGAAAATTCTGCCTAGAGGTAAATAAATTACTCTATCTGTTCCCTTACTTTCATGGTTCTTTATTCTTGATGAAAACAATTTTCAACAATTGAAGTGAGGGGACACCAAGCTGATACGGAATGTAGGGATGTAAAATGATAGTATATCTCAACAGTGCGGTATGTCCAAAGAAAGAGTTCTCATTCCATTTGCATCCCTTTGCTTTCTTTGCAAAAGCCGAGTTTGCATTTTTAGTTTTGATTTGTTTCCTTCCATCTTTCCTTTTTTAGTCTGTTTTTTAAAAGAGACCCTTTAAATTTTAAATGATATATTAACCCCCATCCCCATTCCATTGCTTGTGTCTTTTATTAACATTTTACTGCATTAAAACAATGGGGAGGGAAGCTGCAAAGTAAAATCTCATTTATTTTTAGTTATTTATACTGCCTCCTTCCACTTTGTGTTTCTCTCCCTGTGGACGAATGAAGCTGGTCTCACTGTGGTATGAAGTGTCATTGTTGATCTGCTAGGCAGGTTAGATGGATACTGACTTGATTTTTAAACTATATCTGCTGGGATTTTTTTTTCTTAAATTCCTGAATATATTGCAAAAATTTGTGGTCTTAAAGATCTAAATCTTAGCCCATTTCGATGCACGTCATTTTAATCGGAATCCTAACTAGCAGTGTCCTGTGCTGAACTTGGTCAATTGTTGCTGTATTTAAGTTGAATGTGAGTTGATTGAAAGTTGGGTAGAGCATTCATTTGATCTCGCAGGTTACTGTTGCCCTTGTTTTGTTTGTTCTTTTCCTCTGGTCTTATTTGAAGGCCCATAACCCTTGGAATTATGTCTGAATCAGATACCTCTCTCCCTCTCACCCCACATTCGTCAGACTAAAACTAATCAAGTTGTCATTTCAGCAATTCAGAACCTTTCCAGGCTGTGATCCATGTAGTCCCCGCCTTCTCTTCGTGGTGCTTTTAATCATGGCTTGTTTGAATTACAGCAAATCCTTGGCTTGCTGGCTTACTTAATAGAATAGTAGCTACAGTAAATGCACAGACAAACTAGGATTTGGTGTTCTGTTTGATACACCAGGGAGGGAGTTGAAACAAATAGGCTGCTTTGCTTAGAAAACCTTGCAGAAATTAACACCGACTGTCCCATATTTTCCTAGCTAGTCATGTTGTTGCTGTTATCTGCACTCCAGCAAACCTTTTCCAGAGGCCTATGGAATAGAAGGTTGGAAATAGATAACCAGGAATTATAACTACAGTGAAAGGAGACCCAGTTTTCTCTGGCTTCTTGTACATTGTCTGTATCAGAATTGCTCATCTAGTTTAAAACTGCAGTGTAGATAGGATCTAACCTTGCTTCTCCTGGTTATGTTTGTCACCAGATTAAAAGGTTTTAATGGATAGCAGAATTCATATGCAAAATTGACACCATTAACTTGGCTTTGAATAGAGAGATGGGCTGGCTTTCTTATTACAAAAAGTGGCTTGTTTTTTTTCACAACCCCTCTCAAACTCTCAACCTCCTTATCCATATAGTTTGAATCTAAACAACTGGTTTGATTTGCTGAAATAGTCTGACTGGTTCCCATCACTTTCATTTCACTGGATTTATTTTTCCCTCCCAGACTGTAAGTTTTCCATTTTCAAGCATCTGACGATTTGGGATTTTCTCCCACGAAAGCTTATGTGATAAATTTGTTCTTCTTTTAAAAGTGCCACAGGACTCCTTGTTTTGTTCTGGTTACTCTAGCTCTCTATTGATAATGCAATTCATTTTGGAATCCTTAGAAAAGAAAGGCACTCTATAAATGTGATTTAAACAACTATAGCTCCACTGAAATGTAGCTGCCTTCTGGGACGGAAGGCTATGCCTAATGCACTACAATATATTGCACAGAGCAAGGGAGAGACAGCGTTGCTGTTTAAGGTCTTTGCTGCACTGGGATCTTTCAGAGATCCGTATAACTTGCTTCCCTCACAAATTGTCCACTGCCACATTCAAGTCCCGTACAAGACCTCAATCCTGCAATGAGCTGTATGATGATGTGGAGGTGAAACTAAACCACTGTGGCTTTTCTTCCCATTTATCCACTGTCACACTGTCTGGAGTCTCTTATGATATTCAGTTCCAACTTCAGGGCAGACTGTCAAGAAGCCAGGGGAGATGCCCCAAGCTGGTTGTGTGTTCTATCGTTAGATTTCACCAACCTGGTAATACGTGTTACCCTATAACAGCCCTATAACAGACTTACCATGGAGTCACAGATGGTTCCTTGGGGCACTTCAGTCTAACTTGCCACTGAGGCAAGCTGGACTTTGTGGTGTACCAACCAACTATCTCTAAGATCACAAAATATTCAGGTTGCTCTCAGTCCCAAGAGACCAGCTGCTCACTCATGCCAAGTTATACCCCTGATCTCCCACAAAAGATAATGCTATAGCCGGGGCTGGTTTAACCAGTCTCGGGACCCCAGGCTAACCCCCACCATGGCAGCCAGCGGGAGGGTTGTCTGGGGGTGGTGGTCTTGGGCCCAGAAGGCTTTCCTGCTGGTCCCACTCTGGCCAGTCTGCCACAGGGGGCAGGGCTGGCTGGCGCACAGTGTGACATGGCCTCCTGTGCGGCTCCCTAGGGCCACAGGCCCTGGAAGCCTCCACCAGATACCATCCCATGTGCAAAGCAAACAGATGCAAGCCCGCCCTGCCTCACCCCTGGGGAGTCGACCAGGCAGGAGCACGGAGCCTGGCTTCTGGCCCCAGGGCCTCCCCCCCCCCCGGCCAACCCCCTCAGTGCTGGCAGGGCAAGGGCCCACTCAACACCCCCCTCAAATCCTGCCAACGCTGCCTGCCCCTTTACGTCGGGTCTTAGGGCTTCAGGCCCTATAGCCCCTGAATTAATCTGGCCTTGGTTTTAGCCAATCCTATAGTAAACTAAATAAGAAAAGAAATTATTTTATTGCAGGTTAAAGCAGCTAAACATACAGACACAGATGAGTTAGTCTGTGATGCCAAAAGGTGATGGAGTTGTAGCAATCTGTCAGCACAGATTATATGTTAGGGCTAACCTAGATCGACCCTGGGTATCTCTGCTTCTGTTTCTCCAGCCCCGTGAGAATAGAAACAACAGCAAACAAGCAATGAAAAACTTCGTCAGCTATTTTTATTTCCTTCTTCCTGAATTCAAACTGCTGGGATGACTCTCTTCAGCAAGTAGCTTCTTTATGGGTGTGGGGGCAATTAACAAAATATTTGTATTATAATGCTCCACAATGGCCCATTTAGTTTTGATAGCTTTGATAAACGGGAGACAATCCCTCCTGATAGGATCATTATTTCAAAAAAGGAAACTTTTTTTTACTTTTAACAGTTTTATAAAACAAAACCTTAAATTGCCTTATTGCAGGTGATCAAGATATTATAAATGAGATTAATGCATACAGCAATTTACAAGCATTTCATATAGTCCATGGGTTATAAATCCAATACCCATCTTAACCATATTGATAGGCAGCTGATGCAGACTGGTTTCCCACAATGAATTTGTCAGTGCTTGACTAATGCCTAAAGCATTGGTAAGAGCTGGCAGTGGCACCTGGTTTGCCAGCCTACCATCCCCAACCTCCAATTATTATTTTTTTCTCTGCCTGTAAAGTTGGAAATGGGTCAGGGCTAGGTCACATGCAAAAAGAGTACTAAAAAGCTAAATGAAAGCAATTTTGACTGGCCCTTAGTGGCAAATTCCCTGAATACTGATATCTAACATTTTCTGTGTGTGACCAACTTTCTGGGGGTGTTGGAAAAAGCTTTCATTAATTTCCTGAAATGATTTCTACAAAGTATTTCAAATGGCTCTTAAAAATATGAGTCTCACTAATTAACTTGGGCTAGGAAATAAATTAATGAACTGAAGAGTAAAACACCATGGCCTGCATCCATGAGAATAATACAATGCAATTTAATTTGTGTATTTCATAAGAATTATGCTTGAAGGCAATTTTAATCCAGAAGAAACAAACATATAAATTGTTTATAAATCACTGAATTTAAATATGTTGATTTAGCAGTCCTTTTTGTACTTCATTTACCAGATGGGTCAAATTAAAACAAATATTTGCTCATTTCCAGCATATTTCACATTAAATGTGAAATGTAAATGACAGCATATAGCAAGATGTCTTTGATTTTATTGCTGTTAGATGTTCAATCTAGCATTTTATTTCTCTAGTTGTTAAAAGTGATAACTTCTACAACACAGAAATTCATAAATCTACCAAAGATAGAAAAAACACAAGAGTAGAAACGGTTGCTTTTTAAAGTGCCGCATTAGTGTGTCATGTTTGGGAATAATGAAGACTGGGATTGTTGACAGTGAGAAAATGTTTACTGTATCACTTCAGAATCTAGTAGGTAGTTTGCAGGAAGGAATCAAGAAGCAAATGGGAATGGACATCTCTTTCTAGGCAGGATCATGTGGGTGAGGGACAATGCAAAGGTAGATACCACTGATACATGTACAGAACCAAATTCTTCTGTTACCCATAAACAAGAGCAGAAATTTGCTTGATATTATTGGGTTGCTTGTCTGGTTTTCAGTCTGACAGTCTATAATATACTTATGTATGGACCTGATTCCGGACTGTGACTGAAGAAGACTTGATGCAGCTCTGGGGATAGATGGCATAAAGGTGGATTTAAAACCACTCTTGCTTTTCCCTGGTTCTCGTGTTGCTGGTCTAGTCCTTAGCTGGGTTATTCTGCATCCCAAACCTTCGGACTGCTTTAATTTATTCCACCTGCCTGAAGTTCAAAGGGGCTGCTCTGGCATTAGGAAATTGCTGGGGTGCACACCCCTCTTCCTCCAGATCCCAGGCTTATGCTGGTGGCCTGAAGGGAAGTGGAATGGGAGCCACAAGAAGAAGTCTAGGCTCAAAGTGTTGATGGAATACTTTGGTATCCGGGCAAGCTGGATTTATGGTAGCTTTACACCCTGGAGGGATGCAAAGTTGCCCCAATGTATTGGAGGGTTGACTTGTAACTGTTGTTTGTATTGCCCATCAATTTAGCATGGCGCTGTTCCTTTCATGTATTACAACGGATATAAGTGCTGAAGTACGCCATTGCTTATACAGTTTAAATTGTCTTGCACTTCAGATTGGCATTCCTTGAGGGTTTTTTCAGGCCACACTTTTCCTGTCACCGCCAATATGTGTGTTAATCCTTTGGAAACTGAACCTGCTCTTCTTAGTCCTATGGGGAAACTTCATCCCTTCCAGTGGGGCGACTTGTGTGAGTAAAGCAACTAGAATTTAGTTTGATGTTTTGTAGGCTTTGCTTAAACGACTCATCATTGATTAGTGCTTCCTTGTTCATTGCAAACATCAATATACAGTTATCTCTGTTGGATGGTTATTTTGCTCCTGTTAGGAGTAGTAAGGCAAATATTTCTAGATCGTAATATTGCCTTTCCATAAGTAATTTTGTATATGTTTCATGCTGTATTTTGTTATGACTTGCCAGGCATTTGTACACTTCTCAGTATAGATGCTATCTTTGTCTGTCTTGAAAATGTTTAAATCTGTGGTCACCCTAACCTCCTCCCTGCTGTTGAAAGGAGTATCAAAAGGATGGGGCAGATGCTGAGAAATCTGTCCCCTGCTTGAAGCAGCTATGTAGCCTCTCAGGATGTCTCTACACTGCAGTTAGATACATAACTGGCCAGTGCCAGCTGACTCAGGCTTGGGTTCCGGGGATGTCTTGTTTGCAGGGTAGATGCTCAGGCTCTGGCTGGAACCCCAGTTCTAGGACTCTCTCAGGTAGGAGAGACCCACGCTTGCCAATCTACCCTGAAGACTGAGCCCCAGTCAAATGGCATCGGCCAGCAGCAGGTGTCTATCTGCAGTGTAGACTCACTCTCAGTAGCTGCTGCTTCTAGTCGGTTGGCTGGAGTAGGGGCTGCAGCTGTCTCTTGCTTGACTGTAAATGTATCTGTGTAAAAGCTCAGATCTACTTACCCTGTCCCCTCCCAAACTAATAGAGCCTGTTCTGTCCACATGGGGTACAGTGCCTCTGCCATACCAACAGCTCAGCTCTCTCTCTGCTGTTGCAGAATAACTCTAGGGGCAAATATCCCCTGGCACAGTAATAAGCAGGAATAGGAACTTGTCATATAAGCTCCATCGTTGGAATTTTTTAAGAGCAGGTTAGGCGAACACCTGTCAGGGATGGTCTAGATCAGGGGTTGGCAACCTGCGTCTTCATGCAATTCTTTGGCTGCCCCCTTGCAGCTCTGGGCCTCACCCGCCACTGGGGGACCCTGTGGGCAGCCTGCTCCTGCATCTGTGCTCTCCCCCACACACCAGAGGACCCAGCAACAGGCACCTTGGCCTTGCTCCCCTCCGCCCTCTTCCCCCCCCAAATCAGGAGAATACACCCATTGCGGCTCTCAAAACACTTTGTTATTGAAGGAATTCTTTTTAAATGGCTCTTTTTATCTTTCGGGTTACCGACCCCTGGTCTAGATGGTACTTGGTCCTGCCATGAGTGCAGGGGACTGGACTCAGCAACCTCTTACGGTCCCTTCCAGTTCTGTGATTCTAAGCTATGTGTAGCTTCTTCCTTAAAAGCAGTTACAATGTGCTGGCATCCTTAGGGTTAATTTGGCATAGTGCTGAAGTTACTACTGCATTAGACAAATGCGCAGGGAGATCTCTTCCCCCAAGGAGGTTACAGTCTACTATTTTTCCAGGTAGATTTCACTTTGGGCGTGACTGTAAAATAAAGGTTAGAGGGGCTGACCAAGATTGGGCTATCTGCTGTGTAGGAGGAGACAGTCCTTTCCTGCAAGAGTTCATAATCCACATATTGAAGGCGGAGAAAAGGCTGGGAGAAGAAACAGGCACAGAGAGCTGAATTTACCGAGTCAGGAATTGATTGAATACAAGTTTTCTGAATCTCATACCAGTGTCCTACACACTGGAAAACATGGCGCCTCTGATCTTGACAGTGTCCCCCTTTAGTTTTGATTGTTTAAATATGCCTAATCCCACTGTGCTATTTAGAATAATCACAAAAAACACTGCTGCCCATATTCACTACTCATTAGCTAAGCAATGTTTAATCTTTTTATGCTACAAAATGCCATTTTTTAAAAATAAACAGGCATGCAAGCTGACACAAGTAGTAAATTGAAATGAAAAATAATGAGTAACCAGTGCTAGCATTTTTTCTTTAAATCAAATTTAAAATAATTTTAAAAAGCCCGAAAGACTGGAAATGTGATTTCTCTTTTCTTTCTCCCCTCCCAAACAATCCATTGTTGGCAGATTAACGTGTAACTCAGAATAAAGGTATTGCGTATAGAAATAGCCTTTCAAAAGATCAGCAAGGAAATGTGTTTTGTAAGGCACTCGGCAAATGGATTTTCAGGAGAACAGATTACTTCAAATGCTTCTGCAAAAAATATGTGATTTGTCATTTAGGACTCTGGTGCTTCAGAACTTGACAGTGGTAGGACGTTTCTTACAGCAAAATTAGACATTTCTTCATAGGTTCGAAATTGGCTGCTGCTTTCACTTACAGGAAAAGGTACAAGTTGGTGACTGAACAAAAACTGAAATAACAACTTGGTTGATTAGTTTCCAGAAGACTGTAACTCTAGTCCATGTACTCAAACACTGATCCAGTTTGGTTCATTTCTTTAATCATTCCACTCAAGTTCTCCTTAGACTTTATTGGACATGTCTGAAGATACATATGTTGTAGACAAGTTGTTTTTAATCAGTGCATGTAATACAGTTTCTTCCAACCATATATTTCTTGATATGAACTTCTTTGGAGAGGGACTTTGATTATACAAGACAACGAGCTACATGTATTCATAGCACCTTGTGCTTGGATATCGTCAGGTCTCGTACATTTAGCAGAGGCAGCTGGATTAGTGTTTGGCTGGAGAATTTAAAGGAACACCTAGGTAATCGCACTGTTGACATATACTCTGAGTCAGTATTGAGTCAATGTCCCAGCACTAAATTAGGTGTTATCTTTTGAATAAGATGTAAGAAACAAAGATCTTGTCTGCTTGTGCCTAAAAATGCCGTCATTCATTCCACAGGACTAGGAGTGGCTAGTCTAACCAAATCTAGATAAATTGTGTTCTGATTATTGAAAACTCCCCCATATGTTTGATGGATTAGGTTTCCTTCACTTCTGTCCTAAATATTTCTGTAACACTACTATGTACTGTCACCCAGATGTTGGATTTGACCCCAGAGGTAGCTACAGTTCAGTGGA
>ML685777.1:14666185-14691290 GCA_007922175.1 Pelusios castaneus
TTGGTGTATCAGTTGGAGGGCAATTGTTTCTGGATTTTCACTAAACGGAGGACAGGGAAAATGAAGGAGGGATAAAGCATTCTTTAGAAATTCATAATTCCAAAGCCAGAAGGGGACCATTGTATATGATGCCCTGCATAACACAAGCCAGAGAACTTCTCCAAAATCATTCTTAAAGAACAGCATACAAATTCTTATGAGCCCTATTGGTGCATGTATATAATAAAGACAAAAATAAAGAGTTTCACGAACATCGAATTTTGAGCTGATTTACACCACTTCAACGGGATTGCAGAGGGTGTAATTCAGTGATGAATCTAGCTTTCAGGCTAAATATGTGGGGTTATATTACTTTTAATACTCTGAACTTTTCACTTGAAACAATTTAAAGTGTTCTATTGCAGTGTAATTACATTTTGCATGCTTTAATGAAAAAGTAATAACCTCTTAAACACTTTGGTGGCCTCTGGCCTCCTTTAGACTATAATCTACTATTCTTTTTTTCTGGGTACCACTTTGCCATCCCCAGTGTAGGAAAAGCAGTCTAATTATGCTGAAACTAGAGCTTTCCATCACCTTGAGAGGCCAATTAAAAGTAACAGTATCTGCAACAGTTGGTAAACTGCTTGCTGTACAACAGGGAAAAAATTACCCTAGATTCTGCTTATTTCATCTTTAAATTATAGCCTAGGAAGCCTGAAAAACCTCAAATCATCTAATTCCTATCAACTTCTCTCTCTTCTTTTTCTTTCTGTGTGGTGTGTGTAAATATATATATATATATATGCCTTGGGAGTGCCACTAATTTTTCTGAGGGTTTTATTGACCATCTATAAAAGGTAAATACTCGGATCATATTTTGCATCCTGAAAATACAGCTTTTTTCACTCTTGTTTGTTAAATGGTGGGATATAATTCTCATGTTGTCATACTGTGTTGATGATCAAACTCTGAATTGTAGCTCAGCCAAAGACATTGGATGGTGTTACAATGTGGGAAGGGATGTCACAATTTTCATAAGAAAAAGCTGGCTGCATCTTTTTTCAATTATTTATTTTTTATTATTGATTTTGTATTTTGACTGCATTTTTAAGACATTTTTAATGTCAAAATGGAATTTTCCATGAGTAATGTGTTCTCGTCAACTATCTGTTTTTTATTTATTTATTTTTTTTTTTTTTATTTTTTTTTTTTTTTACCCCCTCTCCCCACTTAAAAAACTAAAACTAAAAACCCAAACCAGAAAACTTTGGGTCAAAATAAAAAACTGTTTCCATTTTCAACATAAAGCCATGAACCTTTTTTCAAGAAAAAAATAAAACTAAACAAAATTCACTTTCAGTAAATATTTGGCGGGGAGACCCATTTTCCAGCTTTTTTTTTTTTTTTTTTTTTAAATACTTCAATTCTTGGTTACCCTATTGAGGAGCCTTCTGAAGGGCCCAGCTTTTAGAAAATGTTCCTCTAAAAAGTGGGCTCTTAATGTCTGAAGTTGGGAATGCAAGAGTTGAGCTGCTCAGATACAATGATGATGAACATGTACTGAATACAATGGGAGTATAAAAAATTACCATTGAAGAAAATCTTAATCTTAGATTATTAAAATGATGTAACGATTTATAATCTTCCTTTGTTCCCCTCTGTGAATAGATCCAAACCATATAATGCTATCTTGAGGCCTGGTCTATAGTTATGTGGAAGTAAGACAGCCATCAACAGGAATGAAGCAAGTTATGTAGAGTAGCTTAACTCATGTCAGCTTCCCAAATCCTTTCCTGCATGCCATCTCCACTGGGCTGCACAGATGGGAAATGTGTACCCGTCAATATGGTGCTACACTTTTTGGGGAATGTAGATTTATTGAATCCAACGTCTAGATTGATTAAGCAGGTCTTCACCTCTGTTCCATTGATCCAAATAAATCAATCTACTGCCATCAGATTTGCTGCCGTCAGTGAAGGCATTTCCTATGTAGATACATGGCTACACTGTTTATATTGAATCAATGAAGGTTAACTATGGGTCCTCTTCTGCCAAAAAAGAACTGAATCAGTGGTCGTTTGTCAAGGCTAAATAGAAATCAAGGGCCAAATGCAGTTGTTCAACAGAACTGATTAGATTCTGAAATATTGTCAAAAAGTCTTTAGACTTTTTCACAACAAAGCTTTATTTGCATTGGTGAGCAATTGGACAATGGAGTAGTCACACTGGTCCACATTTTCAAAACCGTTTTGGTACCTAAAAATGTGGATAGGTGTCTAGTAGGATTTTCAAAATCATGTCTGCATTGTTAGGTACCTAAAAACCTTTAGAAAATCCAGCCTAATTTGTGTAACAGCTCACAAATGTGAGTAATCCAGCCCTATATATTGCAAATCTAATCTACATGTTCAGATTTCTTACTGGACCATTTCTATTTGACACTGGTTGAATGCTTCACAAAGCTGCTGAAGCTCTGGGCATGAAGTCATTCAGTTACCATTCTGCTGAGTATGGTGTGAAATCTTAATGTTCTCTAGGAAGACTTGTTTATCGCTCTTTGATTCATCATATTTTGGGTGTTCTTTATGGTGAACCCAGCAATGAAGTTCCTTCCTCTGACTAGGAAGGAACTGTGTAGTGTGGAGTATGCAGTTGGGATTTTTTGTTTTGTTTTGTTCGTTTTTAATACTAGCAGTTGAATATTATGGCCTATGGCCTATATGGCCTATATATGGTATGGCCTATATATGATGAGCGCTGTGTGACTGTATCAACCCTGGAGCCATGGGCCTGCTGGAGCCCCTGTGAAGGTGCAGCAGGCTTTCTTTGGTGACACTTCCTGGTCCAGCTGGCAAATAGTTCATGTTTTCAGAAGTGTGAGTAGGAAATCCATGAGATCTATTTCCAACTGAAATACATAAATGGTTGGTTTCCTGCCTCGGAATCTCTTCCCATACAAATAACTTTGTTCCATGAGAAGAGTAGGAAACATTCATCAAAAGACCAAGGATATGTCAAGTGTGAGACACTGTGCTCCCTGTTTTGCTCTTTGATTTGCACGTTACTCGATTTATCTGCATCCCCTAACTGATGAAAGACTGGTCCAACATCCACCTGGAAGCATTCATTTATTTTCTGCTTCCTTCCTGATCGAACCCAACATGGGTATGCTAACCCATGATGGTGACCTACTCAGGAGTGAGTCTCCTTTGCCCAATATCTGGTAGAGTGTCATGAATTCTTTCTTCAGGGAGAGAATTGGTTTAACCTTATCAGACTGAAGTGAAGTTTAAAATGATTGGATGTTTGTTTGCTGACAGGTAGGTGATGACCTCTAGACTGTCACCGTGTGATCAAGGTGCTGGAAAACCAAACAATAACCCCTTGTTAGCCTTCAGTCAAACCGCATTAAGCTTTGGCAGTAAGGTAGTGTGCTTGGGCCTCCTTATGTAGAGCATTCTTATTTTGAAATTTTATGCAGTGAAGAGATTTGATGTTTGCATAATTCAAACATGAAACCCTCTAACAACCACAGAAGACTTGATTTAATTAACTCGGGACACAGCCATTCTCAGTCTCATGCAGATGGCAAATACCTTTACTGTAAGTATACTTAAAGATTCACTTTTCTTTAATCAAGCAACAAAATCTTACCCAAGGGTCAAGGGAACTGAAATTGACTCATCTTTTCCTCAGACTGAATAGCACAGATACCTTTTGGGTTACATGTAAGGTCAATCCTTTTTTTTGTGATACAAATTAGCTGGCAAGGAGGGGAGGAACTAATGAATTCTGCTGCAACCCTTTTGAAAACCTGTGCAGTGTGTATGACTTGCAAACAGGAGATGCTAGCTTCTCAGTGGAACCCTGTCTAGTTACACATACTAAAGTGGATGGTGCTATGCCCACTTTGATCCACTGAGGATCTGGCCCTAGATCTTTTAAAATTTCCCCTTAGTGGGGGTTGAGCACTGTAACTTGTGACACATGCTTTCTAGTATCAAACCATCTATCTCCATGATGAGTAATTATAACTTTCTTTAACTGTAGTCTCAGTGTTGCATCCTGGGAGTTACTAGGCCTTGTTCTCAAGCTTTGTTACAACCTCTGCAATGTAAAGGGGCACTATTCCACACTCTAGTCTCTAGGGCAAAACTTCCGCAGCATAGGGATATTCTCTGCTTGTGCATCCATGCCTTTCTGGTGTGGGATGTATTGGGGCATGGCATAGCTCCATCATGCATTCCTCCACAGGTATAAGTCTGTTGATGTCCCTAGGTCAGTATTGCAAGTTAGAGGTGTCTGGTGGCAGATCTTCAATGGCAGTGAGGCCAGATGTCAGAATCTGGGAGCCACAGCCAGGTGTCTGGTGGCTTCTTCATTCCCGGCATTGAGTAGAGCTATGGTCCTATTGGGTTTTGGAATGTAGGTGAAGGCCCTTCCCCATCCCAAGGGGAGGAACTACTGAACCCGGGACTCAACTAATTACAGGTGACAACACATGAAAAAAATAGAAACAGGTATGGGAACTAAATTAGAGCTCTGGTGCTGGGGTGAATCCTTTCCGCTTTCTCCCTTGTCTCATACAAACCAATATGTTTGTGTGTGGTGTCTTTGTTTTTTTTTTTTTTTTCCTTTTCAAATATGCCTTTTCTGTATCGGAGCTTTGTATTTCATTCTCTCCCCTTCAAATATCAGTGTTCATTTCCATTTTCTGGTATCTAGTTAATCTGATAACCTGACCCCTTACCCATTCCCGCTTCTCAGAAACATTTTCCTGAGCTCTAGTTTAAAAAAACAGAGCACTCCATTACATTCTAATGGAGAGCTGATCTTCTGGGTTTTTAATATCTGTGATTTTCTAGAGCTGAGTCAAACACTTTTTCTGCCTCTCTTTATGGTAGAAGACAAAGCATTCATGGTGAGGACTTCTTTCTTCAAGTCACTAATGAATTCAAGATGTTCTCTCTGCCTCTGTTTCAGGGATTCTCAAGCTGGGAATCAGGACTCCTCAAGGCAGGGGCGGATTACCATAGGGCCTCTGTGCCCAGGCCTCCCCACTCCCTCGGCTGGAAGAGCCCTGGCCCCACTGGTGCTGTCGGGGAGGTCAGGGCTGCCCTGGGCTGTTCCCCGCCCCGAGCTGTGGGATGGCGCATGGTCACTCCACTCCAAGGGCAGGGCCTGCTGGCATGCTGCGAGGCCTTCCAGGGTCCGTGGCTCTGGCGGCTGCATCGGAAGCCGCAACGCACTCCAATCATCTCCACTGCCCTCAGGAGCAGACTGGCCAGAGCGGGACTGGGGCTGGTGCAGGCACAGAGAACAACCTCTGGCCCCAGGGCCCCTCCAGTGCTGGCCTGCCCACAGAATGCCATGGTAGAGGGCTGGGGCCCCAAGTGGGGGGGGGGTCATTGGGGGATCAGGGTCCTGAGACTCCCTAATCCGGCCCTGCCTCAAAGGGTCACTTTTGGGGGAGGAAGGTCGTGAGCAGTCAGCCCCTGCACATGCCGTGCATGCCTGACAGTCAGAACCTGCAGTGGGAAGTGGACAGAGAGTAGTGGCTGCTGATGGGGTGCTCAGAAAGCAGAGCAGTTCACTGCAGAAATAGGGATACATGGTATTGGGGGGTCATCACAACCTGAAATACTTTCAAAGGAGGTCCCAGCAAAACAGAGCTTGCTTGATTTCCTCCCAGCTTCCCCTCCAAAAGAAGAAACACCTTTTTGTTTTGAAATACAATCTGAAGAGCAGTCTCATTACAAGCTCCAGGGTACCTAGAAATGTTTTGGGCTTGACCTCCAGAAATGACAATATCTCTGTTGTTGATCTCGCATATTTAAGTGACTTTTTAAAAAACCAAACAACTATAAAAAGTACATTTCTTGGAGTTTGCCCTGTGCCTTTAGACCCGCCCTTGTAAAGCAATAGCTGGGTCACATTATACTTGCCTTACAGTCCCATTTCAATATGTATTGTCGGCTCCTTCTCATTAACCTGCCCAGAGAATCTTCTAATTCGGCAATATAGCTCTCAGTCACTGCCACTGGTGCAGCTTTAAGAAACAACTGTTTACTTAAGGTTAAATCCTTTACTTTCCCTTCTCACCCTTGAGTCATCTACTCCCTGTATGTGATTTGACCTCACCTTCCTCTGTGCTGTTCCCCAGTGTTTATTCCTAACACCTATTTTGATTTGCTGTTACAGCCTGACCAGATCCTATGTTATACCCTCTCCTGCATTTAATTTCCTCCCATTGTGTAAGTTTCCCATCTTCAAAGCATCTGACGAAGGTGGGATTTTCTCCCACGAAAGCTCATGCAATAAATAAATCTGTTAGTCTTTAAAAGTGCCACAGGACTCTGGTTTTCTCTTTTTACATTCAGATGGTAATTCTCACACCAAGGTCAGAAGGAATTATGCAGGAAGACTTTATATCTCTACTTGCTGTGGGGTTTTGGGTGGCAGTAAAGGTACAGAGTACCAGCCAGTTGCTATTTGACCTCCTGCCATAAATAATCATTAGGCTCAGTGTTACATTTTGCCTCATGAGTTCCAGCTCATTTATCCAAAAGAGGATCACAGTTCAGGGCAACTAAACCTGTATCCTTCTTTATAGTCCAGCAAGAACACCTGCTCTAGGTTTCTGGCTCCCAGCCATCACTTTTCTTAGATGGTGACGCCTCTCTGTCCCTCCTGATTGGGTATTTCCAGGCTGCACAACTCCTCACCTACACTTTGAAGCCCTCAGCAAAATCAGATTTCCTAAATAGGCCTGTACTGTTTTTCAACTCAAAGGCTATAAACTGTAACAGCCTACAGTTAAAGTGCTGTATGGTAACTTATAAGCAAAGAAATTTCTTTTTAAGGGAAAAGCATTATAGAGAAAATGTATTGGAATAGTAAAAGAACCTAAATGAATACTAATGCGCTTATCCGAGATCTCCTATGTAAAGCCCCTGGTTGGTGTCAGCCTGTCTAACCCTTCCCTAAAGATTGGTGCCCTTCCTTTGGACAATGTTCTCTCTCTTTGCTGCATTACAATGAAGATCCTGAGTAAGATTTATCTCAAGCTGTGTAACCAAAAGTCTCTCTCTCTCTGGTCCATGGAGAATTCAGCTTGAATCAATACTGCAGCATTTCTTCAGGTGGTGGTACCCTCCAGAGCTGTTGCAACCTGAATGAATTTGCCTAATTACATCCCTCATTGTTGTTTAGTTCTCTGAAGGCTGTTTTCCCTTCACTCCTCTTCTTTCATGGAATTACCTAAATACCCGGCTCACAATTTAAACTTAGTTAATAAAGTTTGTCCAGGCTATTGCAGGGAATTCTCCTCTTACAAGGAGTATCATTTATCAACAGGAAGATCTCCTATTACAATGAGATCACTGTGTCTTCATGTATTTAGAAACTTATGTTTAATTCCTCAAGCAGGTTCAGCAAAGGTGTCTCAGCTCTGACCCTAAAGAACCACCTCTAGCAATGGCAGCGCCACTCAAGAAAGGTACCAAGAATTCAACAGCTCTGGAGAGTGAATTAAGGTGCAAAGGTGACACTTGTAGTGGATGTCTTATTATGATGCCTGCCAGGAAGTGGAATTAGTTCTTCAGCACATACGAGCCACAATTAAACTGTAATGACTCAAGCCATTCCGGGTCAGAAATAATTGAAAATGGTGATTTAGATGTGGTAGGCTCCCATATCCTTTTATCCATCCCTGAGAAATCCAGACTCCCTGAGCTGCAAATGGAGTATCTACTTAGCTTGGTTTCCTTATTTTTAATAAAGTACTTTTCTGTTATCCATTTTGATGAAAATTAAGAGCTGCGGGTGGGGAGACAGTCTTTGTTTTCATGTGAAAGTTGATGATGGTTTTTGATCTGAGACCTGATGTTCTACATTATTAGTTGAAACAATCTCATGATAACCCCTATGGTATCTTAAAATAGAAAAGCTCCCTAGTTAATGAATAGAAATGAATTTATATTCACTCCCATTTTTTCAAAGTTACTAGAGCTGATTAAAGTTAGGTACCACAAATATATTTAAAGAAGCTGAGTAATTGTTCTGATTCTTATCCTGAGGATGTGGCATTTATTTATTACTCTCAGATTTTTTTAAATGTCCTTGAAATCATATTGGGTCCTTCGTTTTGTCCTCCCTTCTGTAAGAAATAGTTTCATCACACAAGCAGAGAGGCAAAAATTAGTAACACTATAGAAATTAAAAAAATCATGGTGAATTGTTTGACTTTGAGGTAAGAATTAGAACTGCTCTTGTGTGAAATCGGGTATCTACAATCTTGCTTTACATAAATGGAATTCTATATTTGGTACACTTTTAATAGAGAAAAATTGATATCTTCATCACAAAAGAACTATAACTTTTCCATTAGAATATTTTAAATAAGTTAACTTGATGCATTTTTATTGTGGTTCTTTCTGAATTGGAGCCAGATGGACTTCAATGAGACTACTTGTGGATTAAGGTACTTCTCGCTATCAGAGTATCACCCTTAATTTTTAAATATTCAGGATCAAGACTATTTATTTCCTCTGTCAATTCTTTAGCAATTAAATGAGGGGTTTTTTAGGGCTCTAAACTTTATACTCTTTAAACAGTTATGACTTGTTTAAAGGAATTTCCTAGATTTGAAATATCTAATTCTTTCCTCAATGTTGTAGACGTATGTTAGCTGGTCTCTCGTGGGGGCTGTCAGAAGTTTTTTGTCTCCTACTGCCATTTTCTCTTTAACTTGTGCTACTGTCAGAGTTGTGCTGCCCTTCTTAAATTGTGCTTGTGCATCAGGAGATTTTTGGTAGACATTGATCTAAATTGCCCTTTAAAGCTGTGTTTCTCAGCTGGTGTTCCGTGGATGTAGTGAAGGTGTTCCACAACCATCCCTGACCCCTTCCTGAAAGGGAGTGGAGGGTTGAGAGGGGAGGTGCGGAAGGTGCAATGTGGGAGCTGACACATGCCTGGGAGATTTAAAATGCCTCAGCCACAGCAGAGCTTCCAGGTGTGTGTTGGCATCCACTGCCATCTTGCTCCTTTGCTGTGGCTGGAGCATTTTAAATTTCTTGCCTCTGTTACCACTGCCATTGAAATCACTTGAACATAATTTCCATGGTAAGACTTTCTTTGAAAAACCTTACTCCAAGAATAGATTAACTTTATTTGGACATGCAGGCCAAAATTCCCATTAAAACTTGAGTAATATCATTTTAAGTTGTGTGCATAATCATTATGTATCTATTTTTAAAGATATAAATGCATGTTATATTTGTAAAATTGTATTTAATTCAGTTTCCTGAATCATTTTCACGGGAATACGTAGTATTCAGATACTACAAACATTACAGCCAGTATATGTCAGCTTTTTGGAGAAAGTTTTAATCAGGTGTTCTGTGTAAATTAATTAATACCTTTTAGGTGTTCCCCGGACCACTAAAGGTTGAGGAACTCTGCTCTAAAGCACCACAGATGGTTTTCCTTTCTCTCCCCTGCATACATGTTAGTGTTGGCTAGTTGTTGGGTTTGGGGGAATCTATATAGAATTCCCTTTTCCCTATCTACGATATTCTTCCCAGATCTTCATGATTTTAAGATATTCTTATTAGTGGTCAAAATATGAATGCATTTTCCACTGGAGTTTATGTATTTGGAATGTTTTAATTCCATTTTTCTCTTAGTGCCTCACGAAGCAAGTGAAACCATATATGAGGCCTGATTTTTTTTTAGTAATATCAAAATTCTTAAACACTTAACATAAAATTGTCTTTTTACATCTAAATTAACTCCCAATTGCATATGAAAATATTTAAGGACAAAATGATAAATGATATGCATCTCTAGCCAATATAAATGAAACTATTAACATGATTTCAAGCACACCAGGGAGTCTGAGTATTATGGCTCTTCCTCCATTGGAGCACATGTATAACTTTCATTAATGTTTGAGTTCTGTGTGCACCATAATGGGAGAACACACTCTATTTAAAAATGAGTTAGGGGAAAATCAAAAAGCTGTTGCACTTGAAAATTCGCCCTACAAGGCAATTTAACTTATTATAGGCCAGCAAAAAAGTTATGCATCTCAGGAACTTTCTGGCAAAGTTTACTTTTTGTAATCAGGTCATCTGTAAAAGGACAGTTGAAAAAAATCCTCTATATTGGATGACTGTATTACTAGGGGAAAAATCCAGAATAGGTACTACTCAGATAGCAATCCTAATCTCTAGTGAGGGTCTCTCAACTGAGAAGACCATTTTGAGATTGGCACCCCAGGCACTGGGCTATGAATTCACAGCCCAAAATAATATTGTATTCCAGTAGGGCCTTGGATTCGTAGTTAAAACAGGACCTTCTTGTGTTATGCACTGTGTAGACTCATGTGGGTTTTCTACAAAAACAATTGTCTTGCAACAAGCTGGAGTGTGAATCTACCTCTGACTAGCCTCCCTTGCCTAAACTGTCCATCTGCATCCTGCAAACACCCATTCAGATTTGTTAGTGCACTTTGATCTAGTCCTGTTTCAAAGAGGGTAAGAGATGGCCCCTGCTCTAAGTATCTTATCTGAATCAACAAGACAAGCAAAGAATGGGAACAATGAAACATTACCATTTTCAAGATGGGGAAACTGACTTTCTCTTAGTTTTATTAAAACAGCTATTGCAAATTAAAACCAAAAGTATTAAAATAACCATGTAAGAAATGTCCTTGTTTACTGAACAATAGGGGTTAACATCATCCAAGAACCACGTGTTTTTTACTCAATAGATTATAAAATACTGTATATATCTTCTTTTAATGCATATTTCAATTTTTTTCTTTAAAATGACTGTTAATTTCCTTTGGGAGTTCAGAACTATTCCTGTTTGCCAGCAAGTGTTCTTGCGGCTGTTTAATTTTTTTTTTTAAAAACCGATTTTCAGCACAGATTAGTGGAAGAAAATGAAGTGCATTCATTTGGTGGGGTTTCCCCCCCTCTCTTTCATTTAAGAAATGTTGCTTGCAGACTCAAATTGTCAGACACACATTATGTTAATATTGGAAACTAAAGTGGATATGTAAATGTCTAGGAGTTGCTCAGAGGGAAACGTACCTCTTCTTACTTGTAAAATAAACTAGGATCAGACTGTGGAAAGTGGTTTAACATAAATTTGATGGGAATACAACTTAGACTGCTTATCAGTTTTTATTTTCCCCTTGACAGTGTTTAAATAGCATAACTCCCTGGTCTATCTTTTGAAACTTCACTGAATTGTTTTTATATGTAGTTCTTTCAGTTGCTCTTTGGTTAACATTCTGTGCTGTTTTCCATTCTCTCTCCCTCCCAACCTTCACCCCATATCCACAGCTTCATTTAAACACTGAGAATTTTTCATCTTGAGAGAGTGTTGCTTCTGGTAGTCTAACTGGTCTGCTTTGATGCAATGTTTTCCTTTTGTCATTCATGTGTAGCTGTATCTCCAAATGGACTGAATAAAAAGTCCCTGTGGGGAAGAGGAGTGCATGGAGTTCTTTGCTTGCTTGCTTTGATTTTATTTTTATTTTAGTGAATTGGAACAAGAGTTTGTAGTGATTTCTTTGTAGCTCTGAGCATTCAAACACTTAGCTCGTGCATCAATACCAGCAGTTCATGCATTCAGGATGGCAGGTTTCCGGTGATACATGTGATGCAGGTTAATAATTTCTAATAAATCTGCAGTTTCATGGGTAAAAGAACTACACAGAGTACAGAAAAAGAGAGAAATGAAACTGTACCACTTAATTCAGACACAGCTCAGTCCAAAAGAATAATTCTCTGAGTGACATAAGTGTCATTTTAATGCCTGGTGAACACACAGACAAGTAAACGTTTTGGACATGTTCAAAGACCAATCGCTAATCCTGATGATGGGATACAATTTTGCAGCCTTTTCTGAGTCACTGATATCAAGATGGATTTTCATTGCTTGCATCAGGGAGGAAATTGTATGAGTGAAGAAGTGAAGCCGTGCTGTATTTTTAAAAAATAAATTGCTTAACCCTTTCACTCTGTGCAGCCTGAAGTCCTTTTGCTTTGTATCTGGCGTGAGAGATCCTGAGGCAGAATTCAATCCAGAGCCAGATTTCAAGGTTGCTCCAATTGGGGCCTCTGCTTTGGATCCATCTCTGATAAGTAGGTCTCAATTTCCACATCTTACGGTGCATGGGTGGTAATTTCAAAGGGCAGGCAAGGAGTACATGTGTGTATGTGTAAGGTGTCTAAAGTATTTGGGTTTTTTGCCCTTGCATGTTCTTAAGACCTTGCTTATGTAACCCATATGCCTGAAAAGGCTATCTCTTGAGAGACCTGCTGAGGGTGGGTTACTGTTGTTGGGCAGATTAGTGACCCACAACTGGAAACTTCCAGAGGCAGGGTGTGGTAGCAATTTGAGCATGCTCCACAGTGTACCCTGCTGGTGTGATGTGAGGTTGTCAGTCAGATGACTGGAGAGCAGCAGCCTGAGCAGACTACAGGCAAAAGCTGCCTTGAGGAGAGACCATGTGCTCAGTGTTCTGGAGAGGAGCTGAGCCAGGAGTGAACAAGATGTTTTCTCCATGTAAAGGAGTTATTTGCACCAGACCTTGCAGACATGCATATGGGACTGAGGGCTGGTTGCAGAGGAGAAGAGAGAGCCTGCATGTAATGCTACAGAGGATCCCAGCAAAGGAAGAAGAGGACAGCGATTTCTTGCCATGCAAGCTTCCACACTGGAACAGAGACTGTAGCTGAGAGTTGGGTGAACTCCACACAGACTTTGGGACTCTTGGGTATCTTTCATGCAAGGGATTGTTCTTGGTTAATGGTAGTTTGTTTTCTTAGGATAAGGTTCATTTAGTTAGTAGTTAATAAAGTTAATTGTTATGTTTGTTTTTAGTAGTATTTTAATGTGTGAGTGTAGCTCTGAGCAAGCTTCGCCGTGAGTCCTGTACAGACTGGATCCTGGGTCTCCAGCTGCTTTTCCCCATAGGGGTTGGGATTGATTTCTGTGGGGCACTGGAGAAGGGCAACTGAATGAATTTAGCCCACCTGAAGGTTACACTTAGACCATGGCCAGTTCAGAGGGATTTACGAGCATTCCTGTTTTTTAAACCCTCTTTAGACCATGGCAGTCATGGTGCTCTTTCATAACTTGTGTAAATCGATAAGGGCTTATTTGTCTGACGTTTGTACAAGCTGCACCGCTCCCTTGTATCCTAGCTATAGTAATGGGCTCCATTAGGGAGGGTGATCACCTCCATAGGCCAGCACCTAATTTATTGGCAGGAGGCACTTAAAGATCATGATTAAGGACCAGATCCAGTCTTCATTTGTAATGAAAGAGGTGCTGGGGCCTCAAGAAATTAGGTGCCAGGGCGCAAGCAATTTTTTTTTTTTTTTTTTTCATTACTGATGCAGCAGCTGCGGGAGTGCTGGGACTATGAGAGGCCGCATCTCAGCCCTGGCATAAATTAGGCACTGACCGGCTCATGTTATCTATTGCTTTGGTTAGGAGATGAGCCCTAATGACAGAACTTTAGGCTCCACAGCAGGAGATGGTAGCGTCCGAAAGCTGCATTACTTGTGGCTGAAGAGGAGCTGTAAAATAACTATTGATGCCAGAAAGATGAAGGGGGAGGAGAGGGGGATGGACAGTAAAGTAGGAAGTTGCCCTTTCCGAATGATTGGTGGTGGGTGTAAGGGAGGGGGAGGTTTTGTTCTGTTTTTGGTAGCTGTCCTGCAGTTACTGGCTATGACTCACCCAAATTACATAATGTGCCTCAAGCTTTGTTTAACTTCCTGTCTGGTTGGACATTTCTAGGAGCTCAAGTTTTTTTGTTTGTTTTTGAAAACAGCCACCCAGTTTTCGGAAAACTTGGGCTCCAGTTTGCCCGCAGTTCAGTGGAATAATTACAGTGACTTTCCAAAGGGGTAGCCGTGTTAGTCTATTGTAGAAAAACAAGAGTCCTGTGGCACTTTTAAAGACTAACAGATTTATTAATTGCATGAGTTTTCGTGGGAGAAAATCCCACTTCGTCAGACGCTTTGAAGATGGGAAACTTACAGAATGGGAGGAAATTAAATGCAGGGAAGTGTATGACATAGGATCAGGTCAGGCTGTAACAGCAAATCAAAATAGGTGTTAGGATTCAAACACTGGGGAACAGCACATAGAGGAAGGTGAGGTCAAATCACCTGTTGTAATGAGAGAAAAATCCATAGTCCCTGTTTAACCCCAAGGCAACTGAGTCAAATTTGCATATAAGTTCGAGTTTAGCAAGGTTGATTCTGTGCTCCTCTTGAAATGTTTGCTGGTAGTGGCAAAGCTGACACCTACTTTCTTTCCAAAGGGGTAGCCGTGTTAGTCTATTGTAGAAAGACAACAGAGTCCTGTGGCACTTAGCAGCTCAAAGGATTTTTTTTCGTCTTGTCACATTGTTGATGCAACAAAAAATACACCAACTTGAGGTCTGGAGGCCGGGGGGGGGGAGGGCAATTGGCAGAGGCAGCAATGATGACCCTTAACACAATGGGCTACCAAAATATAAATTAATAACTTAAAAAAAATTAGAAGCTCCTCAACAAATGTGCAAAAAGCTTACTCAAAAGGCTTCCGAAGCATTGGTTTTTAAAAGCGGCAACAGTATCGATACCATTAAAACAATGCATTTCAAAGTTACCGTAAAATGTGTTTGACTTCTATTTATAATAGGGTTTAGGAGACAAATTTGTGTGAGCACTCATATCTATCTGCTGCAGCCCAGGTAGATTTATGTGGCTGAATAATAGAGATATATATAGGTAAATGCATTAAGAAGCAATGACATTTCTACTATAAAGCAACATTTCTCACAGAAAATATTCTTAGTTAACGATCACTATCAAGTCAACTATCTTTAGTACATTAGGCCTGAGTTCATTTTATTGCTCTATTGAAAGGCAGACACGTTATTTAAGAGGTTCTTTCATTTTGGAGCAAACTTGGAAAGGCAGCACTTAAACCTAAAGCAATTTACTGGGCGAGTCACTTTCTATATTCCCTCTGCTAATAAGGCATGGAAAAGACCTACTGAATCATGCAGGGCATCTCCCTTCTGATGCAAGGTTATTCTCTATGGTGTGTTGTCTAGTCCAGTTTTGTGGGCCTCCTCCTGGAATGAAGTCAATGGGAAATGAGGAGATTTGGCACTCGACGCACCAAAATGAGAGTTCGGTGTGCTCTGCACTAGAGCTTGTTTGGAAAACGGTAATTCTTTTTGTGAAAAATGCAAATCTTTCAATTTGATTGATTAAAAAGAACAAAATCTTGAACATTTTCCCCCTTCCTCTTTATTTCTCTTCTCCATTTTTTTGTCACTGGGGGTGGGGAGGAGCATAAAGGCAATGGGAAGGGTTGACAAACTGAAAAAGGGAATTTGTGTTTCATCTGTGGTTTCAAAACAGAAACACTTTTCCTCCAAAATGGAAAAGTTAAAAAATGAACTACACTCCCCCAAAGTTTCTTTTCATTGGGGAAAAAAAAAACTGCAAATGAAGTCACCGTCACTGCTCAGCATAAGTTGTGGATAGAAGACACTTGGAGAGCTTTAGCTTCCTCAAATAGCTGCCTCTAGAAGTTCCCTCTCTACCCATGCTCCACCGCTGCAGCTCCTTTGCCTGTCATTCGTGCCTCTTCACCCCCTCCCTTACCCATCACTTGTCCCTCTTCTGCCCTCTCCCCTGAGCCTCCATTTTGCCTATGTCTCTTGAGAAGTAAAGAGGGGCACATGCCCAAGAGCTGATGCCACCGCCTCCCCTAGGCAAGTCTCCCCAATGGCCGGAGTCACCATCCTTAAAAATCTTGGGATGTCTGCTCCCATCAATCGATTTTTTTCATAGCCAACTAGATCTCATTCTGGAAGAGATCCTGACACCTTTACTTACCTTAAATGATACCTTTGCTTCAAAAGTAACTTCACTGATTTCAGAGGGACTAGTCATGGAGTTAGACTATTCAGTGAAGTAAGGATGTCAGCATCTGGTCCTCAAATGCAATCTTCTTCGATCGTCCCCTGTCTTCTACTGTTTAATCCTAACACCAGTCCTGTGTAAGATCTGTTGACATTGAGACGCGTGCTGTTCCAGATAGAGCTCTAATTTAACTGTAGGATGAAAAACTAGGGAAAGCTTTGTTAGAGAAGAGTTAATCCTTGTTTAAACACTTTCCCTAATGATTTGCAAAAGTAGCATGAAAAGGATCTGCAATTAAAACTTGAATTAGCTTGGGTTTAAACATCTCCTTACGTCACATGAAAGTTATCCTAAAAAGCCACTGAATTTGTCTATATAAAACAGATTATTAATCCTGAAGGATTCTTTTGAAGGATTAATAATCCTGAAGGGTTCAACAGTTAAAGGAATCTTCAGTTAGCACACATCTTTTGTGATGAGGCAGGGAAGAACTGAGGACACAGACTTTTGGTAGTCTAAACTATACTCTACATTTTACAATCCTGGCAGAGTGGTTTTAATGCACATTGATTTCTCTTGACAATACTGTGCAGTAGTGGTTGATTCTGTAATCCAGTGGTCAGGGCAAATTTCTTCTGTCAGTTTAAAAATAAGTTTGGGGTCTTGGACTGTGTAAACTACTAGAATATAAAGTAGGTAGGAGATGACACTGAGGTAAAAGAATCTGATTTGGTCAGAGAATGGCATAGTGGAACCTACAAATTCTACCCCTTAAATAGATCAGCGTTTGCTGCCAAAATACAGAAAGCACAGAGTAGGGAACTTGGTCTGCCTAAAGGTGGAACAGAAGGGGAGGCATAAGTTTGTGTTCCACACTTGATTTGGACAATGATGGATAACCATCCCAGGAGAAGCTGCGCTTCTGGAAAGGACGAGAAGGTCAGCTACAATCTACAAAACCATCTCTGAAGTGCAAGCTCCATGTGGCTGGCCTTCTAATGTGGTGATGTCAAAGGCCTCACTTTCAGAACCGTGTGCCAATTTTGCGACTATTTCACATTCAAATTTACAATTATTACATGTGAAAATTGGATTCAACAACATGAACGTGCACAAAGATCATTCATGTGACTGATGGAACATTTGAGCACGTGTATACTGGATTTTGCTTATAACTGCATATGGAAATTGCATGTGAAATTGCAGGTGCAACTTTTCTGAAAATCTGGTCCTAAATGTTGCCCTGTTGGGTTCAAGTTTTACTGAACTTCAGCAACCGACCTCCCTCCTAACCCAGGCTTCTTACAGTTCCTCCCAGTCCTACCTGCCTTCACAAGACTTCTTGCTTTCTACTCTCCCTTGTATTGCAATGAGTGTATTCCTATAAAGTGGCCGTGGTAGGATTAACTGCTTTACTCATAGCATTACAGGCAGAAGCCATGGCTCCACTGCTCCCTTTACTTCTTTTCTAGTCAGTGGAAGTCTTTCCCACCTGCCACTCTGTTGTGATGCAATTAAATAAAACCACAAAGCCGTTTGATGACGAGTTTTTTGTTGTGTGGAATGGTCTCTCTACACAAATTCCCTAAACCCATGTGTCACAAATTTAAAGCTGTCATACTTAAATAGTTTTTACAGCATTTTTTGCATTTAGCATTGAAAGAGGAGGCAAATGTGTAATCAGAGGCATTCTTGATCTATTTTGAATTTAATTATCGTGGTGGTTGATTTTGTTTAGAAAAAGAGCGTTGGTTGGTTTGTTTTTTCCTAGAAGGTTATACCCACTTGTCCATGTTGCCTGTTCTTGACCCTATAAGTCTGAGGCATACTAGGGCAATTGCCTTGCAAACACTCAAGATAAAGAGTGAGGCTGAGACCAGAAATTAGATCTGTGATGCATTACACTACTAGACTGACCAGACAAAAGCCCAAGCGTTAGTTAAATATGGCCAGTTCAGATGTGTTTTCACGTTGATGAAAATTGCAAATGTAATTCACTCACATTGCACCCTAATAAAAACTATTAATAGTGGGTGTGGGTTTTTGTTTTTTGTTTTGTTTGTTTGTTTTTTGAGACTTAGAGAAATAACAGGAAATTAACACACAGCATGGTAGTGCAGGAATGCTATTCCCACTGGTTCAAGGTAGTCTGATCTGGTTTAGGAGTCTTTTGAGCAGTGTTTCTAAAAGAGAAATTCTTCTCCCTTTGGAGATCGAACAAAATTCTTTTGCAATCCAAAATGAATGTTTGCTCTCTTTGAATGAGAAGGATTTCCAAATGAGATCACTGTTGCCTCAAGCCAAATGGCATAGTTCCAGTGGTTTTGAAAACAGTTCATCCTCTGAATGGGAAGAGATAAGAGTTGTTTCCTTATTCAGTGGAGTTAGTGTATTTTCTTGTAGACACACCTAAATGCACTACTTTGCCCTTTGTACAGGCTAGGTCTGCTGTTTGGCAGGGAGCAAAGGGGACAATTGCCAAGGGGCCCAGCAATTTAAAAGGGACCAAATCTCTTCTGCCCATGGCCCCAGTCAACCCCCAGGTCCCACCCCACCACTCATTGCTAGCTGCATGGCTCTTTTCCAGTTGCTCAGCTTCCACATCATTGCTCACTGTTTGCATCCCTCATCGTCTCTCTTACCCAACCCCTGGTGGTTGTTCATTGCCTGGGGAAAGGGGAGCATGGAAGAAAGGAGGAGACCAAGTGGGGTGTGAGGGATGTTGCAATGAGTTGGATGAAGGAAGGGGTGGCAGAGGAGGGTTGGACTGAGGGCAGAAGAGGTGGGACAGGACTGTTCCCCCCTGGAGCTCAGAAATGCTGTCGCTGGGCCTGATGCCATCGATATCTACACTTCCAGGGGTGTTTAGGGTATAGGTACCACAACGGTGTAAATAGGTTAGCTGAGCACTACTTAAGTGAGAAAAAACACACTAGAGCTCTAGGATATGTACCCTACATGCCCAAGTAGTGCCTCTCCACACTGCTGTTTTTAGCAGGGAAAGGTAGCGTTGCCGGGAAAGTCCAGTCGAAAAGGAGACTTAATAGTTTCTGGTCAGGACTACTGGCTGGACTTGAAAAGCTCGGTTACCATAGTAACTCAGGGTTCTGCTGCCTGTAGTAGAAGAATGGGAAGAGCACTTAGGAACGTCCTGGCTTTGGCAGAGAGTGTGCCGGCACCCGAGGGGAGAGATCCTGAACCATACAGTGTTTGAAGAATGGGGCTGGTAGCTGGGACCCCTTCTCAGCTTTCTTTGCACCTCAACCCTGGAGTGCTGCCCCCTGTCCTGCCCCAGTTGCTCTCCTCCCTCAGGGTGCAGCTGCCCCAGTCACTTCTCCAACCCTAGAGCCCTGCTCAGCTGGTGGGGGAGGGAGGTGGAAAGAACCGTGAGTAGTGGAGAAGCCTTGAAGAAAGAGGGGGCCATATGAGGGAAGAGGCAGAGCAAGGAGTGGGGGAGGTTCTGGCACTCTGTGTCCAGTTTTCACAAATTAGAAAGTTGGCCCCCCTCATGTGGTGAGACACTGCCAGAGCCTTTCCCTGCAGCAGGGAGCTGCCAGAGTCCTCCATTGAGTTGTGTAGCCAGATACCACCGTATGGACGCAGACCACTTTTCACTGTGGCACGTAGCTGCGCGAACCTCCATTCCTGCCACCAATGTTAACAAGGCCATAATGTCTTTCCCAGGCTTGATTCAAAGGATTTTGCAAGGACTGCTAGTGAGGACACACTCCATCAACCCAATGAGCATGGTGTGCATGTGCCCCACTGAGTTAATTACTGCAGCAGCTGGATGTCGATTGAAATTAAGTCGATTTAATTCTGTAGTATATTCATGCCCTGAGGGTGTATAATTAAGGTGCAATAGGGATCAAATGACCTCTGTTCCATTCTGTCTGCCACTGACTATTGTAAAGCAGCTTTCATCAACCTAAGTTTGTAGTGTAGACCAGGTCTCGTTGTTCAAATCATCTTTCTGTTAGGGCCATCACAACAGCACTTTGGTACTTCTTGCTATGAAGACTTTTTAATTACATGTGTTAAGTGACAGACTTAGTCTTGGGCTAAATTTAAGGCATGTCAGGAGCATGAGTCTCTTTTGCCGATACAGCTACGTTGGTGCCAGTATAAGCGGTTTTTTTTTTTTTTTTTTGACTCGAACTACAAAACTATAAGTGAAGAGAGAGAATCATATTTTTTTCTGTCTTTGTCAGTTTCTCATCCTGACTCCAGTGGTTAGGGCACTAGACTGGGACTGAGCAGACCTGGGTTCTGGGCCCAGTTCTGCCCCTAGTCTGCTGTGCGGCCTTGGTAAGTCACTATACCTCTTTTCCACAACCTTAAAGTGCCAACTCCTGTCTCCTTTGCAAAGCGCTACATGAGAGCTAAGTATTTATTTGAGTCAAGGGAATGACTTATTGCAAACTACAAGCGTGATAGCACAGAAGGGTGCGCGTGAGCACACACACGGGTATTAGCATGGATTTCCTTGCTTCTGTTTGAAGTCGTGCCCTTAGGAGGACATTTTTTCAAAGTGGTGTGTGAGGTTTTTAGCTGTAAAACCTCCTATTGAAAATCAGCCCCTCGACAGTTTGATGAAAAATATCTTGTTCAACATGAGATGAGTTTGGGGGGCGGGGAGGGGTTTTACTTAGTTTCATGGGACTCTGATGGCAGTCAGAAAAAGACACTCCTGTGAGAATGTGTAGCATTTGGGGGGTTTTACATCAGTGTAATCCCATTACCCAAACCTAGGCCATGCAGAACTATTTTGTCTGAGGCATAAATTAATCCAGTACTTAGTACAATATCCGGAACGGAAGGAGAAGACCGATTTGGCAAGTTTCTGAACGGCATAACACAATGCATTTGCCAAAGGAAAGGCATATGCTTCTCTTCTGTATTAAAGAGTGTTTGATCTCAGTAATTTGTGGAGAAAGGGGGACAAATCCCTGGCACGAGGGTTCAATGGTAGGCTCCTGAGGGAATAGTTTTATAAGATATATGCCATCTGCTGCATTGAAATGCAAAAAAGGTTTGCCCTTCAAAAGTATGACGTAGGGACAGAAGTCCATCCCTGCCAGGATTGACTTAGAGGTATCCAGATGAGGGGAGGGCAAGATTCATCACATGCAGTGAAATTCTCCTCTGCCCTTAGCCTTCAACTCAAACATCAAATAGTATGGTCTGATTGTAGATGATAGGTTCTTTAATCAAAAGGTTTTTTTGTGTTGTGTGTGTGCGTGTGGTTTTTTTGTTTTGTTTTGTTTTGTTTTTTAAATCCTGAAATCCTCACTTGTTTCGCAGCCTGCTGTGCTCTTTCAGAGCTGATGCCTCTTGTTGTGAATTGGGTAGCTCATAACTTAGCTATTGGTTCAGCGTCTTAATGGACTCAGATGTTTAGTTCACATCTTTGTTATTGAAAGGGTTAGATCACACTTTTTTATTAATGGCACCCCTAGAAATAGCTTATAAAGAACTTTTATACATAGCAAAACAAACAAGGAGTCCTGTGGCACTTTTAAAGACTAACAAATTTCTTTATTGCATGAGCTTTCGTGGAGCTTTAGTCCAGCAAGCTGATAGACTGCTTCTAACCATCCAGAACACCACATACTGGTGTTCTTCTGGGGCACCATACTGGTCAGTACCAGGGACCTCAACAACTAGGCCCACAAGTGTATAGAGCTTGAGCTACGGAGACAGAATCGATAGCTAGAGAGGTGTAATATCCTCTGTAGATTTGAGCACAGGGAGCAAAAATAACACTTATAGCAACTGGTAAGTGTACCATACTACTGCCATTTGCAATGTGTTCAGAGCCCTTTAATATCTTATGAACCTATAACTGGGGGATCACACGCTTTTTGTAGCTTTGTATAGGCCAAGTTTATTGCATGTACTAGGAGTTCCTTGCATCTCTCCATTTCTCTCCTCCTCCCACCCAAGCTCCCTGAGTGTCACTCTCTCATCCCCTTCTTTTGCAGGACCTGCAATTCCTCCCAGTCTCTTCTCTGTCAGGGTCTCTGTTTGCATCCCGTTCCTCTCCCTCATTCCAGAAGCCTTCAGTCTCCTTCTACCAGGGCTTGTGTGTGCACCCGTTTCTTCCAATAGCAGGGTTCCCAATTCTCAACCATGCAGAGACTCTGTGAATCCTCATTACCCTTTCTCACCATCTCTCCCTTCCCCCAATACCAGGTGCTCTGTCAGACCCCTATTCTCCATATCAGAATCCTCCAATATCTTCCTCCATCAGGGGTTCTATGGGCTCAACTATTGCCCCTTCCACTCTTTCCAGCATTCTCCCACCCCAGAGCAGGTGCTTGGGGCACCCATTTCCCCCTCCCTCCATACCAGATTTCTCCAATCTCCTTACTCCATACCAGGGGTCCTATGTGCCCCATTTCCTTCAACCTCTATACCATGGTCCCTCATTCTGCTTTCACATTCCAAGGGCTGTGGACATTCTCCCCTTTCCCACCTACCAATATTCTTCTGAAGATCTAAAAATACCATTGACCAGATCTTTGCTCAATTTCAGAGGTGCTAGAGTGGTGTGGCTGTGCTAACAAGTTGGCAGGCGCCCCATGTGTTCCCTATTTACCCTTTTCCAATTTTCCTTTCTCCGCAAATCAGAAGGGTTCTGACTATTGACTTAAAAATTTGGCATGGATTAGATATGCCTCTGAAAAGTGATTGCATTATGTACAGACTGAGAAATGCCTTTGTGATGAATATAAAGCCTCCGCAAGGTCAGCCAGTAAACCATTCATGAGTATATAATGTGAACGATGTAGTATTTTGTTCTTAGAACAGAAGCTTAGATGTAGTCATCAGATAAGTCCCTACTTGTTGAGCTGCTGTGTCCAGGCCCAACTTTGACTTGTTAATTCAAGCTCGGTTGCATGCTATTAGTTTGAACTGTGGCACCTGGAATCATTAGAGATGTAGTTATAAGTACTGAGATGCAAGTGGCAAATTGCTGGTTGATGTGGAGCCCCATTATGTAGTGGTCTGGAGGCAGAAGAGTTGAAGGAGACTCACTTCAGAACGTTCTCTCTTCTGGGAATTAACCCTGATCTTCAGCCATCAATGATTGGTGTAGTTGTAGTGGTTCAATCCCCTGGGATATGTCTACACTTTCCCAAGGCTCAGACTTCAGGTTTGAATAGCAGCACAAACCAAATGTTGTGCTGTAAATCCCCAGTGTGGATGCTGCATGTGTGATCTTAAAAGTCCCTAGTTTGCACTAATATAGTCCTCTTCAAATCAGGACTGTATTAGTGCAAATAGGAACTGTGAAATTTGGTCTGTAGCGTCCACATGGGGCCGTTACAGCACAGCATGCTGAGCACAACCCTTCCAAACTCTGTCGGCAGAGCTGTAAGGAGTGTCGACATGCCCTTGGAATACATCAAGGGAAGCAATGATTTGCATCTGTTTGAAACCAATCAAGTCAATGGGTTCAGATTGCAATTTCCTGTATCGCTGCTGGGATTTGCACTGGTGACGCTACCCCAAGTTTTGGCCATGATAGCTGAAATCAGTTTTGAAAGAGGAGATCTTGGTTTGATTCACACTGGGGATTAGCACCCTCTTCTTGTAGAAGTTTGTGCTACCCAGGCATAGCAACATCATATAGCACCCTCTCCTTACTCCATGTTATGAAAGTTTCTTTCCATTGGTTAGCTATTATTGTCAGGATTTACAAAGTGAGTCTTCTTTTAATTAGTCACTTTGTCTTTAGTTTTTCAATTTACACCTCTGCTTGACATAGAAGACTGTAAAGCTGCCTTTGAAAGCTTTTCCTGGTATAAGAAGGAAGAGGTTAATTTAACTTAAATTGTTCCTTGTGCTGACTTTTCTTGTGCTAGGAAAAAACCACCATTGTTAAGATATGGGTCACCTGCTAAGTCATCTTGCTGAATGAACTGTCTGTAAAAGTACTTATTAAAACAAACTATATGTCAAAACTATTTTTAGTATTTCCATTGTGTCTCTTGTTTACAGATAGGCATAGCATGGCACAGAATGAAATTGAGAGGCCAGACAGCTGTGAGAATGCTAGATGTTGAATGTGTGGTATGGTGGAGTTGTCATGGTAAAGCAGTCATGATGCTGTGTTTGTAATAGTGCCAATTTACAACATCCAAAATGAAACTTCTTAACTAGGTGTCTCCATGATACTTTTCTGTAGCTCACTAAATGTTTGAATCCTTTTGTCCAGATTACTCCGGCCTGACTTCTATTCAGCCTTTTTCTTCTTCGGTGAAATTCTGTCCCTATTAAAGTCAAGGGAAGTCTACCCATTGACTTCAATGGGGCCAGGATCTTGTCTTTGAGTGTGCCCCATCTGCTTCACAACCCCTCTTGCGCTCAGCCTCCAGTCTTGCCTTGTCACAGTTCCTCCCTTTGATGGATGCTGTTCTAGCCTTTCCATCTAACCTAATTCTTTCTCTTCTTCCCTCCTCCTGGGTCACTTTCTCATCTGAAAAAGTCCTCCGGGTCTCTCACTTGTGATAGCATCTCTATAAAGATTTTTTTGGGGGTGATTTGTGTTAAGGAGAGTAAATATAAATCTATATTGCTTTTTTTTGGTCTTCTTATTGTAACAGTTATAATCAGATCTCAGTCCTATTTTGGAGGAAGTATTAAGATTGAGCAATCCAACTGCGAAGAAGTACATTTGTCTTGCTCTTAGTCATACAATCAGACAGGTGTAAATGAAACTGTGTGACGCTTCTCACAGCCTTCTACCAGCCCAACTCAGCCCTAAATGGGAGGGAAAAAATTACTCAAAGCAGAAAATGTTCTTTGCTTAAATTCCACCTGTATGAAGTTTAATAGTCACGTAAATTAAAACCTTACAATAAGGGAGAAATAGAAAATAATGAGCCCTCTCCATCCATCATAACAGATGTCTATTATAAACAATACACTATAAACTAAATAAAAGACTTCTGATTTGTTATCCTTGCTTGCCTGTTCCCCTGACACTTAACCTCTCTTTTGTTTGTTCTTTTTTTGGCTTATGGAGCACTTCAGGGACATAGAAAGCATGGAACATGTGCATCTGTACTTTAGTGAGTGTAATTTATAGACAACAGAGTCTTGTGGCACTTTTAAAGACTAACAGATTTATTAATCGCATGAGCTTTCGTGGGAGAAAATCC
>ML685777.1:14691690-14803131 GCA_007922175.1 Pelusios castaneus
ATTTTCTCCCACGAAAGCTCATGCGATTAATAAATCTGTTAGTCTTTAAAAGTGCCACAAGACTCTGTTGTCTTTCTACAATAGACTAACACGGCTACCCCTTTGGAATTTGTAATTTATAGGTTAGGGTTAAAGTTCCTTTTTGTGTTCTCCCATTCACCTTCATGTCCACTAAACGTGGATCCTGGGGTTGGAATAAACCTCTATATAATAGAAGTGTAGGGGAAAAATGCGTATGTGTGCACATGTAAATTAGCTCAAATGATTGTAGCTGCTACCTGACTTTAGAGAGTGTATTAATTAGGTGGACTGAAATGTGTTGAAGGTAATTTATGAATTGCCTACTTACCATCTTCAAGCTTCTTTCTACCCACTATTGTAATAAAAGCAATTCAAAAGTTCTCTGGCCTAGCAGAAAAGCATTTCAGATAGAGGCCAGCGCATATCATAACATGAATTGTAATGAACATATTTGATGTGCCACAAAAACATTTTACCATTAAGGTGCTGTAAAAACTCCATTTATAATAATAATGGATTGTTCTGAGCAGTTAGTAATTAGTCCCATGGAGCAAGGAACATGTATTTTGTGTCACCATATGTAAGGAAGCTGGTGAGATTTTTGCTCTATGCAAACCTGTTGATGAATGGTGAGATGATGAAGGGGAGAAGTGGCAATAGAAACTGTTGCTAAAATGACTTGTACTAACTATCTGCATGAAAAGCTGGGGCACTAGCATAATGCAACTTGCTTCTTCGTAAGTATCTTAGCTCTGAGAAACCACCTGCAGTGATTTCCCAGTCTACCAGAGAACCAGCTTTGCAAATCTATTGGCTCAACACATGGCCTGTGATTCACTACTGTCATGACACTTAAATCTCCCTTCTGTCATCCTGGTAATGACTCTGTCAGTCATTGACCTGTTGTTGGCAATGAGCAGAAAACAAGTGCTGCATGATGTTTAGGCCTATATTCCAGGCTGTGATAATCCCGGCTTTCTTTGTCCCGTTACTCTCTCCCTCCTTGGCAACAAATATTTGAGACAGCCTGGACACTTCAAGGGTGCTGTAATTGACAGTATTAAGCTTTTAGTTGGCTCTGATTAAATCTGTGGTTCATAGAATCTTAGGGCTGGAAAGGACCTCATGAGGTCATCTAATCCAACCCCCTGCTAAAAGCAGGACCACTCCCACTAAATCATCCCATGATGGTTCAGGTGTGATGCAATTTATCTATTGCTCTATGCTCAGTTTTATGGTTCTGCACGTGTTAACTCTGCTGGAGCTCATTCAGCCACAAGTAAATCTAATGTGCAAATCATTAGAGGAAGTATTGAAGCATTTACTTGTGGAATAGGTATAGATTAACTGGGAATGGACCAATGCACTTTTACAACATGCCATCATTTAAAAGATGGAAGGATTTCTTGGGTAGAGGGAGGTTGTTGGGAAAATTGCTACAATTAGGGCAACATAAGAACACTCGTGTGGAGTGGGTTTCTGATCCTGTGTGGAAACACAGGGGATGCAAATTCCTCACTGGATATCAATATTTCTGTCTTGCACCTAGCTCCTAATTTTGATTGACAGTTGTAAAGTTCAAAATGCAGAGGGAAATAGTTGGGTTGGTGTGTAGGTCTGCAGTGTATTGGGGGAGAAGGGATAATGTCATAGTTTCCCTGAGTAATTGCATCTCGCTCCTTTGTGGCCGCCTTAACAACACCCCACTCAGCTAGAAGCCTTTCACCTTTTTGGGGGTGTTCTGCAATTTTCCATATAGATGGGATTTAGGCTGCAATTCATTGTGATTAGTTCAGCAGGTCTAAGTTTTTAGCTCAACATCTGAAGTCATGTTGCCACAGAGGCAGTGACTAAGTTTCCAGGGACCAGCCAGCCTTTAAGTAATGTAAGGTAATACTTATTAAGACAGAGAAAACTTATTAAAGAGAGAACCATTCTTTAAAACAACATACAGCTAATATACAGGTCTTAACTTATCAGACAGTCATTCCTGTTCTACCCAGAGATGCTGAGACAGGGAAGGGAAAAGTCCTAATCCTTTCCACAGAGTCTATCCCTCTTGATCATGGTGTCATGGCAGTTCTTGGAACAAGTAAGAATGACCTCCCATCCTTTGTCTGCCTGGCCACTTCATTTAGTCCTGTGTTTAGTAGCCTTTTTTCCTTTCGTCAAACAAATTTATACAAGCTTCTCCAGACTACTTATTGGTGTAGGGATCTGCATGACTCATCTTCTCCTCACACAATGCAGGAAGCTCTGGTAGTTCTTGGCCATAGAGCTAGAATACAATACCTCACCCATTCAAATACATGTAGAGTTTATACAGTTGTGCCAATAGTCTGGATCTTCTAGTTGTCCATATTATATGTAAAAGACTTCCCTGGGCATCAACCTGTCCACTGAAGGTATTGGTGGTTTTCCAGCTGGCCAGAAGTACAAGATTTCCAGACTCTGCAATTAATTAATTAATTTAATTGCTCATCAGAAAAATAGATTTTTTTTTATTTTTATTTTTTTTTTTTGGCAGGGACTCAAACTTTAATTTCCCACTTCCTAGGCCAGTTTCCTGAACACCAGACTACTGGCTATTTTAACAAGAGAGTGGGGAGTCAGGAGGTCTTTCTCATTTTCACCTAAGATTCCATCTTGTATCTGAGATGCCTTCCCAGCAAAAATTGTAACCACTACGGTTCAGTGAAAAATCTTTTTGGTTTTGATGAAAAATTCCCACCACCTCTAGTTGTACTACAGTGGTTAATACAGCCTGGGTTGTAGCAGTGGAGAGAGCAATGAGATCTGAATGCTACAGGAATGCCTCCCACTATGGAGGCTGCTTTGAGGGCAGGTGGGTTGTGTGTGGGGTTGGGTTTTTTTTTTTGTTTCTTTGGTCCCTCCACCTGTTGGAAGGAAGGAATGGATTCCTGGCAATCTGCAGAACCCTGATCCACAGCTTCCATGAAAAGAAGGAAATATTGTTCCTGCACCACTACACTTTTGGTTAGCTCTGAAATTTCATTTGAACTTGTCCTTAATCTGGATAAGTAGAAGTGCTGAATGCTTTCCCAGTTCTAATATGCCAGGAGGAAATGCTACAGACCCGAATTAATTACAAGAGTGAGAATGTACCTTTTTTTCCTAATAGATTTTGCTAGTATTTCAGCAGTAATGCCTAATTCGCTCATCAGTGTAAATTATCTTGCTGCATCTGTCAACAGGCACCTAAAGCAAAAATAAAGGCAGAATAGCTCCTCATAAATATCCATTATCCTAATTATCAGAGCTTGCCTTAACCAATGGCAGTGTAATAAAATAAGATTAAAAAAAAAACCTTTTGCCATGAAAAATGCATGTTTTATTCTTTGAAGACTGACTGCAGTGTCAACTTTTGTGGCAAATAGTGAATGAAGCATATGGTTAGGAAACACGAAGCTACTACATATTTTATCTAGCTGGCAATGTATTTGGAAAAAAAAACCTTAAATTTATCAGATTTCTCCTCCCATCTCCCAAGCTGTTTTAATTTTATTGAAATCGGAGTTCTTTGGAAAATGAATGTGTTGCATTTCTTTCATCTGCTTAGATATAGTGAATATCATGAAATATATAATGCTGGCACTGAGGTTTTAAATGTCATAGAATCATAGAGGACTAGGGTTGGAAGGGATCTCAAGAGGTCATCTAGTCCAACTCCCTACACAAAGCAGGACCAACCCCAACTAAATCATCCCAGCCAGGCCTTTGTCAAGCCAAGCCTTAAAAACCTTTAAGGATGGAGATTCCACCATCATCCTAGGTAATTCATTCCAGTGCTTTACCACCCTTCTAGTGAAGAAGGTTTTCTTAATATGCAACCTAAACTTCCCCCCACTGCAACATGAGACCATTGCTCTTAGTTCTGTCATCTACTGCTGCTGAAAATAGCCTAGTTCCATCCTTCCTGGACCCCCTTTAGGTAGCTAAAGGATACTACCAAATCCCCCTCTTTCTTCTCTTCTGTTGTCTAAACAAGCCTAGTTCCCTTCGCCTGTTCTCATAAATCATTGTTCCAGACCCCTAATAATTTTTTTTGCCCTCTTCTGGATTCTTTCCAATTTGTCAACATCCTTTCTGTAGTCTGGGGCTCAAAACTGGACACTACTCCACATGAGACCTCACAGTGCCAAGTAAAGGGGAATAATCACTTCCCTCAATATGCTGGCAATGCTCCTTCTAATGCAGCCCATTAAATTACTGTCTATTTCTAAGAATTGTTTGGCAATCTTGCATTGCATACTTGCATTTCTTTGAACTAATCATTCTAACCACGATAGGTTGGAACCTAGGACCCAAACTCCATTGAATTTCTGTGGTGTTAAGAGCAGAGTCCTCTTTCTCTAACCGTGAACCTACAGTTCTGGCTCCAGCTGAATACAAACCTGGGGAATGAATCTTGGAATGTTTCAGGGTAATCTTATATGAGCCAAAACATTAAATCTATTGGTGAATTGGAACAGCACCTCATTGGCTCATTTCTGCATTAAGCAACAAATATTTTCCGTTCATTATATTCCTTAAGAGTGAAAATAACAGGGTGCACACCACAGCTAAAGTTTTTTTTTTGTTTGTTTTGGGGGGAGGGGTTGGGGGTTTATTATTACTATTATGGCAGTAATTAGGGGCCTCAGTCAATATTGGGACCTTGCTGAGCTAGGAACTGTAGAAACGCCTATTAAGAATCAGTCCCTGCAATTGAATTAGAAAGGAAATACTTCTTTAGATGGGGGAATTGAGGCACAGGATGGATTAAAGGGAGTTCCCCATTGTCACACAAGAAGTTTGAGGCAGGGTTGGGGATTAAATCACATTGACTATATACCAGTCCATTTGTGGAAACCATAAAACCATCCTTTCTGTTGCTAATTAGTCTTCTGTATTTATAAGATGCAAAAGTGTGAATGATACTTTAAAGAAAAGATGAAAAGTGAACCCGCAGGACTGGATTCCAAATTAAGATAATGACAGAGGAGAGAACATGACTGTTGAGATTGCATGACTGTTTTGGTGATGCACATCACGGATGGTGGTTTCATAGAAAATTATCTTAGGGTGGGGAAGGAGGGGAGGCAGCGGGTATGGTCCTTTGTGCCCGGAATTCAGGACAGGGTCTATAAAATGGAATTCTGCCCCAACTCATAGGCAAGTAATTGGATTTATTTTATTTTCTCCATGGTTGCTGCTTCAGACCATGGGGAAGAAGAATGGTATAGGCGGTAGCAAGTGAAAGCAGTTGCTTTTGGAAGATGGGAAATCTTCTTATTTGCACGAAGCCTGCATAGATAATTTTTTTCCTTTCTCTCTCTCTGGCACACAGGGTGTCCAGAAGTCCAACCCCATGTGTTGTCTTCCCCAGTCTCCTCCCTGTTAATGAAGTTATCTAAACCTGCTGATTTTAAAATGTCTAACTTGCATACAAGAATTTTAAAAGAGCTGGCTGAGGAGTTGCTATACTGTAAAGTTGATTTTGTATGTCTCAGGATCAGAAACTTGCTTTGAAAGATTGGAAGAAAGCTAATATTGTGCCAATAGTTAAAAAGGGTAAATGGGATCACCTGGAAAATTATAGGCCTGTTACTCTGACATTGATCCTGGGCAAGATAAAGGAGTGGCTGATACAAGACTCAATAAAGAGTTAAATGAGGGTAACTAATGCCAGTCAATGCAGGTTTATGAAAAACGGATCCTATCAAACCAGCTTGGGTATTTTTGTGAATTTACAAGTTCAGTTGATAATGGTAATAGTTTTTGATAAAATATATTTGGACTTCTGTAAAGCATTTGATTTAGTACATCATTATACTTGGATTAAAAAACCCACTAGAATGATATTAACATGGCACACATTAACTGATAGATCTCAAAATGTAATTGTAAATGGGGGATCATCATCAAACAGGTGTGTTTTGGGGGGGTCCCACAAGAATTTGTTCTTGGTCATGTGTTGTTTAACATTTTTTATTAATGTCCTGGAAGAAAATATAAAATCCTCCCTGATCACATTTACTAATGACCTAAATTGGGGTAGTGGTAAATAATGAAGAGGATGAGTCACAAATATGGAGCAATTTGGACTGGATCACTTGGTAAGCTAGGTTCAAGCAAACAATATGCATTTTAATATGGCTAACTCAAGATGTGTACATTTACAAACAAAGAATGCAGGCTATATTTTCAGGCTAGGGAACTCTTTCTGGGAAGCAGTGACTCTGAAAAAGATGTGGACATCATAATGGATGAGCAGCTGAACGAGAGCTCCCAGAGCAATGCTGTTGTCAGGAGGACTAATGCAATTCTTGGATGCAAAACCAGAAGAATTTTGAGTGGGCAAAGAAGTTATTTTACCTTTGAATTTGTTATTGGTGTAACCACTGTGCCAAGACCATGTCTAGTTCTGAGGTCTACAATTCAATAAGGATGTTGATAAACTGGAGAGGGCTCAGAAGAGCTACAAGAATGATTAAAAGATTAGAAAATATGCCTTCTCATGATTTGAGCTCCTTGAGTCTATCTAGTTAAATGAAAAAAATTGAGGTGAGTTGATTAAAGACTTGAAGTACCTGCATGGGGGAAAACAAAATATTTAATAATGCACTCTTCGGTCTAGCTGAGAAAGGTATAACACAATTGACTGGAAATAATTACTCACTTCTAACAGTTTATGCTTAGCTATTGGAATTAATAAACCACTAGAGTTAAAAGTGAGTAACTTACCAAGAGTAATGGTGGCTCCTCCATCCCTGGCCATTTTCAAATCAAGATTATAGATTTTTCTGACATGCGCTCTAGATAGTTTGATCTGTATAGAACAAACTATAGAACTTGATGATCACAGTGGTCTCTCCTATCCTCCTAATCTGGGTTGCTGGCTTATGTTTGCCTTTGGTAACCACTAGACACTTGCAGGCAGAAATTCTGCTCCATAACTCTCATGCTGCATATGGTAAGCCTAGTTAGGGCTAACACTATTTATTTTGTCCACTGGACTGTGACAATCATAGGCTAGGGTGTATAGTTCCACTGAGGTAGAAGGGATCACCTGCTAGATAGAGCACAAGACTGGGACTTTGGAGATCTGGATTCAATTTCTCACTCAGCTACAGATTCCTTTAATGACTTTGTGTAGGCTACTTTGTAAATAAAATGGGAATATTAGCACTTCTCTGCTTCCCAAGGGTGACCTATTCCCATGATGATAAAGTCTACTAATGAGTGAGGCACTCAGATGTAGGGACCTCATTGCTATAATAAGCACCTGGATAGATTTTTGCTATTTCTCTGTAGGTCTTGACATGTGAAAACACTGACCACAATGAATGCTCCTCATCAGCTGCTATGTGGTTTGAAGGAGGGGTGGATGGGGGGTTAGGCAGGAGGGCATGAAACGCTGTGGCAGACTGAGGGAACATTTGGTTGGCTGTCACCCTCTTTATGAAGGTCTCTACAAAGACACTCCCTGCTGTCACTCTGTGAGCAACATTATTACAATAAAAAGCTAAAGCTCTCAAGGGAAGAGGCAGTAAGTGGGAGAAGTGATAAATGTGCGCCTCTGGCTTGAAGTTTGCCTTTGGCATGTGCTGATTGAAGTATAGTCCCTTCATTCCAAGTACAGCTGTAGCAAGCAAGAGAACTGGGGTTGAATACACTTCCTTAGTACTTCCTTGCATGAAAGAGGAAACAGTGACTTGTAGGGACTTCCTGTATAGACAAAGGGTTGATGACTTGTTAACTGACGTATGGAAGGCTGTACAAAACTGTTAGACCTATTTTAAAAATAAATAGTCAGAACTGGAACTCAGTGAACAGACTGTAGAGGGAGAACTGTTTGCGCAAGGGTGGGGGTGGACCAACTGCACATAGATCAATAAGATGATGGAAAGATAGTGTTTAAAAAAATAAAAAATAAAAAAGGAATTTCTGCAGACTCCTTTGGACAACTGAAAGGAAAAATTAAGGCCTGAAATTATTTGAAACGTGTTTTCCTAATCCTTCAGCTCTGTATATGGTCTTTTTGGGGTTTTTTTTTGTTGTTTGGTTGGTTTTTTTCAGTTTGGTTTTGGGCTTTTTTTTTGGGGGGGTGGCTTTTTTTGAGAGCAAGGGTCACATTTATATTTATTATAAAATAGTTGAGCTGAATGGTATAATCATGATACTATTACACTTTTGTTGCAAAGCTCTTGAAACACTTCACAAATTGCAAAGGCTCACCGCCTCCTTTTGAAGGAGGCAAGTACTCTTATTCCTGGCCGGTTAGAACAGGAATAAAAGTGAGATCCAAAGTTGACATAATAGACTTGTACTCTACGTATCCCCATTGTCTGATGCAGGGAAGGAAGAAGGATATGTATATGCAGAAGAAAACATTCAGAGAGATCATTCATACAGTTAAGTATTTTATACTCTCTTGTCCCAGAGATTGGATTTTCATATCACCAATGCAAGGAAAATGGTTTTAGGGAGAGAAATCAATTATAGGAATCTTTTTAAATCTTTTTCAGTTTCCTTGATGGAGCCAGTTTCAAAGACTTTATTTCTTAGCTACGGATAAACTAGAAGTATTTATCAGTGAGAAGTCTAAGCAGACATAATTGGACTGCTGACTTGATTTCCACAGAGCCTATAATAGAGTAATTTTTAGTCCTGTTCAGATTACAATTGAGGTGGAAATTTTTTGAGAACATTTAATGTGCCAGAGTCTTAGGGTAGGTTGACTTCTTTTAAAAGACCTGGAAGTAGAAAGGCCTTTACACATATGTGTTGTTGGCTAACTTACCTTCTGATGCGGGGTCCTTGAGTGATCTACCTTATGGTGATAGTAGAGAAATATTGTCTTCATTAATTTCCATGTTGTCTGAAATAATTAATGATGGAACAAGTAGTAAAATTGTGACTACACCATGAACTATGCCAGAAAGCATGACAGGGAGGGACAGTTTTCTTTTGGTTGCTGTTAAGATTACAGATTAACATCCAAAATTGGTCTGTTTGTGCACAACTCCCAAATTCCTGAAACTACCTGTGGTAACATTACTGAAGTGTTGAATGTTTATGAGCTTCTCTATTCAAAAGGATATAAATGTGCAACACTCTGCATGTAGAGCTGAGCTTACATCCTTTAGAAAGGCTAGTTTGTCATCTTGTTTCCAGCTTCATACTCTCTGTTGTACAAATCTGCCAACATGACACTGGATACTGATTAGCAGTTTGTATGGTTATAAAAATATTGGCAGAATTCCATTGTTTTGCTATATAATTCTTAATTTACATTTTTAATGTCCTGTGTCCTCATTCATATTACAGGGTTTACTCCTCTGTGTACTTGTATAATGGAATGGAATTTTTCCTTAAAATTATTATTAAGTATTGGGGGGGGGAGGGGAGGAGTGTGTGTGTGTGTGTGTGTGTGTGTGTGTGTTAAAGCAAGGAATGTGAATGTCTTACAGTTTCTCTCTCAAGATAGGTTTCCAACGTGTATGTATTTACCAAAAGGATTTTTAAAAATATCTATCCATTTGTTTGTCTTATAAAAGCCCACCCAGGTGTTTTTGTTGCCACAAGAAAATCTGTTCATATTTCATTCTGCAATTTTTGCCATTGTATGACTAAATGATGGAAACCTGAGACCCGACCTTCCCGAAACATCTTTTTTTTTTTTTTTTTTAAACCATGAAAAACGTGTCTGTGAACACTAAGAAAATGGAAGCTTAACAATGGTCTGACCGATTCATGTTTTAAAATGATTTTGCCCACTCAAACATTTATTTATTTATTTTTTAAATAACCAGACCACCTGGCTCCATCAGCACTACAGAAAGGAACTGGTGGGACTTTAGTGGGGTAAACTCCAACAGTGCAGTTTATCTGCAATAGCTATCCTATTTTGAGTATATTGCCATTCTGCATCCACACATGGTATCCTGGTTTCCATTCGAAGTGCTACAATTGAACTACGCTATATGTGCCTATCACACAAACCCTCTTAACTAATTCTTGAAGAGTGCCCTGTGGGAGATTTGGAAAGGGCTTCTGGGACCCAGAAGCGGGTTAAACTCATATACCTCACTACAAAGCTCAGCTACTTCTTAGGCAAACTTTCAAAACTGAGACCTCACTTCTGGTCTGAGACCAGAAGAGTTGGTCAGAGTTAACTCTTTCCTAGACACTGTCTACTGGAGTTCCTGAAATCAAGTTATCTCAGAATCACAGGAGGAGGTATGAGCAATATCTCTGTAAGGCTAGAGAAAGAGAGAGACGGGTCATAAAAATCATGCTTCAAGGCGTGGGTCCTCCCCTCTCCCAGCTTCTCAATTCCTGAAGTAACCAGCTGTTTCAAGAGGAAATTCATCACACAAAGTTTTGTGAAAAAATGGAAACCAAGTTCTTGGGTCAGCCATACAGCTGCAGGTTGTGTGGAGAGACCTTGCAAAAGAAGAAGTGGCTGTGACCTACAATAGACAGAACTAAATCTTAGTGCACACTTCCATTAAAAAATATCATTTTTGTTTTTAAGGGGGACATTGAGCTCTGGATTAGTGAAATGGCAATTGGACTGATAGGAAATTAGGTATACTTCATGGATTTGTAAAAGAAATGTGGTAAATTAACATTAATAAGTACACAAATGCTACAAATAACCAGCACAAAATATGAAAAGATACGTTTTATGGGTTATTGCATATCTTGGGCATTTCAGTTCTTTCCATGAACAGAAGGGGCCAGGTCTCATGGAATGCAAGGGTGGAAGCATTCTGTATGGATTTTAGCTCTAGGAGGAAGTTTAAAGTTGCCGTGCATAGAATATTAGGGTTGGAAGGGACCTCAGGCAGTCATCTTGTCCAACCCCCTGCTCAAAGCAGGACCAACCCAAACTAAATCATTCACGCCAGGGCTTTATAAAACTGAGCCTTAAAAACCTCTAAGCATCCTTATAATACTCTTAAATATTATTATTTAGCATCATACTTCCTGAGTTGTGGATACTGAGACAATGTAATACAGCCAGGTCAGACAGTAACAGTACTGGGTGTAGCTAGACATTTCCTCAATCATCGCTGAAATAATGATGGGGATAAGGTTGTCAAGGAAAGGTGGGTAGAGCTTGTCCCCCTTGGGACTATCAATGAAAAGAGCATGCACTAATAGTGTAGAAGATTTGGGGTACTTGGAAGGAGCTTCTAGTGTTGAAAGTAAGATGCAAAATGAGGTGGGATATTTGTGTGTGCACATGCACGTGTTTTCAGTCGGCCTTATTTAACTGTGTTTAAAAATGGAAAGTAACTTGGATTTCTTGCTTTTGAACAAACAATAGTGAATTGATTTTGGCCATGCAATGGTCATTTTGGAAGAGTGTCATCTCCTTGAGCATGCTGTCGGATGAGTATTATCCTCTTGTGGTTGAGACTGGAGGGGTAGATGAAAATATAACTGATGGGGGAGTGGGAGGATGCCTACCCAAGAAACTGGAGGGTGTCTTCTGTAAAGTGTTGCCAAAGGGGCAGGGGACAGGATAAGAAAAATAGGTGCCCTCTGGAGACTATTACTTTTTGTTTTGTTACTGTACCTACTCCAAGGTTTAGGTACCTGTCTGAGTTCTTGCACAGTTTCAGTTTATATGTATCATTCCTCTTTTTTTGGTCTTGATTTGGTATTTTTCTCTCCTTTTTTAAAAAAAAGTTTTTACGTCTGAGTGTGTTTAAACAGTCTAAAAACTGTGTGTAGACTGTCTAGAGAAGGAATAAGCTTCAGCCTCCAAGATAAAGTCACAAAGGAACCTGCCCTCTAGACAGTCTGTCACAAGAGCATGCACTAAGGAGTCCTCTCCCACAGCGTGTTGGTGCTTGTGTAACACATGTCTGCTTGCTGTGGCACTCTTCCCCTTTGGTGGTGGCTAGATCAGCAAGCCCAGTAGTTCTCAACCACTGTGTCAGGAAACATTGCTGTGTCACCACACAGCGGTAAGTGTGTCATGGAGAGCTGGGGAGATGGCTGGATTTGGCCTGTGGAGGATGGACTAGTGTGTCCTGTAGGGTCGTAACACACCGTTAGGTGTGTCACGACCCGCAAAAGGTTGAAAACCACTGAACTAGAAATTGATGAACCTGTACAGCCTTGGCTAAGAGAGTTGTCTTTTAGCTCATGCAGTAAAAGCTCATGCATTAAGCTTCAGAAGTCCCAGGTTTGATCTGGCCGCCACTGACTGGGTATCCTTCAGTGTTGCATTTGCTGAGCTTGATCCACTGGATGCATGGAAAATGCCTAATCACTGATGAGAACAGATTTTAAGGGGTTTATGGTGATAGTATTACTTGAGCTATATTAAGAGGGACTGCAAGCCCTGAAAAGCTGTCCTGGAATATGAACCAATCCCTTGCATGATTGAATCTGACTTGCTCATGAAGACGGAGCAGGAAGCCCCGCGGGGAAGGGGGTTGGAAGATGACTAGAGAGGTGTGTATGGGGAGATGAGTAAGAGAGAAGGAACATAGGCTTGACTCAAAACTGGCCCCCCTTCTTGCTTCTAACAATATGTTACTTTCAGTGAAGATCATCCACTTTTATTTAAAGTGCTATAATGACTAATTGTGGTAGACTGGACTGAGACTCAGGAGACTAGTTCTATTTCTGATTCTGCCATTGGCCTGCTGGGTGACCTGGGGCAAGTCACTTTGCTGTGCTGTACCTCTAAAGTCGGGATAACGATGTAGCTCCCTTTATAAAGTGGTTTGAGGTTTTCTGAGGAAAATTGTTGTATAAGAGCTGTAATGACTAATGTTCAATGGTCGTCTTGGCAAACTTAAAAAAGCATGACTGATGTGCAAACTTCTGATAACTTTGGAGGCCCTGACTTAGGGTGGAGGGGAATTGTAAGGTAATGTACTCACCACCCCTGGTGTCTTGTGTCAGAGTGAGGTGCTGCATGGGAATCCTCATCTTCAGCACCTACTTTTGGCTCTCTCCTACTCACTGGTTTTCTGTTCTTTTGGGCCTCCAGCCAAGTCATAAAGTTCAGTTCCCTCTTGATGAAAGAATGTCCCAACTCAAAGGAACAAAATTTCTATCCTTCCCAGAAACAGTTCTCCTCTTACCCTTTGCCCATCCTGAAGCTCTGCAGAGTTCCTCTTCACCCTGTCACAAAGGCATGCAGGTCCTGAATACCCTGCGTCAACGATTCTTTCAAGGCTTCTTCTCTGGAATCTCTCTCTTCTTCCAAGCCAGTTTTAGGAGTCTGTTTCTTCCCATCTGCCCTTTTCCTGTCTTGGCGCACAAGCCCCTCTATTGGTTCTTTTCCCTTTAGTCTGTCTTCTTCCATAGGCCCCGTTTCAGGCCTTAATTCCCTTTTCAAAGTCTTCATTCAGTCCTGTTCTTCTCTGATCCCACTGCCCAAGAGTATTTTTCTTCCTCTGCACCCCAGCTTTACTTCCCAGTCTACTCCTAGTTAGGCTAGGATACCAGAATTTACTCTTTCTCCCCCACTTACAGGCTTTCCTCCCCACTACCTCTGTTTTTAGAGAATGACTGAAGACTACCTGCTTGCCAGTTCCTTCCTCCTTCTTTGTATTCTTTATGGTGCAGCAGACTCACCTACAATATTTCCCATATATTCATGCCACTATATTCTTACACTGCTCTGTATCAGAAATAGTAGAGCTTTTGTAATGTTACTTCACCTTTCTGAAGTGAAAGTAAACCCTTCACTATGAAGGGTTTAAAGTGTCTAAACTCTTCATTAAAATCTCTTTCCACATCAACTGATCTGTCTCTTTAACCTCACATGTGTTGCATAACTAACACCCTACGTGGAGACACAATTTATATTCACATCCAATCTGTGAGCTCGAAAAATGGTCCTATGTCTATTCACATAGGATCATAGAATCTTAGGGCTGGAAGGGAATTCACGAGGTCATCTAGTCCTAAAAGCAGGACCACTCCCACTAAATCATCCCAGCCAGGGTTTTGTCTAACCGGACCTTAAATAGATCCAAAGACAGAGATTCCAGCCCCTTCCTAGGGAACCCATTCCAATGCTTCACCACCCTCCTAGTGAGAAAGTTTTCCTAATATCCAACCTCGACCTCCCCAGCTGTAACTTGAAACCACTGCTCCTTGTTCTGTCCTCTGTTAATACCGAGAACAGCCTAGCTCCCTCCTCTTTGGAGCACCCCTTCAAGTAGTTGAAGGTTGCTATCAAATCCCCCCTCAGTCTTCTCTTCTGTAGACTAAATAAGCCTAGTTCCTTCAGTCTCTCCTCGTAAATCATGTGCCCCAGCCCCCTAATCATTTTCGTTGCCCTCTGCTGGGCTCTTTCTAATTTGTCCACATCCTTTCTGTAGTGGGGAGCTGAAAACTGGACACAGTATTCCAGATGCGGCCTCACCAGTGCTGAATAGAGGGGAATAATCACATCCCTCAATCTGCTGGCAACACTCCTACTGCTGCAGCCCAATATGCCATTGGCCTTTTTGGCAACAAGAGCACACTGTTGGCTCATTTCCAGCTTCCCATCCACCATAACCCCCAGGTTCTTTTCTACAGTGCTGCTACTTAGCCAATCGGTCCCCAGCCTGTAGCAGTGCATGGGATTTTTCCGTCCTAAGTGCAAGACTTTGCACTTGTTCTTGTTGAACCTCATGAGATTTCTTTTGGCCCAGCATTCCAATTTGTCTAAGTCTCCCTGAATCCTGTCCCTGCCCTCCAGCGTGTCTACCATTCCCCCCTAGCTTGGTGTCATCCACCAACTTCCTAAGCATGCGATCTACCCCATCATCGAGATCATTAATGAAGATGTTGAACAGAACCGACCCCTGGGTCACTCCACTCGCTACTCCCAACTAGACAGTAAGCCATTGATTTCTGCCCGTTGATCTAGCCAGTTTTCCATCGACCTTATGGTCCACTCATCCAACCCATACTTCCTTAACTTCCTGATGAGAATTCTGTGGGAAACCATATCAAAAGCCTTGCTAAAGTCGAGGTATATCACATCAACGGCTATTCCCGCATCCACAAATCCAGTCATCTCATCATAGAAGGCAATCAGGTGGTCAGGCATGATTTGCCCTTTGTGAATCCATCCTGACTGTTCCTGATCGCTCTGTTTTCCTCTAAGTGTTTCAGGATGGATTCTTTGAGGACCTGCTCCATGATTTTTCCAGGGATTGAGGTGACGCTGACTGGTCTGTAGTTCACCGGATGCTCCTCCTCCTCTTTCTTGAAGATGGTATATTTGTCTTTTTCCAATTCTTCGGAACCTCCCCAGTTTGCCACGAGTTTTCAAAGATAATGGCCAGTGGCTCTGCAATCCCTTTGGCCAACTCCCTCAGCACCCTCAGATGCAGTTCATCCAGCCCCATAGACTTGTGCACATCCAACTCCCTAGTCATCTGTCCAAGCTTCCACTTCTTCTAAGCTTCCCTTTTCTGTTACACCTAACTGCAGAATTCTCTGCTAAGCCACGCTGGGTGCCTTCCACACTTGCTGTTTTTTCTGCACATCAGAATGGTATCTTCCTGTGCCCTTAACAGGGTTTCTTTAAAATACAGCCAGTTCTCTTGGACGCCTTTCCCCTTCAGATCAGCCTCCCAGGCGATCCTGCCCTAAGGGAGCCAAAATCTGCTTTTCTGAAGTCCAGGGTATGTGTTCTGCTTCTTTCCTTTCTTCCATTGATCAGGATCCTGAGCTCTACCATTTCATGGTCACTGCTGCCCAGGTTGCCATTCACTTCTACTTCCCTGATCAATTCTTCTCCGTTTGTGAGCAGCAGGTCGAAAGGTGCAAGGCCCCTAGTTGGTTTCTCCAGCATTTGTACCAGGAAGTTGTCCTCAACACTCTCCAAAAACTTCCTGGATTGCTTGTGCACTGCTGTATTGCCCTCCCAGTAGATGTCATGGAACTGAAGTCCCCCATGAGAACCAGGGCATGTGATCTGGAAACTTCTGTTAGTTGTCCATAGAATGTCTCATCCACCTCCTCCTCCTGGTCTGGCGATCTATAGCAGACACCCACCACGACATCCCCCTTGTTGCACTCTCCTCTAAACTCAACCCACAGACTTTAAACTGGCTTGTTTCCATTTTCATAGTGGAGCTCTGAGCAGTCATACTGCTCTTTTACATATAGCACTACTCCTCCACCTCTTCTTCCCTGCCTGTCCTTCCTGAACAATTTATACCCACCCATGGTAGTGCTCCAGTCATGAAAGCTATCCCACCGCATCTTTGTTATTCCAATTTCATCATAGTTCCTTGTCTGTGCCAGTACTACCAATTCTTCCTGCTTGTTTCCCAGGCTCCTCACATTTGTGTACAGACACTTAAAATACCGGGCCGATTGCCCTTCTTTCTCCTGTTGTATCTTCCTCCTTGCAATCTCTCCCGGTGTCTTCCTTCCTCACTCCCCTCAGGTATTAGGGCTTCCTTAGGACACCTAAGACAATGATTTGATTTCCTCTCTCCCACTCCCCCAGTTCTGTCTACCCTCTCTTTTACCCTGCTGTTACATTCCTGGGACCCCGAAGTTCTATTCCTTCCCCCAGGTCTCCCTCACTGTGACTTACCTGTGGGCTTGGTCACCTTCCCCCTTCAAACCTAGTTTAAAGCCCTCCTCACTAGGGCTATGTCTACACTGGGGAATTTAGGTCGACTTAAAAAAGTCGACTTTAATAAGTTGACTTTAAGTCGACCTTATTAAGTTGACTTAGAGAGTCCACATTGGACTCCTAAGTCGACTTAAAGGGGGCCTTGCTAACTTGACTTAGAGTCTACACTGGACTCTCTAAGTTGACTTGTTCGGTCCAGGGGGAGCCAGCCCTGCACGGGGCTGGCTCTTCCTGGGGCAGCAAGCCCCTGAGCGGTCCGGGGGAGAAGGGAGCAAGGAGCTCCCTTCTGCCCCGGACCACTCGGCTCCCTTCTGCTCAGGACTTCTCAGGTCTCGGGAAGAAGGGAACCCTTCTAGCTGGGACCGCTCGGGTAGTCTGGTGTATTCATTGGTCTGTCATGTCCATATTAATCCATTCGGTGCACGTGGGTGGGAGGGACTCATCCCTTCACAGGAATGCACTGTAGCACATTTAAAACAAGATAAAAGCACTAGAGGAAGCCTTACCTTTAACTGTGTCAGGACCAGTTTGCATTGTCAACATAATGCACCTGCACATTTTACTATCCACCATGCATTAAACTGTCATCTAAGTTTTGCTATGCTCTCAAGGTAGAAAAATGTCGGTAGAGAGCTGTCTGCCAGCTCATGCCATATTCAGATGCAATTTTCTATGCTAGTATTTTAACACACATGCCGTGGTGTATAGACTCCTGTTTTATTAGACTTTCTCAGAACAGGCTAAATTTTAGAGAAGAATGTTGCTGTAAAAGCAAATTGCTTTTCGACTAAGTGACAATGCTATTAAATATTGAATGTGTGTGTGAATTGTAATGGTGAGCTCTTAAAATGATGAAGAATTGGAAAAAACTAAACAAACCTGATTGTTATCCAAAACAAATAAGGGGCAGCCTAAAGACAATTTGTGGCCCAGGTTTCTGTGCAAATTACTCCTGGCAAAATAATAATAATAATAATGGAAGAATAAAATGGCATACATATCCACTGTACACTTTTTGGGGGAATGCATGCATGTATAAAATAGGAACCAGTGGCTGGAAGCTGAAGCTAGATAAATTTAGACTGTTCAAAAAAGAATGCCTTGTTTTTAATGAGGTTAATTAACCACTGGAACACGTTTACCAAGGGCTGTGGTAGATTCTCCATCACTGGAAACATTATAATCATGATCAGCTGTTTTTCTGAGAGAGATGCTCTAGTGCAAGCACAACTCTTGAACTTGAAGCAGGTATGAATACAGGGAAATCTTATGGCCTGTATTTCTGCAGGATATCAGAGTAGATGATCACACTGGTCCCTCCTGGCCTTTAAAATATATTGAATATATAGCACGTGTTCTTAGTGGCATACCTCAGGTTCCAGTAGCGTACCTTGTACTTTCTTATGCCAATAAAAACTAGAAATCCTTTTTAAAGGAATTAAAAGATTTGTAAGAGCTGTACAAAACTCAGTGGCTTCATTGTTGTGATTTTGGTTGGTGAGTTTGTGCCTCTTCACCCTCAAATTCCTGCATTTTTTTGCATCTCTAGGTAGAACCAATTCTTAAACTTAATGGAAATTGCTTGTTTGGATTCCTGTTGGAAATCAGTAGGACTAGCTCTTTGCTACCTGGTATACTGGTATACTCAGGCAAGTGAATAACAAATCAAAGCTTCAAAGAGAAACTGCAGAATTGGAATTCATATGCAGAAATGACTCCACGAACTCAAGGCTGGATAGAGACTATGGGTTCATTTCCTATTAAAACAGGTAATTTTACTTTCCTTGTCCACCCCACCCCCCCAACTCCCTGCTAATTGCTGTCCTCCACTGTTTGAATCCTAACTGCTTTGATTTGCTGTAACAGTCTGGCCTGACCCGATGACTTGCACTTCCCTGCATTTATTTTGCTCTCATTCTGTAAATTCCCCATCTTCAAGCGTCTGATGAAGTGGGATTTTCTCCCATGAAAGCTCATACGATAAATAAATTTGTTAGTCTTTAAAAGTGCCACAGGATTCCTTGTTTGTTTTGCTGAACTAAACTAACATGGCTACCCCTTTGGAACTGATATACTGCTGACTCTTAAATTCACTTGCAAGTAAGAAGCCTTAGCTTTCGTGCTAGGGGTTTTGTAAGACGGAAGACCCTATTTGTAAGAAGGGATCTGTCTGCAAGCATCTAAGACGTATGTTAATGTGCTACCTTTACTTAAGAGGTTAATGAAAACTTAACAAACCTACTTCTGAGTTTGACTCAATGTGAAACCAGGAGAACTTTGCTTGTTCCTAGAGCACTGCTCTGCAATGGCACAGTGCAGGTCCTAACCATTTACTAAAAATACTTGTAACCAACCACTTTGTGTGTTTACTTCCCTTTGTATTTTCAGTGTTGTCGGTTGGTTGGTTGGTTGATTTTGTTTGCTGTCTGTGTCACTTTATTATTTACTTTTACTGTTCTATGTGTGTGAACTATTTGTCACATTGAGTTGACATCCCATAGAAATTGAAAAAGCCTGAACGAATTCCTTTACTCTTTTTTTCAGTTTCAGAAAATATTGTATTAATATTTGTGATGAGAACATGACTATTTCTAGTTGACTCATAGATTTGTTTTGCATCTTAAAGCTGAGATATGTGTGCAGGTAATAGACAAGAGGGATAGTTGTGTGGATTGCAAAACTCCATAGCATGCTAGTGTTTTTGGCAGATGCTTCATGTTTTTGAAAGCAGCTTCTTCTGAAGATTTAGTGGTTTATGGTAAGTGTAGTTTATTAAATTGGGCCTCTGGTGCATATTTTTTACACTTTGACTTAATGGCCATGACTTGGTTTTATTTATACAGCTATTTTCAGTATGCCACATTTTGGTGTGTTTACTAGCTTGAGTTGTCTAATACATTAGAAAGGAAGATAAAATACATGTACTCTGAGGAATACTTAGTCAGGTCCTCTCCTAAGATAGCATGGACTAACATGGAGGTGGGGTGGGATATAATTTAGAGTGTGAAAGGGGCTAAAATTTATTTCTACAATCTTGAAGGTTAGAGATCCCTTCAAACAGAAGGGGGCAGCAATGTACAAAAGTAGTAAGCTTCTTCTCATATGAAACATAAATTTAGAGGTGGCAAAGAAATATTCCGGATAGGATGGGAAGGTTTTATAGCCTTTACCTGTGATTCCTCAAAGGAAATATATTGGAAATGCCACTCACTAGTCCCTGCATGCATACCTTCTTCAGCATCCTAAATGCTGCTGTGGATATAATAAATGATTACTGTTGAAGTATGCTGAGTTCTTTAGTTTAATCTCTCTGTTGCTTTGTGTAACTTGTAAATTACACAGCCTTGCAGAAAATTATATGTAAACCAGGATAATGATCCTCGTATCATTATGAAAATTGGCTCTTGACGGTAGTCTATTTTTAATTGTCATGTGGTTAGATTTTCCTTTCACTTAAGTTTTAATAAATTAGTGGGGCTTTTTAGAACTTGAAATCTAGCCAGATCTTGTATCTTTTGAAATTTTGAATTCACTTGCAGGTTGATCTGCAAAACAATTCCAAGAAATATATTTATAGACATGGCCATATTAATTAGAAATAAAGAAAAACCTATGAGGTCATCGGAATTGCAATTGGGGCTTGGCCATCTAGACTCTGGACTAGACACTGTATGTGTATACAGAAGAATTATGATCTGTATATAAGGTGACCCACAACAATTTAAGGACAAACAGGAGTGCCAAGTTATTAAACTAAAGTGATTGTAAGTGTAGTAAAGAATGGACTACAGAATACCATCACCAGCCAAGCCCTTATAATGTGGCTTGGAAGTTCTGCAGAGAAATTTTCAGGTAAATTAGGAGGAGGGTAATGGACTGGTTTTGCAGACTCTTTTGGGAGCTCCTCCAATATATAGGGGTCAGTAAAAGAGAAAGTGTGTTGGCATTGTCAAGTTTTCCAGTCATTGCCAGGAGATAAATGGCTCTACACCACCTAGACTTATTTGGGCCCTTGCTAAAGCTCTTTGTAGTCTATTTTCAGCATTTTGGGCAGCCCAGACTTACATATGCTGAGCAATGGGGCTTTCTGCATAAATTCCAACTTCTCTTTCCAGTTGCTTTTTCTCTGCCTCATCTCCAAGCTTTATTGGTTAAATTTTCCTCACAGCCATTTCCCGGTTGCTAGGAGAGCAGAAGAGACTGATGCTGAGTGTTGGGTAAATAGTTAATGTAGTAAAGAGTAGGGAGGGAACTGGAGATGAGCAGAGAGAATGAAGATGGACTCTAGAGGGAAAGGGAAGCAAGATTGACAGAACCTAAGTGAAATAGGAGGGGACCACAAAGGAGAAAAAGATAAGTGGAACAATAAAGTTCCCATTTCCTTTGTATTCCAACTAACTAAATGTCACAAAACATGCCACATTGGTCTACTCTAAGGCATGACTTCAACTTCCTGTGAAATCAATAGGAACCTTTAAATTGACTTTGGATCTTAGATGAATTCCTAACAATATGTATAATATCCATTGGTGGTGAAGGCTAGGTTAAAGCTGAGTTAGTGTTTCCATTCTGATTTTTTTTCTTAGTTGCTCATGTATTCTCATTCCTTGTGGACTGTATTTTCCTATGCCTGGGTTGGTTGGTCTCCCTCCCTCTCTAACTTAAACAGAACTGGTTCAGCTGTTTTTGATTTATGCAAGCACGGGGAAAATGCACTTCTCCCATATCTTCAGAGTGAAAAATTTGCACACACATAATTCAATGCTGCTGAAGCTAGCTATGTCAAATTAGCTTGTTTATAGTCCTCACTGGGGAGTCCCAAGTCTGGGAAAAAAATGGTTCAGTATTTTAAGTTCTGAATGTTTAGAAAGTCAGCATTTTTATGCATGCATACTAGCATCTTTTTTCAGTACTTTTAACCTAGATCAGCACAGAGGATTCAAGAATGAATTGGCTGAGGAGTCTCTTTCAGTTAAGGTTGCCCTGCTAAAGTACTTTGTACAGAGATTCATTTTAAGTGTAAAACAGTGTTTTCCCTTTATTTCTTTTAACTAAACACACCCAAAAGACAGCAGGGAATATTAAATAATGCAAGAGTAATATGAAATGCAATGTTAAGTTTGGGAAATCAAATATTAATTTTTAGAATTATGATTCTGAGCTTCCTAACACAACATTATGGCAATTCAGCTGCATGTCATGAACTATCTCCTCCTGTATTCTTGAATAGTACCAATCTTTTTAATGCATGAAGGTTTCCTTTGCCAAGTATCATAAAATACAGAGTAGCTGCAATATGGCCAACTTGCTCAAGAATCCTTAATTTCTGGATTTGTCTCATTTGTTTGTTCTTTCTTTTGAACTGGCATTGTGCAACATTACCATTCTGTCAGTATAATTTGGTGTTCAATTTACCCAATGTTTGCCAACTCTCGGTATTTTAACAAGAGTCTTGTGGTTCTTAAAGACCCACTTCCTGTACCAGTGTTTAAGTGAGAATCTGTTTTTTTTTTTTTTTTTTTTTTTTTTAAATGTAGGTTCCTAGAACTCATGACTGCAGCAAAAAGCTTGAAAACATGGCATGAGTGCACCTTAATGCAGTGGTTCTCAACCTTTTGCTGGTCACAACACGCTTGGCGGTGTGTTGTGACTCTACAGGACACAACAGGCTTCCTCGCACCTCGCCCCCGGCTGTATCCATCCATCTCCCCAGCTCTCAGTGACACACTTACCACTGTGTGGTGACACATTAATGTGTCCCGACACAGTGGTTGAGAACCACTGTCCTAATGGCTCACAAGGTAAAAAATCCACATTTCATTTTATTGGATCTTTTTTTGATTCAATCAGACAATATGGTCCTACTCATGATTTTTCAATGCTTAGGATTAGCAAACTGATTACTAGAGTTTCTCATTTTTAGAGCTAAGGGATGGAAAACAAGAAGCTTGGGGGGAAGAAAGTAAGTAAACCCTCCAACACACATAGGCTATGTCTACACTTAAGTCGACCTGTTAAGTCGACTTAACAGGTCGACGTAACTTTTCAAGTGTAGACAGAGCCTTGGCTCCCCGCTGAGAAGGGAGCCTTTCTCCCTTGTCCCCGGAGTGCCGGGGAAGACAGCTGCTGATGGCTCCCGAGACAGGGGCGCCTCAGGGAAGAAAGCTCCTGGGGCTCCCTTCCCCCAGCCCTAGGTCGACTTAAGTAATTAAGTCGACCTCGGGTGTCCACACTGGTGTTAGGTTGACTTAAGGTCGATTTAGACCTTAAGTTGACCTAACAGGAGGTAGTAATTAAGTCGACTTAAGGACGCCCATAAGTCGACTTAATGAAAGCCTGCGGTGGACATGGAGTAATTTAGGTCGACTTAAGCATTCTTGAGTCAACCTAAATTGCTAGTGTAGACATAGCCATAGCTCTTTCTTTGGTGAGAGGAACAAGGTTAATTTTTTTGTATGGTATGGTATGCCTTTACTTGAGATACAATGAGTGTGAAGTTCATACATTTTGTGGTAGTATCCATTGGATATAGTATTCTTCAGTAGTCATCCCTAAGCTTCTTTGTGCTGTAAAATAGATGCACTATTCTGCCCTTAAAGTTGCTGCATATGAGTGGTTAGTAACATGGACAAATTGGAGAAAGTCCAGAGAAGAGCACCATGAATGATTAAAGGTCTGAAACACTTGACTTATGAGGGAAGATTGAAAGAGCTGGGTTTGTTTAGTTTGCAAAAGAGGAGACTGAGAGGGGACAGGATAACAGTTTTCAGTACCTAAAAGGTTTTAACGAGGAGGAGGGAGAAAAATTGTTCTCCTTAACCGCCAATGATGGGGCAAGAAGCAATGGGCTTAAATTACAGCAAGTGCAGTGTAAGTTGGACATTAGGAAAAGATTCCTAATGGTCAGGTGATTAACCACTGGAATAAGTTGTCTAGGCAGGTTGTGGAATCTCCATCACTGGAATTTTTTAAGAGCAGGTTAGACAAGCACCTGTCAGGGATGGTTTAAGAGAGTACTTGGTCCTGCCATGAGTGCAGGAGACTGGACTTGATGACCTCTCATGGTCCCTTCCAGTTTCTATGATTCTGTGATCTCTGTTAGTTTTGCCATTTACACTCCAATGTGTTATATTGATATAGTAGAAAGACGGTTGGCTCTAGAACTCTTTTCAGTTCTATGGTTTTACTTCTACAGGGTCTATTAGTCCTTTAACATACTCTGTTTCTATAAAATCGAGTCCCACTCAATTGCACATTAATCATCATTAACTAAATTACTTACACTTAATCACCTCAATTTTGATGTTCCCCTGGATAATGGACACAATACACTTGTAAAGGAATAACTAAATATTTGATAAAAAACCAACAGAGTCCTGTGGCACTTTTAAAGACCATGCGATAAATAAATCTTAGTCTTTAAAAGTGCCACAGGACTCTGTTGGTTTTCTACAATAGACTAACATGGCTACCCCTTTTGGAATTTAAATATTTGATACAGTTGTAAAGATAGGAGTAGTTTTGTTTTGCTCTGATTTACAATTAGCATGCCACAGCATGAGGTGCTCTCTCTATGTTGTGTTTGTATGTCACTTATGTTCCATAATATAAATAATTGCTAACCCTCTACCTCCATCGTGTTCATGTTTGAGCGTTAGGCATTATTTGAAGTTGAAATTAATGATATTTCCTCCTGGGTGGGTGCTCTGAAAGCATCCTGGCAGATTCTCCTGGTTGTTTCTTGATCATTAAGTGTGAAGAGTTCCAAGTTTCAGTGCTAAATGTATGTATACTGTTTAACAATTAAAAAAAGGGATCAATACAGCAGCAAATGCTTGGTTTCTTGTCCCTGTTGCTACTATTAGTGATGCCTAATAGAAAAGCACACTGCTTATTACAGCCTTTGGGAGCCGGTGCTCATGAGTTCATCTTGTGAAGGTGTATATTGTATAATGAATTTGAGTATTGTATAATGAATTATTATAATCATATAATGAATTTAAGTATGAGATATGTAGGTGAGAAAGAGATGACAGTGGTCTGAGGGTTTTTTGAAACAAGGTGAGTGCAGTAATGCCAAGCTTGGTGGGTGAGAGAGAGAGAGAGAGAGAGAGAGAGAGAGAGAGAGTTACCTGTGAGCTTGAAAACTTGTCTTTCACCAACAGAATCTGGTCCAGTGAAAGATACTACCTCACTCATATTTTCACGCTAATATCCTGGGACTGATAGGGCTACAACAATGAGGATTTTTTGGCATGTCGGATATCTATTCAACCTAGATCCTGAAGAGCCTTATTAAGAATTGTCCATGCTTCCTAACTTTGTGAAAGCTTCAGCAGAGTGTGTCTCATCTGGCCAATAGAACAGCCAGTTTGTATTACAATCTAAAGAATATGTAGATGTGGGGATGAAAGCTCTGCTATTTCTACTATTGTGCTGGGTATTCTTAGGCTAAGCAAACTTTAGAATGAGAATTTTGGCCTGTTAAAATTAATTGCAAATCTGTCAGCCAATTACCAACAGTCTTGACTGGGACAAATTAAGCTACTTGAGGATGCATTCTTGTGCTGCAGAAAAGACAGGATTGCTGGGAAAGAAAGGGGTGGAGAGTTAATTGAGTTTAATGATATTTGACATGTGAACTGTACAGATGTTGCCAAAGTATAGATGTAAATATTACTTTATCTTCATCAGAAGTAGGGAGAGTCTACCCAGGATGAAGCTGTTAACACGTGTGAAGTTTTACCCAATATGGCCATATATCATTGTCTTCCATTCCTGAGCCAATTACCGGCTACTAAATAGTATGATTCCATGGATTTAGGTACAGTTTTTCCTCTCTGTTCATAATAATAATAATTATTATTATTATTATTATTAATGAAAGTGGGTTTTTTTCATTCCTGATAATTTGGGGGAATATATTTCTTCCCCTTTTGTGCCTTTTTGCACATTTGGAGTAAGAGGTTCATACCTTCATCTTGCTTTCCTCTTCTTGACCATGTTGGTTACACAGTCACTTCTATCTGGATTAGACCTTTGTTTTTTATCCCTTACATTCCCCTTTTACTCTATGGTCATTGCTTCTGTCTCTTTGGTGCGACTCTCACTCAACCTTTCCCACTTCACTACTGTGAACTAGATGGTTGAATCTCTCCTAGTTCTTCTATATGGCACAGAAGATACTTAATTTTTTCCTGTAGTGCTTTAATAGTTATCCTGAAGCTCCCAGGTTGTCATTTTATGAAACCAAGGATGTTTGAGTGTGCTCATTTTCCATATTACCGTACTTCAGCTTTAGTCTCTGTTGATTTTTGCCTTCTAACTTAGCTCTAGGCTGAACTTTATAGCAGTAGACTTCTAGCAGGTATCAATTTCATTGGAGTCCCTTTTGCATAGGTTGTACTGTCTAATGCCAAGACCAACAGCTTATATGTAGGTATCTTGTCTGAGTTGTTCACGAAAGGTCTGGGGTCTACCATCACTCTGAGGTTACACCTCTCTTTGTACTTGCTTTTCTTGCCAAAACGATGCATTCAAGGTGTTGGATTTTGGGCCCATAATTGAATGATTGGCACAAGCTTTTAATAATGCCCTCTTTTCTATGTTTTTTAGACCAAGTCTATATTGACGGTGGCAAACTCACTGCCATCAATTCAATTTTTCCGGTTTGATTGAGCGGTCTGTGAAGACCCACTCAATTGTTCTGGAGTTTGACTCAGTAATTCCATCACCACAAGAAGGATAACACTGAGTCAAAGGGACGTCATTTCCCTTCAACTCCGCACTGAGCTCCATGGACATAAGAGGATATTACAAAATTGAAGAGAGATACGCAAGGTTTTTTACGTAGCTTGTGTATCTCCCTTCGACTGCTGCTGAAAACGGTGGCAAGTATAGACTAGATCTTACATCAATTTCATCTGTAGCAATTTCAATTTGATACTAGAGTGCCAGTTGAATCAAATACTTTAAAATGAACCAGGTAAATATTTCTTATTTACCCACATTCCCTACAATAACATGTTTATTTTCAAGTGTCTATAGGATTAAATGTAGCTGGTGATGCATTCCTCATGGAATGAATCCAGTTTGAGCTGCATGGACTATTTTGCACTTGGTCAGATATTTCAGTACTCGTACTGAAGACACAAAAGCCTAGTTTGCTGATGTTGTTGCTGACGCTAATACCTCTGCAATTGATGGGGTGAGCCTTTTGCATATTGAGGTAATTGGGTATTCTGACTATCTCTTATGGAAATGCCTGTGTAATTTAGGTGTTTTTGGCTGAGCCCAATGAAATAAAAGAAGAGGTTACACCTGTATTGAAAGGGTGAGGAATTACATAAACATTGTAATAATGTTTCTGCAGAAGGACTGGCTAGTTGATCGGTGTCTATTCAAGATGACTTAATAGCTATCACTTAATAAGATGTGATTGCTGCTATTCAGAATGTTGCTGATTTAAGCAAAAAGATGATGTAGAGAGAACAAGAGTGAAATGAATTCAAACCTGACCAAATAGTATCAGAGTTGGATGTCAATCAAAATATTTCATCACTTACCAAAGGAGAAACTCTTCTCTAGTATAAGGTTCAGCCCCAAAACAGCCCTATAGTTGGCCCACTGGATGGCTTTGCCTTTGTCTAATCAAGGAACAAGCATGGGGAATGAGGTGGTGGAATTCCTGTATTGAGGAATGCGAAGGTAGCAATTAGGGGAGGGAAGATTTTTCTATCTAAAACATGCTACACCACTTCTACTACCCTTAATGATGAGACATTGGCACCTCTCAATTGCATAAGGACTAGATACTAAAGCCTTGTACACACTACAGCTTTACCGCACGATAAGGCTGTGAGCGTGCACACTACAATGTCGCCTGTTGCGCGGCAACAGCCCTCTTGCTGCGCAACAGGTAAACCACCCAGACGATCATGGTAATGCTTACCACCGATCGTCTGGCCTGCAATACAGTGTCTGTGTGCACTCATTGCAGGTTAGAGAGCCTCCAGAAATGTCCCAGAGTGGCCTCCATTGGGGGACTATCCGTGGCAGCGGGGCTCTAGCCACCCGGAGCCCTGGCAGCTGGGTCCCCACTGCTGGGTCTCCCCTGCTGTCGAGAAGCCAATGATCTAGGCGGCAAGAGAGCGCCACTGCCAGCCTAAAGGCACGCTGGGCAGTGGGTGGTGGGATAGGTGCCCACCATGCACTGCTGCTTCTAACGAAAATGCAAAGGAGCACGTGAACACTCCTTTGCATTTGAAGGATTAATTTGTGGACGGGAGAAAATGTTAGTTATAACGCTTTGCTTGTCCCACAACAATTTATTGTGGGACAAGTCTGTAGTGTGTACAAAGCCTCAGATACAAGGGGTGAAATCTGGCTCCATTTAAGTATATGCCATTTACTGTAAAGGAGTTGCTATTTAACCTACTGTTGTTTTGATTTCCCTATGGAAAGCTTTTTGATTGGAATCTGAGGGGGATGGCTAATCCAGTCTGTCTTCTTCCTCCTTGCCTGCCTCCCTCCACCATGAAGACCATGTGAGTGTATGGTTTTAGGGGAAGAATGACTTGTTTTCAACTGGAGTTGTAGGTGAATTTTTTTCAATGATCTGTTCAGTATAGGCCTTGGACATCCATGTAGTCAAGCAAATAGTTTTTTCAAAAGCTTCATAAAGCATGAGCAGCTTCTTAAAGTTTGTTCTTTTGTCCTGTGAGTATTGTTTATACCCTGTAGCACATGTAGAGGGAAAGAAACAAAGTCCTGTCTACGTATCTCACACCAATGGGGGTTTGGGTTCATAACAGAACTTAAAATTCAATTAAAATCTTTTCTTTAGGCTTGGGCGGTCCTAGGTTCCTCCCTCAAAATGCTAGATTATTTTGTGGAAGCCACTCCCATCGCACACAAACCATCTGCCTCATTGTGTCAGGAGAATGTACTTACCCCTTTTTCAGAAGAAAAATCACCTCCTAATAAGATGGTGTGTTTAGGTAAGGGATGTTATGGAATATGTAAAAGAACCTATTTCAGTGTTAAATTTCTAACAAACTTCATTCCCACCGGATGAAGGGAACAGCTCCTCCTCCCATTAGCAGTTCAGAAATGAGCTGGATACATAAACTCAGGATTTACATTGCTAATAGTAATGTGAAATGGAGTTTGTTATTATGTTGAACCTTGAAATAAAGACAGGGTAGAGAAATTGCCACAGTCACTGACCCATACATTTGTTATAATTGAGTCCATTAGCCTTAATTTTATAATTTCTAAATTAACTTTGCACCTTTGTAAATGGCTTTAATTGCTTGATGTAAGGAGTTAGGATTTAACAATTCAAGAAAAAAAAAATCAGAAAATTGACTATCAATATCAGTGGGTTCATTTGTACAATAGTGCTGACAATTTAGATCTTGCAAAAGTTGCAATTGTTTTTGTTGAGCCATCAAAGGCATTTAAAGCCAATTAGGGGTATTGAAAAAATTGCTTGCACATTAGGGTTTTTGTCTGTGGCTAATGCTTTTTGATTTGTTTGTTTGCTTTAAGTGAATTTAGTGCTTGTGAAAGGTGCTGATTTGAAAGCATGAAAACTGAAGTTCTCCATCTCAAAGGCCCCAAATGAGCACTGTGGAGCTGAACATTTGAAATTCAAATGTAGATGCATGAAGGTAGCTAAATCTTTGGACTATCTTAAACATACTTATCTTCTTTAAATGTATTGGGCAGGATCAGCCTATGAACTACTTTCTCTCCAGCTTGGTTGGGGTGGAGTCTGGGCATGAGCTGCTGAAGCTACATACATGTAGTGAAGAATTAAGTCTACAATGTCTTGCAGAGAATGAACCACAAAATAATCACATGTCTCATTTGTGCTTAGGGCTAACAAAGCTAATGATAGTGTAGAAAGACAACAGAGTCCTGTGGCACTTTAAGGACTAACAGATTTATTTATCGCATGAGCTTTCGTGGGAGAAAATCCCACTTCATCAGATGCTTTGAAGATGGGAAAGTTACTCTCCCATCTTCAAAGCGTCTGATGAAGTGGGATTTTCTCCCACAAAAGCTCATGCGATAAATAAATCTGTTAGTCTTTAAAAGTGCCACAGGACCCTGTTGTCTTTCTACAATAGACTAACACGGCTACCCCTTTGGAGTGATAGTGTAGGGTTCCTTTCTCCAATCTCCCAACCATGTAAGCACGCCCACTTAAGCATGTGAGTATTTCCAGAATTCCACTGTGCACTGCGACATATGTAACTTAAGTGATTTGCTTGATCAAGGCCTTTGTGAGGCCTCGTGTGAACCACCTCTAGGGAAGACAGGTGACAATATAAGAAGAGAAATATTTCAACTACTTTAAAAAAAAATGTATCTAGCAGCAATGTGGCAGGTAGGTTTTAATATTCATGCAGATCCTTCAGAAGAGCATTTTAGTTTTCCTATGGTGAAGCCAACTCTCTGATCCAATTCAAACCCAGCTTAACAAATCCACTTGCCTCTATCTTTGATGTCTGCCATTGGGAAGATGAATGGCATCTTGCCTGTAATCTGGAGATTTTTAGAATTGTTTTCTAAATACCTAGAAACAGCACTAGTTAATAATTAAACTATTTAATGCTCTGTCCTAATGACCACAATATGAACATGCTTGAGGGGGTGCCCCAGAAACTTTCACCAGCTGCAGTTTGCACTTGCATCGCAAAGTGTAATCTATCTGACTGGAAAATCTGACCTCCACTTCCCAAGCTATGCACATGAAATTGCTGCTGGAATTAAGCTTCTGAAACAAAAAATGTTAAAATTACATTTTGTTGCCCATAAAACCCAAATACTCTAGAGATCGAGAAGAATTAGATGTTGAGGTTCTCCCCTGTCTGCAAGTTATACAAGAGGTTTTAGTGACGCAAAGGGCAAAACTGAATGGAAGGCCTGTAAAAGAAAAGAGGATTCTGTAGTTGGGTTATTAACGTTAGGAAAAGAAAGAGAAGATCATTCCAAGTAGAAGACATCTGCAGACAGCAGGATAGCTTTCATTGATATTTGATGTCAGTAAAACTGTAGTGAGTGATTAGTGCAGGCAAAACCAGCTAAGGCCTGTTTCAAATCCACCTAATGTTCTGTAATTTAGAAAATGGAAGCTCTGAAGAGCATAAATGTATGCAGCACTAAGGAGACTCTTCGTTACAAGGGAGCCTTGGCCAGAACAGTTCACAATGTAAGGTTCTCCTGGGCTCTGATCTTGTTGAAGGACTTTGAGTTATGTCTCAAAAATATGGACAAAGAGCCCCTGCTGCCAATGTTCACGTTGCTTTTTCAGCAATCGGATTCATGCTCTGTTTACCCAATCATACATCTCTGAAATACCTCTTACTTTTTTTTTTTTTTTTTTTTTTTTTTAAAAGGAACAAGTATAAGATAAGTCTACTATTTTAGAAGTGGATGTGTGGGAGGCACCTCTGTTGCTATCCAGCCTGTTGCGATACCTGACCTGTTTCTTGATCTCTTGGCAATCTGTCATGTGTTTGTGGTTATCTTTTCACTAGCTGTGTATGCATTAACTGATCTTTGACTACTAGTGGTAAACATATCAATGATCTGTGATGGGATGTTAGATGGAGTGAGTTCTGAATTGGTGCAGAGAGTTCTCTTTTGGGTTCTGGCTGTTGAGTCTTGCCAACATGCTCAGGGACTAGCTGATCACCATATTTGGGATTGAGGTGGGGGGAATTTTTCCCCAAGACAGATTGGCACAGGTCCTGGGGTTTTTTCTCCTTCTCCTGTAGTGTAGGGCATGGGTCACTTACTGCAGGCTTCTATGTACATTGAAGTCCTCAAATCATGATTTAAAGACTTCAATGACTTAGTCATAGGTTAGGTGTCTATTGCAGGAGGTGGGTGAGGTTTTGTGGCCTGCATTGTGCAGTAGGTCAGACTAGATGATGATATTAATCCCTTCTGACCTTGAAATCTATGAATCATTCCTCACTTACAAAGTATGCTGGAATGTGTTGCAGATTTACAGAAGACAACAACTTCCATTCAGCCTTCTATCCGCATCCAAGCTCACCTTCTGAGCTTCCGTTACACTGCATGTATTCAGAACTGGAACAAACTTTTATCATCTGGACAATGTGACTTGGGTCTCTACATCCACAGTAATCACAGATACACAATGGTATTTTTTGGGCTTCCACCTCTGTCAAAGGAAGGAGAGGAGGTGTCTCAGAAGCAGTCCAGTTTCAAGAAAAAACTGGACCAGTGCCTTCAAATGTCAAGAATCTTTTTCCACTGCACCTGTGCTCTGATAATGCTGTTTTGAATCTATTGCCTCAATTCTGTACTGAAGTAGTACTATTAAAATGTATTTACAACAGAATTCATAAGAGCTAGTAGCTGCAGAGAAATCTTAAGCAAAGGGATGACATCCCTTCCTCTTTGCATAGGTGCGTAAGTCTAGATATAAAGAGAAATCGCTGCAGGGAAGCGGGGTGGGGGAGGGGGAGAACCACAGGAAAGTTCTCTATACACCCCATATGTCAAAGTTACAGCACTCTCAACAAATCTTAGCTCAAATGTAAATAATCTCGATCTGAAACAAATTCACATGTATGATGTTTGTTTTAACTCTGGGTGAAAACTTCTCCAATATAAAGCTTAATTAGAAAAAGAAATAGCATTTTAGGGACTCCCTGTGCTCTTCCTCCTCCTTCACCTCTCCCCTCCCCCCACCATTCCATGCATCTTCTGGGGCACAGAAGATTCCCACCCTTGGTCCCACCTCCGCAGAAGATTTAACACAATGACAGTCTCACATACATGCAGCTCTGAAAGTCTCGTTGGTGTATGTGCTTGTGAATTCCCTGTTTTTCCCCTTTTAAGGATAATTTTCCTTGTGAATCAAAGGGGAAGACGTTTCTGCAGGTGTGGAGCATGGAGGTGGATCAACCATTGACTGATTTTGAGCAGCCAGGTGTCAAGAACTCGACTGGAGGCTATTTAGCTTGAAGGATCATTTTAACAATGAGCTCCAGTAATGTGTGTACATGTTGGAGAGGAGGCTACGTCTGTTAGCTGAACCTCAGGTTCAGGAGGAACAATGAAGTTTCTGTCCTGGATGTGGAACAACAGACCAGCTCTTTGCTATGATGGAATTGTGAGAACAACCCACTCAACGGACTTCTCCACTTCAAACTCATTTCCAACTGATCAGTAGCATTCTGGTGTTTCCAGCTTTCACACAGCGATCACCTCTCAGTTCTCCACCATGAGTGCAGCTCTCCATGCCAGAGGGTTGGAATGAGTTCCAAACACAGTTCATGGAAGGTGGCCTTGCGTATCTGAAAGTTCTGCAGCTACTGCTCATCACCTGCATAACGAGGGGATCCCACCTCTGTGCTTCTTTCTGACACCCAGAACTCATGGTCCACCGTGTGTAGCTGCTCCATGAATGCCAACAGCAATCTTAAATTGTTTCTGTGCATGGCATGCAGCAAGGTGGATGGCAAGGCATTGTCATCAGACACGCAGCTCATAAGTACTGCAGGACCCAGAGGCCCCACAGCATAATACTGAAGAGCTGGGCGGCATCTGTTCTTTCTGACAAAGGTGGCTGACGCACAGTTAACCAAGGCAGTTGAAAAGCGGAGCGTGGTTGGATGCCTATGGAATGATTGAGAAAACTGCATCATGTGATGTTGAGTCTGCCCCTCATGAGACATTGAAAACCCTTCCCAAACACTCTCCAGCAGCCTGATAGCTATGCACAGTGTGCTGCTCTGTCAATGCAAGAGCTGCTACCGTGGATGCGGAACGGCCACAAGGAGCATAGGGTGGACATGCAATCGTGGTTTTGTTAGAGCGGTGACTGTATGTTGATGTAACTTAGTAGTATGGACAAGCCCCAAATAACTAACAGAGAGAATTGAGGGTAAAAAGGAATTCTTTATGCCAGTAGATGGCTCTACCTTGTAGGCACAGAGTTGCATAGATGACCCTTTGCCCAGCACCTCAGGGGTCAGGAATACATGCTATGGTCAGTCCAAGTACAGTTTAGCTGATATTCCCAGTGGGCAAAGTTCACTTCTTGAAACCAGAACCCATTAAGCTGCTCAGTCAGTTCCTTTTGTCACAGTATCCGGCAGTGAGGCTGTAGTCAGGTTTTTTGTTAAGTCCACTGCCAGGCTCCTAAACTATCACTATCTAGCGAAGGATAAGAGTGATTCTAAACTGTGCGTTCTCCTTTGTCGTGATTGGTCTTATTTGACCTAGGTCCTGCTCTGCTGTTTCTGAATATAAATGTGAAGAGGTTGGATAAGAGGGAAACTTACAAGATGCCAAAGGTTTTGTAGATCAGTAGAATGCAAAGGGGCAGTTTTCTTCCTATTTTGTCTCCACTTTGAAGCAATTGGGCAATGAAAGTACAAAGATGAATTTCTTAAACTTTTATTATGCTCATCCTTTTGTGTAAGTATGTGTGTTATAATTTTTGGACTTTCTGAACAAGAACTAGGAAAAAGGAGTGCACATCTTTATTTTCTTTTAGATTTCACAGAACCTTTTTGTCAGGAAGCAGTCAGTGAAGATCCTGTCTATTCTGTCTGGGATATTTAGATTGATTTTTTTTTTCCCCCAGTGTGTTCTGTTTACCACTGATTAACTTTTTGAATGCCTTGTAAATAACACTGTGAGACAGAGATGCCAATTTTAAAGTCAGATTTCAAACAGCATGCCAGGTGTTGAAGGCAATGAGGTCAGAGGTTCAATGAGGTCAGTTTAGTGCTAGGCAACCTTTCATTTTATTTTAATGACCTTAAGTCATTTAGCACTATGATTTTTTTTTTTTAAGTTTCTGAGAGGACTTGTACTAACACCTCATTCACTTCGCTCCCCTTCAAACTTTTTTGTTTCTCGACACCATGCACTAAATCCAATTTGAAACGTTTGGGGATGTTGGAATATTCAAGACATTTGTAGGATTAAAGACAGCATATTAAACTTAGTTGATGTGCTGGCTAGCATACCCTTTCCTGCAAAGTGACAAAAAGCTAATCATTGCTGTTTCCCACTTCTCATAGTGGTAGACGCTTGAAGCAATAGAGAAAGTAATTTCTTACCTATACATTGTTTTTCCCTTTTCCTTTGAACATCTCTAGACCCATCAGTCTAAGGTCCCTCCCTTCTTATTGATTGATTGATTGACAGTTTCAATGGAAAAAGCAGTTGACTGCTAAAGAAACACTCTAGTTTAATACCTGAGAATGTGAACTTTGTAAAAGGAATTGTGTGAGACTAATTGAACATGATTGGCATCTGCAACTGATACAGTAAAAGAGGAAAAAAGACCCACATTCTAGACTGTTGGATATCAGATGCTTAGGGGAAAACCAATATCTGATAAAAAGCTACTCTTTCTCCTTCATTCATCATCTTTTAGAGTGTACAACAATAGACAGATAATAGAAAACAAGCTCTGATTCTCTCTTGGCCATTTGAAAATATAAAAAGCACAAAAACAACCCGTTCTTTCCAACCTGAGAGCACTCAGAAAACTAAATCAGTTAAGTCTAATGGAACCTATACTACTTAGCAGTGGTCACTGTGGGTTTGTCTACACTACAGTTATTAACCCATGGCTGCCCTGTGCCAACTGATTCAGGCTAAGGGGCTGTTTAATTGTGGTGGACATGCTTGGGACCAGGCTGAAACTCTGTGACTCTCCCACCTTGCAGGGCCCCAGAGACTGGGCTACAACCCGAGCCTGAATGTCTACACCACAGCCCTGTTAGCCCAAGTCCCACAAGCCTGAATCAGCTAGCATGTGCCAGCTGTGTAGACAGAATCTGATCTGTACATGCTTGGCCTCCATACAATTTTAGTTTTATTTTATGTCCAAGGTGTTTTGATCAAAAGAATGAATTACATGAAAAACCACATTGAGGAGTGGAGGCTTGAGGGATGGAGGATAGAGAAACATAAATAAGCAGAACTTTGTAAATGATGTCTGCAGAAATGAAATGTGCTTTAACATGGGGCATGTTCACATTAATGTTATTTTTTTCAAGACTGAATGTGATCTGGTTGTTTCTGTAATTGAGCACTGAATTCTGTATTTTGAGCGCTCAGATTGTCATATGGGGAGGATGTCTGATCAAGTGGCTGGAAGAGGGAGCTGGGAGTCAAGATATCTGGCTGGTATTCTTGATTTACCACCCTTGACTTAGGTGGCATTGAGCACGTGACTTAACCTTTATCTCTGTTTCCACATTTGAAATGAAGATAACACTCTAATTATATGCTTAAAACTATACAGGTTTAATTCATCAGTGTTTGTACAGCTCTTTGCACTTCTGTAAACTGCCTTCTATCTGATGATCTCCAAGTGCTTTTTGTTGTTGTGCATCCAAATATCAATTTCATATTTTATCTATTTCTATTTATGTGGCTTCCCTTTTTTTATCCACAGCCATGAGGACTAGGAAAAATATTTCTACTCTTCCTGCCTATGGAGAAAAAATGGAAATCTCAGCCCTAGTCTATACTTGCCGCACTTTTTGGCGGCAGTCAACGGGAGATATGCAAGGTACGTAAAATACCTTGCGTATCTCCAGATGACTTACTAAGAGCATGCTACGGTAAGCTGACCAGAAATGCCAGTTCTGGGGCTGGAGTTGCTATGGTGATTTCTGGCTCAATTGAGCACGTCTACGCAGACCGCTCAATTGAACCTGGAAGATCGCATGACGGTGGCGATTTTGCCGCTGTCAGTATAGACTTATCCTAAGTCAGTGTACCTGAAAAGTTCCAAATGCAGAATATGAATAATCCCTCATAATGTGTTTCTCCTGACTCTCGTGAACTGTAAGCCAATCTCATCACTTTTTCTGGAGCCCAACTCATGATTTTTTTATTTGGGTTGGCAGTGCTGCTAATGGACCCTCAAATTCTTTAATATCTACTTTGTGCTCTTTCAAGCCTGGCTGCTTGATGATAGTACACTGGATTTACAGAAGGATTCAGCAGAGGAATTCTGACACACGAGCATGCTCCAGGGTGGATGTTCTCCAAAAATAATCTTTTATATTATATTCCATTTCCCTTTCCTCACAATGTGGGTAGCGTGTGATTAGAGCAAGATGGGAGATTTGAAAGTGTTCTTCCAGCGCAGTCTGCTCTAAGGGAAAGAGAAACCCCAAAAGCCCTTAGTAGCCTGAAAAGGCCAAATCAGGACTCAGTTTTGCCATGCACAAATAAAATTGGGAAGGAATTTTTGTTATGATGGGAGGCAGATAAATGGGGAGAGGACAAAATAGCCATGTCAACGTCATATTTAGTGTAATATTCAGTTGCTACAATTTTGTATAAATTCAGCAGGCATATAGCTAAGACAGGGCTTGACAAAACCTGGGAGCCAGGTTGCCATGGCAACTGGGGTTTGTAGCCTGGCTCCTAGCTCTGTTGCGGAAATGCAGCAGAAGAGAGCCCTCTGGTGACCAAAAATAAAATTGCTGGTGCCTAGCTGGGAGCCAGTTTTATTAAGCCCTGATCTGAGAGACCTAGTCCTGGTTTTTTTGGTGGGGAAATAAGCATCCTGAACCAACATGTGCTCAAGGCTGTCCCCCACATGTTGACTAGATACAGAGCGTGTGTGTATTGTTTTAATTCTATATTTCTGATAACCCTTTCTACAGTGAGAGTCACAGTGCACCAGTTCACATTCTGGATTGAGTAGGAATTTAAAGAAATATTCACTGCCCTGAACATTGCAAAAACTCCTTGTTGGTGTGCAAAAGCTCCCAAGCAATAGCATCAGTTGGTGGCCAAGTTTTCTGTGGGGAAAGAGCATTTCATTTTGTGTTTTCCAAAGGCCAGTGAAAGCCTGCATTGAACAAACACTCAGTGCTTTTAAAAAAACAAAAAAAAACCCAAAACTTTTTTGCGTAATTTATCACAACTGTAGAAATGATGAAAGCAGTTCAGTGCAAATGGCCTGCTGGCCAGAAGGCAGTGTGGTGCTTTGCTTTGTAGAATGCGATGGGTTTGGCAGCAACCTTGATGATGATGCTCCCTGAGCCAGTGGTGATTAAGTGACAGGTGTATTATGGATGTGACCTGCCTGAAGTCTTAAGGGCATAAAGGGTGCTGGCTGCATCACTCTTCTTTCTGTAGCCCAGAGAGCTCCGTTAGAGGCTTAAATATTGATGTAGACCAAACCATTTATGATCAGGGGATGGGGAAAAATGGAGTTGCATGGATGTGATGACAGGATATTGTCTCTTGTCTTTCACTGACACGTCATGCTGGCATGTGAGGCTACAGACTAAATATTGAGCATTGGAGACTGAGACAGAAGTAAGGGGAGTCTGAGAATGAAAGTCTAGACCTGGCTCTTGGACTTCCGCAGAGTTCAGAAGTAAAATGTGTTCTCTCAAATACTCACTTTTCTCTCCAGAGGATGTGATCCACAAAGTGAGTTAGGTACTTCAATCCCCAAGCATGGCACTTGTGCAATCCATGAAATGTTTGGTTGGCTGCCGCCTAACCCTGTAGGTACCTAAACTCACTTGGCACCTAAGCTTCCTCTGTAAAAGTCTCTAGGCAAATACATTTTACACCCTGGAGAATGCACATTGCTGCTTCCTTCTAGATGCTGGAGCAATTCATGAACTGGGAAAAGATGGGCTTGCATCCACCGAGTCCACACGTGAGGCTCAAGAGGCCTTTGAGCAAGCCTACTAGATCAGGCTCAATTCAAAATCCAGCTGCTGGTGGGCAGTCATTCCCTTCTCCCCAAGTCTCCAAGCCCCTCCAATGATTATTTAAGTATTTATGATGTTAGTCATATTTATGTTTATGATTTAAATATAACCCAATGATTATTTGAGTGTGTGTTTACCAGGGAGTCATTATTGAGTTAGAGAGCGTGTGAGGATGACTCTGAAGCCTAATGTTTAGGACAGGTGGGAGACCAGGCACTCAGTCACTTCTTCATTATTTATCCACAGTGAACTAGCTTAACAGAAGTAGGACCATCCCTGTTCAAATGCTTTCTCCTCCTCTAGTGAGCGGGGACAGATAAATGAACTTGGGTGGCCGATATCCTAGGCAAGGATTCTAACCACTGGGTTAAAAATTAGAGGTTGAGTGGCAGGGGTGGCACCATCACTTTCTCTGTCAGCCACTTCTTTGTATAACTCAGACAGGCTAGAGGTCTGTTACAGCAGTGGGTGAGTGGGGTTCTGTGGCCTGTGTTGTGCACATTAGACTAGATGATCATATTGGTCCCTTCTGACATTAAAGTCTATGGCTATGTCTACACTTGCTAAAATTAGTTCGAATTAGTTTGAACTAACTAATTCGAACTAATTTTAGTTAGTTCGAATTAGCTTAATTCGAACTAGGAAAACTTAGTTCGAACTAAGCAAGTGCCATTCATGGCACTTGCTTAGTTTGAATTAGCGATCCCCATTCATTTCAATGGCCGGTAAGTTTGAACTAAGAAATTAGTTCGAATTAACATGGTCACATTGGCTAATTCGAGCTAGTTAGTTCAAATTAACCCTTTAGTTCGAATACCCTATTTGAACTTCTTAGTTCAAATTAAGGAAGCCCTTAATTCGAACTAACTAAAGCCTAGTGTAGCCATGGGTTTAGTTAGTTGAAACTAAGGAGGGTTAATTCAAACTAACTTGCCAGTGTAGACATAGCCTATGAGTCTCAGTCTCATGTAATTTCTTTTTTAAAGCAAGATATCTCTTTGGTACTTGGACTCAAAGCAAAACATCTGTTACAAACTGAGATGCCACACCTTTTCACAGCTACTTCTTAGAAACAAACAATGCCTAGAAACCCAGATGTCTGCATGCAAATCATTCTGCCAGAGGAAATCAACAGGAAATAGAACACTGGCTGTTCCCCCCTTTCCCCCTCTTCTTTCATCCTATGCTCATTTGGATTGGCAGCAGGGCTCTGGTCCCTCCAGAGGTCTCCCTTGCCACTGCAAAAGTTCTGTCCAGTGTATGATCCAACATAGACTGAAGTGCACTAGCGACAAGTACTGCCAAGCTAACACAACACCATTTGGTTTCCCAGAGAGAGATGGGAGAAATAACTGTGAAAAGCAATGACTTCTCTGTAGGAAGATGATGTATCAAGGAACAGAGGAAAACCTGTGTTTATTAACCTGAGCGCTGCAGTTCTGAAAGCCTGCAGGGTTTTTCTGTTAGTGATCTTCTATAGTAATGCCAGCCATCATATTTATTTATGCTATTTTGAGAGAGAGAGAGAGAGAGAGAGAGAGAGAGAGAGAGAGAGACCACTTATTACATATTTTTTTCCAAAACACAAATGAAACTTTGGAAGAAAGGAACGAATGAAACTGTAACTAGCTTTGTTTCAAGGACCCCATATCAGTTCACATTTTGAGATTGCGTTTGAGGTCTATGGAAAAAATGCCTGCCGCAACAAGAGGAATTTTTCGAATGACTCTCCCTCTCCATCCCCTGTCAGTTTGCTTTTTTATATATATTCTCCCACGCACCAAAAGAGACAGCATTTGATTTATGAAATTTAGTTTAATTAAATTGCAGAAACAGAATCTCAGCTGCAGTACTAACAGAGAGACTACATTATTAAAGTAATAAAAAGGAAAGAAACAATTTATTGAGGACAAACTAAGGAAAGCGCGAGCAGAAAGACAGTTAATGAAATGCAAGCAAGGTTTGGCAGCATTTTACAGGGCAGAGTGGAGTTGGCAAAAGTCCAGCTGGAATATGTTTCCTAATTAACTCTAATTCTCTGCTTTTGAATTCCGAATAGATTGCTGTGTTGTCATTTCTCTGTCCTGGGCATTTCTCTTGCTGAGTCCTTCTTCCAAGTAGGAATTTACACTGAGCAGGGAGCAAGTAAATAAATAAATAAATGAAATCAACACTGAACCATCTTAGTTTTCAAGGGTAGAGGATATGGTTTTAATGCCAGTCTCCAAGCTTCACATTCTGCTGCAGGAACTTCATTAACACGCTCATTAGTGTTATCTGATTCACTGCTGCAGCCTCTCATTGGGAGTTTGGAACGGCAGCTGGAAAAGCAAATCAGCTTGAGCTAATGCATATGTTAATAACACTAATGTTGTAGCATTTGGTGTTGCTAAAAGAGAGACAGTAAAATATCTATGCTGTCTCCCACAACACTTAAAAAAGAAAAGAGAAGGGGGAAAAAATAGACCAGTGCAGCATAAAATAAAACTCTCTTCTAGGAACATTTATAGTCAGTATTTATGGATTAGTGCAGTACGTTAGATATTCCGACAGTAAAATACCCACATGAAGACCCACGCAATGAATTATTCAGCAAGATCTATTGTAAACTGGTCGACCAACAAGGAAAACAAACTGATGTTTCAGTAAGTTGAAATGAGCTTGCTGCCTATGACCTCCAGCCTTACAGTCAATAGACCTCTGCCAGCATAAAGTTAGTACTCCGTCTGCTTTATGTTCTTCGTTTTTAGTGGCAAACAGAATGCTCCACTCTCTTAAGCTACACTTTGGGGTTTCAGTGGAAGTCTTGAGTATAATTGAGCAAATTAGCAACTTCATTTCATTGCTTCAAGAACAGAGATTAGTCAGTTTGAGCCACATGAGGGGTAGCTGAGCTAGGTAAAATGAGCAACCTGTTCCATATTTCAGCAGCCCAGCAGTATTCCTCAAGCTACTAATTAGACATTTCAAGATAACTGATTACAGGGATCTAATTTATGCCTCTTTAGGTTCTGTGCCATGAACTTTCAGTTTCTGTAGCATACGTGATTCAGAAGGGTCACAGTGAAAGCAAAGGTGACTGTTTTTTCTGATTATCATTCATGTGCCATGCCTTCTGATTTGCATCTCTTTACTATTACATTTTCAAGAAAAGAGAAGTCTATACATTGGTGTCAGCTACTGCTACTGGTACCATTTTTTTCCCCTTTCTCTTAATAAATCATTAGTTCACTATAGAATAATAGAAGATTAGGGTTGGAAGGGCCCTCAGGAGGTCATCTAGCCTAACCCCCTGTTCAAGCCATGATAAAGCCCAACTAAATCATCACAGCCAGGGCTTTGTCAAGCTGTACCTTAAAAACCTCTAATGATGGAGATTCCACGACCTTCCTAAGTAACCTATTCCAGGGCTTTACTTCCCTTCAAGTGAAAAAGTTTTTCCTAATATGCAATTTAGAGCTCCCCCATTGCAACTTGAGACCATTGCTCTTAGTTCTATCATCTGCTACCACTGAGAACAGCCCAGCTCCATCCTACATGGAACCTCTTTTCAGATAATTAAAGGCTGCAGTAAAATCCCCCCTCGCTCTTCTGTTTTGCAGACTAAACAGCCACTGTTTCCTCAGACTCTCCTCATAAGTCATGTATTCCAGCACCCTAATCATTTTTGTAGCACTTCAAAGGCTAACAAGTTTCTTTGGGCATACGCTTTCATTGGCTGCAACCCATGTAATTAGATGCATCTGACGAAGTGGGTTGCAGCCCACAAAAGCGTATGCCAGAAGAAATTTGTTAGTCTTTAAGGCGACACAGGACTTTTGTTGTTTCTGCTTGTATGCAGACTAACAGCTACTCTTCTGAAACTAATAATTTTTGTTGACCTCTGCTGAACTCTCCAATTTTGCCCACATCCTTTCAGGGAACTGGGGGTGGGAGAGGTGCATAACTGGATCCAGTACTCCAAATATTGTTGATTTGCATACAGTTTCTTGTCTGCTGTCACCCCTCCCCCCCAGGCCTTTTCTGCAGAACTTCTTCCTAGCTCAGGGGTCTGCAGCCTGCACCTCTGGAGCTGCATCTGGCTCTTTGGCTTTTCCCTTGTGGCTCCAGTCCATTCCCCCCTGCCTCTGGGGGACCCTGCGGCAGGTGCCCTGTCCCAGATCCCAGCTTCCCCTACCCTCCACTGGGGCCCCGCAACCAGCCCAGCCTTGCCCCATAGGAGGTTACATCCATTGTAGCTCTCAAAATACTTGGTTATTGAAGGAATTTTAAAAAATGGCTCTTATCTTTTGGTAGAAATTTCCAGAGGGGTAGCCGTGTTAGTCTGTGTACAGCAAAAAACAATGAGAATCCTGTGGCACCTTTATAGACTAACAGATTTTCTTTGGCATAAGCTTTCGTGGGCTATAACCCACTTCATCAGATGCATCTTTTGGGTTACCATCCCCTAGCCTAGCTAGTCGGTCCACATTCTTTAGTAGTGCAGAATTCCATCCTAATTGCAGGACTCTGCACTTGTCTCTGTTGAACCTCATCAGTTGTGGGGTTTTTTTTTTCTTCAAATTGTCTAGGTCACTCTGTATCCTACCCCTACCCTCCAGCATATCTATCACTCCCCCCATCTTAGTATCATCTGTAAACTCGCTGAGGGTGCAATCCACCGATCATTAATGAAGATATTGATACTATGTTACAGTACTATGCAATTGTACAGTATTAAAAAAGCCGGTCAATAGTTACGCTAATGTTGATAGTGAAGGATACTGGATGAACAGGGGTAGGATTTTAGTTGTCTATCTTTTGTAATTAATCATAGATACAGTCTAGGCATCTCACGCAGTGTCCCACTAATGTATCTCAGTCCTGATGCAGAAGAGCTATCTCTAGTGATAAGAAGATGGTTTCAGTGTATGATCTCTTTGCAAAATCCACCACAACTGGAACCATATTACTGTCAAATTTCTCAAATAGGATCTGAGATAAAAAAATTAATTTCTCATAGCCTACTAAAGCTAAAGTAAAGGGTTTTTTTTATTACTTCTAGCCTGCTTCAAATGTCAAACAGGGCCTTACTCTAATGTGGTCCTGCCCCGACCTCTGCTATTTGGCTCCCTACTGATCCTGGGAGACCTAGAAGCCCAATTCTCTCATACTTATTCATGATGAGTAATATCTTCCTAAATGATTAGTCTTATTGAGGCCATTTCCATTTGATGTGAATAAGCATGGCAAATCTGGCCTTTAATATCCAACTGGATTTGTGAAATTGTCCCATTACATTTTGCTTTTCTGTCCACAATATTTAAGTGGTGATGAAATTTCATTTTTTATCTGATACAGATTTCAACTAATTTTACTTAAGCTAATAAACAATTCTCCTTTCCTCTAAGTTCTATTTTAAATCTTTTATCTAGAGTCCACTCTTTATTGTGCACGCTATATTCTGCATGTCAGTAGAAGCTCTGCACTTCAAACTAATACAGAACATGCTATAGCAACTCATATTTGTGAGCCTGAAGAAATATTTGGCCCAAAACTGAGTCATTCTTTTTCTGGCAATAGCTTTATATTTTCATTTCATAAATATTGTCTGTGTATGTTAATGAGGCTTTTTCTTCACGCAGCTGTAAGCACTTGATTTAGTCTTGCTTGTTAGACAGAGTAAATGATTCAAAGACAAGAAAAGCTTGCCCTTTATCTGAACAAAACCCAAACTTATATGGTCTATATATTATTCTCCCCACCCCACTCCAACCTCCAACCAATCAGGATACAAATGAGAAATAAAGACAGACCAGAAAATCCAGGATGTGAACTAGTGTCATCAAGATTTGTACAAGATTGCAGTTGTATATAAAAAGATTGGATCCCAGCAAGAAGACCATTTCTTTATTACATTAAAAATATTTTTTTTGTCACAGTTTAAATAGTAGGATCTTTATGCTGTGAAAATAGTGCCACATAAAAAGACTAGACAACTGTCATGTTCCAGTTGTCCTTAATACACACTCACTCTCTCTCTCTCTCCCCTTACCTTCATCACAGCTATTTTAGCAACTTGACTCTATTGATGGATTTATTTATTTATTAAAATAAGCTCTCTTGTAAAGTCTATTTTGAAGTTACCTTAAACACTTAAATTTAAGCTTTAGACAACTTTTAACATATATTTATTCCACTTCTACAGAGGAGGGGGACAGGTGTAGTGCCAGACTAAAATTTTTGTAATGTAACCGATATTCTTCATTACTGGAGAATGTAGAAAATGTAATTAGCAAAAATATGATTCTGTTGATTATCAAAATTTTACATACTAAGGAATTTGGAGTTGCTTTTTCAAATAACATTAACCCTTTTCAGAATTATTTAGCATATATCACAAGAGGAAATACCATAAAGGCGATCATTGTCTGTACAGACTGTAATGTACAAGTAAAAGCCATAATGAGGACAACAGATGGATCAAAACTTAACTAAGTGGGGGTGGATAATTGCTTCGGGTCCCCCTCCCACTCTCCTTCCATAGGATAACAAGTGTTTACTATGAGAAAAGGTAATAAACCTATTCTATATGCTGTCAATATTGTACTGTATGCATTTAATTTTCATGGAGAAATTAGAGCAGTGTCTTCTCCAATTAAGTGAATAGCAAGGTTCCCGTTGCTTTGACCGTAATGGAATCTTGTGATAAATAGGTTTCTCCTTGGTGATAAGAACTTCAATTCAAAGTAGTACGAATAGAGTAATCCTAAATGTCTGTATCAACATAAAAAGCTACTGGGTACAACTTTTAAAAGTGACTCTGAAGCACAAGTCCCAAAAGAAGCCCCTCCCATGGCTGCAAGGGACTTTCTGAGTCATTAAATCCAGTCCCCTGCTGTCTCAGGTAATGCTGTGAAATAATCATGGGGGTGCTTTAGAAAATGGTACCCAATAGTTTTAGGTGGCATTCTTCTATCTAACACTTATTGTGACATCTTCCCACTGTGCCTTAGTTGGAAGCTTTGAGGTGGTATTTACATGCCATAGTAGATGGGTCTTCCCTCTTATAGACATTCACATTTGTCTGGATGGAAAATGACTGCATCCATTCTTTCTCTTACACATTATTGATTTAATTTCCTTTTCTCTGCCTCTAAGTGAAGAGTAGATGGTTTGGGCCCATAGATTCACTGCATGCTAGATTAACCACGCTGGGGACTCCAGCATTGTAACCACATCCATGACATTGTGGCTTGTACATTGGCCCCTGCTATGTAGGGATCCTACAAGACACTGGGACATAATAGTCCCAGTTCATATTAGAATCTTAACATTCTACGACATCTATTGCTAAGTATTATAGATGCCCCAAATGCATTTATTTTTGCTAAATCAGGCTCTTAATGCTTGTATGCTTTTCCTTATGTTGTTAGTAAAACCACCAGCAATTGCACTTCATTTTGAATTGCCTAGTGTTGGTTTGAAGTCAAAGCAATTTTTGACACCTGCAGAGTTATTGCATGCAAAATATCAAGGTAGAGCCAAATTTTAGTGAGTCAAGGAAACCAGTTTCTAATAGAAATTATAATCAAACTTTAATTTTAAGTGTGCTAGCGAGATCCCTAAGCATACATATCCCTTTAGATCCTTTCCACTGTGATAATGACATCTTTCAAGCTCATGTCCAGAAGTAAAAAACAAAAACACAACCTGGCCTTCACTTGTGACCAAGTCTATTACAATAGCTCATCTTTTGTGGATTCATCAAAATTTCATTAGCATTAATTGGATGTGTGGCCAGGGACGAATATAGTTGGAATGGCTGTAAAGAAGAAAGAAGGATTTGTGGGAAAAAAGCATTTTTGCTTCTATTAGTATAAAAAAGGGGATTGTTTTGCGTATAATTTTTTAATTTCCTTGCTGTTTAGAGCACTTAGAAACAACTAGTCAGACAACCCACAACAGGTTAGGTTAGGGAACACTTAAAGAAATTGGATGTGCACAAGTCAATGGGGCCGGATGAACTGCATCTGAGGGTGCTGAGGGAGTTGGGGGAAGTGATTGCAGAGCCGCTGGCCATTATCTTTGAGAAATCGTGGCAAACGGGGGAGGTCCCGGAGGATTGGAAAAAGGCAAATATAGTACCTATCTTTAAGAAAGGGAAAAAGGAGGATCCGGGGAACTACAGACCGGTCAGCCTCACCTCAATCCCTGGAAAAATCATGGAGCAGGACCTCAAACAATCCACCCTGAAACACTTGGAGGAAAATAGTGATCAGGAACAGTCAACATGGATTCACCAAGGGCAAATCGTGCCTGACCAACCTGATTTCCTTCTATGATGAGATGACTGGATTTGTGGATGCGGGAAGAGCCGTTGACGTGGTATACCTTGACTTTAGCAAGGCTTTTGATACGGTTTCCCACAGCATTCTCGTCGGCAAGTTAAGGAAGTATGGGTTGGACGAGTGGACGGTAAGGTGGAGCGAAAACTGGCTAGATCAACGGGCTCAGCGGGTAGGAATCAATGGCTCGATGTCTGGTTGGCAACCGGTAATGAGTGGAGTGCCCCAGGGGTCAGTCCTGGGGCCGGTTCTATTCAACATCTTCATTAATGATCTTGATGATGGAATAGACTGCGTGCTTAATAAGTTCGCAGATGACACCAAGTTGGGGGGAATGGTAGATACTCTGGAGGGTAGGGACAGGATCCAGGCAGTGGTCCCTCTAAGCTGCGTGGGTGCGCGGCCGCGCAGCGGCCGTCGCACCCCCTGCACAGCAGTGAGGGACCCCCGTGCAGCCCGGCAGCCCCCGCTGCTCCCTCCAACTCCCAGGGCAGCGGCTCTGCCGCAGCAGACCTGGCCTGCACCCGGCCTCTGGGCTGGCCCTCCCCGCCCCCAGGGTGGGACAGGCAGGCTCAGGCTAGTGTCAGGTGCGCGGGCCTGCCTGCCTGCCCCACGCGGCCGGGGCAGGGGGGGGTGGCTGCGGCGGGCTCCCGGGGTCCCACCCACCGACCGCCTCGACTTCCCGGCCCAGGGCCGGGGCCGGGCTAATCCACAGCCTCGGCCTCCCAGCATGGGGCCGGGATCAGCCTCCAGGGCTGGGGTCTTCTCCGCCCCACCAGCGGTTTCCCAGGACCGCGGTAGGGTCCTCCCCCGCCAGCGGCCTTGGCTTCTTTCTTTCTTTCTTTGCCTGCCTTCTTTTTTCTTCCTCCCTCTCTTTCTCTTCCTTCTTTCTCTTTTCCTTATTTGTCTTCCTTTTTCTTTCCTTCCTCTTTCTTCTCTTCCTTCTTTTTTCTTTCTTTCTTTCTTTGCTTCCTTCCTTTCTCTTCCTTCTTTTCTTTCCTTCCCCTTTCTTCTTTTCTTCTCTTCCTTCCTTCTTTCTCCCTTCCTTCCTTCTCTTTTTTCTCTCCTTTGCTTTCCTTTTCCTTTCCTTCTTCCTCTTCTTTGCCTTCCTTTCTCTTTTTTCATTCTTTGCCTTCCTTTTTTCTTTCTTTCTCTCTCTTCCTTCCTTCTCTCTTTTTCTCTCTCCCTTCCTTCCTTCCTTTTTAAAAAAAAACTTTAAAAAAATTAATTTAAAAAAAACCTTTCTAAAAATTAAATTTCAATTCAAAATTCATTCAAATTTAATTAAACACAATTGATTAATTTTATTTACAACTACTTTAACTTCAATTAATGCCTATAATTTCTGTCATGTGAGTTTTTACACAAAAATTTTATTCAGAAAAAGTTTTGCACACGGCTTGAAAATTTTGCACACAAGCTGCCAAACTTTAGAGGGAACATTGGATCCAGGGTGACTTGGACAAATTGGAACACTGGGCTGAAAGAAACCTCATAAGGTTCAACAAAGACAAGTGCAGTCCTGCACTTAGGATGAAAAAATCCCATGCACTGCTACAGGCTGGGACCGATCGGCTAAGTAGCAGCGCTGTAGAAAAGGACCTGGGGGTTATGGTGGACGGGAAGATGAATATAAGCCAACAGTGTGCCCTTGTTGCCAAAAAGGCCAATGGCGTATTAGGCTGCATCAGTAGGAGTATTGCCAGCAGATCAAGGGATGTGATAATTCCCCTCTATTCGACACTGGTCAGGCCGCATCTGGAACACTGTGTCCAGTTTTGGGCTCCCCACTACAGAAAGGATGTGGACAAATTAGAAAGAGTCCAGCGGAGGGCAACAAAAATGATTAGGGGTCTGGAGCACATGACTTATGAGGAGAGACTGAAGGAACTAGGCTTATTTAGTCTAGAGAAGAGAAGACTGAGGGGAGATTTGATAGCAACTTTCAGCTACTTGAAGGGGTGCTCCAAAGAAGAGGGAGGTAGGCTGTTCTCGATGATAACAGAGGACAGAACAAGGAGCAATGGTTTCAAATTACAGCTGGGGAGGTCAAGGTTGGATATTAGGAAAAACTTTCTCAGTAGAAGGGTGGTGAAGCATTGGAATGGGCTACCTAGGGAGGTGGTAGAATCTCCATCTTTGGAGATTTTTAAGGCCCGGTTAGACAAAACCCTTGCTGGGGTGATTTAGTGGGAGTGGTCCTGCTTTTTAGCAGGGGTTTGGACTAGATGACCTCGTGTGGTGCCTTCCAACCCTATGATTCTATGATATTGAATAAACTTTGTTCACGTGCTGTGAATGGAGTTTTCTGATTATCATTGCAAAAGGTTCTGTGCTCTTTCCTCCCCTCTGCTCTGTGCATTATCTTAGGCCCTGGTCCTGCAAATATTTACACACGTTCTTATTTTTAAGCAAATGAGTTATTCCATTAGCTTCCATGACAGCATCTCTAGGGCTATGTCTACACTTGCACTTTTAAGTCAACTTTAACTAAGTCGACTTTAACTAAGTTGACTTAACTAAGTCGACTTAAAGTCGACTTAGTGTGTCTACACTTAAAATTAAAGTCAACTTAAGGGGGAACTTACAAAGTCGACCTACACTGGATGCTCTAGGTCGACTTTGTGGGGCTAGGGGGACCTTGGGCAGGTCCACAGTGGCAGGCGGGGGGGCATCCCTTGTGTACAATGGGGCAAAGTGGGACAGGGACCCTGTGTGTGATGCTGTCTGGATTTAGGGAAGCATTTATTCTATTTGGATTAGAAGTTAGGAACTGGGTATTCTATCTGTACTTTAACTTATGTTATTTTATTGAAATACCTGAGAGAGCTGGCTGGATGTGTCAAACCATTGTGTTCTTAATGGTTAAGAATGTACCAGGGCTAATGGTCCCAGGGACTAAACTGATGAGCCATTAAGGACACACTGGGTGTATTCTAATCCAAATAGAATTCCTAGACATAAAGTATATAATCATTCCCAGAAAATTACTACCTTTCTATTGATACCAAACACAACATAGTTCCTATGGATTATAGAGCAATTTATGAGAGATCCATTGAAAATAATATCATAAATGCTTCCCTAAATCCAGACAGCAACACACACAGGGCTCTGCCCTGCCCTTTGGCGGGCATGCCAGGCTCCCCCTGTGCCCGTCCCCCCCGGCAGGGAGGGCAGTGGTGTAGTCCTGGGATAGCCCTAAGTCGACTTAGGGCTACCCCATGTCTACACTGGCTTAATTCAACTTTAGAAAGTTGAATTAAGCCTTAGGTCGAGTAAAAAGCCAAGCTTAAGTCGACTTAATTTGCCAGTGTAGATGCAGCCTAGGTGAGGCTCTGCCTTAAGTCAATCAAGAAACTTAAGATGATACTGAATGTGGCAGCCTGCTTATTGATCAGTTCTTTCTTATGGTAACCTGCAACCTCTGTTCCCCACAATTGACACTGGCTGCTTATTGGTTTTGGGATTAAATCTAAATGTAAAGCCTGAAGTAGGAAGGTCCCACTTGAGAGGCCACTGCCATCTTTGTGCTATAGTCCACATTGTGGTCATGAGACACGTTCAATTTTGGTACTTGTTAATATAAAAGAGACGGGCAGCTGGCAGTGTTTTCTCTGTATGAGGGGAAGACTTATCTCTGGAACAAGTTCCCATCACTAGAATTCCAAAAGACTTCTCTGTTTGTGCAGGGCATGGGGGTGAGGAGGAGTGTGCATGAGGCTTTGTAGGGGGCCTGGTGCTGTTGGTGTGGAGGCTCGTGGTTTTAGTTTTATCATTGTAACTGGTGTTGGGGAATGTGTAAAAACTTTTGGGCAGATTTCCCTTTTTATTACTGTAGAAATCCAAATAAACAATTCAGAGGCATGGATGTTCTATAAATGAGAGCCTTCCTATTCAGAAAAGCACTTGCTTGAATCCCAAGCTTTAGAATTGAAGTCTGCATTCCTCCATATATAACTTTTATGAAATTTGAAAGACAGCCCAAACTTCCTGATACTAACGGCTGATGGGGAGCTGAGAGGCCTCCCAACTACTGCAGTGCTAGAAGGTTGGTAGACATTCTTCACAATTGACTTTAAAAGATAGGTCTTTGTTAAGCCTCCAACCCAGGAACTATGTTCTTATTTTAAAATATCTCCAAAATAGCCCAATTACTCTTCTTGTTGGAAGTGTAGGATGCTTGGCTCATTCTTAAGCCTGTCCTATGGGTGCAACATGCCCTTAAAGTTCAGCCTGACTGAGACACCTCCTGGGAGTTTCCGTTTTTCTCTCTTTGGCTTTGTTGCTGCAGCTCTAGTTTCTGTGCGCGCAGAAGCAGGCTGCAGTAAAGAAAAGTCAACCTCACAATTTGGCCTAAGGCCACGTTCCTCTTTTTGGCATAAATGGTTTGTTTGTAAGAGGGAAGAAAGCAACTTGGTTTCCAGTCAAAGATAATTCAGGGACATCTAAGAACTTGGAATTCCAGTGATGTAAACTGTCACTTCAGTAATTACTGTCTTATTACTATGAAAGGTGTTGGTGTGCTGAGCTTCCTTTTACGTGATCAGCAGGAATCTGATTGTCCCGCAGCTCAAAGTGTCTTTGGTTCTCAGAATATCTTGGAATAAAATTTGGCAGTTACCATGAATGGTCTTCCTTCTGTTTGTTTTTTTTTTTTTTTTTAAATCAAACAAATAAAACCTCAGTATTCTGGTTATTAAGAAGGGTGTGTCTGTCTGTCTGTCTTTCTGGTTTTTGGGGGTTGGCTTGGGGAGAACAAGATGGAAATATGGTTAATGTATTCTGAATATTTTGCTCCATCTAAGCATACTGTGAACTAGAAACTTTAGGCAACACACAGGATTCTTTCAGCAACCCAACTGGTATGATTTTCATTTAAGCAACACGACAGAGGCCAGGTCTTCACTGGCCGTGGATTTTGGTGGCATTCAAAGGGAGATGTGCAAGCAGTGTAAAATAACTTGTATATCTCCTTTTGACTTCCTAACACCTACTCATCGTGGCTTCTTAAGTCGACTTAATTTGTAAATGTAGACGCACCCTCTGTATCCTCACATCATGCATGATCTAGATTCTCAAACCTGCAATTGAATCCATAGAAGTTCACAGTTGCATTCATGTGATCTTCAATGAAGTCCTGGGACCCTGCACAGGCAGAAGAATTCATCCCCACAATCATCTAGTTATAAGACAAAGGGCCTAAACTGGAAGCTTCTCAGGGAAATATTCATTTGTCCATGTACCTCTATGGTGCTGTGTAATTAAAATAGATATACATATATATTGAACATGGACAAGTATTAAGTGTCAAGGAGTAGCAATTTCGTATTTTCTCCTGCAACCACAATCAGCTCCGTATCTGAAAAGAGTTACAAACAGGACTTTGCCATTCACGAGGCCCTAGCAGTTTACAACTCGCACAATACAAAAAGTTCCCCTGGTCCTCCCTGGCTCAGGCTACGCCCAGCACCCTTCTGTGTTTGGAACTCAGTGTGGGTAACAGTTGTTATATAAACAAACATTCTCAAATCTTTGAGTCACGCTTCATTCATTGAACATCAGTGCTGTTTTGAGATGCTGAGCAGCCATTGTTGCTGCCACTAACGCTCTCTCTTCTCTGCTCCCACTGCCTGTGTTTGTCTCCCAGCTTCCCTTCTTTGGGCTCCAGTCGCCAGTGCCCTGTGTAGTCTTTTACACTAAGGGAAAATGAACATGCACACACTTTGCTCTTGTTGAAATGACTACAGAAGGCATAGGGTGATAGAGAACCAAAACCACATCTTCTAGAATATGGAGGAGACCATCCTTTCTAGAATCAAAACAATGAATGAGGGTAAAGACATTAATACCTAAAGGTACAATACTACACGTTAAGCAGATAACGTTGCACTCACAATGGCAGTAGACAGTGTTGTACCTGTGCTGGCCCCAGAATATTAGACAGACTAGGTGGGTGAACTGTTATCTTATATTGGATCACTTTTGTTGGTGTGAGAGAGAGAGACAAGTGTTTGAGCTTACACAGAGCTCTTCTTTAGGTCCGGGAAACACACAGCTGCTGATAATTTTCAGTTAGCATGCAGTAACTTTATATAGAGTGTATATAAATAGCTGTTCCCAACCAATTGTGTTGCCTTATTTTTTGCGCAATAAATATAAAAATTAGCCTAGTGTACATAGATTGGGAATCTCTGAATATTATAATATTCAGACAAAGAGCATATATTTTTATAATGTATAAAATTAGAATTAGTCACTGGGTGAAATGCCTTAAGGACTTTATAAAGGGCAGTAATGCATGCTGGAGCAGCTGGACAATCCATCTCACACCACAGTTCATCAAACAACAACAATTCAGGCCAGGGCTAGCTGACAGCAGTGTCACTTCGATCTTTCCAGATCAATTGAGTGGTCAGTGAAGAACAGCTCAATCAATCTGGAAGTTGACACTTTAAGAGCACCCCTTCAAGAAGAGTAGTGTTGAGTCAACAGGAGGACATTTCCCATTGATTCAGCACTGTGGGATTCAGCACTTTACTAAACCTAGTTTTAAGTCGACTTTTCTGGCTAAGTTGACTTTAGAAAGTCGACTTAGCCAGTGTGGACTCAGAGTAGCCCTAAGTCAACTTTAAGTTGACTTAGGGGGTTTCAGGGCTTCCCCACTATCCACCCTGCCAGGGTGGCTGGCACAGCCACAGCCTGGCATGCCCCCTGCCCCACAGGGCAGGACAGAGTCCACCCTCCTCCTATGCCCTGCCAGGGTCCCTGTCCCCCTCAGCCCCCCATTGTACCAAGGTACAATGGGGCAAAGACTGAGCCCCCTGGCACTTGGCAAGGGGTGCCCCCCCTGCCACCGCGGACCTGTCCCAGGTCCACCTAGCCCCTAAAAGTCGACCTAGACATCCAGTGTGGATGCTCTAAGTCGATTTGGCAGGATCCCCTCTAAGTTGACTTAATTTTTGAGTGGGGACATGCTAAGTCAACTTAACAAAGTTGACTTAAAGTCGACTTAGCTAAGTCGACTTAAATTAACAAGTGTAGACATAGCCAGAGAGAATGGATGTGGAGTGGAAACTAGGAGGAGGCTTACACAGCATAAAGCTACTTGTTCTTTGCATTGTACATGTTGTCTTCGAAACAGAACTTTTTCAAAATATATTAGGTTGAGTGGGCCAGCACAGAGTCAGAAGAAAAGTGTTCTGAGAAGACACTGGAGGAAGTGGCATGGCGTGACATACATGATCAAGGAAGCCTTTCAGTCACAGATGGGGGATAAGCAGCACATGGCACCGTTCCACATACAAATAGTGCAATATGTGTGAGTAGACTTTGAAAGTTTTTAAATAATGAGGGGAGTGAAGCAAAATGGAAACTTTAAAAGGAGGATTGACCACTGATGTACTCAAGGAAAAGACTTCAAACTTTTTCTCACCACTTTGCGTGAGAATCTTATTTTTCTATCTGTGCTCACTTTTTAATCAAAAGTGTTCTGGTATATTGCAGTGTGAAGGCCAGGTTGGTATACTGGGGATATTTTTTCTAAAAGTTTAAACTGCTATTGTTCATAGTTGCATGTATTACAAATGCAACAGGGTCTTAGACTTTTCTGTTTGTTAGAGGATTTCCCATTTATAATTTCCCATTGGCATGGAAGTACTCAGTTTGCTTCGTTGTGTTCGATTTGGTGGAGCTAGGAGCCAGGCTACAAAGCCTGGTTGCCATGGCGACCTGGCACCAAGGTTTTGTCGAGCCCTGTTTTAGAAACCCAAGTGGATGGCCTTTTTTAAAAAAAACAACAAAAAACCCCCCAAAAAACCCGCCAAGGAAATGTTCTTACTGGACTTCTAATTTTTAACTTCTATGAGAAAATGGATAATAATGTCAGAGGAGTGTAGGTTTGGGGGAGTTTCAGCTTTGACTTTGGAATTCAAATATTTTTGCACTGTTTTCCAGGGGGAGAATATGGATGACTGAAAGAATTAAAATTTCAGAGAAACCATTCCATTAAACCTGATTAGCTGTGAGGGGAAGTGATCATTATTCAAGCAGTTTAATTTTGTTTGTTTGTTTTTTATCTGGAATAGAGATTCAACTCCTTGTTCAGGCATTTGAGTGAGACGAAAAGCTTTTTTGTTTTATTTTGCGTCTGCCTGTAAAAGCTTAAACATCCCTTCCCCTTCAATTCAGTGCATCGTTTTCAATAGAACGGGTAAAGCTGTAATATTGAAAGGGACATAGGACTAAATGAGAAGGTGTTTGGGGGAGAAAAGGGGAGGATTGATGTAATGAAAAGGCATTTATAAAATCTCCAGCCTGAACTGTCAACTTTTCTGTGTTGCTTCTTTAAGTGTGTGGGATAAAAGACTCTACAGCAAGGGGACCAGGATGTCTCACCTGCAGGAAAGCAGTAGAGTTAAATAGGGAAGGACACACAAAACTCTGGCACACTTGGAATGTAAATCCTACTCTCAGCAGCCTTGTGTTTCAAAGGAAAGCATTTCAAATGGGGAGAGAGATGGTGCTATTAGCCAGTGATGCAATTACATGGCTGTGAGCTGTAGAAACTCTTTCAATGTCGCACATATTAAATCTTTCGGAAGTAGCATTTTGATTTTTAATTTTATGCTGTTGGCAGGCAATCAGGGCCTTTAATAGTATGGGGCCAAGAGGGAAAATGTTTCGAAACAGTCGGGATCTTATCATAGTGTGCAATTAATGAATAATTATTAAAAACCAGAAATAACTGGAAGAGCAGGCAAGAGTTGGCAATGCAATTCTCTGGTTTCAAGCCAATAATGAAATCTCAAGAAATGAGAAATATGATATGCAGTTTAATGCAATTGAATCTGGGTCTTCCTCCCAGTTGAAAGATAAGAGATCTTGGCAGGGGGAGTGAGGGAAACTGTCACTTAGTTTTAATTTGTCACTTAATTGTCATGGGTAAGCATTTAAACATATTTAACTAGAAAAGAGCGATTCTTCAATATTTTGAAACACTCTGTTGAATTGTTGAATTATGTTTTTAAAGTGTTGGTATGAATTTAGGCAAGAATGTCTGAAACCATTAGCAACTATAAGCCATCACTTTTGAGTGGTTGCAAGTGTGTATTCCACTCAGATGCGCAAGTGTCCAGTGCGCCAAAGCCAGAGAGCTTTGCCTAGCAGTACCCATAAGTGTGGCAGCTCTTGAGGCCTGTGGCTCTTAGATCCTCCCCTGGCTGTTCAAGGGAAATGCCGACCTGGCCACCCTCAGTTCCTTCTGACTGCCTGTGGCTAAGATCAGAGCATTCTATAGTTCTCTATCTCAGTCTTTTTCTGGGATTTTATTGTATTCTATATAGCTAATAATTAGAATAGTTTAGTATTACTGTAGAGTTAGTTTATAGTAGTTAGTTAAGATATGTAATTATACCTTATCCAGGGTTTAAATCTTGCCCATTGTGTGGGGTAGCTATTCCCAGCAGTGACCTCCACACATGGTGTTTTTTATGCCTGGGAAAAGGGCAAATTAAAGAGAGGTGCTCCAACTGCATATCATTCAAGAAAAGGATGGAGGTGGCGAGGAACTTGCATCTGAAGCAGTGCCTTCTGGAGCAGGCCAGGAGGCTCACTTGTTTGGGAGGAAAATTTATTCTCTCCTCATCCTTACAAATGCACATCACCAGTCAGCAGGGTGCTTTTATCGAAGTTTGATGTTCTAAATTGGGAAGCAATGGAAAAATTTATAGATAGGTTGCCAGCGGAAGTGGCTTTTCAGGCACATGCCTAGGGCCCCGAGCAGTAAGGGGTCCTGTCACCTGCTTCACCTACCTCAAAACCCATGTCTGTCTTTGTTGGCAGCAGGAGGAGAAGCTGGCCCAGGGGCTGGAGCCACTTGGGGGGAGCTGGGGCTGGAAGGTGGGGTTGAGAGTGACAGAGGGGGCCCCACAATGGGCCTTCACCTAGGGCCCCCAATTGCCAAAGGCCGCCTCTGGTTGGTTGCCAGAATCATCCAGGGAAGAGTTCTTAAGACTTTCATTGCAGAAGGCCATCTAACAGAAAGAAGTCATTGCAATCAACTTTGGACATGGCTGGTGCCTCCTCTAGAGTTTGGTCCTCTGCTGTAACAATGAGAAGAGCTTCATGGTTGTAGAATGTTTTAGCGGCTGACGTCCAATGGAAAACTAAGAATTACCCTTTTGATAGTCAATTTTTGTTTTCAAAGAAAACTGACAACATATCATATTTCTTTAAAGACTCTCCAGGTTGGAAATTTTTACCTGGTAATAAAGAAGCCTCACTTTGTGGGGCAGCAGCAATATTGCCTTCAGCAATTCTTTAGGTCAAATTATCCCACTAAACAGCAGGACTTCTCCAGAAAGGGGTACAAATCTAAAAGAGAAGTCTTCTGGTCCCAATTTCAACCAGTCAACCCATCCTTCATCAACTCTGAGCAAGCGTCCACTTTGACTCTCACTCTACGTGTGGCATTCCAGTTGCTGAGCTTCAACCATCTCGCCACAATACACGGATGAGCTACCCCACATGTACAGATCTTAAGAGCCAACAACAAGTGGGTCCTAAGCACTATGGGACTGATGTCTGCCATTCAGTTACTGTCCATTGCCTCCTTCCCACCGTCCTATTTTGTCCTTTCCATGACTCCTCTGACAAGCCTCTGCTCCTTCAGCAGACGTGGACTCTCTGGGCTTTGGGGGCTCAATCTTCAGGACACTTATTTTCATGTGGTGCCTTTTCCAATTCACAGGAGGCTTCTGAAACTTACAGTGGAAGGTCAGCATTTTCGAGTAAACTGTGCTTCTTTTTGGCAGTGCTCCATGGGTATTTACCAAACACATGATTAGTAGCAGCATATCTCGGAAAGAGAGAAATGAATTTCTTCCCATATGTGAACTACTGGTTAGTGACAGGCAAGTCTCTTCAGTCGTCTGGTCCTGATTTTGAACGTAGGAAAGTTGGCAGTAATACCAACTCAAAAAATTGAGTTCAAGTGTTTCTTCTGAACAAATTGCTTCAAGCAATTTGTCATCTTTGTTTGGAAGGCCAATCTCAACCTTTAGCTACAGTCCTTGTATTCCTAAAGTTATTAGGCCATGTGGCCACATGCACTTATGTAATCCAGTATGCGAGACTCTGCCACACAATTTTGGAGTACCTGCTACAGTTTCAATTCTCTAGTCTATGTCTCAGCTCCTTCTGTGTCCACTTAGTGAGTTTCAGAATTGCATCCTCCAATTCAAAGGCAGTCAGCGTTTCTCCCTCTATTATAGCAGGATTTCTAAGAGGAGTTGCTCATCTCTTACTATCTATGAAAGAGCTGGGTTCTCTTGTGGAACCCTAATACTGTTAGCTACTCATATGGGGCCTGTGTCTGAGCCCCTTACAACCTGTTTTGTTCCTCTTGTGCCAGAAGATGGCCTGCATTTCTTGTTATAACATCTTCAAGGAGAGTGAGCTATAGGCCTTAATGGCAGAACTCCCTTTATATGCTGTTTTTCCAAACACGAATGGCCCTATAACCTCATCCAAAACTTTCTGTCAAAAGTAATTTCTCCCAATTTCATCTTAACCATGTAATAAACTTGCCATGCTCTGTTCTAAACTTCAGTCAAATGCATAGGATTATCCACTTTGCTCATTGGATGTGGGATCATGCTTGCTTTTTTACCCCGGGGCTTTCCGTTCATTCCTTCCTCTCTTTGTCTCCTCTGCAGATTGAATGAAGGGTCAGGTAGTCTCTGTGCCCATGAGGGATAACTTCCTGTATTATGATAGTGTAACCTTCAGGTGGGCTAAAATTAATTCAATAGCCCTTCTCCAGTGCCTCACAGAAATACACCCCAATCCCTGTGGAAAAAAAGCAGCTGGAGACCCAGGATCCAGTCTGTATGGGACTCGCAGTAAAAATTGCTCAGAGTTACCACCACACATGAAAATACTACTAAAACCAAACATAACAATGAACTTTATTAACTACTAACTAAATAAACCTTATCCGAAGAAAACAAAATACAATTAACCAAGAATAATCCCTACAGAAACTCCTGCATGAAAGAAACCCAAGAGTCCCAAAATCCAGGTGGAGTTCACCCAACTATCAGCTACAGTCTTTTGTTCCAGTGTAGAGTGGCAGGAAATAGCTGTCCTCTTCTTCTTTCTTTGCAGGAATCTTCTGTAGCATTCCATGCAGGCTTTCCCTTCTCCTTTGCAACCAGCCCTCAGTCCCATATGCATGTCTGCAAAATCTGTTGCAGATGACTCCATTAGAGGGAGAAAACATCTTGTTCACTCCTGGCTCAGCTTCTCTCCTGAAAACTGAGCACATGGGTTCTTCTCAAAGCAGCTCTAGCCTGCTGTCCGCACAGACTGCTGCTCTCATGTGATCTGACTGACCACACCACACCAGCAGGGTACTCTGTGGAGCATGCTCAAAAATGCTACCATTCCCTGCTTCCAGAAGTTTCTGGTTGTGGGTAGCTAATCACCCTCAGCAGCTCTCTTAAAGAGAGACCCCTTTTTAGGCATATGGGTTATATAGCATATGAAGAAACTAGGTCCATGTTGCTGCAGAGTTTATGGGCACCTTTTAACAGAGATCCAAGCTATGCTTTGATTTTGATATTGGACATTTGCAGGGCTGCTACCTGATCTTTTGTATGTACTTTTCCCCAGCACTGTGCTGCTATCACTGTACTGAAACTAGGGGAGATGCAAACTTTAGGAAGGCCGTTCTATAATCATTTCAGTAGACTCTGAGTACTGCTTGTGAGCCAAGTTTGATACACACCTGGAACAACATTTCAAATAACAACAATTTCAGTACAGGTAAGTAACAGTTTTTTAACTATAGAGTATGTATAGCTTGGGCAGCAATGGTGCAGTCTTCCCCACACCAACCCACCAGTATACTTAAACTCTGAGCTGAAGGACAACTTCTAGATGGAGAGAAGGGTAACTGAAGAAACCTGGGTTCAATTTCCTGCTCTTCCAAGGACTTTCCTGTATGACCTTCAACAAGTCAATGAATATATCTAGTACTTCAGTTCCCTATCTGTAAAATCGAGACCTTTTTCAGTCTTGTCTATTTACATTGGAAGTTCTTCTGCCAGGAACTGTGGGGGATGGGAGAAGAGTGCTTAGCATAATGGGTCTCTCTTAGCTGATGTGCTTAGGCACTACTGTAGTACAAATAATGATGATTTGCCCTTGGTGCCTCTGTCCAGTGTACCAGTGGTTTCTGTAATGTGGAATTGGACAGAGGCAACCAAACTCATTTCACTCAGAGCATAGAAACAGCATCCATTTAGTGCCACTTCAAAAGATTTAACAACAGGGACTGGGTTTGGACTAGCAACATAGAACAGGAGAAACTTACCAATATCCAAGGCCCTCCAGTGCTGTGTCTTGAAATATTTTAATTACATTTTTAACGAACTTTGAACAATAAACTACATTATCCCTGACATAATTCATGTTCCTTAATAGGTCAAGGACCAGTTTATGGTAAAAACAAAATTGTATATCTCCTCTATCGTGTTCACTGAGAAGAGAAGACCTTTAAAGGTGGTAGGTCAGAGCTATATAACAGTTTTCATTCTCCCAGTTAGTGAAAATTTCTCTGCTGATTTCCCACTGCCTTTCTATCTTCTTCCAGCCTTCTTCTACAATCTAAAACAAGCGTATTTTTGTATTAGTTTTGTTCAGTTTTGGCAAAAAAATGGTCCAGCCATTTCTGAGTATATTCCCACTTCAAAGAAGGTGGTAAGATTTGTATTTTATTTTATTTTATTTTATTAGACTGCTGCACACATCAAGCATGTTAGGATGGAACAGTGGTATTAGCTATGGAGATTCTGTAAGTGGTCTGAAATGTAATGCATAGGCACAAGGGCACAGGATTTGAGGATGCATGTGCCATCTGAAATTTGGCATTTCTTGATGTTTCAGTGCTTAACTGCACTTAACACCCTGTTATGCATTTATATATGACTGAAGAAACACAGAACAGATTATGATGAATAGGTAACTATCGGAACACCTTTTTTTAAAATAACAAGATGAAAATAGGCCTTTCAGTAATGTCCAAACCGAATAACATTTTAAACCCCTCTAACAATAGGCTGTTTGTTAGCAGTTTTAGTTACAAATATTCTACATTTCAGTTAAGGTAATACATCTTTGAATTCACATACTGCTCACGTACACAACTTCACATCATTCTATTTCAAATCTCATTGAGTTCAGGCTCAGACTTTATTTAAAAAAAAATTTAACAGTGTCTACTTCTCTGAACTTTGTTAAATGGAAAAATAGTCTGGTTTCTTGGAAAGCTTTCTAGCTGGAAAAAACTTTAATATATTTATTTTTTTTAGACATTGTGATTGCTAGGGAACACTGCAGCTCTGAAGGACTTCACATGTTGGAAAGCCTTTTAAAGAAAACAATTAGATTTTCCCATCACATTACTTTGAAAAACAATGCCAGAGTGAAAACACTTGGCCAAATTGACTGGAGATGGGGGAGGGAAAAGGAGACTAAATCACTATACACTAGATGTGCATTTTCCTGAATCAGTACTAGGAGACAGAGCTCAATCTTTGCTACTTGACTGCCTACCCTGTGGTGGTTTTCAAATTTTAACTGTCTTCTACAGCCTCTGATTCTGATTCCCTTTTGCTCCGCAGAGCAGGAGAAAGGGTTTAAAGCAATTCCATGATTAAGGAAGAGAGCAGCAGCTTCACATTGACAGATCCATGGGGCCAGATGCAATACATCCAAGGGTGCTGAGGGAGTTGGCTGGTGTGATTGCAGAACCACTGACCATTATCTTTTGAAAACTCGTAGTGATTGGGGGATGTCCTTGACAATTGGAAAAAAGAAAATATAGTGCCCAATTTCAAAAAAGGGAAGGAGGAGGAGCTGGGAAACTACAGACCAGTCAGCCTCAACTCAATCCTCAGGAAAAATAATGGAACCAGTCTTCAAGGAATCCATTTTGAAGCACTTGGAAGAAAGAGAGGTGATCAGAAAAAGTCAGCATGGATTCACTAAGAGCAAGTCATCCCTGACCAATCTGATTGCCTTCTGTGATGAGCTGACTGGCTCTGCGAAGTGGGGAAAGCAAAGGACATGATATCCCTTGACTTTAACAAAGCTTTTGATGTGGTCTTCCAGAGAATTCTTGCCATCAGGTTAAAGAAGTATGGGTTGGATGAACAGACTATATAGTGGATAGAAAGCTGGCAAGGTCGGATTTGGTGGCTCAGTGTCTAGTTGGCAGCCAGTAACAACCAGATTGTTCCAGAGGTTAGTCTTAGGGCCAATTTTGTTCAATATCTTCATTAAAGATATTGAGGATGGAGTGGATTGCAACCTCCAGCAAGTTTGCACATGAGGAGAGTGGCAAATACCTTGGAGGGTAGGGATAGGATAGAGTGACCAAGACAAGTTGGAGGATTGGGCCAAAAGAAATCTAATGAGGTTCAAGTGTAGAGTCCTGCACTTAGAATGGAAGAATCCCATGCACTGCTACAGAATGGGGACTGACTGGCTAGGCAGCGTTTCTGCAGATAAAGACCTGGAGGTTACAGTGTACAAGAAGCTGAATATTAGTCAACAATGTGCCCTTATTGCCAAGAACTTTATATTGAACTTCATTAGTAGGATCGTTGCCTGCAGATCAACAGAAGTGATTATTCTCTTCTATTTGGCATTGTGAGGCCTCCTTTGGAGTATTATGTCAAGTTTTGGTATGCTCCCCCCATCTCTTATAGGAAAGATAAGGACAAATTAGGGAGAGTCCAATGGGGGCAACAAAAAAGATTAGGGGACTGAAGCACATGACTTATGAAGAGAGGCTGGGCTTGTTTAGTCTGCAAAAAAGAAAAGGGGGAATCAGATAGTAGCCTTCAACTACCTGAAGGGACTTCCAAGGAAGATGGAGCTGGGCTGTTTTTCAGGGGTGACAGAGGGCAGAACTAGAAGAAATGGTCTCAAGTTGCAGTTGGGGAGATCTACCTAGGATATTAGGAAAATCTTTTTCATTAGGTGGGTGCTGAAGATGCACTAAAGTGCGTAACTGTGGATTTAAATCATTCGTTGTTTTTTTTCAATTTTTGACACCTGTCCTTTTCATTGTATATTCTTAGAATTCCAAGTACTTATTGAGTCTTCTCAGTGATGGTTGGTGGCATATAAAGGTTAAACATTCTCAGCTGGTCTCAATTGTGATGACAATGTATTATGTTCATTTTGCAGTTTTCGTTAAGATGACAAGATTGTTGTCCTGTTGTGAATGCTGTTGGCAATTACTATAGCCATTTGGCTCTTCGTTGCTAAAGAAGGCTTTCCTTTAGGCAAGATGTGTTCAGTAAAACTTAATGCCAGTGTTAACCTATTACAGTGTCATCAACAAAAGCTATTGTTTTTTCTTCTTCTTGAAATTTTTTTTTGATTCTGAGCTAATGCCAACAAAGTTTGGTAAGAAGTCCTGCCCGGCTTTCACCACTGTTGTTAATTCATAATTTTGTCAGATCTGCCATAATCTAATGCCAACTCAGAACATTGAAATTAACTCTTCGGTAAAGTACTCTCTATGTTGAGACCATTAGCAGTTGATCACTTGATTTATCTCTTATTTCTGTGTGTGGAGCTAACATAAACTATCACTGTAAATCTCTAACTCAAGCAATAGAAGAAGAGCTCTCAATTTACATATTTCAATATCACTCAATTAAAAAAAAATCCCATACAAATGGACAAATCAGAATCCTTCTCCTGAATCAGTGGTACTCGGACCTTAGTCGTAAAGAGCCACAAGAGATGCATTAAAGAACCATTTGTGGTTTTTGAACCTCAGTCTCAGTAGCACTGCCCTGAGTAGTTCCAACCTCATGGGTAAAATGTCCTTTTGGTCCCAAGAGTCTTGCTCTGCTGCTATTCTTGCTTTTGAATTAATAAATTATCTAGTTTTAATTTTGCTCCAAAGGCTGGAAATCTTTAACTCCACTGAAATCCCAGACTAACTTGTTCCTCATGTATGTCTGTATACATCTGCCTATTGCACCCTTCAGAACATACAGTTCCAGGAATACATCTTTAATTTGACCCTGTCCTGCTAATATTTTTATCCCAACCGCTCACTATCTCTGCTACTACAATCTGTTCAATCGTAGTAGCTGCAGGTGACTGTCAGACTATGCTTCTACTCCAACTAGTACCTTCTGTTGTCTTCCCCAGATCTTTCTTCACAGTCAAGGATTGCTTTCACATGCCTAGTCTTTCTACCTACATCTCTCTACTTCACCCCATGCTATCATAGAATCATAGGGTTGGAAGGGACCTCATGAGGTCATCTAGTCCAACCGCCTGCTAAAAGCAGGACCACTCCCACTAAATCATCCCAGTCAGGGTATTGTCCAACCAGACCATAAATATCTCCAAAGAAGGAGAGTCCACCACCTCCCTAGGTAACCCATTCCAATGCTTCACCACCCTCCTAGTGAGAGAGTTTTCCTTATATCCAACCTCGACCTCCCCAGCTGCAACTTGAAACCATTGCTCCTTGTTCTGTCCTCTGTTACTACTGAGAACAGCCTAGTTCCCTCCTTTTTGGAGCACCCCTTCAAGAAGTTGAAGGATGCTATCAAATCTCCCCTCGGTCTTGTCTTCTGCAGACCAAATAAGCCTAGTTCCTTCAGTCTCTCCTCGTACGTCATGTGCCCCAGCCCCCTAATCATTTTGGTTGCACTCCGCTGGAATCTTTCTAATTTGTCCACATCCTTCCTGTAGTATTCCAGATGAGGCCTCACCAGTGCTGAATAGAGGGGAATAATCACATCTCTCGATCAGCTGGCAATGCTCCTACTGATGCAGCCCAATATGCCATTGGCCTTTTTGGCAACAAGAGCACACTGTTGGCTCGTATCCATCTTCCCTTCCACCATAACCCCCTGGTCCTTTTCTACAGTGCTGCTACTTAGCCGATCCGTCCCCAGCCTGTAGCAGTACATGGGATTTTTCCATTCTAAGTGCAGGACTTTGCACTTGTCCTTGTTGAACATGAGATTTCTTTTGGCCCAGTGTTCCAATTTGTCTAGGTCTCTCTGAATCCTGTCCCTGCCTTCCAGCATGTCTACCATTATTCCCAGCTTGGTGTCATCTGTGAACGTACTGAGAGTGCAATCTATCCCATCATCCACATCATTAATGAAGATGTTGAACAGAATGGGTCTCTGGGGCACTCCACTCTTTACTGGTTGTCAACTAGACATTGAGCCATTGATTCCTACATGCTGAGCCCGGTGATCTAGCCAGTTTTCTATCCACCTTATGGTCACTCATCCAACCCATATTTCCTTAACTTGCCGTTGAGAATGCTGTGGGAAACCGTATCAAAAGCCTAGCTATATCTGATATACAGCCTCTTCAGTGGACTCTCTAGTGGATTCTTTGTACCTTGAGGCTTTTAAACAATTATTTGAAGACTTGAGTAACTCAGTCATAGGTGAAGGGTCTATTACAGGAGTGGGTGAGTGAGGCTCTGAGGCCTGCATTATGCAGGAGGTCAGACTAAATGAGCATAATGGTTCTTTCTGACCTTAGAGTCTGAGTCTTCAGTCCATTGAATCTGTCTGTCCCAATTTCACTAATGGCCTTCTCCTAATTAAACAGAAAAGAATTCAGAGATCTTTTAAAGTGTCTGATACCTTAAACACTGTACATTCTACCTTTTAACATTTGCATTAATAACTAGGTCTGTGGCATCCTTAGGAATCTTATTACCTATTTCCCTCTCCCCAATGGTGGCCTAAACCTCTCCCATAATTTTGAACTGAAATCTTGGGACTCAATTAGCCTAGCAGGGTAACTAAATTTGCCCGACAGTAATACAAGCAACAGACATTTAAATTCCGGCCCTCTAGCATCTTTGGCTAACACAGTGCTTCCTTCATAGCTATGTAAAGTAGCAGTGAAATTAAAGTGAAATGGAAGTGTTCAATAGAAAATGAATGATAATGAAATTATTTTAAAGGAATATTATTTTCTCATTCTTTCTTTCAAAAAAAAAATCTGCATTTTTATCAGTTGCTTTTCCATAGATTCCGGAATCCGGTGGTGTTGCTGACATGGGGCACAGGCCCTGAGTCCCAGCGACAATGTCCCAAATCTGATGGGGACCCGGGGCCCAACAGGGTTGGCAGTGGCAGGATCTGGCCCTGACCCAAGCTGGGGATCGGTTGCCTGGCCAGGATCAACAGGGGTGGGATCCGGCCCCAACCCTGGCCAGGGAGCAGGATCAGTCTTAGGGGATGGCGCAGCAGAGGGCAGGGCCCGGGCTTAGGCCCCGAACCTGTTTTCGGGTCAGTGACGCCCCTGCCAGGACCAGAAGAGACCATTGTGATGATCTCCTGTATAGCACAGGCCATCAACTTCACCAAGTCCAATCTTGGCTTAAAAAGTCGAATCTTTGTTTAAACTCTCACCCAAAATCGGTATATGCATTTAGTACAACAAAAATGAAATATTTTGCCTTATAAAAAACATTAAGTCTACCTTTTTGTTTTACTGAATTTTTATTTGATTTTAATTTTTATTTTTATTGAATTAGTCTGTAACAAGCTTTTGCATTGTAGCTAAAATATTATACTGTACATAACATTTTCCTGCTTTAGATCAACTTGTTCAATTTTCATTTAGTTTCAAGGTGGTTCATTTGTTGAAGCCCTGTTTTGTTCAGACTAGCAACTCAAGAGGCTTCCTGCAGCTAAGAGATTGCTTTTGAATTGATATATTATTCAGACATGAATTGCTTTTTTAGTGTTGGAGTGAGTGTGGTTTTTTTTTATCAAAATATGAGTTTGAGTGCAGAACAGCTGCTATTTTGACCAAATATAAAAAAGTAAAATTAAGTGAGATGCTCTATAATACATTCCTATGCCTCTGTATGCTGCATGTATTTAAAAGAGAAAGTCGTTTTGTGAGAACCTCCTATGGTGTGTAGTAATAGGATTTACTGCATTTTGAAGAATACAATATATAGTAGAAATACAGGTGTCCGCAAAGAATGACTAGATTTCTTACTATAAAAAGATGTAATCAAAAACATGTTTAGTCTTGTTGATCAGCCACTAATTAAATAAATCCTTGCTTAATTGTATACAAAATCTGGTCCTAGTGTAATGTTCTAAATTATTTTGATATATTAACCAAGGTTGTAATATTAACTAAGAAAGCAGCTATTTTAATATTATACTAGTCAGCATTTTTAAAAACAGCTCTTTCAAGCTGTTTCTTATTACTGCCCACTGTACAAGATGATTTTCCACTTCAGTTGGATTAGTATCTTATATGTTCCACTTGCAAGTTTTCCATCACATAAAGTTAACTTGGATAAATATAATATGATAGGACAAAAAATAGTCTAAGCTTTCCATAGACAATCTCTCAGAACTTAAAAGATGCTCTGAAGGGGGGGAGGGGGAGGGAATAAACCTGGGAGACCACTGTGGCAAATTGGAGGAAGATATTTGCCTGGTATGAAACAGCAAAATTATCAACCTGTCTTTTCCTAATATCAGATTTCTAACACCCTAAGAAGGGATCACTTACCTTCTTTAGCAGTAGCAGGAGTGTGGGTGTGCAATTTCTAAAAAGGAGGCTCCACTTACTCTCGTGGTACACCACCTTTGGAGGTTAGATTTAAGTATGGTCTCTTGCATCCCACTTACCAAGAGCAGAACATTTCTGATAGATGGTTGGCTTCATATGGCTGTTGTGTTATCCTTCTGAAGAAATGTGCCTGTCATATAACATCCAGTGGCCAATGACTGGCTATGGTGGACTTCAAATTCCTCTCAGAAAGGAGGGGGAGTTCCTTGTACTGTGGCTGCTGGAAAGAAAAAAATAATCTCTATTCAAAGAGCTTACTTGAAATCCACAAGCCATTTCATCGCTGAATAAAAGGGAGTGTGTAGCGGAATAGGGACTGTGAAACTTCAACAAAGCATAAGCAGGCAGGGAAATGCTGAAGTGAAAAAATGATGCATTTTTATTATAGTCTTTATCGGTTAGAGAAGGGGGCTGATGCGGGAAAAGACTTCAGTCTTTTACAATGAAAGATCTGTCTTTTTAACTTAAAAAATAGGAATAATGGTTCTACTTTCCAATATAAGTGATTGAAGAACCATTAAAAGGTTTAAAATGGAGGAACCCAGCACTCTTTGAACTCTTCCTAGGACTGTTGAGAGTATATCAATTTCTGCCTAATTTAGTTGTGGCACAATTATGGGTTGGGGGGAGGAGGGGAGGAAGAGGTTTTAAAAAAAAAATCAACAGATGAAAATAGAAGAGCCTTCAGGAGCGACTAGGAATGAAGTTCTAGTTTAAACAGCTACATGTTGATTAGAAAAGAGAGAAGGCCTTGAGCAAAAGAGCAGGTAATTTATATAAATAATGTCATATAATTGCATTATTTATGTTTGGTAGTGCACTGTAGATATGCAAAGAAGGCACAGTCCCTGCCCGACAAACTTGACGATAATCAAAGAGAGAGACAGGACCAAGCAAAAATGTTAATTTTTTTAAAGAAAGCAGCAGCATTCTCTGTATGTGTCTAATCTTAAAAAAACCAAATTGATTTTATTGACTTTTAAAAACTTTTTTATTAAGGCAAAGTTACAATAAAATGTGAACATACTTTTTTGTTAAATTACTTGTTCAGCATCAGCTTAATGTTCAAAGAACCTGGCTTGTTGACTAGGGAGCTGTCCTCTGAGTATGCCAGAAAGGGTGACCAAATTTTTAAATACCTATCCTTGGTCCAGTAAAATATAGTGCCTCACCTGACTGTGTATCTTTAAAACAACTTCTGAAAGAGACAAGCTTTTGAGCTTTTACACAGAGCTCTTCTTCAGGTCTGGGAGATGTACTCAGTGCCACCTCTAAATTCAATGTGGAACAAACAGATTGTTTAGCATAAGGAGCTAAAGTGTTGTAAGAGATCGTTCAGGATGAAGTGGGCAGTTAAACAGCTCTGCAATCTGAGAAAGGAGAGTTAGCAGGTTATAGACTGTAATGAGCCACAAATTCAGTGTCTTTATTGAGATAATGGTTTTTAGTGTCTTAACAGTTATGAATTTAAGCCCCCAGCTTCATCTTTGGATGGTTCTGGGCAAGTTTTCTTTGAACATGGGGACTCAGAGGCCAGATGTGGAGTGATTGTTTTGTGACAAGTGTTCACCCACATGTGATAGGGTATTTTTTTGATTTATCATTTATCTGAGTGAATTTAATTGAGAGCATAGTGATTGTCTGGTTTTCCCCCATACAGTTGTTGGAGCATTTATTCTACTGGATGAGGTACACCACATGTTGTGATAGATATGTGTAGGACCTATGGATCTTGAAATGTGGTGTCTTATGGGGGTACTGATCATTGTAGGAGTAGAGACATGTCGTCACGTTTTGCAATTCTGTTATGGCAGGGTCTGGCACCTTTTTGAGTTGATGGGCCCTGGTCTGTGTGGAGCTTGCTCTAATGAGGCTGGGAGATAGTTTGGAAGCAAGAAAGATTTCTTTCAGGATGCGATCCCCATTTAATATGAGTTGTAACTGTTTAATGGTATCCCATATGGGGTGGTGGTTGACAACTAGGGGTATATGGTCAGACTTGTTATGTGGTTTGATTTGGCTTTTTTCCTGTATTGAAGCAGATTCTCTTGGGGTATCGAGGTGGCCCACCCCTTGATAGAGCCATTTCTCTGCTGGAGTATCCTTGTTTGGCAGTGTATTTCAGGTATAATATTAATGTCATAGTGCATCCTTGTTGTGGAGTTCTCTTGTATAAGTTCTTGCTGGAAAAGCTTTTCCTTTACACGAACAGTCCATATTTTACTGTATCACAGTTCCAAAGGAGTCATTACATGTTTTCCAATAATGTGCAATGCAGACTTGAGCTGCTAACAATCAAAAAATCGTTCTGTTTAAAATACAGCTCTTTTACTGAAGCATTAAGTAAGGAGGTCACGGGGTTCTCTAGGAAGCCAGTGTTTTGTCATAAGATGAAGACCTTTAATAGTTTCCTCCCAAAATCACCATATGTGATCCCCTTTACTTGTAACCCCTGCCTACCTAGCAAAAATAAGATGGATCTTAACTGAAGTCAAATGCCATCTATACAGTAATTTATATTAACATTTATTTGAGCAACAATACATTGAAGATGTATATACCCTTTCCTATATGGAGGCCCCACTCCAGGTCAATTTCTTTGTCCAGCTGCCTCTCCCATCATTTTATCTGCTTAATTTTAAGTTGCTGATTAAGTATGTTGTAGAACATAGTTCTATAACCCCAAAATTCAGCAAATCATCCTACTAGGGTTGTGTATAAACCTAGTTTCTTATGCTTGGCTAGGCTTATTATTTCTGTGAGGCTAAATTGGGAGAGAAGATATGATGGTGGTGGTCTTCACTCCTATCCCCTGCAATTTGGAGTCTTTCATGCACCAAATGAGTGTGCATACCGGAAAGAGAGAAGAGATGATTAGTAGCCTGTATAGTAAAGAAGATTCGGAATGATAAGAATCTGGAAGGGGTAGGTCACCTCATTTAGATGTCAGAAGTCATGTATGATCTCACTGTGCTCCCCACTCCACTCCCCATAAAAATACAGCCCGACACTGGAATCTCGATTTCCCACTTCAGAACTATAATAGATGAGCATAATTAGATCAGAGGCACTATCGTATAATTAGAATCACTCTTGATCTTCTCTCACTCATTAATATAATTTTGTTCTGAACATCACTGTCTGGTTCCTGTCTTTCTTAGCCTGGAATTAGTTACAGTATGCACGTGAGTGGAGAAACATGGCAGATAGCAGGGGCCCTGGTTTAATTACTTTTCTCAAGTCCCCTTTATCATCTCACTGCATTTAGTGTTCATCAGAAAGGTGTTACAAAAGATAGAGAGAACTGCATGGTCCGGCTCCACATGGAATACTATAGTTCGTTTTGGTCTTTACTCAGGGGTATAACTGAGAATCAGAAGGCTAACAAATGTTTGAACCTGGTGAGACTTGCATAGAAAGGAATGAAATTGCTTCAATTGTTTAGTTTGAAAAATGGCAAAAGGGATTTGATTGACAATTTTCTTCATAATTTGTTTAAAAAATTGTTAGACTCTTTCCTTTATATCCTAATCCCAAGGTATGAGGCTGATACTTGATGGCAAGAGAAAATGCTCATTTACGAGATTTATATTCGATCAGTAGATACTGCTGCATGCTGGCTAGCTGAGATATTTATAAGGAGCCTAATACCTTGTTATCTCATTGCTGAACATGCAGACTATGAAGAAGCAAAAGACTTTAGCTCTAATGGTGTTTCCTCTCTTCTTTCCTGCATTAGAATGGAATATGCATCCATAATGATGTCTATTTAGGATACTGTTTTTCAAAGCACTCTGTTTTGGCATAGTGGTCATACTTCAGTCAATGACCAACACTCCCATTGACCTCAACGGGGACAGAGTTAGAACAGTGCCCCGTGCTTTTGAAAATGTCACCCTTATTTGCATGATGCTTTAAGGAGAGGCTTGAAAAAAGATATTCATTCATTAACACCAAGTCTATTCTGAAACATTCCTTAGCAAGGATAAAGGATGTTATGCGAGGATGGGTTCTGCTGGATTTCGGATATCACTACTTTCTCAGTGACCAGGCCCTGAAAAGGTAGGCTGGTAACTGCAGAATGGAGGGACAGGTGGCTCTTTTTAAATTGTGCATCTAGTAGCTTGACTGCTTTGAAGAAGACTTTGATTTGAGTTATCATAGAGGTCAATGAATCTTTATTGGACCACATCAGCTGTGAAGAGCAGTGGAAACAGTTGTGTGTGGTGGGCCAGTCAATATTCAGCCTTAATGATGTCCATTCCTGATTCTGCAGTAGCAGTACGTATCTCAGCAAGCCCCACTCTGATTTCATTGCAAATAATTTGTTGTCAGCAAATAATCAAGACATATCTGCCCCTGTGTAAGCAGAAACTGATAGTGATTGTGAATAAAGCAATTAATGTTACCAGACTAGTCCTGGTCAAATAAGAATTATGGGATTAAATTTTCAAAACCACCTGAATCCCAATAAAAAAGTGATTTTAGGCACATTAGAGCCGAAGTCACTTATGTGATTTTTGAAAATTTTACCCACTGAATACTATGGTAACATTAATTAGGCAAAAGGCAAAACTGTATGGGAAGTGAAAATCAAAAGTATGGGACGATGGTATTCAAACATCATTCTTCATTACATTTGTGATGGTCTCACAGGAAATTTAATTTCATTTGTACATGTATGGCATGCATATATCTCATAAACTAGGTAGGCACATTAAAAGATCTCTTCTTCCTCTAAAGCACTGGGTATTGCCCATTGCCTCAGGCAGAAAACTGGACCAGTGGTCTGTTTTTAATGTAATAGTATGGGTATTCTGTATCTCTTCTACCTTTCACTGCAAAAACACACTTTTAACATAATCTTTTTTAAAGAGGTTTGTGGGTGGATTTGAGTCTATACTCAATTTTCTGGGTTCATTGTTTTAACCAACTCTAATAGAGGTCACTGAAGTAAAGATTCTACTCTTTGAGGGAGGAGGCAATTTTGGTATGAAATATCTCACTCTATCTTGACTAATTATGGTATTTCCAAGCACACACACTTTCTTCTGAAAACTTTGGGTCTTTAGAAATTGGTCTTGGAGGAAAAATCTGAAACATTGGGCTTTATAATTTTTTTTTCACTTTGTTTCCCTTTCCTCTCAGTGCAATTCATCTAACAGAAAAATATCTTCTGTCTTCAGGTGCACAGTCCTAGGGAAGCTGGCTCAGCATCAGGCTAATATGGCAGGGGAGCTTGGGTACATTGTGCAATACAGAATACCGAAACTCCTTACGTCTGTGCAACGCTATAACTCCTCTCAGAGGTGGAGAATTCTTGCTATCTGGATGAGAACCCTTTGCATACGAGTCTCCACCTCTGGTGAATTACTGTAACTTGCCAGCTGAAAGAACTCACGCTTTTGCCTGACACATATGGGAGCATTTCTAGACAGTACAGTGGAGAAGAATTCAATGAAGATTAATAGAATTTACCCATCTGTACTGAATCTTTCCTTGCTTTCCCTTTGGGTTCAGTGGGTGAAAAGAGATGTTTGGGCTGCATGGACTCTTTCAAAATTCTTCTGCAGTTGATTGACAGGTGGGGAGGAGCCCATCCCTGCATTAAGTTGTTGGGATGGATGAATCCCTTTTACCTGAGCCAAACTACTGAAGTATATTGGCCCTTATCTCTAATCAAGACCCAGACACAGACTGCCTTGATTCTTTTCTCACTAGAAGGGTTATTAATCCTTGCTTCCAACATATTATCATTCTAGTCATGGATCCAGCAAAATGGAAGCAGGATCAGGCACATGATTTTTGTGTTTGCAGTATTAATTTATGGAAACAAGACATAGTTCATTTCTCCCTTAAATTGCTGTTCTAGTATTGTGTCTTCTCACAGACTTTCAATAAGGAGATCTCTTAGCAGCTGTGTGTGAATTGTCTTCCTTGAGCTAAATAGTTCTGAATTTTGCACTTGGTATTTAATCTCTTTCATTTAATTTTAAAGAACTCTACACACACTACTGAATTAAACCTCATAGGGTTCCTTGTTGTTGATATGTTGAATGACTTTGCTAATATCATGGTGGGTCAATGAAAGAGCGGGTTAGAATTGAGGTCAGACTTGTCCCACACTTAAGCAACCAAACTATTCTCCTTTTTCCACTGGCATTGTGAATGGCATAATGAATTTCTGTTCTTTCCTCTTCTTAGTTTGGACACTGTCATATCTAGACTGTGCACTGTGAGGCAAAATTAAAGTGGTGGCACACCACTTTTTTGATGGAACTTGTTCTGATTTCTTTTCTTACTGAGTCTATTGTAGACTAACTCCACTTGCCTTCTGAAAATCAACGGGCATTCATGTTTTTGTTATTCTTTTGTGTACCGATAATTTCATTTTCAACTTGTTAGCTACAGAACAGTAGGTTTTCTTCATTTGACGGTTTTGAATAAAAAAGCCATATTAGAAGTCTGATAGTATCTCTAGAGTTTGGAAAAGCGTTGCAGATTCCCACTATGACAATTGGTTCTGTATAAAATATAGCTCAGGCTTGTCTTTCTGGCAGAGCTCTTCAGTATCTTTCATATCTGCTGATCTAATATTTTGCCTCCCTAGATTTATATTCAGCAGTTAGCTGTTATATTCAGCTGTTTCAGTGAATTCTGTCACTGGCTTGTGCTAGATGAGTCTCCTGGTACAAGTGTGGAATGCTGCAGTGTCTAATTTTGTAACTTTTTGAAAAAACCCTAAATTCCGATTTGTATATTTGCTGATTGCAACTTGCAATTTCCATGAGGTTTATGTGGAAAATGCTTTTTTTCATTGGTTTTCTAACACATGAAGAAAACGTCTTCATTCTTTATAAAAGGAAATCAGAGGCAACCATTCCAAAGAAATTGTTCTGCAGGGGAGAAACATAAATAAAAGATAACTTTTCCTTTTTCTATCCCTCCTCCAAAGTTTGTGTCTATCCCAGCATTTAAACTTCCTTTTTTAATGAAGACATTTTTATTTTTATGGTCATATGTACATCATAAAGGCCTATTTGACAGCTTTGACATTAAAATAATTCTGAAATGAGACCACGGTAGAAAAGGTAATAAACTTTAAACCATTGGTCTTTCATATTAGCTAAAAATGGAAGTGCATTTTTTTAAAAAGTAGTCTTGAATTACAATTTGATTAATATATGTTATCACCATTTTTATAGTGATTGGGAGTAGATACTGATGAGATTTATAACCTTTCATCTCTAGGCTAAGTAGCACAGTGAACCTAAAAAGAACTGTTGATCATCAGTTCAAGTGAGACTCAGGTCAATCTTGTGCATTATTACTATCTAATAATGACCACACTGCATATTAAGAGGCATGAGGGCCATTCTTTATCTTGTGGCAAAAGGTGTGTGACTCCTTTTAAAGGCTAGAGAGCCAGAATGACTTGCTGTGGTAAGTTTAGATCAAATGAGTGTGGAGATGCCATAGGAAAGGGACACAGTGATCAAATAAAATGGATTGGGAAAGCATTTAAAGGAGGTATTCTTTAAAGGGGAGGGAGAGATGGGGCTCCTTGAATTTGTACACCTGGAAGATGCATGGGACTGGCCAGTGGCGTCATTTCTCTCTCACCAGCACTACCACCAAAATCACCGATGAGCCTTTCTTTAAAGGGATAAACATAAATCCAAGTTTGCCAATAATTCCACACAGGACATATTGCAGTTTGAGAGAGAGGAACGGCCAGAAACACCAGAAGTGTAATTTACAAGCAGAATTGCATTAATTCCCATTAACATCTGTGACTGACTTAAGACAGTGATAACTTCTTTGACTGAGGAAAAAGGCAGATTGTTTTAGAGCACTGTAATTGGGCAGGAAGTTATTAAAACTTTGCCATTGAGTCTCCCATTTTCTGTGCTCAGCAACAGAACTGGTTGTCACCTGACAACTTTGCAAATCAAAACACAGCTTGTCTTCTGTACACTTGACCGTGCAAGAAGGGTTTGATTCAACTATCACATTGAATATGTGAACTGCTGAAGCCTTGAAGATTGACACGCTTGAATTTAATTGTAGGAGATTGCCTAAAATGTTTGATAAGACGTCAGTTGCATAGTAAGGCACACAACTTGCGTGTGTTTAATCCATCTTTCGGAAGCATGCACAATGCACACACCTATTATCTGCAAGATCTTTGGCTCAAGGACCACACCTAAATTCTTCTTGTACCAACTCCCACTGGGTCCATGATCCTGATTCAGCTGCTGTGGTTCTAGTATGAATATAAAAACGACACTGCTGGACATGGACGCTGAATCTTTCACTGAAGCCATATTTATTTTGCTTTGTATATCAAACAGTGACAGCTCAAAGCCCCTTGCAAGTGGCTGCATTTTCTCACTACATCCAAGGGAGAAATCCTAATGCATGATTAGCCCAGGACAGCCCTATGGGATACTAGCCTACAAAGTGCTTACTCCTACTGCCAGCTATGTGAATTCATGGTGCGCTGAACTTCACAAGAGGCTGGCTCTCATGTGCCTGATCCCACCAATAATCTTACCTGAGTTAACCCCGTGGCCTGAAAAAAGCGTTAACTAATTAGACCATGTGTGAAAAAAACTGATGGGCTTCAGTTCTGTTCTGAATTGCTGTTTTAAAACAAACAAAACAAAAATGCTGCTTGTTAAGCAGAAGTGGCCCCAGACGTGTCTGCCATTCGGGACAAAAATATGCTTTTGCTACCTTCTTATTCCTCTTAGTCCTCTAAAGACAGCACAGCTCAGAGAAGAAGGTGGATTCTGATCATTCCTGCATGGGGTCAACAGACTTGTGTGTTTAATTCCAAATACAACATTACATGTGTACAAACCCAGTGATGGCAATGGTGACAAATAACTGTGCTGCAGAGACGGAAAGAATCCGGCTCACATGGTCTTTTGTTAACTGGAGGTGATGCAGAGTGAGTTAGAAGACAGCCTAACCTGATTATAAGTTTCCATGGTTGAGTTTGCAGAGCTGGCTGGTGTGAATGGAGGACATCTGATATAGAAATTATTAGGACCATCACCCTATCCCAGGGGTCAGCAACCTGAAAGAAGAGCCATTTAAAAAAATTCCTTTAATAATCAAGTGTTTTGAGAACCAAAATGGGTGTAGCCTCCTGGTGCTGGTGTGTGTGTGTGTGGGGGGTGGATCTGGGCCAGGGCACCTGCTGCAGGGTCCCCTGGCAGAGAGGGCGGGGGAGCCCGGAACCAGGAGTAGGCCACCCACATGGTCCCCCAGGGGTGGGTGGGCCCAGAGCCAGGAACCGCAAGAGGGCAGCGAAAGACCCGCATACAGCTCTGGAGCTGCAGGTTGCAGACCCCTGAGCTATCCCTACGATATCACTTTCACAGTCAATGCCCAGGTTTGGATTACACGACTTTCCTTCCCGCTCCAGCATAGCAGGGTTATTTTGTTGTTGCTACTGTTTTAAGGAAAAGGATTACTTCTGAAACTTGAGGTTGGAAGTGATTTTACCTAATAAATAGATGAGCTCATTCAAACTGTATGTAGCAATCCACATATTGACTTGTTTCTGTGAACATTATAATTTATTATCCACTGAACTAAATATTGACACAGAGAAGGCAGAGGTCAATATTTTATCTTTTGGATTAACAAGCTTTTATAGTCACCTCAACAGACATTAATGTCTTCTTACTATTAAATATTTTTGTGTTTGTCCTTCAGCAGAGGAAGCTTGCATGTGGGGGAGGCTGTGGGAGAGATGATTTGTATGCTTCCCATGCTTTGATTTCACTAGATACTTTCTACTGTACATGGAGCATAATCCTATACTCCTTATTCAAGCAAAACTCTTATTGATGTCTGATACTTTTTGCAGTAAGGAGTTCAGGGTTGGGGAATTGATTATCGGGGAAATATATAGTTAATTACCACTAGCTGAAAGGGCCATAGCTTCCAGCTTTTCCCTTGTGCAGATTACCATTGCTTTATGCCACATTTTGTGGTAACTAAGAAAGACAGTGTGTGTTTTGACAGGATATTGAAGCTTAGATGCAGAGCTGACTACAGAACGTATAGTGAGAAGAATTTGATTCTCCAGTCAGGCTAAACAAACAAGGAATCCTGTGGCACTTTTAAATACTAACAAAATTTTATTTATTGCATGAGCTTTCGTGGGAGAAAATCCTACTTCATCAGACACTTGAAGATGGGGAATGTGACTCATGAGCATGTGATCGTTACTCTTGGTGTTCATGAGTCATGTTTGCCAACTTGTCAGAGCTCTGCTGTTGTTACCACACATGTAAGACTTTTTTTCTGTCTCCTGCCTGCCTCATCCTGTTGCGTATGTGTGCTCTCATTCTTTCTCTGACTTGTTCTGCTTCCTGTCATTGCATGGAATTACAATGTTCTTTGGCAATGGTCTAAGCACTGCAGCTCTTTTTTCTCAGGCCGTATCTGGCAGCTACTCCACCATGTCTTTTTGCTCAGGGTTTTCCACGTTGTCTCACAAAATGGCAGACATTCCATGGCCTAAAGAAGAGCAAGAGAAGCATTAATCAGCCATGAACATGGTTCACCAATTTGAGCCATTTAGTCCATCTTTTAAGGACAAAGACTGCATTTTTTTCTCTTAAAGTATTGGGAAGGAATATGTAAAATTAGCAAGCAGGGCACCACAGAGCTAGGTAGATCTAGTCACTGCACTTCCCCACCCTTTGTGTCCCTCATGGAAAGAGATGTTATCACCAGTCACAGAAGAACTGGTATAGAAACAAAGTTGTGCTGTGGCACATCTCAGTATTGGTTGTGGTTTGTCAGAAAGCCCATCATCATATAACTATTGGTCACCCATTCCTTATTTCCACAAACATCATTTTAGCTACATTTCTCTTCCAGAAAAAGCTAAGGAAGGGGAACAGTGCTACATGGTGCACTAGAGAGCAAAAGATCATTCATTAAGGTGCCCGGATAAAACTACTTCTCCTAAAACATGACTGGGATAAGGGAACTCTGGTGCTCTGCTGAACCTAGATCTCCATTGTGGAGCACGGTGGGCTGGCTTGCATCAGGGTTTAAAGAGATATTGGTGTAGTCGGCCAGCTTCATTTGTCCCAACTAATAACTGTTTGTGATAAACTTCTACAAGCTTTCAAAGAAAAGCCTGCAACCTGAGTTTTGCTTAAACCCAGTTCTTGGAAAATATATTAGACACTTTTAAGCCAGAAGACTAAGCCTCTAAATCGACTGGATGTGAAAGATTAGAGGCCAGAGAAAAAGAATATCAGGGAGAAGACATTCCCTCTCTGCAGCCGTTCATTCTTCCACTGCTGCTGACAAAGGAAGAATGTTGACTAGAGTGAAGTCTTTGGATGCTGTTTGGGCTGCTATCTTTCCGTATCAGTAGCTTGTTAGTTAGGTGTTGTCTGCAGTTGAAGTGTCACTTCTTAAAGCTACAAATATACAGGAAATTTCTGCTGCTTCTCCAGAATCTCCTGGATCCCACAAGGGAAAAAGTTAATACTTTAACACTGTTCCTCTCTTAGTTTCCTGCCTTCTGCAAGGAGAGCATTGTGTTGCTCTAACCTTCCTTCAGCTTCTTTTGGGAGGAGATCATGTCTTCCCTACAAAGAGCTGTATTCTTTGATGCTCTGATGCTCATAGCTTTTCCAAGCAGTGACATTCTTGTCAATTTCACTTCTCGACACACAATTCTGAATAACAGCAATAAAAATGACCATAGTCAATTTATTTTCACTCTCAAAGTAATGGGCAGCAGAAGAGGTACAGGACCTGCCTGCAGATTCTGGGAGAAAGCACTACATTAATCTTTCTTAGGAATTGTGAGGGGGAGAAAGTAGTATTTTGTTTTTCTTAATGAAACCCAAACCAGATGCCTTAGATTTCCGTATTTGCAGTGGGAAAACAAGTAGATTGTCAAGCCTATATTAAATCAATTGAAATGCAAGGTGGCATTGTATTAGTCAGTTACGTTACTGGTAGGTGTGGGGTTTAAAAAAATGTGGCAACTTTAGTGAAAAAACATTTAACGGTAAAAGATTTCGTAACCATTTAGCTTTAACTTGGGCAGGGACTGCCACCACAAAAAGAGCAGGAGCAGAGGGGATAAAAGTGGCAAAGACGTATTCTTTGTAACAAAGGCAGATGGCAAACTCCAAACACAATCTACAGAAATGTGGGCCCATGGCAGTGAATTTAGCATTTGTAAGATACAGGTTTGGCTGAATGTTTTCCTCTTTTAGGATCTGATAGAGCTAGTTTTATAAAAGGTGATTTAAATCTGTGGGGAGGGTCTGCATTTCAGTACAGAGTAGGGCACTAATGTCACATTATATCCTGAACTGGAATATTAAGCCAGGCCTCATATGAAAATATAAAATACAGAAAGCTAAAAATGTCCTATTTAACCAAGTGCTTGACTCATAACTCAGCTAACCATATGCTTATATTCCACTGATAGTTGCCATTTAAATGTCAGTTTACAAGCAGATGTTGAGAACCCTCCTTTGTGCCATTAAATTAATCACAGAAAAATAAAGTTTAGAATTTAACCCTGCTGTTGCCAATTAGGAGTCTGTCTATGAGCAGATTTCTATAAAATCTAATCATTAGGGCAAATAGCATAATTAGAATGGACAAGGAGAATGTAGTCATGACAATGACCACAGAAGTGATTGATAGGATATGGCATTAAAATATGATACTAGCACTGGTGAATGCTAGGGACTGTAATTATATTTTCACTATGGCTCCAGGCTCTGGCCGTGCCTAGATGTTGTGTGGAAACAACATACTTTGACCATAAAGGGGGAAAGTCATCAGATGCAGGCACATTCTGATCTGTTCAACACTGGAACAGGCAAAACCTGTAGAAAATATCTCAGTGCTCCTTCAGGCATTGGATCCTGATAGCTGGAATGTATTTAAAATCCCCCCAGTAAAGGTAGTCATGAATTCAATTTAGTATCCTATAGCCCAGGGGAATAATTTGAGTTATAAAAAGTATAGTTAAGAGAGAAATGACTGCCAAACTCATTCTATTCTGTGCCTGTGATGTGTTTTTATGTCATTGGCACTTAGGCATTAGGTTTACTTTAACTATAAAGACTATTCTTTATCACTTATGGAGATTTGATATCGTAGCTTCCCAAAAGAAGCTCTATACTAACGATTATTGTGATTTAAACTTGCAGCCATTTGTCAAGATTTGTACAATGAAGTGCACAATTTTTTAAAAAGTGTGTTAAATTATAAACTAAATTACTAGCAGAATTGACCACTTCTGGTTGGGGCAAAGTGTTGAGTAATTTGCTTAATGTTTAAATGCATTTGCCTTTTATCCAAGGATTTTAGAGCACTGGAGCTTCATGTTTCGTTAAGTAAGCTGAAATAACTGAGTCAATGTTAACTGAATTGTAAGTGCAAATTCAAAGCTGACATGTATTCACTAATATGTGTTCAACCAGCTGCTAGAGCAAGGCCCCCAAGCCTCTGATTGCATGGCTTAATGCACTTTTGAGGTTTAAACCATGCATAATGCTTGGATATTGTTGGAAATTTCAAGCATCAGCACTACAGGTTGTTGGACATCTGCATTCCTTTGTTTTTAAACAACACTCTGTGGAGGATAAATCTGGTGCTACTCTAATGCCTTTTATCATTTTAGTACAGTAATCAGGAGAAAAAATTAGACTTTTGAGGGGTGGAAGACAAGATTGCAGATCAGGTGAAACGTAGGGCTATAAGACACAGCAGGTGACTGATCTGTTTGAGTAGAAGTTATTGGGAAAAGAGGCAACAATTCTGGTATAAAGTACCATTTATTTTATACATGAGTTCAATTCGTTGATCTTCATTCAAGTTTATGCACAAATGTTTAAGTACTTTCTGCACATTACATAACAAATACTAGATCCACCTTCACCTCAAACCTGTATACAAGTTCAAATTGATTGCAGTAGTAACTCAGTCAAAATATTTAATATATCCTATTAAGGCCTGAATGAGAATGTAAAGTTTTTCCTTGGAGGTATGAAATACTTCTAACTGTATCTGAACCAAATGTAAATAACTAGAATAAAACATGATTTTTTTTTGTCGTCATGTTTATTTGCAGGGCGCTTCTTTGCTAAAACAATGGCTGTTTCTTTTATCCAAGTGTAAAAATGAATAATTACTTGTCCTTCTAAAAATGACAATGTTTTTATAGAGAAACTATTTCCCTCTCCTCCCTGTCCAAACACTAACCTCCTTGGTACTGCACAAGGGCACAAACAGCTCATTTTTCACTTGCTGTATACATGCCCCAAATAGTCAATCCCCCCAGAACAGATATGTCTGAAGAATATAAGGAGGAATCTTACATACCTGGCAGCTTAGACTCAAAATAAAGGTCAATGTCAAAAAATATGAATGCGGGATAAAAATTAGAAGTCTCAGGGCGTTATGTTAGAGCTCTAAAAATGGAACCAAAACATTGTTTGCTTTCAAAGGATTAGATCTTCACAGATTTATTTCCTTCCTTAGTCTTTATATAAGCCAGCAGGATAAAATAACTTGTCATTTAAAATAATAATCAAAACCACAAATTAATTTTCTTTATAGAAAGCAAGATTTTGTGATAAGAATGTGGTTGCAGATACTATGGTGATGAGGGCCATATAAATACCTAGATTGCAGAGTCCAAAAATCAGCCCTATCCTATTCTGTAAAGAGTGGTAATTAAGTTTTAAGTAATTAAGTGAATGGTAATGAATGAATGAAGTAAATGGTCCAGCAGAAAAATTCTTACCCAAGATGACTTGCTTTGCTCTTCTCTGCCATGGCCCTTTGATCAATATTTATAATGCCGCTAGCAAAGAAAAACGTTATAGTCTGGATCTCTGCACAAAGCTCAAGTCATGGCATAAAAATGAAACACAAATAGTGAAACAAAGTGAAGTGAGGGGCATGGAATACAGAAATGCGCAGGCTATCTACATACAGAATGGTGATGGGTTGGATGGTGGGGAATATTGAAACAATAGAGGTAAAAGAAAAAAAAAGAGGTGGTATGTGGAGAAGGAAAAATAGGGTCTTATCTGGTCACTTACCTGATCAAGCAGGTTTCTACTTCTCCTTTTTCCAGCCTCTATTAATACAGGACAGTTGATGTCAGAGAAGCCAATGCTCCAATCCTTCAGGTTAGCAATGTCAGCTAAAATTTAACTTTTATTAAAACATTCTGGGGAAAAAATTCTCAGAAAAGAGGTTTTTCAGTTGACTGTGTGGCTCAATGAGAGAAGAAATTTGTGAAAGTCTTTTTATAAAGGAGGGAAACTGGTATCCTATTAAGAAAATGAATTTCTTTATTAAAGAATCAGGAAATAAATCATATTAAAATGTGAACACTGCAATTCTTAGAGCACTGAATACACACACTGCTTATATTTGAGTTCTGGCACTTTGAAGGTGGCAAAAATCTCCCATCTTTTTCTTTATAGTCATAATTTTGACTTCAGTCAAGTACTAATTTTCAAGACAATAAATGTTATCTGATGTACTGTTTTAGAATTCCTTGTCTCCCTAAAGTGATTTTATCCTTCCCATTCAATTATTCTCTTTCGCTTTCTATGTTTTAGAGTTAACAGGAGGTGGGTGTAACTGTGAACCGAAATGAACTGACAGGAATCAGCAGAATGCTTGTTTCAGTTGAGAAACAAGTTGGATTTCAGAAGTTAGTTTAAAAAAAAAATTGGATGAATATGTGCTGCCATTCACCACAGAGTTCTACACGACTATTCTAACTGTAAGGGAGGCAGACTCTGCTGCTACCATTGTGTTTATGCAAGGCACCTTTGCTGCAAAGGGAAAAATCAAATGGAAACTGGAAACTTAAGAATTTTTAGTACACTTTTCTTGGAGTGTTTATTTCAAATTTCTTTTGTTGTCATATGAGAAGTTCAGATTTCCAGCATTAGTTTCCATACTAGCTAGAGGTTAGTAATTTCAAAACTCAGCCTTCATTCCCTTCCCTGCCTCCATATCCTTGTATTACCAGTATGTGAAAAGAACTGTAAAGTACTCTGATAGATTTCTTAAAGTGCTGCTGTCACAAGAGAGACTGCATTATTGCTGTTTCTCTATTGAAAGCTTCTCCACAAGGGCAGGATTTTTAGATATCTATTTAGTTAACATTTTCCTTTTTAAAAAAAAAAAAAAAAAAAATCTAGATAAGGTAGAATGACACGTAAATTCAGAATGATCAGATATCATATTTTTGTATTCTCTTAAACTGCTTACATTTCCAACTTTTCTGTGCCATTCACATTCATGAATCTAATTTCCAACATATCTCTTCTTAATTACTCTACAAAGACCCATACATATTTTACTTAAAAATATCTTCTGTTAGAGGAACATTACCAAAAATAATGCCTAATATACTATTATGCATACTTTTTTTTTGTAAAATACAAACAGTCTGATCTCTTCTGGGTATTGCCTCTACAAATATGGCTATATTTTTTTTAAAAAGGAAGAGAAGGGAAAACACAAATGTAGGAACAAACAAAATCTCTTTCTTTCCAAAGATACAAATATCAATGAGAGAACACTTGAAAATTAACAAGTGCCGACTGGTAGAAACAAACACAATCTTTATCCAGTCATATACTGCAATGACCCTGAAACGGTTAAAATATTTGCTACTGGCAGAAAAAGCTGTCAAGCAAAACACTGAAAAATGGGTACCATTTCCTAGCAGTGCAGAACTGAGACTAAATATTTTATTATTTGTTTCACATGTTTTTCCTCTCTTCCCCTTTGCTTATAGGACTGATTGTTGCAACTCTCGCAATATGCTGGATGCCAAATCAGATTCGAAGGATCATGGCTGCTGCGAAGCCAAAACAGGACTGGACTATTCCCTACTTCAGAGCGTATATCAACCTTCTTCCCATTGCAGACACCTTCTTTTACCTCAGTTCGGTGGTAAACCCACTCCTATACAACATCTCTTCTCAGCAGTTCCGGAAAGTATTTCTACAGGTTCTCCGCTGCCATTTGACAATAGAACATGCCAACAAACAGAAGCTTCTGAGAGCCAATTTGAATTCCCGAACCAGCACTGGCCGTTTTATGCGTCCATTGATCTCCATTTCATCTAAGCGCAATTCTTCTAGAAGGAGCAGTAATGCTGTTTTCTTAAGTACTTTTCAGAATGAGACCAAACCTGCCTGCAGTCCACCGAAATTGAATCTTGAATCATTGGAGACCAGCTTGGAAAGAATTCCACTAGAGACTAATTTAGAGTCCAGTCCAGCTGCACAGAATGGCCTTCATGAACATGAGATGTGACTCAATGAAAGGCAGAGTTAGATGATTAGCAATGAACATAACATGGAAATTAAAATAACTGAGGATCTAAAAACTGAAGAATCAACTATATCTTCTTTACATGATGTTTCTGGGAGTCTTGTTTCCAATTACAAAATTGAGTTTGAGTTTTGTCCGCCGTTTGTTTTTTAAAGTGCACACTAGAAATTCAGTCAGACAACCAAATTTATTACTTGCTGACCAAAAGAAAAGAGACGGCGGGGGAAGGGGGAGAAGGGCAGCTCTGGGACCAAACTCTTCAGTAATGTGGCAGCAGCAGAACAGCAGTGTCTTGGAAGAAAAGGGAACATGGAACAAACCACGCCAGGACAAAAGACATTGTTAAAGTTCACCAATGCATTGATGATAAAAGAGCCAATTTAAGGAGCAAAATAGTAGTTAATATTCCTGCCTTCAGCGTTGTGCCAGAATTTCCCCTCTTCTTGGGCCGGGGTCCATTGCAGAGTGGAGTATTGCAGCAGCTGATACAAACAGAGTTCATTTTCCCTGGGGAACAGAAAGACTGATATCCAGCAGAAGCTATGAGACAGGCTGCGGAGGATGCGCAGGACTTGCGATAGAGTATTCCTGTGAAACAGAACCAAAGTTACTTAGCTTTGCTGTATGTTTAGAGTCCTGTTTGAAGATTCTGACAGGTAGTTGGGAACGCTGGTTGAACTTTTCTAATCAGTGCAGGGGATTTAGCCACATTTCCTCCCTAAAGTAGAACAACCAGAAGTGTAACTAAAATCCCTGCGTTACTGTGAAAATCTCAGGCGTTGGTTTTAGATATTTTTATGTTGTAAAATGTACAATATGCATTTTAAAGTCATACAGTTACAGCCAAAAACGTAAGTCCTTGAAATGCCTGTTAAAGGTTTAAAACAGAAATCTAATCGATTTCAAAAGTCACTCAAGTATCAGCCTGGGGTCCCTGGCATAATTTTTGTAGCTTTACAGTTGCATTTTTCTTCAAATGTTTTAAAATTGTTGCTCTTGCTTGTTGGGAAAATAATACAATGATGTGAAATTGACTGATTGGGGGAGAGGGAAATAACTAAACACAACGTACTGTTCAATGCACAAGGAAAACCAACATACATAGATTTCTCTAATCTTGTTCAGTTCTAGTTATTTTAGGAGACGGTAAAAACAGTTTGGAGAGAAATGATTTTTTAAGTTGGTGTCTCTTTAAAAGCTACTATCTCAAACTGTTTCAACTGAATAAAATAAGTACATCCTGATGCACACAATGGCATTTTTAAATTTTTTATAAGGTTGTAAAATAAACGGTTGTTACCACTCGATATTGTAAGAGTCTTTCCATTACATGATATGACAGAAATTTGGGTTTGAGTAGGATACCTAATACAGTTCTGAATCCTTGGGAATTTTTCGCCTAATTTATCTGGGGGAGGGGGAGGAAATGCTCAGTAAGTGAATTACATGCAATCAAGATTAATAAACACCTTCTTTCTCTATAGATAACTTAAGTGGTATTTTTTTAAGTGATCGTGTCAGCAGGAGCCACTGATGAGTACTTTTTAAAATCCCACCTTTTGATTTTTATGTTCAAGCTCAGGCTGTCAGTCTGAGAGGAAAGGGGATGCCCTAGCACACGGGTCTGCCACATGCAGCTCTTTGGCGGCCTCCTTGTGGCTCCAGGCTCCGCTCCCACCTTCCTTCCCAACACTGGGGGACCCTGTGGGTGGCCCGCTCCTGGCTCTGGGCCCCCCTGCCCCGGGAGGACCCTGTGGAGGGTTCGCTCCTGGTTCCTGGCTCCCCATCTCCCCCCCCCTCCAGGGGACCCTGTGGCAGGCACCCGAACTCAGCTCCTCCCACCCCTCACTAGGAGGCTACACCCACTGCAGTTCTCAAAACATTTGGTTATTGAAGAAATTTTTTTAAATGGCTCCTCTTATCTTTTGGCGTGCCAACTCCTGCCCTAGCCAGAGGTGGGGAGAAGAAAATGCCTGGAATACACATTCAGCTGCTTACCTCTGTTTCTTTACTCCGAAATAAAATCCCCACCAGTGTGTGGCTTCTAAGAGATTTTTTCTCAATATTACGCATTAATCAGTAGAACAACGCATTTTACAAAGGCAAGTAATTCTCTGCATCCCCACCTTCCAGCGGATGCACAGAGAGGTGAATCAACTTGCTAAAGGTCACAGGCAGGTCAGTGACAGTCAGGTAGCATTCTGATCCTCAAACTCCAGCTTTTGGGCCTATCCAATAGACCATGCGGCTTTCTGGCACAGAAACCGATTTCAAAGCTGTATCTCTGGATTGTTGTTTAGCCTTGCCCACCAAAAGCTCCCCCTAAGCAATACTATGAATGAATGTTCAATTATTTTTTAAATTTTATGCTATCCTTAATGTGCACTTCTGAAGCATAAACATTTATGTATAAACAAATTAGCTGATAAGATGGTTCTTTCAAAAGTTTACTACTGACCATTGACTTAATACAGCATTGAACCTTTAGTATGCAGAGGAAAAATGCTGCTTTTGACCCTCTTAATTTAAATGAAACAAACCTAAACGCTTTCCTTACCTTGTCAAAATCTTTTTTTAATTTCTCCCTCTCTTTCTTTCTTTGTAGTTTAACACTGTTATACTTTATGTGCTTTTCTTTTGGTTTCTGCTGCCTGACTGTGTGCTTCCAGCTCCAAATGAGGTATGTGGTTGAGTTCGTAACTCTGGTGTTTGTAACTCAGAGGTTCTACTGTAACTTTTAAATTACATACGTCTTTAACCCTCTTTAAATCCTGCCACCCTTCCCAAGGGTGGGTCACATAAGTTCCTCCTTAGCTGGGCTGAGATAATTTTCTCAGCCAATCCTCGTATCCTTATGTGCGTATGTACACCATGAATCATTGCCCAATAAGGGCTCCTGGTGGCCTAGCACTAGGAGGACAGGAATTCTGGAAGGAGGCCAAAGAGATGGAGTCTAGCTTACGGATAACCAGCTATGCTATGCAGGTTCACTGGCTAAATCCCCTGTGAATGGGTGAGTGAACTGTCCACTAGCTCTGGGGTCTAGCTGAGGCCTTACGCTGTAACAGTGATCACCAAACGAAGCCATCTCCCCCACCAATTGCTATGAAAACGCTTTTAATCACACTTGAGTTGGTTTGTGCCCAGGGAAAAATGATTTCCTGCTCTCAGCAATCATGCAAAAAGAGGAGAAGCAGAGACTGGCCTTATTTTAATCAATTCCCTGTATGCTGCCCAAAAACTTGGTACTGTGCTAGTCTAGTGGAACTTTCAGAATCGACACCAATGTTGGTATCTAGAGAAAATTCTTATCTACCCCAGGTAAATTCCTAGTCTCATTGAAGTCAATGACAAACCTCTCCTTGATCTGGTTGGAGACAGGATTTCACCACCTATGCTGGATTGATCTTTGAACATGGGCATTGCTATGGTATGTCACCTCTAGGGACAGAAAGGCAACTACCTTATTTTGAGTAAACGTTGTTTATAAGGACTCTTTTCCTTTCGCAAACTGATGTTGAAGGGTGCATGTGGGTGACCCTGGAACTAGATTACTTCTGTCCAGGAGCTCTAATAGTGTCAGACCTGCTAGGTTCATTATGCTGACATCCCAATCTCTTTTGAGGGCAGGAGCTATGTCTGGTGCTTTGTCCATGTTTATTTGCCAACGTTTCCATGGCAAAAACCCTGCCATAGTTTTGCTATTTGCACAGCCGTTGTAGAGCTAATTTTTTCTAGTTCCTGAGAAATCATTATTCTTGTCGGTGTTAAATAAGAATAAGCATGCTGAGTATTTCCCATCTCTTTTTCTAGAAGATCAGCCCTTGTTGAAGAATCTTTTCCTTCATCTGTAGGCTTCTAGCTCAGCCAGTCATCTATATTAAGGTCTTCCATATAAAGAACATTGAATCTGGATTTTCCCCTGCCTAAATATTAAGCTTCTAGAATGTAATAGAGGTGTATGATTTTGTTTTGTAGATAGATAGCTTTGCATCTGCTGCTGAGCATTTTTTCTTTGACTGAGCTAGTTCTCGCCATGCCATATGATTTGCATCCACAGTGATTTATGGTTTAGCTTTCTGAAGTGATGGAGCCTCCCAGCCGCGTTCCAACAACTGAAGAACTCTGACAACAGAGTCTTGTGGCACTTTTAAAGACTAACAGATTTATTAATCGCATGAGCTTTCGTGGGAGAAAATCCCACTTCGTCAGACGCTTTGAAGATAGGAAAGTTACAGAGTGGGAGGAAATTAAATGCAGGGGAGTGTATGACATAGCATCAGGTCAGGCTGTAACAGCAAATCAAAGTAGGTGTTAGGATTCAAAACACTGGGGAACAGCACATAGAGGAGGGGGGAGGTCAATTCACTTGATGTAATGCGAGAAAAATCCATAGTCCCTGTTTAACCCCAAGGCAACTGAGTCAAATTTGCATATAAGTTCGAGTTCTGCAGACTCTCTTCAAAGCGTCTGACGAAGTGGGATTTTCTCCCACGAAAGCTCATGCGATTAATAAATCTGTTAGTCTTTAAAAGTGCCACAAGACTCTGTTGTCTTTCTACAATAGACTAACACGGCTACCCCTTTGGAATTTGAAGAACTCTGGTCACTGATGTGAACATTTTTTCCACGCCCTCACCTGTAAGTACCCTGATTTTTCACTAGGGAACTCTGAAGATCTCAATCATGAAGATCATATAAACCCAAAGCCTTAACTTCAACGGCCATCAAGGGCTTCCTTATCTCCAGCATGAATTCAACTGAATAATAGGGTTGCTGTAAAAACAACACACTAAATTCCTGCAGGGCAGGTGGAATTCTAAAACTCTAGCACTGTTGTTTCATGCACAGATGGCAGACATTCATGCTTAAGTAGAACAAATGATCTGACTGGCAATAAAACCTCATTGTAACATTCATCTCTTATCGTGTCTTCATGATTGTTTCTTCCAATAGTAGATTCCATTCCCAAATGAGTGTTTATTCCCATTTCCAGCTGCAGTAGCAGTAATCTGAATTGAATCAGATTCTTCTTTAGATAATTAAAACTGTGCAGCATTCCTACAGTTGGGTTTGTGGTAGCTCTTTGGTTTACTCAAAACTTGTCATATCCAAGATATCTTTTTAAAAACAGAAAAGTACAGATGGATCTGCTCTCAAGATAGCTGTTACACAGAAATTATCTGAATTTACAAGATGACTCTAGAAGCTGTCAGGTAGCAATTCAACTTGTGTGGAAAAAGGTTTTAGCTGCGCTTGATATCCAGTAATCCTTTCTCCACAAGGTAAAACAAAGATAAGCAAGTAGATGAAAAATAGGGGAAAAAGTTGTTGCCAATCGAGATTTTACTTCTTGCTCAGCCTCTAATCGAATACAAGTGTCATTTTCTCATACTTTTTTGGTACAGGTTGGGGCAAAAGATATGAAGTCATAGAATCATAGAATAATAGGGTTGGAAGGGACCTCACAAGGTCATCTAGTCCAACCCCCTGCTAAAAAGCAGGACCACTCCCCCTAAATCACCCCAGCCAGGGTTTTGTCTGACCGAGCCTTAAAAGTCTCCAAAGATGGAGATTCTACCACCTCCCTAGATAGCCCATTCCAATGCTTCACCACCCTCCTAGTGAGAAAGTTTTTCCTAATATCCAACCTTGACCTCCCCAGCTGTAATTTGAAACCATTGCTCCTTGTTCTGTCCTCTGTTACCCTCCAGAACAGCCTAGCTCCCTCCTCTTTGGAGCAACCCTTCAAGTAGTTGAAGGTTGCTATCAAATCTCCCCTCAGTCTTCTCTTCTGTAGACTAAATAAGCCTAGTTCCTTCAGTCTCTCCTCATAAGTCATGTGCCCCAGCCCCCTAATCATTTTTGTTGCCCTCCGCTGGACTCTTGCTAATTTGTCCACATCCTTTCTGTAGTCCTGAATTGCATTAATCTTAGAGACAGTTGGCTATAGAAACCTAACTCATACCTCTTAGGTCCTGGTTTCTTGAAGCTGGAGAATGAATGTAGAACAAATGATTGCCTCCAAACTTTGATTTGAGGAAAAATACTAACCCTCCAACAGAAAAGTTAGTTTGCTTTCTATCTGATCTGTTTCCAAGAAGTTGTGGAGTAGAGACTAGATAACCACCATCCTCTCTGGATTTTCTACCTCTAGAAGACCTATTGCTTGCAGATCTCAATGAAGTCTTTCCTCTGACTTTCTTTTTTTGGTGGTGGAAATCGGTGGGGGAAGTGCTCTTCTATCGTCCTTCACCACTTCTGAAATTACCATTGGAAACCTCTTTCTGAACAATTTTCCCCCCTACAAATGGAGCTGAAGACAATGCTTCAGACAGTTATCTTGTCTTCTATCATCACATGTTCCACGGTTAAGTAATGGATAGTGATTCAGCTACAACTGAATCAGTTTAATGCATCACTTATAAATGGGGTTGCTACAGCTCTCTGTGGCTCTGCCTTCTAAACTGCTAGAGTGAACAGACTGCTAATGTATCACACTTTCTTTCCCTTCGGAAGGAGATGTCACGTAAGCTCCTTGAGCTAAAGGTTCCTGCCAACTCTGGTAGTCAACTAATATTTTTACAATTTAAATAATGTTTTGATAGAAAGTGAGAAATTGCATGATGGTCCTAAAAAACACCCACCCTATCACCCACTGAAGAGAGAGGTACACCTCTATGCCCCGCCTCCTTTCTCGAAGCCTCTATTTGGTATTGTACAAAAACGACATTAAAAGAACTTTTATGAGGGTTGCAGAGTCAAGCACTCAAATGTGGAAATGCCAGATTTAAGGTTACCCCTTTTATCCTTTCTGTTTATGACTATGCATTATGAAATAGTCTCTATTTTAGTGATATCTGCTCCCCACAGGAATCATGCTTCATTTGCTGGGAGTGAGATTCCAAGTCCTTCTATGTATCTGGCCCTCTGGGTCTGACTTGACTTCTCTAACAAGTCAGGGGACCTGCGTTCCAAACTGTTCATCCATAGTCCGGCTAGCTTTGAAGGTCTGGCTTTGTTTTATGATTCTACTCAGGCCCTTAGACTATAAGCTCTTGAAGACAGGGAATCTTATTTGTTCCACACTATACAATACTGCATACATATAAGTCCTGGGCTATACAAGGAACACCCACTTTTAGGCACCACTGAGATCCTGTGATTCCCTCTGCTCTTGTAGGTAGAGCATACACAGTGTAGCCTCATATGTCATGCCTCATGATCCCCCTGTATGGCTTCCCGGCAGAGCTCAAAGTAAGCCTGCCTCCACATAAAAAGGGGTTGGTGGTGGGGAGAAGGAAGAGGCACCAGGCACCACCATGATAACCTTTTAGCGCAGTGGATATTTTGAAATGGCTCTCAATCTTCCTCACTGGAGCAATTCCACTTAAATAAATATTAAGTGGGCCCCCAAGAAGCGTGAGAACAAGTCCACAGTACAGTGATTAGGGCAGTCATATGAGATGAAGGGAAACCCTGTTCAAATCCCCTCTCACTGGGCACAGAGCAGAATTGCACTACAATCTGCCACATCCTGACTGAGTCCTCTAGCCCCGTGGTTCCAAACCTTTTCAATAACACGGCACACTTCAATGAGACAAACACTTCCATGGCACACCCACATTTTTCAGCTGAACTGATTGCTCATAAACATCACATTGACTTACATTAACTATGGTTACGGTCTTACTAAAGTAGTTTGCAATGTAATGCATACAACAAGCTAAAAAAAGATCAAATGCATTAATGTTTCAAATCCACCAGAAAAAAAAAATCATCTAAATTTTGCCCTTTGGCCACCTGCATTTAGAATATTCACATTTTAGTATGCAAGGTCTTGGAAAATTTTTCAAAGAGCAAGTAGTTGAGGACATGGAAGTTAATGCTAAGTGGGATAAAATACAACATGACTTTACAAAAGGTAGATCATGTCTAGTTTACCCAGATTACAGTAAGGCATTTGATGCAGTGCCACATGGGAAATTAATAGTTAAATTGGAAAAGATAGGGATTAATATGAAAATTCAAAGGTGGATAAGGAACTGGTCATACTGAAGACTATGGGTCATGCTGAAAGGTGAACTGTCAGGCTCGAGGGAGGTTACTAGTGGAGTTCCTCAGGGATCAGTCTTGGGACCAATCTTACTGAACTTTATTACTGATCTTGGCACAAAAAGTGGGAATTTTCTAATAAAGTTTGCAGATGACACAAAGTTGGGAGGTACTGCCAATAAAAAGAAGGACGGGGATATCAGACAGGAAGATCTGAATGATCTTATGAACTGAAGTAATAGGAATAGGATAAGATTTTAATAGTGGAAAGTGAAAGGTCATGAATCTGGGTCTAATAATAATATTCACTGCATAAATTGGACTGTTCCCTGGCACTGAAATAAACCAGTGCCTATTGTACCACAGTTGCTACACAATCACATTTTATGACTGAGTAAAAATTTCTACTATTCTTGAATCAAAATTAGATAAGCAAAGCATGTCTACCCTAAAGACGCCTTTACTGCATATGCTGCAGCTGAAGCACACAATGAGCAACATAGAGGAAAAAAAACCCCCAGTATATACTAGCTCTCTGCAGGCATCTTTTTTTAGTACTTTCTAGTCTATTAAAAACAAACTATCACAAGCCAGCAAAACAAAAGGGACTTAGCATTTGCAGAAGTGCAGACGGAAGGTTTCTATGTCATGGTCTCTGCTGTAGGACTAGTTTCTCTGGGCCTTTAATGTGCCTTTCTTTTTTTTTATTTGTCAGGCACAGCTCAGAATATGCTAGATGCTTTTGAAACATAAAAAAAGGCAAGACCTCTACCTAACATGCTTATGGCGGACAAGGTCAACCATAGCATAAAGAAAAATTCATTCACAAAAACAGAAAAGATCAACAGAGCAACCAAAAACTGGGAACAATTTAAGCCCAATTAGAACACTGAATTTAAAACAATCCAGCAGTCCACTTACGCACAGCCTTATGGGGGCACTATTGGGCCCAAATGCATATGCATATTAGCTTGCTTAATAAGCAACTATTGAGAGTGGCTTCAAGAAACCAAGGGTTCAATTCACGAAGAGCAGTAAGCATTACAATTCCTAACTCTCAGGTGCCTGTATACCCTAAGGCCTTGTACACACGATCAGATTATCGCGCATTAAAGCTCATTACCGCGCGATAGCAACAACGGCGTACACACGTGCAACAGGGCTCTTGCGCGTTAAGTGCCTTGTTGTCGCGCAATCCAACAACCACTCCGACGAGAGTGGTAACAGCTGTTGCGGATCATATATTGCGCGTTTGAGCTCGTGTGTACGCTTACCGCGCATTGACTGGAGTCCGGAACTGTCCCAGCATTCCCAAGTCGTCCTCTCTGGTCTCCCCCCCACCCGCTCTGTGGCCGTGACGAAACTGTCCCCGCCCTGCCCCGAACTTATTCCCGGGATTTTCAAATTTCAAGTCTGTTTCACTTCCTGCTCTCTTCCTCGTGGAGTGTGTTTGTGCTCCGATCATCAGTAGCAATGGCGGCCCGCCGTGGAAGACGCGCACCCCTTTGGAGCACGGCAGAGGTGCTGGACCTGATCAGCATCTGGGGAGAGTCCGCCGTGCAGGCGCAGCTACGCGGCAGCAGGAGGAATTATGACACATTTGGCATAATTTCTCGGGCCATGTCAGAGAGAGGGCATGATAGAGACACAGTGCAGTGTAGATCAAAGGTGAAGGAGCTCAGAATTACCTATCACCGAGCGAAGGAGGGAAACCGCCGTTCTGGATCAGCGCCTGCAACATGCAGGTACTATAAGGAAATAGAAGCCATCCTCAGCGGGGACCCCACAACCACTGCCAAAAGTCCCGTGGACACTTCAGCCCCTCCTCGTCCGGTGATTGCCAGAGCCGAGCAGGATGAGGACGTTGTTGAGGAGGAGGAGGAGGAGGAGATGGAGGATGACACGGAGGAAAGCGCAACCGCGTGTAGCCAGGAGCTCTTCAGCAGCCCCGCTGAGACGTCCACCCAAGGCTTGAACTGCAGCTTGTTCTCTGAGGCGGCAGAGGGGGGTTCAGGTAAGTTTCTCCTTCATTCAGCTCTGCTCCTGCTAAAATATCATTGTCTGGGGTGGGGGTGCTTGCGGGTCCCCGCTGTGCACACTATTTACTCTGCATTCATTAGCAGGGCATCAATACAAGCAGTGATTGTAAAATAATCATCTGCATTTAGGTCAGAAAAGGTTTCCTCGATGTACCTCCAGAGCCTAATACTCAGGTTAGATGGGAGAGCGTTTGTGTCTGCGCTCCCAAAGACAGACACTCTGCCTCTCCAGCTGCAAAGCACAGCCCTGGGAACCATGGCAGCACACAGTGCAGCAGCATACGGTCCCGGCCTGCTACCGGCGGCATGTAGGAGATGTATTCTAGATGGAAGGGGCACTCTGAGGAGAGGGATATTGGGTTCCATCTGTGTGCCCTCTTCCGATTCTTAGCCCCCGGTAAGCCGTCTATTAGAATGTACCTTGTCTGCTTCAGCGCAGCGTAGTGTGTTGACCGCCCTGTACCTTCCGGTGGAATGTGCTACTGGAAGGTTACATTGGCTATCTATGCTATGTGTTAACAATGTCTATATTGTTATTTTTGTATTAGAATTGAGCTTCACAAGGCCGGTGTCTACCCCAGCTGACCGAATGAGAAACATTAGGCGGCGTTCTCGAAGAAACAGGGAGGATATGTTTAATGACCTGCTGAAAGCAACACAAGAATCCGCAAGGGAGAATAGAGCCTGGAGAGAGGAATCCCAGCAGAGGAGGCAGAAACACAGGGACGAACTGATAAGCGTCATGAAGGAGCAAACAGAACTGCTAAAGAACATGATAGCTTTGCAGTCCCAGGCGATAAATGTCCGGGCTCCACTCCAGACAGTTCAGCCGTGTATGCCTCCCACACACCGCAGTCCCTCAAAGCATTTCTTTGAAGGCCACCCTCCACCCCGGTACAGGACAACATCCAGCCCCCCCCCCCCCAAGCTACTTTTACGAGACCCGGAGCTACACCAACCTGTAACCCCACCCCCATCTTTCAGGTTTCAATAAAAACAGTAACAAATACTTTGAAGAATGCATTTATTTATACACATTACTGAAATGATCCTAAGGTGCACCTCATGCGTCATGGAACTTAACTAGGGAAGGGCATCATTGAAATGCTCCCTGAGTGCCTCCCTTATGCGAGCAGCTTCTCCTTGTGCCACCCTAATACTCCTAGTGGCTGGCTGCTCGAATGCTTCCTCGAGGCGCTGTGCCTCCGTAGCCCACGTAGGGGAAAACTTTTCTCCCCTACTTTCACAAATGTTATGGAGGACACAACATGACGCAATCACGGCAGGGATCTGGTCCTCCGCCAAGTCCAGCCTCCCATACAAACAGCGCCAGCGCCCTTTTAAACGGCCGAAGGCACACTCCACAGTCATTCTGCAGCGGCTCAATCGGTAATTGAACCGCTCCTTGCTGCGATCAAGATTCCCAGTGTAGGGTTTCATGAGCCATGGCATCAGTGGGTATGCTGGGTCTCCGAGGATGACTATGGGCATCTCCACCTCCCCCACTGTTATTTTTTGATCAGGGAAAAAGGTGCCCCCTTGCAGCTTCCGGTACAGACCAGTGTTCCTGAAAATGCGGGCATCATGCACCTTTCCCGACCACCCAGCATTGATGTCCGTAAAACGCCCCTTGTGATCCACGAGTGCTTGCAGCACCATGGAGAAGTAGCCCTTCCTGTTTATGTACTCCGTCGCGAGATGGTCTGGAGCCAAAATAGGGATGTGTGTGCCGTCTATGGCTCCCCCGCAGTTAGGGAATCCCATGGCAGCAAAGCCGTCCACAATCTCTCGAACATTGCCCAATGTCACTGTCCTCCGCAGCAGGATGCGATTGATGGCTTGGCACACTTGTGAGAGGGCTAATCCGACGGTGGTCCTCCCGACTCCAAACTGGTTTGCAACGGACCGATAGCAGTCGGGAGTCGCCATCTTCCATACAGCAATCGCAACACGCTTCTCCACGGTTAGGGCTGACCTCATGTTGGTGTCTTTCCGTCGCAGGGCAGGGGCCAACTCTGAACACAGTTCCAGAAAGGTTGCTTTCCGCATTCGAAAGTTCTGTACCCACTGCTCGTCATCCCACAGCTGCATAACAATGCGATCCCACCACTCAGTGCTCGTCTCTCGCGACCAGAAACGGCGTTGCACCGTGTGCAGATGATCGGTGAAGGAGCTGAGCAACGCGGTGCTGTTGCTCTGCATGGCATCGATCAGCCCCTGCTCCTCGGTGTCCTCATCTGACTCAGAGCTCATTGCGTACTGAGCAACAAGCCGAGATGTATTCAGAATGTTGAAGGCGACAATGGAGATCATAGCAGGATCCATGCTGTCGCTGTAGCGATTGATTGCAAGTGGTGCGTTGCGTCACTGCAATGTTGAAAATAGGCGCGAGTTGCTATTGGCAACGAGGAAGACGCTAGGGGAACACAAAGCACCATGGGAAACTGACACTTTACCCATGGCGCTTTGCGTTCCTTTCCTTCATCCCATGATTCATAGCGCCAACTTAGGGGAAAATGGAACGATGGGATAGGTGCCCAGAAGTCATTGCGCTCAACCGCGATAATGCGTGTAATTTTGTTGCGTTGCAGGGAGCAACGTGTGTACGCGTTGTCCCGCAATAAAGGTCACGTGAGTTTTGTAGCGCGATTGCCTTGTTGCGCTTTAATCTGATCGTGTGTACATAGCCTGAGTGTGAGGCCCATTCTACAGACACTGCATGGGGTGAAGTAAGTATCTCAAAATGGGATCCACAAAGCAATGCATTCTGAGCTGGGAGTTGCCTAAATTATCCAATAGATTGCTATTGACTTTATCAGATGCCAAGGAGCAGGAGTGTATCCTAAACCTTCCCCCCCTCAAATGGAATTAGGAGTCTAAATCTGGATTGAAAGCTTATTAGCCCAGAGGTTAGGGCACTCACATAGGATGTAAACCACTTTGATTCAATTGCCCCTTCTGCCCAATGAGAACAATCTTCCATCTCTCAGGTGAGTGTCCTTACCACTGGATGTGGCTCTCTCTTGCTGAAGCTATTTCAAGTAAATATGCACAGGGCACCCATGATTAAAGCCCTTCGCATTAGGCGAAGGGAGGACTTGAATTGGGATCTCGCAGATGAATGCTCTAACCAGTGGGCTGATGGTTCTCCACGAGCAGTGCTTCCTCTCGCACCTCAGCCAGCAGCTGTTCTATGCAGTGCAGACTTAGACATGCTTTAAGCACAGCTACCTGATCAGGCTCTGCCGCATAACTCCTAATTTGAGAATCCTGCAGGGTTTTAGGAAAGGGTTAGGTATACAGGCACCTGCCTGAGTTGCGGCATGCATGGCCAGAGGCAGGAACCTAAGCACCTATGTGACTTTTATAGTAAACATTTAATGCTTAGACAACAGAGTCTTGTGGCACTTTTAAAGACTAACAGATTTATTAATCGCATGAGCTTTCGTGGGAGAAAATCCCACTTCGTCAGACGCTTTTCTCCCACGAAAGCTCATGCGATTAATAAATCTGTTAGTCTTTAAACGTGCCACAAGACTCTGTTGTCTTTCTACAATAGACTAACACGGCTACCCCTTTGGAATTTAATGCTTAGTAAATTTAGGCAGCAACTTTGATGTGGTAAGGCAAAGACAATGGAAAATAAGCGAGGGAGTTGTAAATACCAGTGGTGACTAAACAGTGGACTTAGGCACCTGAAGTGGGCGTTTATAGCCTTAAATCCCTTAGGAATCTGGCCTAAAAGCAAACTTAAATAAAGAAGAAAGGACCTTGGATTAAATTCAATGTTAGGTTTTTCCAGTGTATTTTTTTTTTCTGATTGCTCGGCTATCAAGTAGCATGGTACAAGACCTTCCCTGAGTCCTTAGACACCTATTCCTCCAAGAGGAATTTATTTGTTAAGAAGCAGCAGCAGCACAAGGAAGCAATGCATGGAAAGTTGTTGCCACATTCTTGCTTTTGCTACGTACCAACAGTGCTTTAAAGGAGCTAGGTCTCCAGTCATTCTGGCCCGAATCAGCTGCCCGCACACACTGTGACACAGGTAATACTTACATTTCCTCTATTCAGTGATGCATGCTCATTGTTTATGAACTCTGTCTTGGATAGTATTGCAAAGACAAACTTTAATATAATGCATTAGCGCTGAGAACGAATCCTTATGCCATCTTTATTTTAATAGTTTCCTAACTAGACTCACATCATGTCTGTCTCTTGAATTTTTCAATGTTTGAGTTCTAGGGATGTCTGTGGGTTCATATATTTTTGAAACACTCAGACCTGATGTCTTGTCTGTCTACCTTCATGCTCCCTGCAGGTTCAGCTGCACATAATTTCTCTGCTCTACTCTGTGCTGATTAGGCTCAATTGGAGTCCAGTTCTGGGCTCCTCATTTCAGGAAAGAACCAAAGGGGTAGTTGTGTTTAGTCTAGTTCAGCAAAACAAACAAGGAGTCCTGTGGCACTTTTAAAGACTCACCCAAGGAAGCTCATGGGAAAAATAAATTTGTTAGCAGGGCTTGACAAAATTGGCTCCCTGCTAGGTGCCAGCAGTTTTATTTTTTGGTAGCCAGAGGGCACACCTCTGCTGCATGTCCATGGAGGAGCTAGGAGCCAGGCTACATAGCCTGGTCGCCATGGCAACCTGGCACCCAGGTTTCGTCAAGCCCTTTTTGTTAGCCTTTAAAAGTGCTACAAGACTCCTTGTTCATTTCAGGGAAGATATGGACCAATCGGAGAAAGTCCAGAGATAGAGTAACAAATGATTAAAGGTCTGGAATATTTGACTTATGAGGGAAGATTGAAAGAGCTGGGTTTGTTTAGTTTGAAAACAAGTGGAGACTGAGAGGGGATTGCAGTTTTCAAGTACCTAATAGGTAGTTACAAAGAGGAGGGAGAAAAATTATTCTGTGGCTAGGACAAGAAGCAATGGCCTCAAATTATAGCAAGGGAGGTTTAGGTTGGACATTAGGAATTTTTTCCTGTCAGGGTGATTAACCACTGGAATGAGTTGCCTAGGCAGGTTGTGGAATCTCCATCGTTGGAAGTTTTTAAGAGCAGGTTAGACAAACACCTGTCAGGGATGGTTTAAGACTGTACTTGGTCCTGCCATGAGAGCAGGGGACTGGACTGGGTGACCTCTCATGGTTCCTTCTAGTTCTATCATTCTATATGCCATGCTCTAGTTTTTGCCCTAAATTGTGTGAGAGCTGCTAAACAGCTCTTGCTTTTCACCCGTGTCTGCTGCATTTCTGAGTAAGAAACTCTTGAGGCATTATTGCAATAATATTGGTCTTCCATATCCTAGCTGGGTGCCCTAGCCACTGGACTATGGCAACACCCCGCCCTCTGACCTAATGAATATTTCAGTCATTTATTTAATGTGTCACAGCTTCCAAAAGAGACACTCTGCCCACAATATCTGTGGTACACCCATGGGATGTGGGTGACCTGTCTTCAAGTACCTTTTCTGCTGAGATAGAGGCTTTGCATTAGGTATTAGGTGAGCCCACCACCCTATCTTAAGCAAGTGCTCTGCATACAGACCTAGTTGGTATAAGCGGGCCCCACTGACCCCGTGTTGCTTGAAAATGGGCTGACTTGGCTTAAGCATTTCACTCCATGACTGTGAATTCAGGGGAGGGGGAGTTAGGCATCCAAGTTCCTTTGAGAGATGGGGTTAGGTCACATCCCTCTCCTCAATATTTCCTATTAGCTAGCTTAAGCAGCTCCCTGCTCAGTATGCTGACGTCTTCGATGCTCTGTTTAAGGTACCTAACTCTACTCATGCGTTGTCAGAGTTGTGAATTCCACTTGGTGGCAGGGAAGCTAAAGACGAACATAGCAACACTCAGCCTACGCACTCCTTCCCTTGTGAATCCTACCCTTATTGTAAGTCTGGAATGATTATGGAAGATGCCTTTATGAATATTTGATCCAATAGGGTCCTAAACAGATTAGAATGTGACATCTGAAGGTAGAGAATGCATGGTTCCCTGCATTATGCTTCTGAGAGAGCGTCAAAACTTGCTTATATTCAGACTAATGGTCAGGAAGCTAAAATTGTTATAATCATTTCATCTGCAAGACACAAACCTGTGCATGTGTTTTGTTTCCAACAGAGAATAATTTACTTGGAATAGATGAAAACTGGACGTTTTTAATTTTGCACCCACACGTGAGTACACAGGCTCTTTAAATGATGATGTTTCATTTTAGGCTAATTTTGCGGTCCCCTATTCTCTCAGAACTCCCACTGAAGTTAGGTTTTAATAATAATTGCACTATGTAGTACGTCCATGAGAGCATCTCAATGTGCTTTATAAACATCTAATTAATCTTCACTATATTTAACTGTGATCCTCAATTTATTGAGGCACAAGGTTAAATTATATGAAGTCTGCAGCACAACCAAAGACAGAACTCTGATCTCCTGTCTCCAAGACCTATGTTTCAGAACCAAGGCCCTCCCTTTCCTTTTATTACTCCAGTTAGGATTCCAGAATTGGACCCTACGAATTTATTAAGTGGAAGGTCTACAGTTAGATCATGTAGTATAGTTATGAAAAATTACATCTGTTAGTTTGTTTGCTTCCTAAGAGCTTGTTGGACTTTAGTATTAATTTGGATTAAGACAGTGTATGAATTTAAAATGCAATAGCTATTGCTGAATAATTCCAAGTGTGGACACTCATTCCTATTTATCTTAATCCACTTTCAGAGTAGAGTAAGATGCACAGAAAGAAGGTGCATTTATTCCTGACTGTATCTGCGTGTGGAAATATTCAGCAGTAGTTATTCCTGAATAATGCCATGTGTAGACAGCCCTAAGCAGTTTTTCATATACAATTTCAGTTTATGATTGGAATGATTGCAGCAACTATTTTAAAATGTTTTATTCAGTGCCTTGGTTCCTACGTCGTTTCTGCAAATATTGCATTAACAGGTGGTTTGAGCAACTCATCTTTTTAAAAAAGATTCTTGATTACCCACTTTCTGACCTCTCTGCCATGATCATGTCTGGTAGAACTGAAAACATCTTATATGAAAACAGGATAGTTGCTGGATACAGAGAACAAAGGACTGGAGTACTGTGATTTATTTAACAATATTGAAGAACATGGCATCAAATCATGCCTTCCAATTATGGCACTGGAAGTCGAAAGCACAACCGACTTGTTAATATTGTTCTAAATAATAATCCAGGAAAATCCATCCTATTGCGTGGAGCTTCACAAAGCACAAGTGAGGCATTAAACTACCAAAAATATGCATTGATTAGCAAAGTCAAAGAACAGCACCTGTTTTTTCTGTATTACCAGACAGACTTTTTTTTTAAGTAAATGCCAAGTATGGATTATAAACAATTACATTCCAGGCAAACCTCCACTTTCATTTTCCAGTCTTAACCTTTATTTTTTGCTACTGTATCTATTTCTTCTCTACAATTTACTGTGCACAGGCAACCAAGTAGTAAATTGTACAACTTTTCAAGTAAAGTTGGCTCATGCAGCAATCATCTGCCCTTTCTTTCTACATGTTAGGGAATTGTTATGGATATTGAGATCAAAATGCATTGTAGTTTCCAGTATTAGAGATTAGCTCAGGCTTTTTACCTTTCAGGATCAGAGTTTAGTGTTTTTCTTGCAATTGTTGATTATAGTACTAATCCCCTGACACGTATTAGGGAGCCAGAAGCCTTATGCTATTTTGTGTGTTAAATGGCCCAAATTTGCAAACATTTTACACATATAAATAAATTTATGTATGTGAATAGTTCACATATTTTAAAGAGCCTTATTCAGTGGGATTATTTGCATGTGTAAATCTACTTGCCGGTATGCATATTTGCAGGACTGGGGCCAAAGTTGTCAAGTCTTGCAAGTTCAATACAGAAACCTACATTCAGGTAGTGATACACAAATAAAGGAGGAGCTAATTTATGAGTATTTTGTTGTTTAAAGTAATTATTTATGGTTTAAATCTAAATATATATTCTGCTATTGATTTTGGATGATTAACCTTTTAGGAATCGATTCTGCTGTCCTTGACTTTAATGCACCCAGGATGGGGTTTTAAAAATGATTTTTTTTAGCTCACATTGAAAGTATCATTGGTAATACCACCATCAGATCACCAAGTACTATGGTCCCTGCATTTGTGATTACTCTCAATTTTACCAGCAGATGCCCATGCTATAAAATGAAAATAAACTACATTGTTGTGATTAAATATATTTACTCTCCCTGGAAGCTAGAGAAAGATCTGAGTAGGTCACATGAAATTGTTTTTGAAATTCAGATTCATTTATATGTGAAATGTGAGGCACAATATGGTAGTCTAGAGGCACAGAGTCAGAGATACCAGCCTGTGGGCACCATATCTTACCCAGATCTTTCATACAAGCCCAGAAATAGAAAAACATAAAAAGCTATTGTCCATGTCCTGTGAAAAATGAAATTCACTGGACCAGATATCACAAATTCCTTAAAATAATATAACACTTCATTACTTTTGCATTTGGATCCTTTTCATGGTTTTCAAGTCATAACTACTTGAAGTCCATTGCTAGATCCATCATTACTTTACTGTATTTAAAATCACACACACAAAAAAGCAATTTATTATAAACTCTCCATGGTTTCACCTTATCTAATGCACTTAATTCAGTTTATCTCCTGCTATGCTTTGTAGTGTGGTAGGCAACTGAAAGTCTGAAAGCAATTTATTAATAAGAGAACATGCCCTACAGGTTTGGCATCTGAAAACAGTTTCCTGAATGGTAATATATCCACAGCTCCAAGTTTACAGCACATAGTGAAAGTTAATGACATATACTATAATTCTTTTATTCACACACACAACAAAAAGGGATCTGGATGCTGTGGATATTAGTTACTATGCCTCAATTCTGTTGAGCATCTAACAGTGCAGAACAAAATGCTATCTGCAAATAATGTCATGACTAAGTTATTTTATAAATTAGAAAAATAATAATAAAATACATGGGTATGTGTGATATCGGTTTCGGAAATGATCAAAATAGATATTATGTATCTCTTTTCATTCCCCTCCTTATTCCCAACTACTGTGTTATTAAAACCAAAGACTTCAATCAGTTTTGACATTGTTCTTTTAAAAAAATAACATGAAACAATTGTAGCAATTGGTATATATTCCTTTCTACTTTTACGTGATAGAGATGAAGTTAAATAAGATTATAGCTATTACCTAGATGGATTCTAAGATGTTAAACTTTGTTGGCTATTTAAATCTCTTGTTAATGTACACAGGGTGCATGCTCCCCTTGATGTCCGTGTGTAACTACTGCTGAGAGGAGTACATACCTGTGTAGCCCTTATGAACCACATATGTGGTGCAACTTGAATGTGGCCGCAAAGAAATCAGAGGTGAAGGTGTTAATGTAGGACTACCTGTGGTAGAGCTTTAACATCAGCTTCCCTTGGAAATCAGTATCATGAAGAGCCTTAGAAACAGCAATTAAATTCACCAGTGAAATGATCATCATGTTCCTATGCACTACTTTGTGTACAATTACAGTAATTGCTTTAATTACAATGCAGTAGTCTATACAAGTACATGCATGGGAAATGCCACTGTAAATCAAAACAATAAGAGAACCTTTTATTACAGATGTATAGAAATAATGAGGCTGTAGGTGACTTCATTTACAGGAAACTTTATCAATAACTGAGATTTTTCTAAATAGCAAGATGGTTTTAGAAACTTTTTTTTTTAATGCCTATTGCAGAACTTTTTTTCTTTCTCCAAATGACATTTCTATTGCAGACAGTGGATGAATGGGGTAGCAGAAATAGTAAAAAATAGATTTACAAGCTACATAACAGATAGGTAGCCAAAAACATGAAGCCTTGTTTTAAAAATTCAATAGTCTCTTATAGCCAAATGAACATTGAAATAATTTAAGAATTTTACATTTTCCAACTCCCTCCTTTGATTTTTCTCCCCTCACACTTGGTCTCTTTCTACTCTCTTCCTTCTTGTAGGTTTATTCTATTCTTAAAAACTTCATAATTTATAGTGATGAGAAATTGCTTTGCATGTCTATATTGTTTCTCCATTTGGAGATTGATGGGGTTCTGTATTTGCTGCATTTCTGTATCTCTTTGCAGACTGTGGGCCTGATCCAAAGCACATCAAAGTCACTGGAAAGACCAACTCCCACTGGCTTCAGTGCATTTTGGGTCAACCTTTAGTCAGGCCACTCGTCACCAATAGAAGAAAAGTTATATTTCTTATTGTTTGGTTTATTTATTTATAATAAACATAAAAATAGCCAAACATTTCATTCTGTCCAAACAAAGGAGAGAAAATCGCATTCGGTTTCATTTTGATATTCACTTTCACGTTGAAAAGCAACAGCTATGCAGTTTCAGTGCAAAGATTTGGTATTAAAAAAACAAAACAAAAAACAACAGTTAGCAATGTTTTCCAGAAAAAATTGCAAATAGAATTAATATTATAGAGAACACTACTTGTCAAACATTTCATCTATATAATCTGCTTGCAGACATCACCTGATGCTTCTTCAGCAGGAAGGTATCCTTAAAAACCTATCCCTTATCTTAGTTTCTGTGGCACCAAAAATATTTGATATGGTCTCCAGTGCCTCCCTATAAAGAAGAGAAGTACCGATGTGTTCTAGTTCCAAAGGAGTCGCCGTGTTAGTTTACTGCAGAAAAACAGAGTCCTGTGGCACTTTTAAAGACTAACAGATTTATTTATCGCATGAGCTTTCATGGGAAAAAATCCCACTTTACCAACTAATTAGTTAACAGTCTTTCTGACAAAGTACATTCCCTGTAGTGAAATATAGCCCTTTTGCATCTCCCAATGGAAGCCAGTAATGTTAACATTATTGCCTAATACTTAGTCTTGCAAAATGTATAAATAACTATACTGAAACTTGGATTGTTTTTCTCATTTACTTCATTAAGTCTCCAATCCTGTACATTTTGGACAGGGTTTCTTGATTCAATCTATTGCAATACAAACTGATATAATAAGAGAATGCTTGTGTGGAGGGCAGATTCGCTCAGTATAGTCAGTAGTCTAGACATATGCTTAACTGCTTCCCTCACCTACATACTTCCAACTTTTGTTGTTGTTGTTTTAATTAGGAAATAGTTAGTTTATAACATTAGTGGGAACGTCTAGTGGGTACTCTTTATTTGATCTGATTAAAATGTAAATGATTGCAATATATGGTTCATCACTATTTTGAAAACCCAGGATATTCATAACTAAGCCTTCTTGATTGAAATTTTACAAAAATCCAAACTTTATGTACGATTCTGAGAATTTCTTCTCTAAGTTTGAAATACATTTCATAATACTAGTTCAATACCCACATTTTGAGAATGTTTTGACTGAGTAGAGTAAGGTTTTAAAACACAGTCTATGCTTCATTTCATCTCAACTGAAGAGGAACGGTTTGTCTTGACTAAAGTAAGCAAGTATTTACAATATAAATGAACAGAGCTTCTTAGAATTCCGGTTCTCATATGTATTATCAGTGAGAGAACTTAGTTTAGAAATAAATTGAACTGTCATTGCAAAACTTAATGAGCACTAACAAATATGTAAGAAAATAGCCATTGCTCACATGCTTATGACTATCATGTATACACATCACAGCATGTAAATAAGTGACCACTTTGACTGAAAATAGACAACTAGATTCATGTATGTTGGAAAGGATGGGTGACTAGCTTCATTAGGTTACAGATTCAGACCATGAACTTTATCTTAATATACTGCACTTAACTTTTAAATAAGGTTTAGGAGAACCTATAACATTTTGCTTACTGACGGAGCTGTATTTTACTAAAGGCAGAAATTGGTTAGTCTATGAAAATTAAATTATACTACTTTTATTGTATCAAGTCAGGAGGAAAAGCTCTAATTACAATATTGCACTGACAAGTAAATGCAGATACACATTCTTTATATACTGGGTTAAAAATTGAAACTCAAAGGCTATGTCTACACTGGCAAATTAAGTCGACTGAAGGAGGCTTAAGTCGACTTAAATTAAGCTGCGTCCACACTAGGCTTTCATTAAGTCGATTTAAGAAATTCCTTAAGTCGACTTAATGAACGCTTAAGTCAACTTAGTAAGAACCGCCTATTAGGTCGACTTAAGCCTGCTTAGGTCGACCTAACCCTTCTTTAGGTCAACCTAAGCCCAGTGTGGATGTTTGAGTCCACTTTAAGTCGACCTAAAGGCAGTTAGGTCAACTCAACAAAGTGGACTGAGTCTACACCCATGGACAGCACTTTAGGTCGACTTAATAAGGTCGATTTTAAGTGGACTTAAAGTCGACCTAACTTCTTGTAGTGTAGACATAGCCAAAGATGATTATAAAATAAAAATCAATATTTGAAATACTTTTCAGCTTTCAATGATAAGCACATAAAAACTGAGTTATAAAATGGCCTGAGAATAGAGGGTGAATTTTATTAAATGAAATTGAGAATGAGGCATTTTATTTTATGTGGATTTAATATCAATTAGGAAAAAAATACAATATGAGATGATTAACTGAATCTTGTTCCTCCTCCTTTCCATACTACCAGATCGGACTGAGGAGAGAGGAGAGAAGCTCACACAATTTGGAACAGCTAAGTTCAAAGTTAAATTCACATCCTCACAGGAACTTACAACTCCATGACTTAAAATGAATAAGAGCTGCATTTACAGAACAAAGCCAAATAAGAATGAACTGTAGTCTGCTATGCACTGCATGACAGGTATCTCTTTTTGGAAAAATTCAAATGACAGTCTAGAGTCTTTCATTATAGGCAATGTAAAATTGCCCATCTTAAAGAATAAGAAAGGAAATTTAATTTAAAAAAATTCTCTATCTTTATTTAATCTATGGCAAATCAGTTTCGTTCTAGTGGTGAAGACAAGCATAGGCAGCTGTACATTTTAAATACCCAATTACAATCATTCATATTTTCAATTTAACCTGGTCATGCTATCTTAAATCAATCAGACAGCAAACGCAGCTGTTAGTCTGATTTTTCTTAATCTTAACATACCTGTTATGTGAGTGGCTACCACTTAAATCTTTTGAATACCTACACACCAAAGCAAACCATTCCTTGAGTAAGGAGGTTTGACTACAAACAGTTCTTTGTCTAACATTCAGCTGAAGACCAATTTTCTTTAGAGGCTGTTTTGCAATTGTAAATTGGAATTAAAATGTTGTGGCAAAGGAAGAATATAAGAGGCATGAAAGTGGAAAGAGTTAAATGAAAATAGTAGACATGTTTTACTGGGGGGAGGGGGGGAAAGAGATTTGTAATTCCTCCACATCATCTGTTCAAATATATTAAAAAGAGTATAGAATATTTAGTGTTTATGGGGCAAACCCTTCAAACAGCACTTCAAACATGTGTCTAAAATTATGCAAAGAGTCAAAGCATCTCCCAATCTGGAACTGCCTCAAACCTCCACTACCATCTCTCAATAAATACTTCTTGAAAGAAAATACTCAAGTTTGAAGTAAAGAGGAAAAAAGTGTTTTTACCCTAAATACGTTCACTTTTTGAGATGTAGTCCTCTTACTGAATCTTCCCTTAAGTATATATCTTTTTCTTTCTGTTCAGAACAAATTCCAAATACTTTACAAAGTACCTAGACCTGCAGTACCATGCGTATGGTTACCTGTATTGAAGACAAAGGTCAATAATGCAGTTCCTATTTCACTAAAAAGGAAATTGTACCATTTGTCCATGATTGATAGGACATGAATCTATGGCTAGCTGTAAGAGTTGCTGATAAATAGGTTGGTAAATATCACATACATCTGTAGAAGATTTTGATACTGACCACTTTTGTTGATGTGGACACTATTTTACATTTCAAGACCTTTGACTATACTTACATTTCCTTTTAACAGAGGGAATCTGATATTGGGGGGAGAAAGGCTGCAGCTTTATTTACATAAATACCAAAACAATCCCATGTACTGTATTTAAGCAACAGGTGTGTATAAATTGTTGCTCTCAGCTGTGAGCCACTGTATTCATCCAAGACCCTTTCCCTCCAACTCAGTGGTACAAAATACTCCCATCTTATATAAATCCCCTGTATTACTGTCTTTTGCAGGTGTGTTTCTTGACTTGGATTCCGCACCCATCAGTGTGCAAGTCATACCTAATTTGAAGAAGTCCAGAGATCCAGTTTTATCCTATCTCCTTCTGTCCCTTAAACATCACAAGTGTGGGCTGTGATAAGCATGGGAAGCAATGAAATAGCAACCAGCCAAGCACTTTTCCTCTATCCTCAATGCCCAATCCAAAAGTCTGATAGGTTGGAGCTTTTCACCCAGATAGCTGGATATGATGGGTCCTAAAGTTAACCCACAAAACACCTGCCCCTAAAAATATCTTGCATTATTTGATGTAAGGGATCTGTTACAGCCAACCTACAGACAGCTTAGCGAGAGAAAGAGAACTACAGTTGGGTTCCTCTGGAAAGTATCTGTGATCCTTGAAGAATAAGCACTGTACAGTAGTCTAAAATTAATGAGAACTATGGAAGAGCCCCTGAAGAATTTTCAGAGATATCATCCATATGCCCAATACATTCTTTCAGCCATGCCACCCTAAACTCCAGTATGTTCTTATCTATCATTGTCCTGTCTTCACTGTCGTCTTTTATGGATGAAAACCTTTAGTTCAGGTTCCTATCCCTTAAGATCAACCTTCACGCTAGATGAATTGATGGAGTAAATAAAATAATGAAGTACTAATTTAATGTACTTTCCCTCAATCTCTTGGTCTGTGCAATTAACTACAATGAGCTTAAACTAATTTCTTATTAATTTTCCAATTCTGAGAAACTCAATCTGATTCAAACTATATTTTAATAGCTTTATTAACATTTTTCTTGTAAACTTCAATATTTTCAATTGTAAAGGAAAACTATTAACTTTATTGTGCTGTAAAATAGCTGAAAACCATAATAATTTCGAGACAAAGTCGAGTCCCTTTAATAATAGAAAAATGCATTAAGCTAAAATTCATACCAGAGACAAATAAACAGGTGCAGCTAAGAGCAACGAACAGTAGCAAAGAAAGCAGGAGTGTAATTATTGAAGTCTTACCAGAACTTTTTTCCATTACTTCTTTCTGGCACATGTCTTGAACATTTACTGTGCAGTTCACAATGAACTCTGGAGCAGAGCAGTCATTATTTAACTGGAATTCTTCACACTGGTAACACTGTATTTGCAGAGCAAATCCTGGAAGAGACAGTTTTGCTCAGAGTAGATCTCTGTATTCCAGAAACGCTTATTTTTTCTTCACTCCGCTGTTCCCAACGACTTAGCAGTTGAGCAAAAATCTGGATTTTGCCAAAAGATTTGTCTCTCACCCTGGCCCACATAGCTGAGGCTATGCCTCAGCATTTACCCAGCTTCTTATAATCAGCTGGCTGTGTCCAAACAGGGAATCTAGATGGGCTAAGCATACATCCCCCTCACTTTTTGGGATTAGTCAAACCCACAGGGGAGCCAGAGCGAACCCTGGGAGCCAGCAGGGGGCAGAGTAGAAAGCCCAGGCTGGAAAAGAAAGCGCTGACTTACCCAGCGAGCCGGCACTCAGCGCCCTTTCTTCCCCGCAGGAGCTCCCTTAAAGCAGTGGGAGAAAAGCTTTCCGCGCCTGGGGGACAGTAAGCGGGCTAACAGATGCGCTTCAGCTCTTATCTGTGCCGTCGGGTTTAACTACTAATTAATTACAAATGATTTAATTACCCTTTTGCCATGCACAATTACAGCTGCAAACCAGCCTTCACTTCCCTCTTCTATCATGTAAACTAGCTCCTTCTCCAGCAGAAGGAAGTGGCACAGTCTGGCTCTCCCCCCCCGAGTCCCCCAGATGAGCTGACGGGAGGGCGCTGCAAGAACAGAGCCGGGCTGGGCTCGGTCCAAGGGCAAGCATAGAGCCAGCGGGGCCCCCGATCCAGCTAGCCGGGAGCCGCTCTCGGGGCCGGGAGAACCTGGCACCGCACCGGGTGCTGGGCTCGGCGCCGGGGCTGCTGAAGAGCCGCGCTCCGTGCAGCCACCCTCAGTGTCGGACGCGGCGGGGCTAGGGAGCCGGGCGGGGAGGCGCGGGGCTGCTGCCCGGGGAGTCCCGCCTGCAGCTGTTGCACGGCAGCGGCGCCAACTTCGCGGAGCTGCGGCCGGCGCCTACCTGGAGCCAGGAGCACTCCCCAGAAAGTTGCGGCGCCGAAGAGGAGCCACATCCTCGTGGAGCCGCGGCCCCGGGCTGCTCGGCGCATCACAAGCAGGCGGGCAGGCGAGGCGCGCCGGGAGCCAGCATCGCCCGCCCGGCTCCGCGCCGCCTCCAGGAGTTGGGAGCGGAGACTGGCCGAGGCCGGGGGAGAGTCGGGGCGGGAAAAGTCTCCCGCGGCCCCCACCCCCCGCACCATGTGACGGGGAGAGGAGGGGAGAGGGACCCTCGGGCGGGGCGGGAGAGAAACAGCGGACAACCCCCCCC